>CM070645.1:27869565-28465031 GCA_036346575.1 Dendrocalamus sinicus
GCTTTGGGTGCTCTCTTGATTGTGCGTGAAATGCAGTGGGCAAAGATTGGAAATTATCTCATTAGTCAAATAAAAAAGGGCATGAAACATTGTACACTTGGACTTCAAAATGCATGAGCAAATTAATTTGCTTCATGCCATTTCAAGCCCAAGTGTACGGTGTTTTAATGTTTGTCTTGTAGTTGTTGAGAAATACAGGTCACATCACTCAAAATCCTAGTTGGGGGAGAAACAAATTATGAGGGTGTATGAGGATAGAAGTTGTAGTTAAAATATTAAAAAATAGTTAGGAGATGAATTTAGAGAAAAATTATTGGAGCTATTGTTTTTAAGTGAGTTGGAGTTCTTAGAGACAACCTTGAGGGAGGGTCATGTTATTGCTACAAGATCGTGGTGAAAATGGCATGTTAGTATTCTAGAGAGACATTGTAGCAATAATATATGCCAAAGAGACCTTCAAAGGGCATGAAACAAATCATACACTCCAGTGTGTCAGGCTCTATAAAGTAAGTTATAGCTATTATTTCTTCCTCCTCATCATATTGTGTGTTGGGTTTGGTTGCTGTCTTAGACGCAAAAGAACCTTTGGGTTGCCGTGCCATTTATTTGTAAATGAAGGGCACAGCAGCCTAAAGGTTTTTTACACCTAAGACAGCAACCAAGTCCAACACACAGCATGATGAGGAGGAAGAGACTCTAGCTATAACTTACTTCGTAGAACCTAAGACACTTGACTGTAATTTGGCATGTTAGTGTTGCAAGGAGACCTTGTAGCAATAAAATACATCATCAAATGTTCTTATTTCTTAACAACTACATTAAGAATATTAAAGTATGTAAAATTAACCACGTGCCATGTTTATGCTCATAGTTTATTGTAATTAGTTTTTCTTGTAAGAGAGATGACGTCCGCACAAGACATCATCGCCGTTATCGACATCGCGGAAAGACTGAGGTAACTAAGCGTGGTAGAGGAGTACCGAAAAGGCTAGAGGGACAAATGACCATGATGGAGGTCTCTCCGGATGGGGGTTCCTTTGTAACTGAAGAAAGCAGTAGTAGCATTCCAAACTACTCGCGGGATACTTGGAAGGTAACATGTCCCCATCACCATAGCAAATTGGAAATATTTGACAAATGGAGAGAAAAAGCAGTTGTGGATAGAAATTTCAAAATCGTTCGAGATCTCAACAGAAGTCCAGGGACCTGTGCGACGACAGGCACAGCTCACGATGGAAAAAGCGTGCAAGACCTTCAAGAGCATGCTTGTCACACAGTGCATGACGAAGGAGGTATCTTTTTGTGTTGCTAGAAATATGAGAGGCCTTTGTGCGGATGAAAACGACGTCCAAATTTCAATAGCAAAGTGCGGCGCACAAGGCTATTTAGGCACAAAACACTCATCCTACAGATTCAGCACTGCTGGGCATGTGGGTAAAATCCCACAATGGAGGATAGAGGATGAGGTCGCAATTCGATCGGAGGCCTCCCCGCCATTTGTTAGGATCACAAATGAGTGCACTCGAAACTGATTAAGAGCAAGGTCATCCACCACGTCTTCGGATGTCGCCTATTTCAAAAACCCCACAGATAAGAAAGTGTCCCAAATGCCTAGTAAGATATATTAAACTACCTAGTTGTTAATACGTCCATAACTTTATAGGGTCTAAAATAACATGATCGCCTCTTGTAGCAAACATTGACTATCGAATCTTCCCAAGGCTTTTTCGAAGTAGTCAAGGAGATGGATATACTATCCATGGCTCGGGGAGGTCAGCGGCGCTCGGGAAGGAGCTCCAAGGCGGCATGTTCACCAGCCCTAGAGCCACACGGGGGAGGAGCTCGAGGAGGTCGGCGGCACTCAGGGAGGAGGAGGCCGGATGGGAGTCCGCGATGCTCAGGGACGTCAGGAGGGAGGCGGATGGAGGCTCCGCTAGGGGACGGAGGCCGAGACGGATTTGAGCGCGTGGAGTTGAGGCGGCAGGGCAATCTCTGGTGTAATCAACAAGGATTCAACCGTAAGATGGAGAAAGGAGGTGGGGCTTATATGCAAAATGGCATAAGTGAGGCAGTGCATCCCACCTGCAAAGATCCAGAGTGTAGGGGCCAGGTCGGACGGCCTACGTTTGCATTAGTATGTTAGCATTGAATAGTACATTAGCACTATGTATATATATGTATATATACACATAAATACATATACATGTACGTATATATACATACATATATATATATCTATTTGTTTCGTATTTAAAAGTATTTCTTAAAATTATGATTTCGTAGTTATAAATAAAATATTGTAAAAGAAATTAACGGTCGAACCTTAAAGATCGTACTAAGTTAAACCATACCTTATATATTTTTTTTCTACGAGGGAACGGTACGTAGTGGCAGTAGTACACACGAGCGATCGATCGAGATGGTCGCCTCTAGACCTCCGCGTGCTGACACCAACGTCGGAACGGCCATTCAACCTGCCCGTGCCGTAAGACAACGTCTAGCTAAACTTTGGAAATCTGATGGAGACTTCATGGAGTCTAATCATAAAGCTCTCTCTCTTAGACCTGAACCGTGTGAACAACGGAACAAGCTAGTCGCCGGATTAGTTAGTTGTTGATTGTTTTTCGATGGAAACAATGAGGGTGGTCGCACTAGCCAGCCAGCCTGCTGAGCCTGAGCAAGCGCTGAGGTAGTAGTACCTGAAAGTGAAGGTACGTAGCACGTTCCTTCCCATGGGAAAGGCAACAATAACAAAGTACTCCTAAGTACGTACGAAAAAAGCTATTCTGAATGCTGATACTATATGCAGTTTTAGTTACGAACTGTCTATAACAATGCAAGACATCACAGACGGTTCTTACTAATACCCGTCTGTGAAGTATCATAGACGGTTATTGATAAAACATGTCTGTGATAATACCCGTTCCGAGACACTTTTAATAAAACGGATATAACTTTTGCATATGTTGTCTATTTTCAACATTCTTATACTCATTGGAAAGCTAACAACGAGCCCGATCCAAAAATATGACTGGCTTGAGCCCGTCACCCTCTAAGACCCTCAAAATCGGCCATTTTTGGCTCTGAATATGTGTCACAAGTTTTTGGTTTCTGTTTTTTCCCTTTTTCTTGGTCTTCCCTTCGGAATTTGGGTTTCGCATCAACTGCAAAATTGTAGATCTCATCGAAACCTATCAAACGAGCATATATAAGCCATGTAAAACTTTACTATTTTATCTTTTGAGACTAACTATTTACATTTACACTGATATATTGTCTTTGTGATCTACCGTTTGGCCATTATCACAGATGGTTTTTAATAAGAACCATCTGTGATATTTTCTATTATTATAGATGGTTTTTGTTATGAACCGTCTGTGATGTCTCTATCATAGACGGTTTGTAATCCGAACCATCTGTGATACCCTGCCATGTCACCGATCCGCAGCATATCCCCTAGGATCCTGATCTCATCCGTCCATTCTCTTTGCATCGAATGGCAGGCACCAGTCTTATCCCCACCTCTCGCCCCTTATTACCCCCCTCTCCCTGCTCAAAGAACCAACACCACCAGTACTACTCCAACTCGTTTGTGTGCAGCATGGGTGAGAAGGGGTTCGGCAACGGTGGCTGAAATTTTACTTGAAGCAAGATGGAAAGGAAGAAGGCAATGGCAAATTTGCACTATTCCAAGTCACCGGCATAGAAGCTGTTGATTTTGGCACAAAAGCTAAAAACGGTGTTTATTGCCTTTTTATTTCTGCTACTTGAAAATTTTTCTATACCACTTATTTTAGATTGTAGTTTAATGAAGGATGTGTAAGTCTAGCTTATATTAGCCCGAACTTTCTTGTAATGTAAGCATCTTTCTGAATTTGTAACTGTGAAGTTTATATTTATAAAATTATAAGTGTCCTCTTGTGTATGCAGTGGTAACCTACTTGTTATATTGTGATGTTGTAATGATAGATTCTAATCTTAATGAAAATGGAATGTATTACTGTGTTTGTTGTTGTATTTGCTTATTTTTGGATGGCATAGTTAACATTTCTTGAAGCTAGCCAAAAAATAGAAAAAAATTTATGTATAGTATGAACTATCATAGATAGTTTTATGGCATAAACCATTTGTTAAGGATTATCACATACGGCTCGAACCAAAAACCGTCTGAGATACTCGCACATCGCAGGCAGTTTTATCTACCAATCGTCTGTGATACTCGCCATCATAGACGGTGGTAGCTACAACTATTTGTGATGTGTGAGTATCACAGACGGTTTTTGGTTCGAGCCGTCTGTGATAGTGTTCTTCACAGACGGTTCTAGTTATAAACCGTCTGTGCTGTATTTATCATAGACGGCTCACAAACCGTTTGTGATAACTTCCGATTATCATCGACGCATAAATTCAGACGGTTTTTTGAACCGTCTATGATGACAATTCCGAATCATCTATGATATCTTTTTTATAGTAGTGTATGTTGAATCGTCTGTGATGATAATTTTAAATCGTCTATGATATTTTATATAGTAGTGTATGTTGGGGTCATGGAGGATAGGACGGTATTCTAGCTGGCCGGGAGACGCGGCTTCTTGTCGTTCCGTAAAAAGAAAAAAAAAGGCTTTAAAAATGTTGAATTGAGCTGGGCCTAGGCCGCATTTGGTTGGCCAGGAATGGATATACGTATTACGTAGCACAACCCATGCACCCAATGATCGAATGGGATCGAGGTCTTCAAGAATTCGCTGTTTGGACCTAGGAATAGGCCCAAACCTAGTAGAGAACACATCCAGGTCCCTTTCTTCTTTAATTTTCTCGGTTGGTTCTCACAGCGCAGCTAAAGATTATGCAACGGCGTGGCTGCTGCTCATGTTATCTACGTATCTGCTCGTATCTACCGTTACAGCTGAGCTCCATGTCATGTTTGCAACCGATCGATGGATGCTGCGCACGCGCCTCAAGGTCGCACAAGCAGGCTCAGCAAATCTTGCACGCATGGTCTGTCACGTACGTCCCATTCTTCACGAACCTTTCCACGCACGCACGCTAGCTCGCTTGGCTTCACGCACTTGATCTCTACTCCGTCGACCGTTCGATCGCCCTCACATCCGTCGACACGTCTGCGCCGCTGCCTGCTGGTCATCATTGCCTCAATTAAGGTCGATATATCGATCTTTGGCTCAACGCCATCGTTGGACAGAATTATTGCCCGAGTACGTACGTCGCTCTCGTTGCAGTTGTAACACAGTGTTTCGCTTAATCAATGCGTATGCATGCCATGATCCGATTGCTAGCTAGCTAGCTAGCCTTGTCGCATTATATTCCGCTCGATCCCGAACACGTACGAACGTATGTGCATCTCGATCGACCACAGTGCAAGCCAGCACGTGCTCTATTATCAGTATGCATCCACCTGTCTTGATTCTTCATGAGCAGTATATTGACTATTGACTATCATCTGTCGTCATGGGTAGAATATATACAGATGGATATCATGCATATGCATGGACGGACGTGATGGATCCACCAGCGTAGGATCGCAATGGGCAATAGAGGGATGAACGGTGAACGGTGCCTTTACTACTATAGAAGGATTTATTATAGACGGTTTAGAACTGTCATTATAGATGATTTCTGAACTGTCTAAATTTATATGTCTGTGATAATATGTGGTTATCATAGACGGCTCTTAAACTGTCTGTAATAAATACAACACAGATGGTTTTTTCTAAAAACCGTCTGTTATATATCAAATATCACAGACGACTAACACCAAAAATTGTCTGTGATATGTCATATATCACAGACGGTTCTCGGACATAGCAGTTTGTGATATCTTAGATATCACAGATGGCTAATATTAAAAACTAAATGTGATAGATATTTAAATACCTATATTATTTCCTATTTTTGGGTTAGCATCAGGAAATGCTAGCCATGCCCTCTGAAAACAAACAAATAGATCACATATATAGCACACGATAATCATTACATAGATCTCAACTAAATGATGTATATTTTAATGTATTATTTGATTAAGCACAATTGAGTGATTACAACTGTATCAAATATTTCAACATCTAATCATCGCCGGGGTAGAACTCTCCAGTCTTGTGTATGACCTTCGATATCAAGAATTAGGAGAGCTTTCCTCAAATTTCGGTGAGTTTGTTAAGATAGATTGCACTTTTGTCGAATTCCATGCGTTGTCGCTAGGAGTAGTGTTAAGTCACTAGTGTGTGTGTATAAATTGATAATCACAAAATCATTATTGGCAGGTTGGCAAACCTCTGAATCATTCGTCTTAGCGTCCGTAATTTCATCCATATGGCGGCAAATGTAGAAACCACATACCTTGCCCTATAGCTACTAGTGGCACTATAAAAATAGTATTACATATATAGGTATTATCAGTTCTAGAGGCATTATAACAAAGTGTGATATAGAATTATTGTGTTGTAGCGGGTACCAGAAATTGCGTCTTGTGTCGCAGTGTAGCGCTGTATTCCTTGTGTCTCCCTCTTTGGGAAATGTAAGTGCTGAACGACCTATGTGATTCCAAAAATTTAGCCTTGGCCATTGCAAACGAAGGGAAGACTACAATAGAGTTATGTATGAAGGAAATTAGTTTACTTGTCAATTGTTTGTTGCACACGGGTGAAATCATGGTTGCTCCTAAGTAGAGAATCCAAGTATATTACCTTATTCTACTTTGGTACAATCACAATCAGAATCCAGTGACCCCTAGTCATGTATGTCGCTATAGTGATTAATCATAATTTTATGTTGCGTATAAAGTACAAATGAAACTTGTTTAGCAACTAGTGAAGCATTTACCCCTAGTTGAAGGGTACCATGATGTAGTTCTTATCACTTTGAGCAAGTAATCCCCTCATTATGTAATTTTGAACAAAGGATCCATTATCGTTGATGCATTTCTTAGAAACCAAGTGTGAGTCAAGGAAACCCACCGATTCTCACCGTCACCGGACTTGTTGGATCATGGATCTATACATAAGCAATGAGTTATGACATTTATCGGTGTTACGTGAATGTAGAACTTGATTGTATAGTACACTTACAGTGTCCAGCATCGTAGAAGTGAGGTGTCGAGTTCGTCGAGGTTGAATAGTAAGAATAAGTCTTCAAAGGTCACGACAAAGTAGCTCGAGTCATGGAGAAAATGTGCATCTTTGTATTTCACGGTGAATCCACTATGCTAGTTTGGTTTCATGTTGGACCTCTACATGTATCAAGCATGCAAAGTTCCGAAAACCAGTCCAAGGCTGGGTAATAGTGACTTGGGGACCAACAACACTCCGAGCATGAACTTCCATTCCCTAGGAGGCACCTTAATCTTTTTCGATTTGGCCTTGGTGCCTCGCTTGCGAAACATTTTCGGCGTCACCTTCATGGGAGCCAATGAGCTGACCTTATGAAGAGGAGTTTGAAGTGGAGTCATAGAGCGTTCTGTTTGATAGGCATGATTGTGTGGAGATCGCGGCACGAAAGGGTCCAGGGTGATGTCCCTCTTAGGCTCTTGGACAAATGTGTGGATGGCATCTCCTAGTATTATGATTTCTTTATTTGGGGGCCCCTCCAGCAGGACGGCCTTGAAAACGTCATTAATCCAGTCCACCTATGATGAGGGAATTTGGCTTGATCTTCTGATAAGAATGATAACTACGATTGTTTGATATGGTGTTGACAATGAGGGTATTTAATCAAAATGACGAAGTCCAGTCGCTACACCACACCTTTGTCGTTACTAACCATGCCCAACACGAATGATCTTTCCTGCATTGCAATTGAGAATCAAGCAAGAAAGAAATAAGCACGATCTGAATTTGTAAATGAAATATAAAGTTTCATTGAACAATGGAGAGGTCTGAAGTCGTCGTGGTTGGTCTAGTCGACACAAGTACACAACTGATGTTTTCTGAATGCAAATCAATCTAAACAAGTCTAAACCCTAAAAACGGCATCCCTAGCATTTTTTATGGTGCTAGGGATGTGGGGGGCATGTCCACGATAGTGGAGGAACATCCTACTAAAACTCTCCAGTTGGGCTCAAACTGATATAAGGCCTAGGGCCCAGGTTTAGAACTGATTCAAATTTGTATTATAGATTACACCATGCTTAGGTCGAGTTTTGAGGTGAGATCAAAACCATTGGAAAGAGGATGTCAAAAGCTTTCCAAGAAGTCCAAGATCACCTCATTGGACTCCATATGCATCTTCTATGCTCGTTTGAAGTCAACGCTATCTCCGGAGGTTGAGCTGGATTCTAGAACATGCCTAGCTTTCATTCTTGGTCGTCTTGGCCTCAAAGTGACGTGGTGACCTCCAATGTTCATTCCAAGCACATCCGTTACTCCATGTGCCTCTCCTTGGGCCTTGCCCATGTTGCTAAGCACAATCTCATCACAAGCATCAAGCAGCATCCCATTCTCAGAAGCTGAATTATACATCCCTAGGAATGCGCTCACCTGATAATTAAACTTGCGTGCACGTGCCCTAGTTATAGTTCCTTGTCTATCATCTTGTAGATGAATGTTATGTGTATCCAAGGAAGTGTTGTCCTCATCAACCTGGACCTTCACAAAATCGGTCCCTACCTGGGCACCGTGCACCAACGTCCCTAGCAGGCATGGATATGCTAAGCCCCACCCAGGATCAACAGGAATGGAGCCAACAACCCTGATTCTAAGAATGCACGGTGTGGGCTCCTACATAACGATACACGATGAGCTAAGGTATCCACCAGGTCTATTTGTGTAGCATTCTGGAGATGTATATTACTTGGATATCGTCGATAGTTAAGTGGGTGTTGCTATGTTTAGAAAGTGGCATGGACGTGTAGCTACTCTGATGTTGAGGGGGACTAGGTACTGTAAGAACAGGGGTAGCTTGTGACTGGTTGTGGACTTCTCTTAGTTTGTTCCTCAATGCATCCATCTCTCCTCGAAGTGAGACAGTTATGACCTTAAGTTTTGCATCAAAGACCCATTTCATACATTCCTCGTGCTCGGCCTTGGATATCTTCCTACTCCTATACACCTCAAAGTCATTTGAAAATCTGTTCCTCCAAGATACGTAAACCCCCAGGCCTCAAGTGCGACCTGGGACTTCCTTGTTTCCCAGGGTGGTGAACAGGAGCCTTCGAAAGATTCGGTAGTCAATATTTGCAATGAGAGGCAATCATGTTATTTAATTCCCCATGAAGTTATAGACCTATTAATATCTAGGTAGTTTAACATATATTACCAGGCGTTGGGACACTTCCTCATCTGCAGAGTTTCTGAATGAGGTGACGCCCAACATGTGGTTGATGACCTCGCTCTTAACTAGTTTCGGGTGCGCTCATTTGTGATCCCAGCAAATGGTGGGGAGGCCGCTAATCAGATTGTGACCTCATCCTCTATCCTCCATTGTGGGATTTTACCAGCGTACTCAGCGGTGTCGAGTCTATGGGGGTGTGTGTTTCGTGTCTAGAGAACCTTGTGCGTCGCACTTTCCTATTGAAACTTGGTCGTCGTCTTCATCGCACAGATGGTTTGTATTAATAATTGTCTGTGAACTTTCACAAACGGTTATTAATATGAACCGTCGATGATGTTTGCCATTATCATAGATGGTTTATATTAATAACCATCTATGAACGGTTTGTATCAATAACTGTATGTGAATTATCACAGACGGTTATTGATACAAACCATCTGTGATGTTTTGCATTATCACAGATGGTTTATATTAATAACCGTCTATGAAAATATCATAGATGGTTATTCGTATGAACCGTCTATCATAGTTGCGTATCATAGACAGTACACGGTCACGCTTGTAAAACCAACTATGATAATTACAGCATAGACGGTTCTTTATGAACCGTCTGTGATATAGCTGTTCAGTATAGCCTATTTTGAAGTAATGCTTGTAAATTCTTCTCTAACTATTCTTAAACTCTTCACTTCAGTAGCTATAAAGCTATAAAGATCAAAATAGGAAGCCAAAACCAAAGCAACAATATCAAAAACTAAGGAGTCTAACTCTTGCACCTGAGCGATATGATCAGCCACAACAATGCGGTCTGACCGATGACTCTCTTGTGGTCTGACAAGTGGTGCTCTTGTTGCCCAACCAGCAACAAGCTTGTTGTTTGACTGATGACTAGTATGACTAGGCCAAGAAACAGTTTGACCACTCCCCTGTTCTTAGAACAAAATATCAGCTCAAGTCCAAACCACTTTTGGTATAACTTCCAAAATTCTTGGCCAAATAAGATGAAACCTTGCATACACACCATGATTAGGTCTTAAAAACCTATTCCATCCAAGAATCACATGAATCCTTGTTAAAGTTCCTACCTTTCCCAAAGATAATTAAGTTGTACCAAAACTAGGCAAAAATCGAAAACTTAGGATATGATTTGCATGTGGGCAGAGGATGGCCAAGATGGCTTTAGATGTATTTCCACATGTCACAGCAAGCAAAATCTCCCAAAGATTCAAAGCAAAAATGTAGGACTGGACAGGGAACAGAGGAGGTGAATGGTGACTTCAAATTCTCCCTAAGTATTCACTTAACCATTTTTCTCTGATAGCTATAGATCTATAAAGATTAGGGTTGAAATCCCACTTGAAAACCGAAGGGACAGGGTAAAATACAGCAGGAAAAACAAAGTGGTCAAAAACTTACAATGTGGTCATAAGTTCAACAACATGGTCGAGAACTGACAGAGTGGTCGTAAATCTGACTACCAAATGGAAGTACAATGTGGTCAGAAATTGACTATCGAACATACATCACCGTAGTCAAAAACTAAATATTCATTGGAAACTAGTGTAGTTGGAAGTTCAACATGGTCAAAAATCGACTATCGAATAGAAATCACCGTAGTCGATAACCACCGAGACCAAAATCAATGTGATCGAAAATGGGTGCAGTGAGATATAAAAGAGAGCCAATCATGTTGTGGTACTCCTTCTGATCTACCAGGTCACCATCCTCGTCTGGGTCGAGTCTAGTTGATGAAGCCATCGGTGTTGACACTAGCTTGCCATTACTCATATCGAAGCATCTCAGAAGGTCTCGAGTATACTTGCCTTGATGCAAGAAAGTACCCTCCTGAGTGTGCTTGATCTGGAAGCCAAGGAAGAAGCTCAATTCATCCACCATGCTCATCTGAAACTCTGTGCTCATGACATCAGAAAATTGGGAAACCAGAGCATGAGAGGAGCAACCAAAGATAATGTTATTGATATAAATCTAGACGAGAAGAAGGTCATTGCCATGCCTACGAATGAATAAGGTCTTGTCTACCTTATCCATCTCAAACCTATGACTCAACAGATAGGACTTAAGCCTCTCATACCAAGCTCTAGAGGCTTGCTTAAGTCTATACAGGGCTTTGGAAAGCTTAAAAAGGTTTGGGTATTTGGAGTTTTTGAAACCTGGAGGCTGTCTAACATAGACCTCTTCCTCAATATACCCATTTGAGGAAGGCACTCTTGACATCCATCTGGTACAGCTTGAAGCCCTTAGACGCTACGAATGTAAGGAAAATCCTAATGGCCTCTAGCCTAGCTACATGGGTGAAGGTCTCCTTAAAATCTAAACCCTTAACCGAAGAGAAACCTTGAGCTACTAGTCTAGCCTTGTTTCGAATGACTACCCTATCCTCACTCTACTTGTTCTTGAAGACCCACTTGGTTCGTATGACATTATGACCACTAGAGGGCTCATTAAGTGACCAGACCTTGTTTATCTCAAAATTTTCTAGCTCCTAATGCATGGCATTGACCCAGGACTCATCAGAGAGTGCATGACATACATCCTTGTGTTCGAAAGAGGCAACAAAGGTAGAGTGAAGATAGAAATGAGACAAGTCAGATTTTGAACACGTGACACGCGAAAAAGATCTCGTATGATTTACTCGAGGGATGATGACGCTAAATGTGATGGGGAGGTCCTGCATGAGAAGAAGAAATGGCCTCACCTCATGAGCTACGGAGGTAGGAGTAGAGCCACTAGCTCTAGAAGAGCTAGAAGGTAAGGGCTGATCTCCCTGAAGCGTAGTGGTAGAAGCAGTCACCTTAAGGGATAGATGGACTGGACTGGATCACGTAAAGAACCTTCATCTCCATCCTCCTCATCATCTACAAAGATGGTCTCAGACTGCACTACTAGACCTGATGTCCGGCCTAGTGCTAAGACTGGCCTCATCGAAAGTCACCTCACAGGTCTTTATAATCCTGTAGATTCGCAGTTCCAGACCCTATAACCCCACGAAGAAGTCGAGTAACGCAGAAAGATACCATCAAAAGAGCGTGACTTAAACTTATCTAGGTTCCCATACTTCAAGATAAAACACTTGCAACCAAACACATGAAAATGCAAGACACTGGGCTTTCGCCCATACCTCAACTCATAAGAAGTGCGATGCAAGTGTGCCCTCAGAAAAACTCTATTTGAAACATGGAACGTGGTGGCTATAGCCTCAGCCCAAAACTTCCTAGGTATAGCATACTCATCTAGCATCATCCTGACCATCTCAACCAAAGTATAGTTCTTCCTCTCCACGAGCTATTTTGCTGAGGGACGTGCGGAGAAGAGAATTGATGCTCTACACCTGTCTCATCATTGTCACTGCTTATCGCTCGTAAGGCACCAGGGAGCTCAACAGACAACCTACCAAAAACACCTCGAAAGTGACTAAAAGTCTCATCCTTCGAAGCTAAGAAAAACACCGAAGAGAATCTCGAGAAGTCATCAACCATGACAAAAACATACCACTTCCCACCTATCGACTACACTCTAGCTGGACCAACAATGTCCACATGAAGAAGTTGTCCTGGTGCATCGGTCATAGTCATAGTGACTGGGGCCCACCTCATAATCATCATCAGTAAGCTGAGAAACAAAAAACAAATTATAACCCAGCTTACTCACTAAGGAAACATTCTTAAGAATAAAAGAATCATTAATGTGCACCATACCTTTAGCGATGACTCGACCAGATGAGGCGTCTTCAAAGGTGATCTTCTCATCACCTGTAGCTTAGACTAGGGAAGAGAACTAATGAGAGTCTCCAGTCATGTGTCAAGAACAGCCAGAATCAACAAACCAAATCTCTCCCTTCCCAGCTCGGCGAACCTAAATCAGTGAGAAGACATCATCTGTGACTCAGTACTGGGGTAAATAAGAACAGATTTAGTAACCCAGTACTAAGTCACGCGATGAGTAGAAGAAGCAGTCACAGACACAAACAACTGATCTCTAGCTACCATATGCTCTCCGCTTCTCACAGAATCAAAAAGTCTAGAAGCAGACCTGAAGCCTCTACTGGGTCCGATCGCTATTGAAGAGCGGGCCTGACCTACAGTAGCATGCTGATCACATCGTGAATAGCTATCTTGACGAAAAAAATGAGATCTATCCTCAGGATGATGGATACCTTGACCAAAGGCAACTCCAAGACCAGAAATAGAAGGAGCAGGAAAACCAAGTCCTCGATGCTGCCTAAACACCTAAGAGGAGCTATCTACAACTCTAGACCTTGTATTGGTCTTAGGAGCACTCAAATCTGGGCTAACCCTGAATACGCCTAAGATCATGAACACGGACTTTCCACACAATCTTGGTATGCTTAAAGCACCTCTCAATCCCATGTCCGTCCTTCTGACACAAGGTACAATGATAATTTGCCTTCTGAGAAGCTTTCTTGGGCTCAGGCGCAACCTCGATCACGCCTGCTGCTATAGGTCTAACAACAGCAGGTGGATGTTTCCTTACATCCTTTAAGAAATCATATTCTAGACCTTAATTAAACTTGCAAATTTTAGATTTGTCTAGAATAATATTGAGCTTGCCTCCAACAAATTTTTCAAGAGTGTTCATGAGGTACTCACACTCCCAAAAAAGAGTGGCGCATGAAGAACAGGGAGAAGGAGAGGAAGAAGAACCAAAACAGAAGATCGAATAGCATGTGCATATCTCTCCTTGTGCATGGTTGAATCCATTTTGAGGGCTTCGCAAGACACACAAGGGTAGTTCTAATCCTTGCCATTTGGTTCTCATAACTCTTCCTAAAAGTCTCTACAATTTGCTTAGATTTCTCCCCTACATTAGCACAGAAAGAGCAAGCAGATTGTGACTTCTCTAGTAGATTCTTAGTTAGCTTCACACATTTATCATCCAATGCAATTAATTTAGATTTTAGTTTTTCACAATTATTGCATGGTGAGCTTAGAGGTGCCTTAGAAGCATATTGAGCCATTTTCTTGTTGTGATCACACATGTCTTGTTAGAAATAGATTCAAGCTCAGTAGTTGTTTATGACAGTTGGCCCAAGAATCAATAGGCTCAAGAAAAGCAGCTTGCATTGCAGCAATTTTATGATCCGCCTTCTTTAAGTTAATCTTCAAATTATTACAACTCTTACATGTTTCAGGTAGATCAAGAAGTATGATATATAGACCTCTAAAAGCATTGTTTCTATCCTCACATGAGGTGCAAAATGTAGTCTCAACAGAATTAGATGAAAGAGAAGCAACTCTAGCCATCTCTGTCTTAGCTACTAGACTAACATGCTCCACCTTAAGCAAATCTAGCTCAGAAATCATACTATCATGAGAGGTCCTTAGCTTTTCCATATCTCCAACAAAGAAGTACATACATCACAATCGTCACAGGAGGAAGCAGATCTAAGTGAAGTAAGCACCCGTGACAAGCTCTCTACCTCCTTCTCTAACTCACCATACCTAGTCCTAGACCTATTATAAAACTTTCCTACTTGAGAAAAGCATCATTGAGTTGGTCATAGGAGGGGTATACCTCGTCAGAATCGCTGTAGAGATCATCATCGCTGATGCTGTTCTTATTAGCCATGAAGCACATGCCGATGAAGTCGTCGCTATCTTTGGTGTCCTTGTGTGGATCATCATCGTCGTCGTCATCGCTCAAGCCCTCCATGTCACTGAAGTCGAAGTTGTCGAAGGTGGTGAGGACGTGGTGGAAGAGCTTCTTGGCCTTGCCAAGGTTGTAGTACTTCTTCTCTTTGCCTTGATCACAAGCTAGGGGCTTGTTGTTGTGATTCTTGCTGATGTAGCCGTTTTTGCTCACGCTGTCATAGTTGTTCTTGCCTTTTTCAGCTTGGGGTAATTCACTCAAATGTGGTAGGGGCCACCACACTCGAAGCAGATCACTGGCCCACTCCTCTTTCTCTCCCTAACCCTCTTGTATGAGTGTGAGAATTTTCTAGCTAAGAGGGCTAACTCACTCTCTGGGAATTGCTCAAATTGATCATCGCTCATCTCACACTAGGCAGCCAAAGAGAAATAAGAAGCACCATCTAAAGATGCTCCAGAAGCAAAACTAGGATCGATGACCAAGACCATCGACTGTGACTTCGACTTGTGAGAGACAATGTGAATCTCATAACTTTTGAGGCGTGAATACAACGTATCAAGAGTCAAAGTCAACAAGTTAGTTGTGCCCTTGTGGTGGTCACTTTCATCTCACAAACCCCTGAGGTCCAAGGCAGAAAGCATTTGATGAGCATTGTCCGAGTCTAGTTATGTAAGACCAATAGCTTGGAGGTTGCACAAAATCTTGTGAAATCTGCCAAAGCACTCAACTAGGGACTCACCAGTGAGCACCTCAAATTTGTTATACTCTATCTTGTGTTGGTCTTATCAGATAGTCTTAATTTGGGTGGTGCCCTTATGTTATGCGTCGAGGGTCACTCAAATATTATAGACCGATGAGAGATGCGATCAACTCATTTCTACTAAGACCCTGGATGATGGTGTTCCTTGCCTTAGTATTTGTCTCCACATCTGGCGTATTCATCACTGTAATGTGCTCATCGGTAGGAAGAACAAATCAAGTTTTAACTTTTCTCCAAATCATATAGCCTTGAGCCTGAATGTAAGACTCCATCCTACTCTTCCAAAAGGGATAGTCGACCCCATCGAAGATAGGAGACTTGGTGGAATACTTGTCTACTGCCATGGCTCCTAAGACCGGTTAAGATCTATTGAAAAGAGCTAACCGGGCTTTGATACCCTAGGACCAAACAGGTAACTGTTGGATCGAAATCGGCAACAGAGGGGGGGGTGAATGTTGCTTTTTTAAAAATTAACCCCCAAAACGATATCCAATAAACACGTTCTTCTCAGATAGCAATTAATGCTATGAAGAAAAGAGTTAAGCTTACTGGTGACACAAGAACACAGAAGGAGAAAACAGCAAGAAAAACTACAGAGGAATCAAGACTGTAGAAGAGAAACAGATGAAATGTGCCAACTCAGGCAGGGCCGGTCATTCCGCAATTCACATGCCGGTCTGACCGCCTTCCCAATGCTGGTCTGACCGGTGGCCCATGGCCGGTCAGACCGAAGGCACACGGCCGGTCAGACCGCCCCTCGGGAGTAGCAGCCTGAGATGCTGATTTTCAGACAACACCTCCTGGAACCTTCATACACCAGACAAATTGAAAAGCTTTGGCTAATCTTCTTGAACCAAAAGAAGGAGACTTTAATACAGATAGCCACAGCACCTGAAGACCCTAGGAATTCAACCAAAAAGTGAGGACAATCAAGATTTGAGCTACAAACTAAAAAATACAGGGAGCAGCACCAAAAACTCAAATTGCCACTAATCTTTGATCCTTTGAGCATGAAACCAAGAGAAAAGGTAAGGAATAGCCTTAGGACTTGCAAGCTCAAACCAGGGCACAAATTTTTGAAGGAAAAATGAAAACACCATCAAACCCTAGAACAAGGACCTAAAAAAGAACAGAGCGCAGGATGAAATTCTTGGAATCAAACATTTGGCTCTAGGGATCTAGCTGACCGAATGGTCTAGAAACATAATCCCATCACAGAGCAATCCATTTTGCACCTTCTGGGCAAGAGACAACTTCAAATCACAAGAACATAGAAATCAACAGAGCAAAGACACAAAGAAGAAAACAGGAGAACAGGAGCAACTCAAATCAAAACGATACATCTCCATGAATGATTGAGTATAGAGGAAGGATTACAAGAGTATCAACTCATCTCCATTCCTACAGCCCCATACATGATTGAACAAGATTCACTACATGATTTTCCTGGAGGAACACACACACGCAGGAGACAAGAGCAAAACAGAAATCTACCCTCTCCACCAACTCTCAACCACTAAAGAGAAAGCAAAAGCACAACAAACTCTAACCCTCTCCCCAAGCCATACATGCACCTGAACACACCTCTCCTATTTATAGCCTTCGCTTAACGGGTTTCTCCCACGCATTGCCCGCTAATCAAAGACCCAATCCGCTTCCTCATGCAGCTTTGCGCTTTTACCGAAACGCCCCTCCTGCACCTTCCGGGAAGCTTCCGCATTTCTTGTCGTCCAAGCCTCGCAACCACCTCGAGTCCTCGCCGTCTTCGGCACACCTCGACCGCTCTGACCTCGGCACCGCTTGCGCCTAGTCCGGTCATCCGTGCCTTGCCACGACTCCACCTCGACGTCCTGCAGCCATCATAGACAAGAAACACATCACATAGCACCACTCGACATATGTAATCACAATTAGCATCAACAAATCGAACTCAAGCATAAAATGGCCCAAATGACCGATCCGGAAGAAAAATATGCCTCAAGTCTGACTAACCACACCCGACTGAGCCAAATGCCATCATGGCACGAAACACGCAAACCAAACTCAATCTTTTCAGAATACTCGTCAATTACTCATTACAAACATGCGGTCATAACCACATGGTCTGTCAATCTCCCCCTTGATGAGTATATTGACAAACCCAGAAAAAGCGTAAAGTTGAGTTTGAAAAGAAAATTAAACATGGTCTAAAGAAGGTCAAGGAAGCTTATGATCATGTCGACAAAAGGAACACTAGAGCAACAACAGAAAGAGCAAATTGTTCTCCAAAGCTCCAGAAAGTTCCCAAATGGCTTTTTCTCCACTATTCTCCCCCTTTTGGCAATAAAATCATCAAGGATGCAAAAAAGAGAATAAGGCATGATGTTGGGTGAAATGGCTAAAGTTTGATTATTTTAAGCATTTAGAGCCATGAAGATTATCCAAAACGACCATTTGAGTATTACACCAAGCCATAACTCATAAGTATGCTATCAAGATCATGACAAGACATGTATAATCAAGCTAAGCCGAAAGGTTACAATCTGAAATTTAATTGAGTTTCTTAGCATGTCAAGTCAACCATGATTCTAGTCTAGCTAAAGGTATCCAAAAATGATGCAGACCATGTCAATAGTCTAAGTGGAACCAAGAAGCTAGCATTGAGTCAATTTAGAGTGCTACAAGTTCAAGAATGAGACACTTGTTCAAGTACTTGGTCTTTTTGTGTAATTTGAGCAAATTGAGCACATTTGACATAAGTTTTTCTTTTAAAGCTCATGATTATGTTCAACCAACATTTTTAGTCATGTACTAGATCTCAAGCCTTATGCGACTACTCCAAGCTAGAAGCTTAAGAAGATAGTCTTGGTCAATCAAAACTCCCCCTGAGTTCATGCCTAGTGCAATGACAAGCCGTCTTATGAGAAAGAATTGGTGAGATCAGTTCTTTCGCACAAAAGAGATCTTTTTGCTTTCTTAAAAGGTTGTACTAACTCTTGCTACATCAAGGAACTAACATAGCTCAATCTAAAGCTAAATATAGATTCAAGACTCAACTCAGCCTATTTGACATGGCATGAATCATAAAAGGATAACTAAAGGCAGACTAGTCTCAAGAGCTAATATGACATGAATTAGTTCAAGTTAAGCATTTTAATCAACCTATCATGGCAAAGACTTGACTACACATATAAAGTCATGATATATCTAGCAAATAAGCACAGATCATGTCAAGATGTAATGCATTGTAAACATGTCATAAAGGATAATAATCAAGGCTCCATGTAATTATATTACAATGTAGAATGAAATGTAGAAAATCCAGCTCCCCATCAATATGTGATGCAACTTTAGTTCAAGTTGAGTTATGTCAACATTAAGATCTAGAAGCTCCCAAATGAACCCCCCTGAACCAAAGCAATAATTGCAAGAAGCTGGCAATGAAAACAGAAAAGGACAGTCCTTAAAGCATAGATAAGATATAGAGGATACTATGGCTCAGACTGACTCTCATCTACCCCATATGACGCTAGGACTAACAGCTGATCATCTAACACACTAAGGAGCAAACACATACCTCGTCTATCTGAGGGTGGCCCGACCCTCGCTAGAACCTATAAGAAGTGAGTGAGCTCAACCTAGTGAGAAGAGAAATAGCTAATAAGCAGCATCCTAGAATCACAAGATGAGAGGAAGAAGTCTAAATAACTAGACAAGAGAAACGCTCTAATCTATGCTAGAAGGACGAACCCAATGCACCCAAAAGCAATGCAACAGAAAGGAGTAACAGCATAATAAACATGATAAAGCATAAAGCGCAAAACTCCCCCTCACAACAGTCCATAAGGACAAACCACCCCAAGCTCTCCCCGCAAGGCTGAAAACCTAGAGCTATCCAACGGCTTGGTAAAGATATCAGCCAACTGGTGGTCACTCTCCGCAAACTGGAGCACTATGTCACCCTTCTCCACATTGTCTCGAAGGAAGTGATATCTAATATCAATGTGCTTAGTCCGAGAATGCCGCACTGGGTTCTTAGCAATGTTAATGGCAGAAGTGTTATCACAAAAGAGTGAAACATTGTCTATGACTAACCCAAAGTCCTACAGGGTCGAGACCATCCAAAGCACCTGGCTGCAGCAACTAGCGGCAGCAACGTACTCGGCCTCTGCGGTGGACTATGCAACACCGGACTGCTTCCTCGAAGATCAGGAAATAAGAGAAGTGCCAATGAATTGGCAGGTGCCAAAAGTGCTCTTCCTATCTATCCTACAGCCAGCAAAGTCTGCATCCAAGTAGGCTCTCAAGAAAAGACAGGACGAGGAAGAGTACTAGATACCATAGTCAATGGTAGCTCGAAGGTACCGAAGGATGCGCGTCACGGCCTGGCGGTGAGACACACGAGGAGAAGCCTGAAAGCGAGCACACAAACACACGGAGAAGTGTATGTCTGGTCTCGAGGCAGTGAGGTACAAGAGGGAGCCAATCATGCTGCGATACTCCTTCTGATCAACTGGCTCGCCGTCCTCATCTGGGTCAAGTGTGGCGGAAGATGCCATGGGAGTTGACACAGGCTTACCATCACTCATGTCAAAGCGTCTCAGGAGGTCTCGAGTGTACTTGCCCTGATGCAAGAAGGTACCCTCCCGAGTCTGCTTGATCTGGAAGCCAAGGAGGAAGGTCAACTCACCCATCATGTTCATTTCAAATTCGGTGCTCATGACATCCGAGAACTGTGAAACAAGAGTATGAGAAGAGCCGCCAAAGATGATGTCATCCATATAAATCTGGACGAGCAGTAGGTCAGTGCCATGCCTACGAATGAACAAGGTCTTATCCACCTTACCCATCTCAAAATCATGACTCAACAGGTAGGACTTAAGCCTCTCATACCAAGCTCTAGGGGCCTGCTTAAGTCCATACAATGCTTTGGAAAGCTTGTAGATATGGTTTGGATATTTGGGGTTCTCGAAACCTGGAGGCTGTCTCACATAGACTTCTTCCTCAATAAACCCATTGAGGAAGGCACTCTTAACATCCATCTGGTAAAGCTTGAAACCCTTAGAAGCCGCGAAGGCAAGCAGGATTCTAATGGCCTCAAGTCTAGCTATAGGGGCAAAGGTCTCCTCAAAGTCTAGACCCTCAACCTGAGAGAAGCCCTGAGCTACCAGTCTAGCCTTGTTCCGAATGACAACCCCATCCTCACTCTGCTTGTTCTTGAACACCCACTTAGTCCCAATGATATTGTGACCGCAAGGAGGCTCAGCAAGCGACCAGACCTTGTTTCTCTCGAAATTTTCTAACTCCTCATGCATGGCATTGACCCAAGACTCATCAGAAAGAGCATGACAAACGTCCTTGGGCTCAAATGAGGCAACAAAGGCAGAATGGAGACAGAAAAGTGACATGCCAGACTTTGAGCGTGTGACTCGCTCAAAGAGGTCTCCAATCATCTGCTTAGAAGGATGATCTTTCTGAATATGTTGAGGAGGTCCTGGATGAGAAGAAGAAGTGGCCTCTACCTCATGAGCTGACGAGGTAGGAACAGAGCCACTAGCTCCAGAGGAAGCAGAAGGCATGGGCTGATCGCCTGGAGGTGCAGTGGAGGAAGGCACCTCAAGGGGAGGATGAGGAACTGGATCGGGTAGACAACCCTTATCTCCATCGTCCTCATCATCCACAAAGATGGGCTCGGACTGCTCTAAAGAACCTGAGACATCGGGCCTAGTCCCCGGACTGGCCTCGTCGAAGGTCACCTCACAGGTCTCTACCAACTTACTAGACTCGCAGTTCCAAACCCTATACGCCGGTGAAGAAGTCGAGTAACCTAAAAAGATACCATCACAAGAACGTGACTCGAACTTGTCTAGGTTCTCGGACTTCAGAATGAAACACTTGCAACCAAACACATGAAAATGAGAGACACTGGGCTTTCGCCCATATCTCAGCTCATAGGAAGTGCGATGCAAGTGTGCCCAAAGAAAAACTCTGTTCGAAACATGGCACGCGGTCGCTATAGCCTCAGCCCAAAACTTCCTAGGTGTAGAATACTCATCAAGCATCATCCTGGCCATCTCGACCAAGGTACGGTTCTTTCTCTCCACGACGCCATTCTGCTGTGGGACGTGCGGAGAAGAGAACTGGTGCTCTACACCTGTCTCATCGCAAAACCTCTCAAAGTAGGAATTCTTAAACTCCGTGTCATTGTCACTGCGGATCGCTCGTAAGGCACTCGGGAGCTCAACAAAAAGCCTACTAAAAAGACCTCAAAAATGTGTGAACGTCTCATCCTTCGAGACTAAGAAAAACACCCAAGAGAACCTTGAGAAGTCATCGACCACGACAAGAATGTACCACTTCCCTCCTGCTGACTGCACTCGAGCTGGTCCAACTGTGTCCATGTGGAGCAGCTGTCCTAGTGCATCGGTCATAGTCACTGTGACTGGAGGGTGAGAAGCAGCAACCATCTTGCCGTGCCGGCAAGGAGCGCAAATAATACATTTGACCATCTTGAGTTTCGGCAGACCACGAATGAGATCGTCGCCGCTAACTCGGGTCAAATGGTCAAATCCAATATGACCAAGTCTCCTATGCCAGAAGGTATGGTCACGAGACTCAGACGCAACTAAACACCGGAGAGGATCACCAGAAGACTCAGAAAAATCAGCACGAAAGATCCTCCCATAACGAGAAATCCCGCAAACCAGACTACCCGAAGAATCAAGAATTTTGCAAGCATTTTTCTTAAAGCTCACCTCAAAACCATCATCGGTAAGCTGAGAAACAAAAAGAAAATTATACTGCAGCTTACTAACCAAGGCAACATCTTTCAAAATAAAAGACTCATTAACTCACACTATACCTTTGGCGATGATGCGCCCAGACGAAGCGTCTCCGAAAGTGATAGTCTCATCACCTGGAGCTCGGGCTAAGGAAGAGAACCAACGAGAGTCTTCGGTCATGTGTCGTGAACACCCGGAATCTACGAGCCACACCTCTCCCTTCCCTGCCCGGCGAACCTGAGTCAAACAGAGAGTAAAGGCTCAGTACTGGGACAAATCAAGAGTGATTTTGGCACCCAATACTGAGTAACACGTGGAGAAGCAGAAGTAGTCAAACACGACTGACCTCTAACTACCCTATGCTCTCTGTCGCTCAAAGAAGCGAAGGTCCGTAGCGCACTGGCCGTTCTTGGGCCCGATCGCTCTGGAGAGCGAGTCGGAGCATCGGTAACACGCTGATCTCGCTGCGGGTAGCCATCTCGACGGGAGAAATGAGATCTACCCTCAGAACGACGGAAGTCATGACCAAAGGGAGCATGAGGACAAAAACCAGAAAACTCAGAAAAACCAAGTCCTCCATGCTGCCCAAACCCATCGGAAACAAGCCTAGACCTCGTGTTGGTCTTAGGTGCACTCAAGGTCTGGGGCTGACCCTGGATACGCCTAAGAGCCTCAACACGGGCTCTCCGCGCGATCTTGGCACGCCTGAAGCATCGCTCAACCAAGTGTTCATCCTTCTAACAGAAGGTGCAATGATACTTCATCTTCTGAGAGTTAGAAGTCACACGAAGAGGCTTCGCCTTCTGAGAGGCCGAAGCAGCAGGTGAACTCACCTTGCTGTCAGAAATCCCTTGGACAAAGCCCACTGACTTGAAATGAACTTTCTCAGTACTGGGCTCAATCTCGATCACACCTGGTGCTATGGGTCGAAGAACAGCAGGTGGATGCTTCCTCATGTCCTCATAAAAATCGTATCCTAGACCTTGATTGAACTTGCAAATCTTGGACTGGTCTAGGATAAGATTTAGCTTCTTCTTGCCTCCTACAAACCTTTCGAGAGTGTTCATAAGATACTGACACTCTTGAAAGAGAGAGGTGCAAGAAGAGCAGGGGAAGAAGGGACAACAGAAGGTAAAGGAGTAGAAGAAGAACCAGTAGCAAAAGAGTGAAGGGCTTGTGCACGCACAGCCAACTCAGAAGGGACAGTCCTACTGCTAGCCATTTGGTTCACGTCGCTAAGCGTCTCTACCTTACCCTTGTGCTTCTCCCCCACATCAGCACACACATTGCAAGCAACTGATGGTGGCTTCTCTAGAAGGTCCTTAGTTAGCTTCACACATTTTTCATCCAGTGCAATCAAGTCATATTTTAGTTTGTCATAATTTTTGCATGGTGAGCTAACAGGATCCTTAGAAGCATATTGAGTCATTTTCTTGTTGTGGTCAATCATTTCTTGGAACTGTTTTGAGACATATTCAAGTTCAGCAGTTAATTTGGGACAGTTCATACATGAAGCAATTGGCTCAAGCAAGGAGGCATGTAACTCAGCAATTTTATGATCTGCCCTTTTTAAGTTCGATTTCAAATTATTGCAATTTTCACAAGACTCGGGCAGATCAAGGAGCATGGTATAAAGACCTATAAACGCATTGTCCTTATCCTCACATGAGGTGCAAGATATAGTCTCAACAACAGTAGATGAAGGAGTAACAATCCTACTCATCTCTAGTTCAGCCAAAAGACTAACATTCTCCACCTTAAGCATGTTAAGCTTAGAAAACAAACTATCATGAGAGGTCCTTAATTTCTCCATGTCATCAAGCAAGGCAGAACATACATCACAATCGTCGCGGGAGGAAGCAGATCTAAGTGAAGTAAGCTCCCGTGACAAGCTTTCTACTTCCTTCTCCAACTCGCTAACTCTAGCTCTAGATCTAGCATGGAATTTTCCTAGCTTAAGAAAAGCATCATTAAGCTGATCGTAGGAAGGGTATACCTCATCGGAGTCGGAATAGAGCTCGTTGTCGCTGATCTCTCCCTCAAGGGCCATGAAGCACATGCCGGAGAAGTCATCACCGCCCTTGGGGTCTTGCTCGTCCGTCCCATCGTCGTCGCTCCACCCTTCCACCTTGCTGAGGTCGAGGTCGTTGAAAGCGGTGAGGACGCGGTGCAAGAGCCTCTTGGCTTTGCCAAGGTCACAGAACTTCTTCTTGCCTTGGGCATGAGCTGAGGGTTTCTTGTTGCAGTTCTTGTCAATGTAGTCGTTCTTGCTCATGCCGCTGTAGTCGTTCTTGCCCTTCCCCAGCTTGGGGCAATTCGCCCGAATGTGGTTGGGGCCACCACACTCGAAGCAAATGATCGGACCACTCCTCTTTCGATCTCTCACCCTCTTGTATGCGTGGGAAAACTTTCGGGTTAGAAGGGCTAACTGATCCTCTAGTAGCTGCTCTAACTGATCATCAGTTACATCATAGAGAGCAGCTAGAGAGAATCCACAAATCGAACTAGAGGAAGGTCCAGAAACTAGACTGGGATCGGTGACTAAAGCCATTGACTGCGACTTTGACCTACAGAGACTATGTCAATCTCGTGAGTCTTGAGGCGTGAGTACAATGCGTCAAGAGTCAAGGTCGAGAGATCGGTGGTGTCCTTGATGGTAGTTACCTTCATCTCCCAAACACGCAAATCAAGAGCTGCGAGCATCTGTCGAGCATTATCCGAGTCGGGGTATGTGAGACCGACCGCTCGAAGGTTGCTCAAAATCTTGTGAAAACGCACAAAGAACTCATCGAGGGACTCACCAACGAGCATTTTAAACTTGTTGTAATCTCGCTTGAACTGGTCCTGTCGAACCGTCTTGATCTGGGTGGTGCCCTCATGGTATGCATTGAGGGTCTCCCAGATGTCGAAGGCCGACGTCAGATGAGAGATGCGATCGAACTCGCTTCTGCTCAGGCCCTGAATTATGATGTTCCTCGCCTTAGCGTTCGCCTCAACATCAAGCATATTTCCAGTGTTGATGTTCTCATCGGCAGGAACAACATATCGCACCTTGACCTTGCGCCAGATGGCGTAGCCCTGAGCCTGGATGTAGGTCTCCATCCGGCTCTTCTAGAAGGGATAATCGATCCCATCGAAGACCGGGGGCTTGGTCGAGTACTTGTCTGTCGCCATGGCTCTAGAGACCGGTTAAGATCTATGAGGAAGAGCTAACCGGCTCTGATACCAATTATTGGATCGAAATCGGCAACAGAGGGGGGTGAATGTTGCTTTTTTTTAAATGATATCCAATAAACACGTTCTTCTCCGATAGCAATTAATGCTATGAAGAAAAGAGTTAAGCTTACTGGTGACACAAGAACACAGAAGGAGAAAACAGCAAGAAAAACTACAGAGGAATCAACACTGTAGAAGAGACACAGATGAAATGTGCCAGCTCAGGTAGGGCCGGTCAGACCGCAATTCACATGCCGGTCTGACCGCCTTCCCAATGCCGGTCTGACCGGTGGCCCATGGCCGGTCAGATCGAAGGCACACAGCCGGTCAGACCGGTGGCACATGGCCGGTCAGACCACCCCTCGGGAGCAGCAGCCTGAGATGCTAATTTTCAGACAGCACCTCCTGGAACCTCCGTACACCAGACAAATTGAAAAGCTTTGGCTAATCTTCTTGAACCAAAAGAAGGAGACATTAATACAAATAGCCACAGCACCTGAAGACCCTAGGAATTCAACCAAAAAGTGAGGACAATCAAGATTTGAGCTACAAACTGAAAAATATAGGGAGCAGCACCAAAAACTCAAATTGCCACTGATCTTTGATCCTTTGAGCATGAAACCAAGAGAAAAGGTAAGGAATAGCCTTAGGACTTGCAAGCTCAAACCAGGGCACAATTTTTGAAGGAAAAATGAAAACACCATCAAACCCTAGAACAAGGACCTAAAAAAGAACAGAGTGTAGGATGAAATTCTTGGAATCAAACATTTGGCTCTAGGGATCTAGCTGACCAAATGGTCTAGAAACATAACCCCATCACAGAGCAATCCATTTTGTACCTTCTGGGCAAGAGACAACTTCAAATCACAAGAAAAATATGCCTCAAGTCTGACTAACCACACACGGCTGAGCCAAATGCCATCATGGCATGAAACACGCAAACCAAACTCAATCTTTTCAGAATACTCGTCAATTACTCATCACAAACATGGGGTCATAAGCACATGGTCTCTCAGTAACAGAGAGGGTGAATGGTACCTTCAAATTCTTTCCAAGTATTCACTTAACCCTTTTTCTCTGATAGCTACAAAGCTATAAAGATTAGGGTTAAAATCCCACTGGAAAACCGAAGAGAGAGGGTCCAATATAGCCGGAAAAACAAAGTGGTCTAAATCTGACAATGTGGTCGAAAACTTACAACGTGGTCAGTTCAACAACGTGGTCGAGAGCTGACAGTGTGGTCGTAAATCTGACTACTAGACAAAAGTACAACGTGGTCGGAAATTGACTACCGAACGGACATCACCGTAGTCGAAAACTGACTATACGTTGGAAACCAGTGTAGTCGAAAGTTCAACGTGGTTGGAAATCAACTACCGAATGGAAATCACTATAGTCGATAACCACTGAGTCCAAAATCAATGTGATTGAAAATGGGTGCAGTCGAAACCAACGTGATCATAAACAACACGGTCAAACAACAATGAGTGGTCGAACAACCAACGTAGTCGAAACTAGTCAGTAACCAAAATGATCAATGTGGTCGTAAGCCTAAGGGACGATCAAACAACCAACATGGTCAGAACTAGTCTATAACAGAATGATTAACGTGGTCATAACCAATTTGGTCATAAGCCAATGAGGTCGTCGAATAACCAATATAGTCAAAACTAGACTATAACTAGATCAACATGGTTGTAACCTACAAGGTCGTAAACCAACAGGTGGATGAACAACTGATGTGGTCGAAACCAGACTGCAACCAAATGATCAACATGGTCGTAACCTACGCGGTTGTAAACCAACAGGTGGTCAAACAACCAATGTGGTTGGAAACATGCGAAGCAATTGAAAGACCGAACGTGATCCAAGACAGTGCAATGCGATATGAAAATCGACCATGGTCAAAACCAACATTATCGTGAAGGCGATCGAGACTTCATGCAGTGAATAGCGTGACCATTTCAAATCAAAATGAAAACTGAAGAATGCACAACGATCAGAAGCTTGAACATGGTCTAAAAGTAAAGTGATGGAATTGGAAACTTGACCATGGTCGAAACTAGAAGTGGTCGTAACAAAATCAGAAGAACAGAGGAAGAACATAGTAGCGCACGATCGCAAGATCTAAACTTCACATAACTTTTGATTAAAAGATCAATTGGCCATGAAACTTTGTACACAACATGGTTAGGGTCTCAAGAGTCTGCTCTAATCTTTGATTGAAAACTTAGCAAGCAAATTGAGAGCTTTTTGCGAATTAACTAAGTGCGTACAAAATGAAACAATGTGATCATAAAGACAATCAGACCATGCTCATGGGAATAGAATAGCCAAGATGGCTTTGAGTATGATTCCCCAACACCTAGCAAGTCAGATCATCAACAAGACAAGCAAGAACTTTCTCTCAGATCAAGAAGGGAAAGAAACAACCAAAGAATAGAGAAGAAATAGAGAAACAGATGATCCAAACCCAAGCCAACTCAACACCAACAGTAGATCGAAGATTGACGTATTGTTCTGCTGATTGATTTACAACCACTCCATCTAGGAGGACCAAGAGCACATCGTGTGCTCCACTCTCAAAACCCTAAACCTACAACAAGAGAGCCCATAAGAGAGAGGTGGGATGGTTAACCCTACATGCTTCCATCCCCACCCCTTTTATAGGTGAGCAATTAGCCCCCTACCCATCCAAATTGGATCCAACCCACTATTACAATGGGGGAACCCATTAACTCCACACATATGGGTTTTATTCTCTCAAGTCCACTTATGCATGTTTTTCAAAGTGCATAAGTGTGCATTCGCTAAATCCTTAGCGATTCGTTAGCTCTATCTTGACCTAAACTGCTCTCCAACACATCGCCCATGCACCGTGGTTTTGATCCAAGATAGTTTCCGGTATTTTGATCAAATTACCGAAATGCCCCTCGTTCACCTGGTCATTACATTCCTTTGCAAGCAAATGCCATGCTTGCCATGTGTAGGTACACCATTAGCTTGTCATGTGCCACCAAGTCTCTCCTGTCCCGATTCCACCGAAACATGGTTTACTTGGCCCGTGCAAGCCACCTGGCGTCATCCCGCTGTTCAAACTTGCCTACAACATTCCTACCTTTCTCGTGCCATGCTTGAGCTCACCGTATCACTTGGCATCCTTGATAGTTCTAGGCCTCAACTCCTCCATAAGCCTAGCCCCGATCACCATCATTGACCACAGTTGACTCCAAGTGATCCTACACATCCAATGACAGAATCTATTTTCAAGCACAAGTTCTTCACAGCTCGATCTACATTAGCCAAGACATGCATTATACAATCTTAACCTAATGACTCAGGTCAACCTAATTAAATCTGTTGTAGGGGTGGCCCAACCCCCCGTGGCTGGGCCGTGCAACTAGTCCAACATGTAATAGGCCCAATAGTATAGAGGAATATACCAATGTACCCTCATCCTTTGTAAATACTAAGGGGTAGAATGGGGATTTCTCATTCTACCCCACTCATATATATAAACCCCCAGGAGGGGCAAAGGGGGGACATCCTCTCATTCTTACCAGCTCCCCACAGATCTAGCTCTCCTCTTCTCCTCCCACTAGTCCCCTTCATTCCAGTTTAGCCTGTAGCTACAACAGATGGCGCCGTCCGTGGGGACGACAGGAAGTTGTGTATGGAGATTTCTCTAGCATTCAACAAAAGCGGCGGCCATATGGATCTTTTCTGTTCCCGGGAGCATACAGCTTCGTTCGTGGCATTGATAGCGTCTTGCAAACCGCCAGCGACAGATAAGTAGTTTACTCGCAAAAAACTTTACCATCTTGACTACAGAGATGTGTTTGCTTCGCTTATGTACTTCGCCATGTTTTGTATGGTGTATTGAGTAGATCTGATCGTTGCTCCGCTCCGCTGGGAGTGCTCATACAGGGAAGTGATACCCTGGATGACTTGAGGGCATGATCCTTCTAGCCAGGAAGCCTGCGCGCCTTTGGCTCGTTCGCGCTGGACTCCGCACGGGGTACACCTCGCCGAGCACGCCGTCATCGCGCAGCCGTGGACTCCGCATCGGTGAAGCCTTCGGCCGCCTCGGAGAGTCCCCGCTCGTCTCTGTACGATTGAGAGCTCCGTGCTGTCCTCGAGTCTCTGCTTCCCGAAGTCTCCCGCTCAAAGTATCCGTATACTCTATGCATGCATGTTGATTTATATACTCCATGCATGTATGTTGCTTCGTATACTACATGCACGGCGCGTGCATACGTAACCATTGGCTCAAACATCCGTCCATGCGTATACATCTATGCATGCGTATCCATTCGTTCATATACCGCGTATCCATGCATGCTTGTGCGCGCAGATGTGCATACGTGAGTAGTATCCGAAGGGTAGACCTCGCCGGCGGCAGCAAGGTTCGGCCTCTATTCTTCTCCGCGTCGCCGAAGACGAGACTCGGCCTCCGCTCACTTTCGCGGCACCTCGTCCACGCGGAGCCCCCGCAACCACCCAGGCAGCAACGACCACTGCAGTGGCTCCACCTCCGCGCCGAAGAGGTCTGCTCCGAGTTAGGCCGCGGGCACTGCAGGGACGAGGTCTGCAACGTCCATCCGCACCCATGCAGGCATGCACTTGTCTCTCTCTCTCTCTCCCTCCGCGTTCTATGCAGGTGTCCACGAGCAGGCGCTGCGCCGGCGATGGAGAAGGGCAAGAGCCTCGCCCGCCGCTGTGCGGTGGAGCTCCGCGGCCCCCCTCGGCCGCACCAGATCCGCCCCCGACGCGAACGACCCTGCCGGCGCTCGGCAGCGCAAGGAGTGCGACGCCGCCTGGAAGGCGCAGAAAGCGTGGGAGCAGCGTCCATCGTCTGCACAACATTGCGTCGGTGGCGTAGACTTCGCCTCCGCACGGCTCTGTCGACCTCATCCCCGCGTGACTCTTCGCGGACTTCGCATCGGTGGCATCGACTCCGCCCCCGCCAACTCTCCGGGCTACCATTGCTTCCTTGTGCGAGAGCAGGCTGCATGCATTGCCATGCATGGGAGTACGAATCGTGAGCCGTGCGCTGGGCGGCTGCGAGAACAGGCCTCTAGGCAGAAAGCAATGCCGTCGATGGAGAACTAGCTAGATAGCTAGTCAACAAAAATCCGCGCTCGTATGCATGCAGTCCTGTACGGCGGCTCCGAGCGACCACGGCCTCCGCCCTCCGGTGCGGGTCGCGCCCCTCGCACTGAGACGCCTCGCGCGTCCCGCCGCGCCGGACCCCGCATACTTGACCTTACCCTTCGCTCGGACTTCGCATGTGCAACGCTGGACTTTGTGTGCGAAACGTCGACCTTCGCTTGGCACTCTGCGAGAATACCTCAAGGAAATACGACAAGCGCCAAGCGCCATGGATATTTCATGTGAGGGACGAGCCGAGCCTATTCCACCATGACGCCGCTGCTGCCGCGGAAGGCGACGGCGGCACAGTACACATCCGCAGCTTCCGCGCCCACCTCCGCTGAACGTGCGGCGACCACTCCGACGCGGCGAGCTCGGCGGGGTCGTGGGCTCTTCCTTCTCGCCATCGCAGCGCCCTCGGGGGTCCGCCTGATGGAACTTACTCTGCGCCACGGCCCTTCGACTGGTAGGACCGGAGTCGTGAGCCTGCGCATGCGAAGACCACCTCGGCCAGGGCCTCCGCGCACGCGAGGACCACCTCGGCCGACGGCTCCGCCCAGACAAAGACATCCTCGGCGGGACTTCGTCGACCCTTCCTCGATCCCTCAAAGACTTCGCCCAGATGAAGACTTCCTCGGTGAGACTTCTTCGTCGACCCTTCATCGATCCCTCGAAGACTTCGCCGGCCTTCGAGTCGGCTTCGGCACAACCGCGCCGCCCTTCGCTTGGCTCCGTGATGGCTTCGCCGCCCTCTACCTCAGCCCTGCGCCTGATGGCACGGACTCCGCGTCGGCGGCGTCAACCCACTGCGTGCGCTACGTGCGTCTACCAGCCATAGGCACTACGGTGGCCTCGCGCGACTTCGGCGGCGTCGAAGCATCTGCACGTACCTCGTGTCGGCTGTGTGGTCTACGCGTCATCGACGAAGCCGAAGGCTACGCTGAGCGAAGTCCTCCGGATGGTAGCCCGCCTCATCGGCGAGGTCCGTCCGTGTGCTGGCCTCCACATCCTCGACGAGGTCCGTCCAAGCGCTGACCACCGCGTCCTCGACGAAACCCGTCCGGGTGGTGGTCTCCGCGTCTACACCGATCCTTCCGGAGTCTCCACCAACACTGCGCCACCGGGCCTCCCGTGGCTGTAGAACCTCACTGCGGCCACGCCTCTGACGATGCTTCCGGCCTTCGCCTCCGCGCCTCGGACCTTGCCTCTGGGCTTCTCCCGTACAGCCCGGGCCTCCGCTCATGATGGACTTCGCGCGCTGTGACCTCGCCTCCAACCTGGGCTTCGACTGCAAGACACCTACTGTCAAGCATGCGCACAGGAGGGTCGGCACAAGCAGTGCAGGCAGGCCAGCATACGCGCTCAAAAAAGTACTACGTACTGGCATGCATGGCACATGTACGTCCATCGCATGCACGCACTTCGGCGCAAGCACAGGACAAGGCTTCGTCCCACAGGAGCTGGAGAGGACGCTGGGGTCTCCGCGCCCACGGAGCTTACTCCACGTCGCCACCACCTGGCCCGGTACGCACTGCATTGCGACAAGTCTTCAGCCATTTCTTTGCTGCCTCTGTTTTGGCCCTCGTTTTTGGTTTAAATCGCACGATTGCCTCGAGCGTCGGCATAGTCTACGGACGATAAATAAGACATAGCGTCGAGGTCCGCCACCGCACGCGCCAGTCTACGGACTCTAAATAAGACGTAGCGTCGAGGTCTGCCTCCGCACGCGACAGTCTACGGACTATAAATAGGACGTAGCGTCGAGATCCGCCTCGCACGCGCCGATCTCACGGACTCTAAATAAGGCGTGGCGTCGAGTGCGCCTCGCACGCGGCGCCTACGGACTATAAATAAGGCGTGGCGCCGAGGTCCGCCTCGCACGCGCGCCGATCTACGGACTCTAAATAAGGCGTGGCGTCGAGGTTCGCCTCGCGCGCGCGGCGGTCTACGGACTATAAATAAGGCGTGGCGTCGAGGTCCGCCTGCACGCGCGCCGATCTACGGACTCTAAATAAGACGTAGCGTCGAGGTCTGCCTCCGCACGCGACAGTCTACGGACTATAAATAAGTCGTAGCGTCGAGGTCTGCCTCCGTACGCGCCAGTCTACGAACTCTAAATAAGATGTAGCGTCGAGGTCCGCCTCCGCACGCGACAGTCTACGGACTATAAATAAGACGTAGCGTCGAGGTCCCCTCGGCCTACGTCGCAAGCGCCCGCTCTCTGCAGGCACTGTTTTTGAAGGTAGGGGAACGGCGCCTTTGCCACTCTACCTCGGCGTGCGTAGTGCCCTTGGCCTACGCCGCAAGTGCCCGCTCTCCGCGGGCACTGTTTTTGAAGGTAGGGGAATGGCGGCTCTGCCTCCCTGCCTCCGCGTGCGTAGCGTCCTCGGCCTACGTCGCAAGCGCCCGCTCTCTGTGGGAACTGTTTTTGAAGGTAGGGGAACAGCGCCTTCGCCTCTCTACCTCGGCGTGCATAGTGCCCTTGGCCTACGCCGCAAGCGCCCGCTCTCCACGGGCACTGTTTTTGAAGGTAGGGGAACGGCGGCTCCGCCTCCCTGCCTCCGCGCGCGTAGCGCCCTCGGCCTACGTGGCAAGCGCCCGCTCTCCGCGGGCACTGTTTTTGAAGGTAGGGGAACGGCGGCTCCGCCTCCCTGCCTCCGCGCGCGTAGCGCCCTCGGCCTACGTGGCAAGCGCCCGCTCTCCGCGGGCACTGTTTTTGAAGGTAGGGGAACGGCGGCTCCGCCTCCCTGCCTACGCACGCGTAGCGCCCTCGGCCTACGTGGCAAGCGCCCGCTCTCCGCGGGCACTGTTTTTGAAGGTAGGGGAACGGCGGCTCCGCCTCCCTGCCTCCGCGCGCGTAGCGCCCTCGGCCTACGTCGCAAGCGCCCGCTCTCCGCGGGCACTGTTTTTGAAGGTAGGGGAACGGCAGCTCCGCCTCCCTGCCTCCGCGCGCGTTTGAAGGTAGGCGTGAGTCATTGCAGGTAAGGGAACGGCGTTGACTCCGGCTCCGGCGCAGCCCCGGCACAGGACTTCGCTTTCCACCTCGTAGGCATCGCCTCGGCGGGATGGCACGTCTCCGGTGTAGGACTTCGCTGTCCACCTCGTAGGCATCGCCTCGGTGGGATGGCACGTCTCCGGCGTAGGACTTCGCCGTCCGCCTCATAAGCATCGCCTCGGTGGGACGGCATGACTCCGGCGCAAGACTTCGCCGTCCGCCTCGTAGGCATCGTCTCGGTGGGACGGCACGACTCCTGCGCAAGACTTCACCGTCCGCCTCGTAGGCATCGCCTCGGCGGGACGGCACGACTCCGGTGTTTGGCTCGTCGTCCGCCTCGTAGGCACCGCCTCGGCGGGACGGCACGTCTCCGACGCAGGACTTCGCCGTCCACCTCGTAGGCATCGCCTCGGCGGGACGGCACGACTCCGGCGTTTGGCTCTGTCGTCCGCCTCGTAGGCACCGCCTCGGCGGGACGGCACATCTCCGACGCAAGATTTCGCCGTCCACCTCGTAGGCATCACCTTGGCGGGACGGCACGACTCCGGCGTTGGGCTTCGCCGTCCGCCTCGTAGGCACTGCCTCGGCGGGACGGCACGTCTCCGACGCAGGACTTTGCCGTCCACCTCGTAGGCATCGCCTCGGCGGGACGGCACGACTCTGGTGTTGGGCTTCGCCGTCTGCCTCGTAGGCACCGCCTCGGCGGGACGGCACGACTCCGGCGCAAGGTTCTGTCGTCCGCCTCGTAGGCATCGCCTCGGCGGGACGGCACGTCTCTGACGCAGGACTTCGTCATCCGCTTCGTAGGCATCGCCTCGGCGGGACGGCACAGCCCGTTGTCAGCCTCGTGAGCGTTGCCTCGGCTGGATGACCTGGCTTCGGAGTGAGATTCCGCGGACCCCTTCGTAGCTGCTAGTTGCATTGGCTCGCCAGTCGGTGCCCTCGCGCTTGCTGTCAGGGAACGGGGGGCTGGGGTGGTTGATCGCGTCAACTCGCCCATCGGGACCTCAGCGCTTGCTGTCGAGGGAGTACTGTTGTAGGGGTGGCCCAACCCCCCGTGGCTAGGCCGTGCAACTAGTCCAATATGTAATAGGCCCAATAGTATAGAGGAATATACCAATGTACCCTCATCCTTTGTAAATACTAAGGGGTAGAATGGGGATTTCCCATTCTACCCCACTCATATATATAAACCCCCAGGAGGGGCAAAGGGGGGACATCCTCTCATTCTTACCAGCTCCCCACAGATCTAACTCTCCTCTTCTCCTCCTACTAGTCCCCTTCATTCCTGTTTAGCCTGTAGCTACAACAAAATCCATAACTCAAATCCCAAATCCAATCATGACATAGAGCTACCTTTACAAAGCCAACTGATCATTCCACAAATATTGCAATGGTTCATCACAACAATAACCTGGACTATCTCTCATGGTCCATGAAAAAACCTTAGGATCAAGAAACCTCAAGCATAGGCCCAAACCAACCAAAACTAGGCAACATCAAAATCCTTTAAAACGTGGTGCCTAGATGAATGAGATTTGATTTCTATAAGTTATCTCTATCACTTACATGTCCATGGCACACAACAAGATCAAGGAGAGAGAAGGGATCAAAACTAACAAAAATAAGAGCAAATCAACCAAAATAAGGAGGCATCATGAATGATGAACAAAGTTGATATATTGCTACTTGAGGATAAAAATTTTACAGCCACTCCATCTGGAGGACAAGGGAGCACACCACAACACTCACACTTCTCTAACTTTAACCCTAGAACACAAGGTTGGAATCTTGGATGGTTATCTTGCAAGCCTCCTTCCCAACATGTTAAATAGATGAGACAACCAATCCACATCTAATCCTAATGGATACTGTCAACTAGCACATTTGGAAAAACCCATTAACCCCACACAACATATGTTTTACTCGCACACTAAACCCACACATGCTTTTCAAAGCATATGAGCCCGAATCTACTAAGTCTTTAACCTTTAATCCACTTGATCTTCTCAGCATCTCCTGATCTAAACTGCTATCACAAGCATCACTCAAGCACCACGATTTTGATCCAATGAAATTTTCCACTTTTAGTAAATTGCCAAAAATACCCTCTCCTTGAATTGGTCTTTATCTTCCTTTGCAAGTAATCACCATGCAAGCCACGTGTATGTGTACCGATGGCTTGCCACATATTGGCAAGTCTTTCTTGCTCTAGTTCCATTAGACCATGTCTCACTTGACTGATCAAGTCACTTGGTGCAACCCGTCACTCGATTCTTCCCTTCAACATTTCTCACCTTCCGTATACCATACTTGAGATCAACCATCTCACCCAATATCCTTGATCGTTCTGGGCCTTAACTCCTTTATGAGCGTGGCCTTGATCCTCATCATTAATCATGGTTAACTCCAATACTTTCTTGCATATCTAAAGATAATGAAATTGTTTCTAAGCATAATTTTTTCATAACTTGACATGTGTTAGCTAAAATGTGCTTCATGCAATATAAATGCACTGACCAATCATAATTGAAATAATCCAAAAATCAATTTTCCAAATCACAGAAGCAATTTTTAAGGTCAAGTCTAGTGTAAAACACATATTGTAGAAAATAGCAACCGCCATTAAACCTCCGGTCATACCACTCAGTGAGGTTTGATCGGCAACACACTGATGGTTTGACCGGCAACTAGCCAGTGGTCAGACTGGTTTGTCTAATAGCAAATAGTGACAAAATGCAAACTTTGCAAAATTCAAATTCCAGCTCCACAAACTTGGCAATGGTTCATCACAATAATATCCTAGACCTTCTCACATGGTCCCTTAATCTTCCCCTTGATGAACCCATTAACAATTTCTCAAAACTACAAATACTATGTAGTTTTAGAAGTAAAGATGGAATTTTGCAAAGATAAGCTCAAAATGGTCATAAAAGGATTGGAATGACTGAAAATGACCATAGGAGCTAGAAATGGAGTAAAGCCATTGAATAGAGCAATTGTTCAAAAAAATTTAGAAATATCACTCTATGTTCATATGAAAGAATAATTATTCTATTTGACCTTGGTCATGGTCAGAAGAGATCAAGGATCGAGAGAATCACAACAAAACATAAAAAGCTCCAACTTAGAAAGAATTCTCACATAAATTTTAAAACATGCCCTCTTTCTCCCCTTTACCAAACTATGCATTTTTTTACCAATCTTTCTCCCCTTTGACAATAGAGTCATCAAGATGTATGAAAAAATAAAGAGCATGAATGACATGAAGTGACTATATATTTATTAATTTTTAGCTTGATAAGGAGCTATAGAAATTACCCAAATTGACTCTACAAAAATTACACCAAGCCATATTATGTGCAGTAGCTATCTAGATTGTGGCAATCCATATATAACAAAGCAAAGCCAAATGAGCAAGAATACAAAATTAAAGGGATTTCTTAGCATATCGAGCTATTCAAAGTCATTATTTAGCCAAAGGTATTCAAAAATGAGTCAAGCCATCTCAATAAACTAAATAGAATAAAGAAGCTACAATTGAGTCATTTAGAGTACTAGAAGTTCAATATTGAATTATTTTGTTCAATCACTTGGATTTGAGCACAATTAGCATAAGGGCAATTTTTGAAAGACATATTAGTCTTATCTTAGTAAAGTAAGACCTAGACTAGGAGCTATCTACAACTGTCTAATAAGATTCAACAATTTTACCATTTTTGTTTTCTTTACTTTAACTTGTTATGTGCTAGATCTCAAGTCTTATGTGACCACTCCAAGCATTAAGCTTAAAAGTATGGTATTGGTCATCTAAAACCTCCCCTGAGTTCATGTCTAGTGCAATGGCAAGCTGTCTCATGATAAAGAGTTGGCGAGATCGATTGCCCATGTTCAAGAATAGCAAGTTGCTCCTGAATCCAAAAGTAATGCTTGATCCAAGCTGTAAAAACTGAGGAGAAGTAAACTTATGCTTCAACAAAGAAATAGCATAGCTCAATCTAAAGATCAAATTAGATTCTAGAGTCAGCTTAGCCTATTTGACATGGTATGAATCATAAGAGGATCATTAAAATAAAACTAGTTATAAGATCCAACATTGACATATTTTAGTTTAAGTTTTTCATATTTAAGCAAGCTAGCATGGCAAGAGCTAAGCTACATATAAAAAGACATGATTAATCTACCAAAACTAGTAGAAGACATGGCAAGACGTAAAACCAAATATCATATCACATGGGGATAGTAGTCAAAGCTTTATTTAAATTTTACAATGCAAGTTGCTGAAATTTAAATATGCATTATGATACAATGAATGAAAAAGAGTCAAACTCCCCTCAAAGCAAGCCGAAAGGATGAATAACCCCCAACGCCCCCAGAAAGAAGCAAAATGAGAATAAAAGAGAGCCTTAGTGAAAATATCAGCAATCTAGTATGCTGATTCTACAAACTGAAACACAACATTCGTCTTGTGTACATGGTCTCTAAAGAAATGGCATCTAATATCAATGTGCTTGGTTTTGGAGTGTTGCACTAGGTTTTTGGTAATATTAATGGCACTAGTGTCCTCACAAAGGAGTGGAACACTACCTAAGGCTAATCCATAGTCCCGCAAAATAGATAAGATCTAGAGAACTTTCACTTCTACAGTGGACTGCGCAATATAGGACTATTTTTTAGATGACCAAGAGATAAGAGATGTGCCTAAGAAATGACAAGTGCTAAAGGTACTCTTTCTATCTATCCTACACCATGCAAAATCAATATCAAAAAAAGCACAAAGGGAGAGTGCAGAATCAAAAGAATACCAGAGTCTAAAGTCAAGAGTGTCCCGAAGATACCTGAAAATGTAACGCACTGCTTGATGATGAGAGGCATGAAAGGAAGCCTAAAACCGAGCGCGTAGACACACAACAAACTGTATATCCACCTCAAAGCAGCAAAGTGGAGGAGGGAACCGATCATGCCGCGGTACTCTTTCTGGTCCACGGGTTCTCCATCCTCATCAGGATCCAGTGCAATAGAAGTGGCAATTGGAGTAGACATTGGCTTGCTGCTTCCCATGTCAAAGCGCCGAAGAAAGTCCTTAGCGTACTTGATTTGATGGATGAAGGTCCCTTCCTTCAGTTGCTTGATTTGAAGACCAATGAAGAAAGTCAGCTTACCCATCATACTCATATCGAATTCCCTACTCATCGAAATTGGAAATCTGGACACCAAAGCATGAGAGGAGCCACCATAAATTATATCATCCAAATAAATCTAAATGAGAAGGAAATCACTGCCATGCCTGAGAGTGCTTCATTATATACAAGGCTTTAGAGAGCTTACACGCATGATTTGAGAACTTGGGATTTTCAAAACCAGGAGACTTCATGATATAGACCTCTTCTTCTATGAAACTATTTAGAAAAGCTATCATAATATCCATTTGAGACAACTTAAAGCCCTTACATGCAATAAATGCTAGTAGAATGCCAATAGCTTCTATTATAGCTATAGGTACAAATGTCTCCTCAAACTCTACCCAGAGCCACAAGCCTAGCCTTGTTGCAAACTACCAACCCATCCTCACTTTGCTTATTTTTAAATACATATTTTGTACCAATGACATTATGATTAGTATGATTAGGATGAGGTTCAACTAAGGTCTAGACTTTATTTCTCTCAAAGTTTTCAAGCCCTTCATGTATGGGGCATCGATGCTTACTCCCACTCTACGGTGGAATCCCTCCACACAGGCGACAGTGACCATTCCCATCCCAGGTTATGCCTCACCTCCAGAACGTTCCCATTTTAGGCTATATTTTTAATGAGGGACTCTGTTGTTAGGGAGTCTACGGCCCTTCATGTTTACGAAATCCACAAGGGTAGAGACCATTACGGGTTACTCCAAGTAACCATAACAGAAATCCACATACCAATATAATTGTGTAGGATTAACATCAAAGATAAACAAATTAGTGGGCTAGATCCATCCCATAATTAGAATTGTAGTTGCATGATTTGCATGTAGAAATGGGAAGCACAAGAATTCGATCCTTAAATGACTCAAGTGGGACCAGCCATAAATCTGGAGCTCATGCAATCCCTGCACACTATTCAAGAAATGATATGTGCAATCCCTACACGACCAATCAAAAATGACACATGCATTCCTGCATGGCCAATCCAATATGTGCAATCCCTACACTGGTCTCCAACCATCCACTCGTGCAATCCTTACATTGGTCTCCAACCATCCACTCGCTTGAGTTTCCACCGTTTTAGAAAACATTTTCCTATTTCTAGTGGTAACCCATGTTACTATTTTCATTATCATGTTTTCAAATTCAGTTGGCAATGTTTGTGTTGTATTTTATTTTTCCACTAAGGCATTTTCTAAGTACAACCATAATCTACTAAAGTTTAACCATTGTTGGAGTTATCATTGTAAGTATCCTAGGGCGACATGGCAAGGGGATATCAACATTCAAGAAAGGGGAATATTAGGTATCAAGTACGTGGTATAACTAGGCAATCAACCTTTAACATAGCATTCAAGTAAATAACCGTAAAAATATGCATTTGTATTTGAAAGCAAGATATTTGTATTTGAAAACTAGGTTCAATGATCAATTATAAAGACTTTCCTTGATCAAATTTGGATAGGGTGGGATCTTATTCATCAGCAACGGGAGCATTTGAAGTATCAATATTTAACATAACATCCAAATAAAATTCAAATGAACTCCAAAAATTATGATTTTGGTTCGATGGAAAGGTTTTGAATTTAGATAAATTTAGAAACAAAAATCACTGGATTTGTATTTGAATTGAAGAATTGTGGTCTACCAAAATTTGAGCCTTGTTGAAAATTTGAAAATCTCTAGCAGGTGGGGTCGGTCAGAATTGTCTTTTCTTTCCAATTATTTTTCTTAAGAAAACATACAGTGGATGACAAGTGGGGTAAAGTGGATTTTATTTCTTTTCTAAAAATTTTCATTTTGGACATCCGAAGAGGTTGACAGGTGGGGTCACGGTTCACATGAACTTGGTCCACACGGTTGTCCACAGAGAGTGGGACCCACATGTCGTTGACAATGGTCCATGGACTTAGTTTATGTGATGGGTTCAAGAGTGCGGGTCCACATGTTAGCGAGTCACAGGTTTGAACCAAAGTTAATTAAGATTCTTAACCATGTAGGGCCCACAGGTCATACTAAGGCTAAGTATGTACTTAATAGCTAACTTAATCCTTGGGTTAACTAACTGTCTGACATCTGGGGCCCACCAGTCAGTAAGACTAAATAGGGCAATAGAGGATTTCATGGCGAAGCTCCTTGGTGAGCTCGCAAGTGGCAAGGGAGAGGTCAACATGCTCAGCTAAGGGCCAAAATGGAGTGCATGGGCGAAGAGCTAGCTTTTGTTGGTAACGGCTCTCGGTGAGGTTTACCATAGTAGCGGCTAACCAGAGATGCTAGGTGGTGGTATGGTGGTGACATCACATAGCCACACTCAGGCTAGAGCCAAGTGTGGAAAAGGTTTAGGGGGGCTGCCTAGAGTGTTTTGGGGATGGCACGAGGACCTAGGGTTGTCAGATTAAGGTTGGCGGTGAGCAAGGTGACATGGTCAGTAATGGTGAGCTTTGGATTTTTGTGGGACCCGGAGTAGAAACTTCCGGACCCCCCTGTGCATTACCGTACTAGTCCCAGATCAAAGCTAGTACACACAGATAACCAGAATAAAACGGTACATTGTCATCCACGATTTATTACAATAATAACTGAAGTTTACATTGGTCATTGCCTTACAAAGGTTCACAGAACCTTAAAACGAAAATAAACACAGCGGAAGCAAAAAGTAAATTAATCGACCCATCAATCTGCCACAGGCAATTGACTGGGGAAACGAATCCTAAGCATCCGAGAAGAATCCACCGTATCCACACTCGGCACAGAAGTCGAATTCTCCACAGGCTTCTTCATCCTCTGCTAATGTATTTGTAGAGCAACATGTGAGTACAAAATTGTACTCCGCAAGTCTTGGGAAAGATGCATAGATGCAAGGCTTCACAAAGGAAGGCTATATGGTTCTTTTGCAAAAAAATCAGCATTTTATATCAAATCTACATAATTACTTCAAAGGCCATTTGATAAACATCTTTGTTTTTCATAAATGAATTTAGATAAATAACTTAGTGAAGGTTAAACCACCAACACTAAGATCTCAGGCTATCTGCCAACTTTCAAAACTCAGGTTAAACCACCTGATCTGGTTACACCACCAGATTTAAATCACGAGTTACACCACTCCCGAGTTTGATAAACCATTTTATTTTGAAATCAAAATCAAACTTCTACCATGTGAATGCATTCCTTGCAGCCCTTGACCGTGGGCACGGCTATTCGAATAGTTTTTACTCTGCGAGTTTGTACACTTTACCCACAAGAGATAAATTATCTTAATAGTCAACATGCTTCCTTTGGCATGAGACCCGGATAAAATATCACAAAGCCTTTCACCTACTCCAAGATAGCTAAATACCACCCGCTAAGGTTTCACCACAACTCGAATCCACGAGTGGAGCCCCTCTTGCGCCGTATGAGTACAAGAAACCCTGTCCTCACTATGAGTAACCAGTACACCACGGCACTCAATACACCACGGTGATATCTAAACTACACCTTTATAGGTTAGTTAGCTAGGTCGTACCCATATAGACTTGTGGTTGCACTGTTTTGCTCAGTTTGGACAAACACAAGCGTCGGTCCTTAAACGACTGGGTGGTTCATTCACAATCCCAAAACTCTCGTGCTAAATCGCACACCAAACCTTCCATCCACCCTTGTCAACTTTTCCCTTTGAACTTCATTTTTATTTTCAAATTAACGATGGTAACATCCATTACCACTTTTCAAACAAATCAATTAACAATGGTAACATCCATTACCAATGTTCAAACAAACCATTCATCAAAACATTTAGCAAAAATGCTACTTATTTGAGCATTAATACATTGATTTGCTACACTAAGCATTTGCTAGTATTTAAAAATTCAACAGATGTAATACTAACTCATTATTGAGTCAAAGGGATATCCTAAGTTGACAATGGTACAAGGTAAACAATTTTCAATGGAAGGTATAACAAATTGGATATTTAACTAAATTTTCTAAGTCAAATTATCACTTGATATAACATAAGCATGCAATAATTTAAAATAACTACCTAATCATTTTATAAATTATTTGAGCAAGTTGATCAAAGAAAACTTGCAAAACATAGGATCAAAATGATCAAAGGAGACTTGCCTTCCTGTGCTGGGTTGAAATTTTCTGGGGCTTGCTCTTGAAGTTCCTCGGACAAATCGGTCTCTACACGTAAATCAAGAAATCCAAATAAATAAAATAAAATAAAATAAAAAAATTCAAAAAATTGAAACTAAATATACCAAATGAAAGTTTGGAATTTTAGATGAATTTAGAAATTTGAATGGATCAATTTGGAGCTAAAATGGGCAAGATATGGCTCATGGAAGTTTGAAATCAGAGAAAATGGAAAAAGATAATTTCTGGAATTATCTTTTAACTGAAAATGAATTATGACGTCAGCACGGATTTTCTTGGAATTAATTTACAAAAGTAAATTCTAATTATGACGTCAGCAAGAGAATTAAAATAAAAATACAGAAGCTGACACGTGGGCCCGGTCTACGGTGGACTGAGTCCACGGACCATTACAAATGCCGACGTGGCACGCGGAAATGCGACACGTGGCATGACACGTGGCATCCGACGTGGCGCCGATGTGGCACGGATCGGGTTTTGGTGGCGTGGCGGACACGTGTACGCCACGTGGCGATACGTCGGCTAGGGTGGCGTGGATGACCGAGGTGTCGGGCCGACGGCGCGCGCGCGTATCGGCGAGGTGGATCGAACGGCTGTGGTTCGGACGCATGGCTGCATCTGGTGCGCTGATCCAGATCCAAAGCGACGACGACGATGAAACGGCGAAGACACGGGAAACCGCGCGATGGCCGACGCGTGGCTCGACCCGTCGCGCGAGGCGTAGCGCGGACGCGGGCGGCGGGGCCGAGGGAGGCGCGGATCTGACGGCCGTGCTGAGGACGCGTGGACGCATCCAGGCCGTCGCGGAGTGTGTGGTGGAGATGCCGCGGTGCGATGGCGGGAGACGACGATCGTCGACGCGTGGCGGCGCGTCTCCCGGCGTCGCCGACGCGAGCGCGCGGCGGCGCGCGCGGCGCGACCGAGGACGGGCGTGCGGGGCGTCTCCGCGCGCGGACGAGGGGCGACGCGAACGGAGGACGCGGCGGATGACTCACCGGCGGCGACCAAATCCCACGCGGCGGCGGCACGCACGCGAGAGAGGAAGAGAGATGGAGAGTGCGAAGGGGTGAGAGGGTGGCGGGGCTCGTTTATACGCGACGGAGCGAAACGGACGACGTCCTCGCCGGCGTAATGCGACGGTTACCGACGCCAGCGGCGAAACGGGCATCTCCTCGGATGAAAACAGCGCGATTAACGGCGGCGAGCGACGCTCCGGTTCATTAAAGGCGAAGAAGTAACGGCGAGGAGACGAACGCGAGCTTGGCGGCGGCGCGATAATGGCGACGACGCGCGAGAAAGGAACGGTCGCGGGGGCGAAGGCTCGACAGTGGGACCCACCGGCGGTGACCTATGCATCGGGCGGTCTCGGCGGGTGGGGCCCGCTTGTCAACGCAAAACAAAAGAAACTCATCCTCGCGCGAGCGGGCTCGAACGCAGCCGAGGAGCGGGAGGAAGGGAGCGGCGGTGTAACGATCGGGCGGGGAGGCATTGCCTACCCAATAAGGGTAGGTAATCCCTTTGAGGATTAGCTGCGGAAGCCGGCGGATGTACGACACGTGGCGCACGGAGAGGAGGGAGGCGGGATGGCGCGGACGGCGGGGATCGGTCCGGGCGGAGATGGACGGATGGATGGTGACAAGTGTCACCGAGGAAGGGTTTTGATATTTAAATTTTTATATATTTCAGAAATCAGTAGGAGGCTTTAAAATAGTCGAAAAAATACAAAATAAATTCCAAAATTGCAGAAAAATTCACATAATTCACTGCTAATGTTTTGAACATATGAAAAAATATTTCCAACCTATTTTGATATTAAATTTTTATTTTTAAACAGAACTTTATATTCTGAAAAATCCAAATAACTTGAGATAATTAATTTAAAATTATTTCTTCCAAATAAAGCAAAAATTGAGATGTTACAAACCTACCCCCTTAGAAGGAATCTCGACCCGAGATTCGGAAAGATGAAAAATAGATCGAAACTCGCTCAAGATCTTCTTCACGTTCCCAGGTTGCTTCCGATTCTGGATGATTATTCCACTGCACCTTGCAAAATTTGATAGTCTTGTTTCTTGTACAGCGCTCTGCCTCTCCTAAAATCTTGACAGGAAATTCTGAATACGTCAAGTCTTCTTTTAAATCCACCTCTTCTAAAGGTATTAACTCCTCTGGTACTCTTAAGCACTTCTTCAACTGTGATACATGAAATACATCATGTACATCTGACAACTGAGGAGGAAGCTCTAACTGATAAGCGACTTCACCTCTTCTGGCTATAACTAGAAATGGTCCGATATACCTTGGAGCAAGCTTTCCACTGACCTTGAAACGTCGCATCCCTTTCAAAGGTGACACCTTCAAATACACATGATTCCCTGGTGCGAATTCCAACATTCTGCGACGATTATCTGCATAACTCTTTTGTCTGGTCTATGCTATTTTCAATCGGTCTCGTATTAATCGAACTTGCTCTTCGGCTAGCTTCAAGACATCGGGTCCGAATACTTGACTTTCTCCAGTCTCTGACCAATATAATGGTGTTCTGCATTTCCTGCCATACAAGGCTTCAAACGGAGACATCTTGGACTAGGCGGTAATCTGTATTATAGGAAAATTCCGCGTAGTGTAAACTTTGATCCCAACTAGCTTTGTTGGCTAAAGCACACGCTCTTAGCATATCTTCCAATATCTGATTCACTCGTTCAGTCTGGCCATCTGTTTGAGGATGATAAGCAGTACTGAAATTTAAATTGGTGCCCAAAACTTCATGAAGCTTCTGCCAAAATCTTGAGGTAAATTATGTTCCTCTATCCGTCGATCTTCTTTGGAACTCCATGCGGACATACAATTCTTGACATATAGAGCTCGCCAATCTATCTCCGAATAGGTAGTCTTTACAGTATGAAATGTGCAACCTTTGTTAAGCGATCCACTATAACCCAAATTGAATCATACCACGACTTGGTTCTTGGTAGTCTGTTATGAAATCCATTCCGATTTCCTCCCATTTCCATTCAGTATCTGCAGAGGTTGCAAAAGACCGGCGGTCGTTGGTGTTCTGCTTAACCCTTTGACATATATCACATAAAGCTACATATTCTGCAATTTCTCGTTTCATCTTGGTCCACCAAGAACTTTCCTTTAGATCTTGGTACATCTTTGTACTTCCGGGATGAATGGAATATCCTGATTCATGAGCTTCCTTTAAAATTAAATCTTTTATTTCCTTTCTCTCCGGTACTAAAATCCTTTTTCCAAACCAAAGAATTCCTTCTTCATCTTTAAGAATCCAGGTGCTTTGCCTTTCTTCATGTTATCTTTTATTTCTTTAACATACTCATCTTCTTTCTGAGCTGCCTTGATCTGATCTTCTAAAGTGGGTTGGACCTTTAATGTAGACAGAATTCCTTCATTTATCACTCCCAAATTGAGGCGCTGAAATTCTTCACGAAGAGTTGACTGACTGTCTTGAATCAACATATTGCTAACATGGATCTTCCGACTTAAAGCATCTGCAACTACATTGGCCTTTCCTGGATGATAGTGTATTCCCATATCATAATCCTTTATCAGTTCAAGCCATCTTCTTTGTCTCAGATTAAGATCGGGTTGAGTGAATATATACTTTAGACTTTTATGATCCGTATATATTTCACACCGATTACTAATTAGATAATGCCTCCACAACTTTAGAGCATGCACTACAGCAGCTAGCTCTAAATCATGAGTGGGGTAATTCTCCTCATGTGGCCTTAACTGCCTTGACGCATAAGCAACAACCTTTCCCTCTTGCATTAGTACACTTCCAAGACCTTGTTTTGATGCGTCACAATAAACTTCAAAATCTTTTCTAATATCCGGTAACCGCAGAACTGGTGCTGAGGTTAACCTCTTCTTTAACTCTTGAAAACTATCCTCACAGGATTTACTCCATTCAAATTTCTTCTCTTTCTTTAACAGCTGGGTTAAAGGTCTGGCAATCTTGGAAAAGCCTTCAATGAATCGACGATAGTAACCAGCTAAACCCAGAAAACTTCTGATCTCGGTTACTGTCTTGGGTGGAGTCCAATTTAATACATCCTTAACTTTTCCAGGATCTACAGATATTCCTTCTGCTGAAATTACGTGTCCCAAAAACTCAATTTCCTTTAACCAAAACGCACACTTGCTAAACTTGGCATATAACTGGTGTTCACGGAGTCTTTGCAATACTATCCTTAGATGATCCTCATGTTCTTTATCGTTTTTCGAATAGATAAGAATGTCATCTATAAAGACAACAACAAACTTATCTAAATAATCCATAAATACTTTATTCATCAAATTCATGAAGTATGCCGGGGCATTTGTCGAACCGAAAGACATCATCAGTATACTCATATAGTCCATATCTTGTGGCGAAGGTCGTCTTTGGTATATCTTCGGTCTAATCTTCAATCGGTGATATCGTCGACCAAGATCAATCTTGGAGAAGACACTTGATCCTTTGAGTTGATCGAACAAATCGTCGATCCGGGTAAGGGATACTTATTCTTTATAGTTACTTCATTTAAAGCTCTATAGTCCACGCACATACGCTGGCGACTACCATCCTTCTTGTTTACCAAAAGCACTGGGCTCCCAAGGTGAAGAACTTGGTCTAATGAAACTTTTCTCTTGTAATTCTTGAATCGCCTCTTGACTTCAGCTAAATCATCACCGACATCCGATAAGGTCTTTTGATATTGGGGCTATACGGTACGGTTTATAACAAATTCAATCTCTCGATCCGGTGGCAATCCGCAATTCCTCGGGGAAAACATCGGGTATTCGCAAGCTACCGACACATCCTCCAACTTTTTCCCTTTTAAGTTGGTTAACATAATGTTCTTCTTTGAGCGCATAAGCGCCTCATGTCTTATCCGAATTCCGTCGAATTGGTAAGACTAATGGCACGATTGGCACAATCTATCTGCCCTTTATACTTGATCAACCAATCCATACCAAGTATTATATCTATGCCATCCGAGTCTATTATAATAAGGTTCGCTAGGAACTTTACTCCATTTATAATTATGGTTGCACTAGGGCTAACCAATTTAGTCCTCAATTCTTTTCAGAGATTGGACTATCATAGGGTTCTTTAGCAAACAAATATTCCAATTATTTCTTTCAGCAAAAGCTTTTGTTACGAATGAATGTGTAGCTCGTAATCAAATAATATAATTGCTTTGTACTTGAATTAACCAGAACTTACCCGTAACTACGTCGGTGCATCTTCCGCCGCTTCTACGGTGACATGATTGATACGCCCTCTGTTGAATGGTCGTGGAGTCCGAGGTGTCCGAGGGCTTCCACGTCCTTGGCCGGTAGTTGGAGCTCTTCTTTGGTGTAGGATCCAGTTGAAGCGGACCGGGGTTACCGCTTGCGCTTCGTGGCAAATCGCGGCATAGTGTCCCATATTTTTGCAATTGTAGCATTGCACTCCTGCAGCTACATTTCTATTCTCTTTGTTGTTGGGCTGCATTTCAGTTCTAGGAGTTTGAGGCAAAGGCGAGGTGCGAAATGGGTGTCCTTGGATGACTATGCACTGGAGGCCGGTTGTCTGTTGTTGAGTAGGGCGTTGACGGAACGCTAGCAAACTGTTGGGCTTGAAACTTCCTTTTCCTAGCATCAAAAAGCTGACGCTGGGCATCTTCTTGTACTAAAGCTTTGTTCACGGATGTTGAAAAGTAGGGTAGTCATTGGAGACTAACTGAACTTTGAGGTTGGGGTCCATTCCTCCCATGAACCTCCGGATCCTTGCGGCATCGATCGCCACATCTTCCGGTGCACATCTTGATAATTGGATAAATTTACTCGGATATGCGGAAACACTAAGGTTTCCTTGTTGTAGCCGATGAAACTCCTTCCTCTTCATTTCCATAATACTCATAGGAATATGAGCGATGCGGAAGGCTTCCAAAAATTCTACCCATGCAATATTCTCGAGCATCTTGATGTGCGGCACAATGAGTTATCCCACCAATTAGCAGCAACTCCCTTGAGTTGGTGGGCGCGCATGAAACCTTCTCATGTTCGCACATTGAGCCAAATTGAGTTTCCTTTCTATTTCTTTAATCCAATCATCCGCCTCCAAAGGGTCAGCAGATCTGCAAAGGTCGGAGGTCGGGTTCTCATAAATTCCCCAAGTTTAGACTGTGGTCATTGAACTGGTGCTTCTTTGGGCTTGTTGGACTTGATTTTGGGCCAAAGCTTGAAGTAGTTGCAATGCATGGCCATCATCTGTTCCATGTTGGGAGCTTGAGCTGGCGGAGGTGGAATGTTGTCTTCTGGTTGAGCATTGGGGTTACGGCTACTGCCCGGGTTGCTCCTTGTGTTCACCATCTGAAGCGATTTCCAGGGTTAGCAAAAAGGTAAGAGGGAACTAGCATAGATAAGAGGTTAGGGGAAACTAAATAACATCCCAAGCCAACACACAAGAAGAAACCAGCAACCACTTAAGGAAAACTTTATTGAAATCAAGATAATTTTATGAATGGCTGCACCACAAGTGCACATAGGCTTGGTACAGTCCATCTAACACACCAAAATATGATAAAGCGTTCTAAGAACGTGGACAATTATTTGGGTACTACTGACTCAACTAACTACTCATCCTCCACGATGATGCGCTCCTCCGGATCCTCCTCGGGGTCCTCCTCTGAATCCGATAAGTGTCTCTGTCCACAACCACGCGCTTGTTCGCGAACGCGACCGTGATCGACTCGACTAAAATCGGAAAAACCGAGCGAGATAGCCGGCGTCCTCGGCTAGATCCCCAATATCAACGTCGGGTGGCGGATGGAGCGTCGCACACTCTTCCTCGCAGATAAGCCTAGTGCGAGGTCCCGTGAACCGGACTGGAGCAACAACGAGGCTGGTGGAGTCGGTGTAGTGGTAGCGGCTCGAAGACGCTCTACCTGCCCTCGGCAGCGATCCTCGCTGAACGGCGTCGGCGTGGGCAGCCTCACTCTGCAGGCTGGGCGCGAGAGTGTCGGAGTGGTTGTAGCTCGGCGAAGCAGCCTCGAAGAAGTCCGATCTCCTGCCGAGCTCGCGTAAGTCGCTGAAGCCCAGTGTGCTGCACTGGTGAGACAAGCGCGGTCGTCTACCACCACCGGAAAAGCTCGATGAGTCTGCCCCGCTCTCGTCGTCGGGAAGAAGCAAAAGGTGATCGTCGTAGCTCCTCCTTGTGCCTCCCGCACAACTCCGAGATAGCCAATCGTGGCCGCATCTGGATCGCATCCGAGCGTAAGGTCCGTGGATACTCAATATGACGCTCAATCTGGTCAATCCTCCCGTCTGGAGCGTAAATGAACACCTCCATGCTCCAGAGTCCATGCTCATCACTCGCGTGTTCCGCCTCTGAAAATAGGTTGTTGGGTGTACTTGGATGCTGCATTAGCTGCCGTAGAAGAGTCGCAAAGCTCCTCGCTCGCCATGAGAATGGTGATCCCACGGGTGATGACGATGAACCCGCCATCTACAAGTTTGAAAAGAGGAGAGATCGAAAGATTTTTAAATAGTGAAAAGGAGGACAGAAACAAGTTACTAAGTAAGAGAGTAGAAGCAAAGAAGCTTATATATTTTTAATATATTCTTTTTAAACATAAGTCCTTAAAACTTCCCAAAACCTAGGGTTCGTCCTACAGTCAAGATGGCTCTGATACCACTTCTGTGGGACCCGGAGTAGAAACTTCCGGACCCCCCTGTGCATTACCGTACTAGTCCCAGATCAAAGCTAGTACACACAGATAACCAGAATAAAACGGTACATTGTCATCCACGATTTATTACAATAATAACTGAAGTTTACATTGGTCATTGCCTTACAAAGGTTCACAGAACCTTAAAACGAAAATAAACACAGCGGAAGCAAAAAGTAAATTAATCGACCCATCAATCTGCCACAGGCAATTGACTGGGGAAACGAATCCTAAGCATCCGAGAAGAATCCACCGTATCCACACTCGGCACAGAAGTCGAATTCTCCAGCTTGAGCTTCTTCATCCTCTGCTAGGGCTGAAAACGGTCGGAAACGATCGGTAGGAGGTCAAATCACTTTCACTTTCACATTATTTTCTCGAAAACGAAATCGATACGATATTGTCGGAAACGATAACGACATCGATATTCGGTAAATTCGGAAGCGAAACTATTCGATCAAAGCGCATCGATAACGATCGAAATCATGAAAGCGATATCTAAAATACAATAAACACACCAATCTGCACATCATGACAATAGCTGTATAGATTGACCCAGGTCACATGAAAAATAATACTGTAGTAATGATCCATGGCACAAGAAGCAAGACACATATATTATATAGCAATAAAATGACACGACACAAAGCCACAAGCCCACAACCACAAGTGACATCATGGACTTAATACAATAATACTTAGTTACGTCTCACAAGCACACAAAGCTGACAACCACATGACATAGGCATAGTCACAAGCTCACAAACTCGAAAGTACTAGTACACTAATAACTGAAATACTAAACAAAGTTCTTAGTTCGACACTTGGACTGTTGGACAGTTGAACTTAACAAAGGATAGGAAGCACTAGCAGGATGGATAGCTGTTCCTAATCCTATAGCTGAACCTCCGGCATGTCATCATCATCTGCAAGCACATAATCACCGCCTATTTCTGAAAATTCATCCTACAAATTGCAATGAAAATAACGTGTTAGTACTTCAAATGAATTACATGCTACTGCAATACATATCAATATAATTATACCCCAATAAGCAGACTGCTCTTAATGGCTTCAAGAACCTCAAGATCACTAGGCAAAGAAGAAATATTCTTAGAGCCTGAAAATTAAAAGGCAGCTACATGAGTAAAAAGAACATCAAGATATTGTTAATAGAAAGCAACAGATCAGTTTACACTTTTACCTCTTTTAGCTCCAGTTATCCAATCCTTAGTGCAAACAAGTGCTTGTACCATGTCGGGATCAAAGCTTGCCGATATGGGTCGACGACACGTCCACCGGCACTAAATGCAGATTCGAAGCCACGGTTGACACTTGCATTGCCAACACATCACGAGCAATCGGGGAGAGGACAGGATATTCATCGCCGATTTTTCCACCATGCTAAAATATCAAGCGTATTATGGTTGGCTTTAGAAACTTTCAATTGTGGTTCGCTAAGTACCTCTCAATTCACTTATTCCTTCATCATTACCACATGCATCACTTTCATAAAGGAAGGAATCAAGCTCATCATCCACACTATCCATAAACCGATCTACACTGAAGTTGATGAAACAAGTGTTGTACTCTTGGAAGGTGCGGAAGAAACATAACAATGAAACATATTCCTTAGAACACCATTTAATTTATCAAGTTCAGCTTGGTAGGAATTTCTATATAACTTTCTCAAGTAAAATTCTACAATTCTTCTCTTGAACCTAGGATCAAGTACATTTGCAACAACAAAGGGCAACATTTGACTTCTTCCAAGATTTGTCAAACTTGACACTCATAGCATTTGCCATTTGGCAAAGAGTGGCATCATTACTATTGCACCAATCGATAGATATAACTTAATCTCACAAAAACCTCTAAAAAACAGGTTTGCTGTTGGATATAGAGTACCAGAAAATATCTCGGTCAGGTCAAAGAATTTTTTCAAGAAAGGAATCATAATGTGAGCCTTCTCCCATTCCTGACTTGAAGGAGCAATACACTCATACCTGCGGCGGTCGATGGAAGTGAGCCTCTCAAATGCAGGCTTGTAATAAAGAGCATCCCTCAACATGAGATATGTAGAATTCCATCTTGTAGAAACATCAAGTGAGAGAGAAGGCTTTGTATCTAGCCCACATTGGTAGCACACTTGGAACTCCTCCCACTCGAACAGTAGATCCCTTGACAAAGAACTACAAATGATCTAATCTTTTCAGTTGTAGAGCCAATCACACGCATACCATCTCTAACAACCAAATTAAGGATGTGATTGGCACATCTCACATGAAAAAATAGCCCATCACACACTAAAGGACTATGCCTCTTGAGTTCTACAATGACATCCTTAACCGCTACTTCATTTGCTGCATTATCCAAACTTAGAGAGAACATCTTTTCTCCACATACCACTTCAAAAGACAAGAAGAAAGTGTATATGACAACCTCTCACCAGTATGTCGCCCTTCAACATGGAAGAAATTGACAATCCTCTTCTGAATTTTCCAATCATCATCAACCCAATGAAGAGTAACACACATATAACCCTTGTTTTGGTTGGATGTCCACATATCCATAGTTGCACTAAAGCGACTTTGAACGGTTTTGAAGTATGCATACAACTTATCCTTTTCAGCCAAATAATATTCCATTATTTCCTTTCTAACTGTGACACGAGACTTTAGAGGATAATGTGGACGCAATGATTTGACCCACTCTTGGAAATATTCATGCTCAACCATATTAAAAGGGTACTCATGAACTATCATAGCCTCATAGAACTTTCTCAAACTAGCTTCTTGATCATACTTGTAAGGTTGGACAACTGCGATGCCAGTATCTTTATCGATTTTGTTGTAAGTCGTTCTTTGTCCTTTCTTGATCTTTGTGATAATTAGCGAGATGGGTCCAAAACCAGTTGTTCCAAATCTGCTCTCAGCTCTGTGTTTGCTGGTCTTGTTTACACAACCTTTGACATTGCACTTTGCCCAAAGCTGATTTTCCTCCTTGCCATTCACCTTCACTGTTACCCAGTACTTGGTGAAGTATTGCCACACTTCAGATGTGCTCTTCTTGGCCCTCTTGTTGGCAGGTTCATTTTCGTCCTCGCCATCACTGCCTGCATCCACATCGATTGGATCAACACCATCTGTTTCAGTGCCACCAGTACTAGTACCACCACTTGGCACTAAACTTCTCTCAGATGAAGGTGCTGATGCAGGTGCTGCAGAAGAAGCAGACATGCCAACATTCTGGCTTGCATTTTCACTTGCAGCTGGCCTTGCACGTTTATGGGATCCTATCACAAACAAAGTGCAAATGTTCTCCTATTAGTATAAGATATAAATCTACACAGTGAAATATTAGATTTTGCATGTATACCACTGCCAAAAGGATAAGGGGATCTGCGAGCATGAAGGCTCTCAGATCACCATAATAACTATGTAATAAACCACAACAAACCATAATAACTATGTAATAAATGGGAAGGTGAAGAATTAGCTTTGGGACACCTGGGATATAATAAAGCAATAGACACAATTCATAGAAGCTTATAACAACACTAAAATGCATAAAAGAAAATACCAAACAAGTTCATCATGTCAATATTAAGACATTCATTTGGTCCATCCATATGTTTAATTGCAACCATTTTGTTCACTTATTTCATGTTGTTGCCTAACTTTTCTGTACCATGTTGACCATGAAAACAAAGTGCCCCTTTGGCCAACATATTCACTCTATATCTATTTCTCAGTTACCTAACTCACCATATGATTCTCAGCTGGCCTTGCACGTTTATGGGATCCTATCACAAATGAAGTGCAAATGTTCTCCTATTAGTATGTACCGAAATACAATGTTACTCACAGAACAATAGAACATACCGATTCATGTTACTCACAGCAAAGAGGGGCAAATGGCTTGTTGTCATACAGATTGCAGGGATGTAATCATACCAAACTACCAAATTTAAACAGTTAAACTATCAACTGGTACAGCCGGTTTTACATTCTGTAAACTATCAACTGGTACAGCCGGTTTTACATTCTGTGGAAGACATTTATTCAGGAAAATCTCAATGATGGTACTAGTTGGTGGACATGCCAAGTTGCCAACTGGATTGCCAGACTATTCGAACTGGACAGTTGGTTTTAGATAGAATTAATGAAGTGTCAGCAAACCATATTGAAAGCTCCATCTTGCATTGAGCAACTACACAAATCTCCCCCATGTGATACAATCAAGCATAATTGGCTGATATACCACCAAGTTCAGAACTAATTTGGTGGGTAAAGGCACTCACATTCCAGGAGCATTCCCATAGTTACCATTTTCTAAAATCTAAACATCCAACCATGTTACTCACAGAAAAGGAAACAGCAAAACAAGGTTGAATGCATATTTGGAGACCACAACAACCATCCAGGATCCAGCGAAAAGCATCCTGATTCACTTCATTGCAAATTTGGAGAATATTTACAGCATTCTACACTAAAACTGCCCATTGCAACCCACACAAAGAAAATTAAGAATTTCTTGTCCTAGCCCAATCTTCTCATTTGTAGGATCTACTGATGCAGTTCAAAAGAGACCACACAAAGAAAATTTATCAGCAAATATACATGTTGTGCTATCAGCATCAAGAATTTCTTTATCACCTACACTCAGTCACTCACAGTCCACTGCCCATCGAGAATTTCTTCACACGCCACACACCGCTACTGGATGAAGTCGTGGCCGCCGAGGTTTGAGAGGCGGCGAGGTCGACAGGAAGTGGTGCCTCTGCCGGCTGACCCGCATCTCCAGCCGGCGCCATCTTCGTCTCAGATGTGGCCACCGACCGCCTCTGCCCTCTGGCTTTCCTTTCACTCCCCCCGTGCCTGCGGACTCGGGCGGTCCCTGTCCGGCGGCGGCGGCGGCTGGAGATGCGGATGGAGGCGTGGGGATGGAGGCGTGCGTGCGGATGGAGGCGGCGGCAGCTGGAGATGCGGATGGAGGCGTGCGTGGGGATGGAGGCGGCGGCGGCTGGAGATGCGGATGGAGGCGGCGGCGGCTGGAGATGCGGATGGAGGCGTGGGGATGGAGGCGGCGGCGGCGGCTGGAGATGCGGACGGAGGCGTGGGGATGGAGGCGGCGGAGGCGGCTGGAGATGCGGATGGAGGCGTGGGGATGGCCGGATGGAGGCGGCGCCGGCGGCTGGAGATGGCGAGATGCGGATGGTCGGATGGATGGGTGGAGCCGTGGGTCTGGACTCTGGAGGAGCCAGGAGGTGCGGTGTGGGTCTCGTCTCACGGAGACGTCTCGGGAATGGGCCAGGCCAATGGAGAGGCTAATGGGCCTGGGCCGCCTGGCTGCCTGGGCTGGGTGCTCTGATCGGTAATTACCTACGGTAATTACCGATTAAATACGATATTTTTCGAAAACGATCGGAAGAGGGCTAAATCGTTTTCGTTTTCGTTATCGGATATTTTTACCGTTCTCGTTTCCGTTTTATCGGTTACCGTCACCGTTTCCGTTTAGGGGAAAAAATCGATAATTTCCCGAAAATGATTTTCGGTAACCGAAAATTACCGTTTTCGTTTTCAGCCCTATCCTCTGCTAATGTATTTGTAGAGCAACATGTGAGTACAAAATTGTACTCCGCAAGTCTTGGGAAAGATGCATAGATGCAAGGCTTCACAAAGGAAGGCTATATGGTTCTTTTGCAAAAAAATCAGCATTTTATATCAAATCTACATAATTACTTCAAAGGCCATTTGATAAACATCTTTGTTTTTCATAAATGAATTTAGATAAATAACTTAGTGAAGGTTAAACCACCAACACTAAGATCTCAGGCTATCTGCCAACTTTCAAAACTCAGGTTAAACCACCTGATCTGGTTACACCACCAGATTTAAATCACGAGAGTTACACCACTCCCGAGTTTGATAAACCATTTTATTTTGAAATCAAAATCAAACTTCTACCATGTGAATGCATTCCTTGCCCGCCCTTGACCGTGGGCACGGCTATTCGAATAGTTTTTACTCTGCAGAGTTTGTACACTTTACCCACAAGAGATAAATTATCTTAATAGTCAACATGCTTCCTTTGGCATGAGACCCGATAAAATATCACAAAGCCTTTCACCTACTCCAAGATAGCTAAATACCACCCGCTAAGGTTTCACCACAACTCGAATCCACGAGTGGAGCCCCTCTTGCGCCGTATGAGTACAAGAAACCCTGTCCCTCACTATGAGTAACCAGACACCACGGCACTCAATACACCATCGGTGATATCTAAACTACACCTTTATAGGTTAGTTAGCTAGGTCGTACCCATATAGACTTGTGGTTGCACTGTTTTGCTCGGTTTGGACAAACACAAGCGTCGGTCCTTAAACGACCGAGGTGGTTCATTCACAATCCCAAAACTCTCGTGCTAAACGCACCACCAAACCTTCCATCCACCCTTGTCAACTTTTCCTTTGAACTTCATTTTATTTTCAAATTAACAGTGGTAACATCCATTACCACTTTTCAAACAAATCAATTAACAATGGTAACATCCATTACCAATGTTCAAACAAACCATTCATCAAAACATTTAGCAAAAATGCTACTTATTTGAGCATTAATACATTGATTTGCTACACTAAGCATTTGCTAGTATTTAAAAATTCAACAGATGTAATACTAACTCATTATTGAGTCAAAGGGACATCCTAAGTTGACAATGGTACAAGGTAAACAATTTTCAATGGAAGGTATAACAAATTGGATATTTAACTAAATTTTCTAAGTCAAATTATCACTTGATATAACATAAGCATGCAATAATTTAAAATAACTACCTAATCATTTTATAAATTATTTGAGCAAGTTGATCAAAGAAAACTTGCAAAACATAGGATCAAAATGATCAAAGGAGACTTGCCTTCCTGTGCTGGGTTGAAATTTTCTGGGGCTTGCTCTTGAAGTTCCTCGGACAAATCGGTCTCTACACGTAAATCAAGAAATCCAAATAAATAAAATAAAATAAAATAAAAAAATTCAAAAAATTGAAACTAAATATACCAAATGAAAGTTTGGAATTTTAGATGAATTTAGAAATTTGAATGGATCAATTTGGAGCTAAAATGGGCAAGATATGGCTGTTGGAAGTTTGAAATCAGAGAAAATGGAAAAAGATAATTTCTGGAATTATCTTTTAACTGAAAATGAATTATGACGTCAGCACGGATTTTCTTGGAATTAATTTACAAAAGTAAATTCTAATTATGACGTCAGCAAGAGAATTAAAATAAAAATACGAGAGTCGACACGTGGGCGGTCTACGGTGGATCGAGTCCACGGACCATTACAAATGCCGACGTGGCACGCGAAATGCGACACGTGGCATGACACGTGGCATCCGACGTGGCGCTGATGTGGCACCGGATCGGGTTTTGGTGGCGTGGCGGTACGCGTGTTCGCCACGTGGCGATACGCCGCCTAGGGCGACGTGGATGACCGAGGTGTCGTGGCCGACGCGGCGGTGCGCGGTATCGTTTCGAGGTGGATCGAACGGCCGTGGTTCGACGCATGGTCGCATCTGTGCGCCGATCCAGATCCAAAGCGGCGACGACGATGAAACGGCGAACACGGAAACCGCGCGATGGCCGACGCGTGGCTCGACCGTCGCGCGGCGTAGGCGAGCGCGACGCGCGGCGGGCCGAGGAGGCGCGGATCGGACGGCCGTCTTGAGGCGCGTGGGCGCATCCGAGCCGCCGCGAGTGTGTGGTGGAGATGCCGCGGTGCGATGGCGGGAGACGCACGATCGCCGACAGCGTGGCGGCGCGTCTCCGGCGTCGCGACGCGAGCGCAAGGCGCGGCGGCGCGCGCGCGACCGAGGGACGGCGTCGCGGGAGCGTCTCCGCGCGCGACCGAGGGGCGACGCGAACGAGGACGCGGCGGATGACTCACCGGCGGCGACCAAATCCCACGGCGGCGGCGCACGCACGCGAGAGAGGAAGAGAGATGGAGAGTGCGAAGGGTGAGAGGTGGCCGGGCTCGTTTTATACGCGACGGAGCGCAAACGGACGCACGCCCTCGCCGGCGTAAATGCGGCGGTTACCGACGCCAGCGGCGAAACGGCATCTCCTCGGATGAAAACAGCGCGATTAACGGCGGCGACAGCGACGCTCCCGGTTCATTAAAGGCGAAGAAGTAACGGCCGAGAGACGAACGCGAGCTTAGCGGCGCGCGATAATGGCGACGACGCGCGAGAAGGAACGGTCGCGCGGGACGAAGGCTCGACAGTGGGACCCACCGGCGGTGACCTCACGCACCGGCGGTCTCGACGGTGGGGCCGCTTGTCGGCGCAAAAACAAAAGAAACTCATCCTCGCGCGCGAGCGGGCTCGAACGCGCCGAGGAGCGGGAGGGAAGGAGCGGCGGTGTAACGATCGGGCGGGGAGGCATTGCCTACCCAATAAGGGTAGGTAATCCCTTGAGGATTAGCTGCGGGAAGCCGGCGGATGTACGACACGTGGCGCACGGAGAGGAGGGGAGGCGGGATGGCGCGGACGGCGGGATCGGTCCGGCGGAGATGGACGGATGGATGGTCGACAAGTGTCACCCCAGGAAGGGTTTTGATATTTAAATTTTTTATATATTTCAGAAATCAGTAGGAGGCTTTAAAATAGTCAGAAAAATACAAAATAAATTCCAAAAATTGCAGAAAAATTCACATAATTCACTGCTAATGTTTTGAACATATGAAAAAAATATTTCCAACCTATTTTGATATTAAATTTTTATTTTTAAACAGAACTTTATATTCTGAAAAATCCAAATAACTTGAGATAATTAATTTAAAATTATTTCTTCCAAATAAAGCAAAAATTGAGATGTTACAAACCTACCCCCCTTAGAAGGAATCTCGACCCCGAGATTCGGAAAGACTGAAAAATAGATCAGAAACTCGCTCAAGATCTTCTTCACGTTCCCGTGTTGCTTCCGATTCGGATGATTATTCCACCGCACCTTGCAAAATTTGATAGTCTTGTTTCTTGTACAGCTCTGCCTCTCCTAAAATCTTGACAGAAATTCAATACGTCAAGTCTTCTTTTAAATCCACCTCTTCTAAAGGTATTAACTCCTCTGGTACTCTTAAGCACTTCTTCAACTGTGATACATGAAATACATCATGTACATCTGACAACTGAGGAGGAAGCTCTAACTGATAAGCGACTTCACCTCTTCTGGCTATAACTAGAAATGGTCCGATATACCTTGGAGCAAGCTTTCCACTGACCTTGAAACGTCGCATCCCTTTCAAAGGTGACACCTTCAAATACACATGATTCCCTGGTGCGAATTCCAACATTCTGCGACGATTATCTGCATAACTCTTTTGTCTGGTCTGTGCTATTTTCAATCGGTCTCGTATTAATCGAACTTGCTCTTCGGCTAGCTTCAAGACATCGGGTCCGAATACTTGACTTTCTCGATCTCGACCAATATAATGGTGTTCTGCATTTCCTGCCATACAAGGCTTCAAACGGAGACATCTTCAGACTAGACTGGTAACTGTTATTATAGGAAAATTCCGCGTAGTGTAAACTTTGATCCCAACTAGCTTTGTTGGCTAAAGCACACGCTCTTAGCATATCTTCCAATATCTGATTCACTCGCTCACCGGCCATCTGCTTGAGGATGATAAGCGATCTGAAATTTAAATTGGTGCCCAAAACTTCATGAAGCTTCACCAAAATCTTGAGGTAAATTATGTTCCTCTATCCGATACGATCTTCTTTGGAACTCCATGCGGACATACAATTCTTGACATATAGAGCTCGCCAATCTATCTCCGAATAGGTAGTCTTTACAGTATGAAATGTGCAACCTTTGTTAAGCGATCCACTATAACCCAGATTGAATCATACCCTGACTTGGTTCTTGGTAGTCCTGTTATGAAATCCATTCCGATTTCCTCCCATTTCCATTCAGGTATCTGCAGAGGTTGCAAAAGACCGGCAGGTCGTTGGTGTTCTGCTTTAACCCTTTGACATATATCACATAAAGCTACATATTCTGCAATTTCTCGTTTCATACTGGTCCACCAGTAACTTTCCTTTAGATCTTGGTACATCTTTGTACTTCCGGGATGAATGGAATATCCTGATTCATGAGCTTCCTTTAAAATTAAATCTTTTATTTCCTTTCTCTCCGGTACTAAAATCCTTTTTCCAAACCAAAGAATTCCTTCTTCATCTTCTAAGAATCCAGGTGCTTTGCCTTTCTTCATGTTATCTTTTATTTCTTTAACATACTCATCTTCTTTCTGAGCTGCCTTGATCTGATCTTCTAAAGTGGGTTGGACCTTTAATGTAGACAGAATTCCTTCATTTATCACTCCCAAATTGAGGCGCTGAAATTCTTCACGAAGAGTTGACTGACTGTCTTGAATCAACATATTGCCAACATGGATCTTCCGACTTAAAGCATCTGCAACTACATTGGCCTTTCCTGGATGATAGTGTATTCCCATATCATAATCCTTTATCAGTTCAAGCCATCTTCTTTGTCTCAGATTAAGATCGGGTTGAGTGAATATATACTTTAGACTTTTATGATCCGTATATATTTCACACCGATTACTAATTAGATAATGCCTCCACAACTTTAGAGCATGCACTACAGCAACTAGCTCTAAATCATGAGTGGTAATTCTCCTCATGTGGCCTTAATCGCCTTGACGCATAAGCAACAACCTTTCCTCTTGCATTAGTACACTTCCAAGACCTTGTTTTGATGCGTCACAATAAACTTCAAAATCTTTTCTAATATCCGTAACATGAATCAGTGCTGAGGTTAACCTCTTCTTTAACTCTTGAAAACTATCCTCACAGGATTTACTCCATTCAAATTTCTTCTCTTTCTTTAACAATGGGTTAAAGGTCCGCAATCTTGGAAAAGCCTTCAATGAATCGACGATAGTAACCAGCTAAACCAGAAAACTTCGATCTCGTTCTTGTCTTGGGTGGAGTCCAATTTAATACATCCTTAACTTTTCCAGATCTCAGATATTCCTTCTGCTGAAATTACGTGTCCCAAAAACTCAATTTCCTTTAACCAAAACGCACACTTGCTAAACTTGGCATATAACTGGTGTTCACGGAGTCTTTGCAATACTATCCTTAGATGATCCTCATGTTCTTTATCGTTTTTCGAATAGATAAGAATGTCATCTATAAAGACAACAACAAACTTATCTAAATAATCCATAAATACTTTATTCATCAAATTCATGAAGTATGCCGGGGCATTTGTCAGACCGAAAGACATCATTTGTATACTCATATAGTCCATATCTTGTGGCGAAGGTCGTCTTTGGTATATCTTCCGGTCTAATCTTCAATCGGTGATATCCTCGACCAAGATCAATCTTGGAGAAGACACTTGATCCTTTGAGTTGATCGAACAAATCGTCGATCCGGGGTAAGGGATACTTATTCTTTATAGTTACTTCATTTAAAGCTCTATAGTCCACGCACATACGCTGACTACCATCCTTCTTGTTTACCAAAAGCACTGGGGCTCCCCAAGGTGAAGAACTTGGTCTAATGAAACTTTTCTCTTGTAATTCTTGAATCTGCCTCTTGACTTCAGCTAAATCATCAGCTGACATCCGATAAGGTCTTTTTGATATTGGGGCTATACCAGGTACCAGATTTATAACAAATTCAATCTCTCGATCTGGTGGCAATCCTGGCAATTCCTCAGGGAAAACATCAGGGTATTCGCAAGCTACCGACACATCCTCCAACTTTTTCCCTTTTAAGTTGGTTAACATAATGTTCTTCTTTGAGCGCATAACTGCCTCATGTCTTATCTGAATTCCGTCAGAATTGGTAAGACTAATGGCACGATTGGCACAATCTATCTGTCCTTTATACTTGATCAACCAATCCATACCAAGTATTATATCTATGCCATCTGAGTCTATTATAATAAGGTTCGCTAGGAACTTTACTCCATTTATAATTATGGTTGCACTAGGGCTAACCAATTTAGTCCTCAATTCTTTTCCAGGAGATTGGACTATCATAGGGTTCTTTAGCAAACAAATATTCCAATTATTTCTTTCAGCAAAAGCTTTTGTTACGAATGAATGTGTAGCTCCAGAATCAAATAATATAATTGCTGGTACTGAATTAACCAGGAACTTACCCAGAACTACGTCTGGTGCATCTTCGAGCATCGGGTGAGAGAGTGAGAGAGAGCAAGCTAGCAATGGGACACGTCACGGTGCGCAAGGCTCGAGGCATAGAGGGCTTCAATGCACTGTTGCACACATGAATACACAAGAGAGGATGAGATCAGTTGTGTGCGCGAGAGAGGAGAGGAGGAAGAAGCACAATGCCTAGTTGATAGGTGGGATTGGGGCCCACTTGGTAGTGACGGTGAGAGAAAGGGGGCGACTAGGCTGGTGGTGTGTGCGAGCATGTGAACAGGCTGGCGAGCACACTGGAGTGGGCCAGTTTAGCTAGGCCACAATGGGGAAGAGAAATGGAGAGTAGGCTAGGCCGAATGAAGAGATTTGGCTCGAACGCGAGGAGGGAAATAATTAAAGTTTAAACTTTAATTCTGGTCCCAATTTGAGTTTGAATTTATAATTTGAAATTTTAGGAGGTATTTACACACAAGATTTTTAGGAAAAAATTCTTTAGCATCTAATTGACTTTTAGAAATTTGGAATTCACATTTTTGAGCCAAGGAATTCATTTAAAAAATCTTAAACTCCAACACCGCTTTTGGGAAAATTTTTAAAAATGCACCAAAAATTTCAGAAATTCATGAAAATCATGCATGATTTATTTTGAAGCCAAAATCTATTACAAAACCTACCCCCTTAAAAGGAATCTCATCCTCATGATTCGGACTGGTCAACAAAGAGGTAGGGGAACCCAGCCTTGAGGGTTTTTTCGGGCTCCTAAGTAGCTTCTCTTTTGGTGTGGTTGCTTCATAAAACTTTGCAAAAATGAATCACTCGTCTCCTCATCTAACATTTGCCACGTCGAGAATCCATACGGGGTACTCCCTACAATGAGATTTGTATCGAGGTCGATGGTCTCTAGTAGAGTTAACTCTTCTGGAACTTGAAGACATTTCTTTAGTTGTGACACATGGAAAACATAGTAGATGTTGGTCATCTCTGGTGGTAGTTCCAACTAGAAAGTAGCTTCTCCTCGCTTAGCAGTGATCTAAAAGGGTTTGATATATCGTAGTGCCAACTTTCCACAAACCTTGAATCGCTTCATGCCTTTTAGAGGCAAAACTTTGAGGTAAACAAAATCTTCAATTTCAAAACCCATCGACAATGGTCTGCATAGCTTTTTTTTTTGCCTAGATTGGGTTGCCTTAAGGTTCTTTTGAACTAGTCAAACTTGTTCTTCTGCCTCCTTTAACATGGATAGTCCAATTACCGATGGCTCTCCGATATTTGACCATATTAGGAGTGTTCTACATTTTTGGCCATAGAGTTGCTTGGAATGGTGACATCTATAAATTGACTTGGTAGCTACTGTTATAGGAAAATTCCACGTAGGGCAAACTCTTTTCCCAATTGGTGTTGAATACGAGCGCACAAGTTCCTAGGGCTAAATGAAGACTAGCTCAAAATCATGAGGTGAACTGGGTTCCTCGATCTGATTAAATTCTTTTTAGGACTCCATGTAGACAAACTATGTGAAGCATGTATAGCTTGGCTAGCTTATCTCCTTTGAAAGTGGTCTTAACTAGGATGAAGTAGGCTACTTTGGTCAGTCTATCCACTATAACCCATATGGAATCATATGGTCTGAGTCTTGGGTAAACCAGTGATAAAATCCACACCTACTTCTTCCCATTTCCATTCTAGAACTCTTAATGATTGGAGTAGTCCTCCTGGTCATTGGTGTGTGGCCTTAACTTGATGGCATACCCCACATATGGCTATATATTTGGCCACCTCCTTTTTTAATCTGGGCCACCAGTAACTTTTCTTTGGATCCTGGTACATCTTGGTACCTTCGGGGTGTATCGAATAAGTGGACTCATGTGCTTCTTTGAGAATTAGGGTCTTGATATCCTAGCTATTGGGCACACATATACATTTTTCAAATCAAAGGGTGCCTTTGTCATCTAGGGTGAATCCTAGGGCTTGGTATTTTTCATGTCCTTTTTGGTTTTCATGACATATTTGTTAACCTTTTGAGCTACTCTAATATGGGTTTCTAATGAAGGTTGAACTTTCATCATGAGGATACAACCTTGGTCTATGATTTGTAGGTTGAGTCATTTAAATTCCTTGTGAAGCTCTGGTTGGCAGTCTCTAACTAGGGTGGTGTTGCAATAGGTTTTCCTGCTTAAGACATCTGCTACCACATTGGCTTTCCCGGGGTGGTAGTGAATATTGAGATCATAATCCTTTACTAATTATAACCATCTCCTTTGCCTTATGTTCATATCTGACTTGGTAAAGATGCACTTCAGACTCTTATGATTGGTATAAATCTCACAACGTGATTGCTGATAAGGCAATGGATCCATAACTTTAGGTCATGTACTACTGATGCTAATTCCAAGTATTGAGTAGATTAATTCTCTTCATGTGGCCTTAGTTGTCTAGAAGCACAAGCTATTACCTTACCTTCCTGCATCAGTACGCTCGAGTCCTTGTCTAGATGCATCATAGTAAATGTTAAAGTCCTTATTGATATATGGCAATACAAGCACTGGGCCAAAAGTTAATCTCTTCTTTAATTCTTGAAAACTTTGTTCGCAATTCTCAGTCCAGTGAACTTCTTTTTCATGTTTAGTAGTTAGGTAAGGGTCTGGCAATCTTAGAGAATCCTTTAATAAATCATTAGTAGTAACCGACTAATCCAAGAAAGCTTCTGACTTCGATTACGGATGATGGCTATTTCCAGTGGAAAACGGATTCTACCTTGGATGGGCCTACAACAACTCTTCCTACAGACATAACATGTCTTAGGAAATTGACTTTCTTTAGCAAATATTTACACTTAGTGAACTTGGCATGAAGCTTATGCTCCCTAAGTTTCTTCAGAATCAATCTCAGGTGTTCTTCATGTTCTTCCTCCATCTTGGAGTAAATGAAGATGTCATCAATGAAAACTACCATGAACTTGTCTAGGTATTCCATAAATGTCTTGTTCACCAATTTCATAAAATATGCTGGGGCATTAGACAGTCCAAATGACATGACGATAAACTCAAATAATCCATATATGAGGCTATTTTGGGAATATCCTCTGTCTAATTTTTGGTTGATGGTATCCTGATCATAGATCGATATTGGAAAACACACATGCTCATTTGAGTTGATCAAACAAATCATCTATCCTAGGAAGAGGATACTTATTTTTGAAGGTGACCTCATTGAGGGCACGATAATCCACATAAATGCTCATGCTATTGTCTTTCTTCTTGACAAATAGCACCAATGATCCTTATGGAGATGAGCTTGATCTCACAAATCCTTTTTTTCTTAAAGCTCCTATATTTCCTTCTTTAGTTCTTCTAGCTTGTTGGCGGGCGTGCAATATAGCCTTTCGGATATGGGCATGATACCAGGTGCCAATTCTATGACAAACTCCAAATCTATGTCTGGTGGCATTGGTGGGTAATTTTTCTGGGAAAACATTGGGATATTCCCTTACAACTAACACTTCTTCTACTTTGGGTGTTGGTGGCATTGGTGGGTAATTTTTCTGGGAAAACATTGGGGTATTCCCTTACAACTGACCTTGGTGTTGGGATAACCAATCCATCCCTAGGATTACATTTAGAACTTGGGAATCTAGTACTATTAGGCTAGCTAAGAATTCTACTTAATCTGAATTTGGGTTTGGGGAATTACTAGGTGGGCTTTCATATCAACTCTGGGTGATTGAACTATTAAAGGATTTTTAAGAAAAAATACGAGCATGTGGTGCCTCTCAATGAAATCCTTGCAAACTAAAGAATACTAAGCTCCATAATCAAACAAGATAGTAGGGGTATTGAGTTGACAAGGAACGTACCCAGTATGATGTCTTGGGCATCCTGAGTTTCTTCTGTTGTGATGTGGTTGACATGGCCTCTACTGAAGGCTAGTGCTAGTCTAGCTATTTGAGGCATCTAGGGTGCTCCTTAACCTACTATTGGGGTCATTGGGGCTGTAGTTGCATTGTTTGTAGGGTTGGTCTTGATTGTGGTCTGTTGCTTCTTAGGGCATCCGCTGGCATAGTGTCCCTTGTTACCACTGTCAAAATAAGTGACTCTGGCTATTGAAGTGCTACTCCTCTACTGGGGGGCCTCCTTGGACAGGGGTGCAGTAGATAGGGTTGATGGGGCGTGGCACTGCGAGTGGGGCTCTAGGGGGAGCAATAGGGGTAACTCTACCTAAGGTAGGGGGTACTCCGGTCTTCTAGGAATTTCCTTGGTAAGTAAGCTGGTGTTTGCAATTATTTTTGAGAAGCTTGCGCTTGTTCTTAGCCACAAGGGCATTATCCATTAGATGCCAGAAATGTACAAAGTCATGATAGGATAGTTGTAACACTATCCCTTCATGTAGGCCTTCCAGGAATCACTCCTGCTTTTCTTCATCATCCTCTATGTCCGAGGGGGCATAGCGAGAAAGTTGGTTGAATTTTGTGCGGTATCCATGCACTTACATGTTTCCTTGTCGTAGCTCACGAAATTCCTTCTTCTTCAACCACATTAGTCCAGTAGGGATGAATAAGTCATGGAAAGCGACTTTGAATTTATCCCAGGTGATGTTGTGGCCTTCCTCCTGGACCGCCTTAAAATCATCCCACCAATCTTTAGTAGGTCCATCCAGTTGATGGCTTGAGAAGAGTACCTTTTCGCTGGCAATGCATCATGCAATTTTGAGCTTCTTGATATTGTGGATCCAATCGTCTGTGTCTAGGGGTTCCTTAGGCTAGAAAAATTGGAAGGTCTGGTTCTCATAAATTCTTCTAACTTGGAGGTTCCTCCTACTAATGATGCATTCTGTGTGAGAACTTCTAGTAGTTGGGTCTGGCAAGCCATGACGTCAGCCATGGTGGGGTTCTTTATTGGTGGTGACATGGTCTAGTTGTGGCGGCCTCCTACCATTCTATTGAAGGCATAGAAGTAAATTAGAATTGAAGTTACAAGAAGAGAGAGTAGCTAGGGGGGAAATTCTAGTAAGACAAGAGCACAGAGAATTCAACACTAAATGAAGGGAAACACACAATTGCATAACATAAGCCTTACATGACTATCATGCTTAGCGCACTTAGGCAGCATGTAGTTCAGATGGTAGATAAAATAGTACAACCATCATTACAACGGGTTTAGAGTTCATGCACGAAATAAAGATAATAGCTGACTATCCAAAATACAACAAGGTGTGCTCTAACAACCTATCCTATAGGTTGGGTCTTACCTAAGAATATGTAATCCTATTCATCAAGGAATCCTCCACAACCCTGCTGGTGCTGCTCTGGAGTGTACGTGGGCAGGTGCGGCGGCGCTGGTGCAAACTGGTCATGGTGGTGTGGCACTAAAGGTGGCTCATCCTACTCTACTGCTATCTGGGGCTCCTCCTCATCTATTTGTGGCTCTGGGCTAGCTGGAGAAAGAGTGTCAGGGTAGAGAATTCCATCGTGGTAGACTACACTCCGTTGTGGTGGAAGTAGCGACGGTAGCCTCTAGTGCTGTAGACGTGATGGGGTGGCGACTGTGAAGGGACGGCTACAGAGGATGAAGACTCCCCGATATACTCTACCTCCATATCCTATCTACTTGCGATGTTGAACCCTCAGTAAAGCTCATCCCTATCCTCTGCCATCTCGACTACTAAATCATAAACATGATGTAGTTACTTCAAGGTCCCCTAGTATGTAGTGTCCATGGCTCTGGTCAGTGCCACCTGGTGGGTGAACATAGGGTAATCCTTGTGGGTAAAAGTGAAGAAAGAGCTGAGTGTCTTATTGTTCTAGTGAGACAGGCAGTAGTAGAAGGATGCTCTCTGCAGGTCATCATCGTAGATGTCGTAGAGATGGCAGACCGACTCCCGAGTGGTATCCTAGATTCCGAGCTCGAATCTACCCCTTCTATCTGGGTGAGGAAGTAGTAAGCCTGAGTGTCATCTCCATCTCTCCCTTAGATTATAAACTCCACATGCAACTCGACTCGGGTCCCAACATAGACGTAGTGTCCCTCAAAGAAAGCATGCTTCTAATATTGCAGATATCCTAGCAAGCCTGCCAGGCGGTCCACCCAAAGTCCAAGCTTCTCATCATGAGTGATCTTGCATAGCTTCAGCATCTATAAAGAATCTGAGTGGAAAAGATTAGTAACAAATTTTGTAAATAAAAGGGAAGTAGGACGAGAACAAGATACTAAGAAAAGGAGAAGAAGAAAATAGCAATAATACGCTATATTTTTGCAAAGGTTTTTTCTTAAGGAAATTACCTTTTTTACACATAGGCAAATGTAAACAGATCTTATGACCAAATTTTACATCATGGGTTGACAGGCCAAATAGGATTGTACATAACTAAACAATGAAAAGTAAATTAAAATGGGCCTTCAAGATCTGCCATAGGCAATCAACTGGACTAAACCTAGTGCTGGCCTTCGTCTTCCATGTCATAGCCAGAAGCATGGCCATATCCATACACTGTGTCATCACTTCTGCCATCAAAAATCACAACTTAAGCAATAATGAGTACAGAAGTACTCAGCAAGTCCCTATAGCAGAATGCAAGTTCCTATAGTAGAATGTAAGAGTGTGTGTGTGTGTATACATACATGCAAGTCTTATCCAAGTAAAAGGTCTTATGTCTCTTTTAGCACAAAGCTAATTTGTCAAATATACTCATTTATTTAATTTTCAAACCAATGGCTTAGCCATTTTTATGTTAAAACTAATATCCATTTTCAAGTCAAGTTCATCATGAGAGCGAAATCCCTCCGCTTTTATTTCCATTTTAAATTAAGTTATCATAACCACTACCAAGTAACCATTCAATTATGAAAACTATGCAAGTGTGATGTTTCTACACTTTTGCCCATGTCCGAGGGTATAGCTATTGGAATAGATTTTTTTAACACGCTGCAGAGATTATACAACTTACCCATAAGATATGATTAACTTATAATATTGGCCACTACATGCTTCCATAGACGTGTGACTGAGAAAATCATAACAGGACTTTTACAATACTTAGCTTCAATGCTTACTTCCACTCCAGAGTGGAAACCCTCAACACTGGTGATAGTGACCATTCCCTTCCTAGGTTACGCCTCACCCCCAGAACATTCCATTGCAGGCTACATTTTCAATGAGGGACCATGTTGTTAAGGAGTCTATGACCCTTCACAATTACAAAATCCACAAGGGTAGTAGCCATTATGGGTCTAAAATCCACAAGGATAGTGGCCATTATGGGTCACTCCCAATACTTATAACAGAAATCCAAAAATTCACATACCAATATAATTGCGCAGGATTCACATCGGAGCTAAGAAAATTAATGGGCTAGATCTATCCCATAACTAGACTTGTGGTTACACGATTTATGTGTAGAAAAGGGAAGCACAAGAATTTGGCCCTTAAACAACTTAGGTGAGACCAGCCTGCACGGCCAATCCAAAAATGACACATGCAATCCCCGCATTGCCAATCCAAAATTGACATGTGCAATCCCTGTATGGTCAATCCAATATCTGCAATCCCTACATCAGTCTCCGACCATATAGTCGCCTGAGTCTCCACCATTTTAGAAAAAATTATCTTGTCTCTAGTGGTAATCCATATTACCATTCGCATTATCATGTTTTTAAATTCAATTGGCAATGTTTTTATTCTATTTCATTTCACCATTAAGGCATGTCTAAGCACAAACAAAATCTACTGAAGTTTAACCAATGGTGGAGTTATTATCATTGTAAGTATCTTAGGATGACATGGTAAGGGGATATCAACATTCAAGGAAGGGGAATATTAGGTATCAAGTGCATGGTATAATTAGACAATCAACCTTTAACATAGCATTTAAGTAAATAACCATAAAAACATGCATTTGTATTTGAAAGCAAGATATTTGTATTTGAAAACTAGGTTTAACATGATCAATTATAACATCTTGTCTTGATCAAATGTCATCTGGGTGGAATCTTGTTCATTAGTGACAGGAGCGTCTAAAGCACCAAAGTCTATACATGTGAAATTGTCCACATACAACACAATATTCAAATAAAATTCAAATAAACACAAAAAATGATGATTTTAGCTCTGATGGAAAGGTTTTGAATTTAGATAAATTTACAAATAAAAATCACTAAATTTGGATTTGAAATGAAGAAGTTATGGCCTTCCAAAATTTGAACCAAGATGAAATTCTAGAAATTCAAAAATCTCTTACAGGTGGGGTCAGCCGGGATTTTCTTTTCTTTTCCAATTATTTTTCTTAAGAAAACATCTAGTGGCTGACAAGTGGGGTCCAGTGGATTTTAATTTCTTTTCTAATAATTTTCATTCTGGAAATTCGGAGAGGCTGGCAGGTTGTGTCACGGTTCTCATGGACTTGGTACACGCAGCTGTCTATAGAGAGTGAGACCCACATGTTGGTGACAGTGGTCCATAGACATGGTTTATGCAATGGGTTCAAGGCTGCAGGTCCACATGTCAGTGAGTCACAGGTTTGAAGTAGAGGTAATTAAGATTATTAACCATGTAGGGCCCACTTGTCATACTAAGGCTAAGTATGTACTTAACAAATAACTTAATCCTTGGGTTAACTAATAGTCTAATAGCTGGGGCCCATCAGTTAGTGAGACTAAATAGGACAATAGAGGAGTTCACGATGAAGCTCCTTGGTGAGCTTGCCGGTGGCGAGGGAGAGGTCAGTATGCTCGGCTAAGGGCTACAATGGAATGCTTGGGCTAAGAGCTAGCTTTTGGTGGTTACGGTGCTAAGCAAGGCGTACCACAATGGTAGCTAACTGGTGGTGAGCAGTGGTGCTAGGTGGCAGTATGATGGTGATGGCACAGAGCCACGCTTGGGCCAAAGTCAAGTGCAGGAAAGGTTCAGGGGCTGCCTAGAGTGTTTTGGGCATAGCGTAGGGATCTAGGGTCACCAGATTAAGGTTAGTAGTGAGAAAGGTGGCAGTGACATGGCCGGTAATGATGAACTTTGGATTTTTTACCTAGCTTCTTCAAATTGGAGGTGGTTCCATGTTCTACAAGCTAGGGCGAAGCTAACAGAGCAATGCTTATGGCTTTCCATGCAGTGTGTCATGCTATCCATGGTGGCCAGCAGTGATGAGGAAGGATGAACATGGCTGGTGAATTGTGGCCAGTTCTACAGTCCAATGGCTAGCCTGTAAGTTTGGATTTATGTTGATTTGAAAGGGAGTGGAAGGGCTTATTGAGAGATGGAGCAGAGATGGAGATCAATAGCAATGACAGGTTCATTTAGTGTTGGAGAAGATGAGTGTGTCCGGGTGGTTTTAGGGCACGGTAAGGTAATTCAAATGGCACATTAGAACAGGGAGGTCAAGGCAAACAAGAAGGGCATGATGGCCATTGCCGAATCTCACCCAAGTAAAGGGAATGGGCGGCGGAGTTGGCAGCGATGAGGATGTTGGCTTCGGGCTTCCTGAGGGCAAACGGGCAATGAATCGAGCACATGACAAACTCAGAGCGCATGATGGCATCATCAAAGACTCACCAGATAGTGAGGAATCAAGCGATGAAGCTCACGGCCGGCCTTGTGAAAGATGGGAAGTTCTTCCTCTCCAAAGGCGATGGGGGTGTGTAAGCTCGGGGAAGACATTGAATGTGTGAGCGCAACGGTTGTGATGCACAAGGGCTATCTTAAATAGGGGCGAGGAGGGAGAGAAGGCGCAAGCACCATGAATGGCTTCAGGCACTAGGCGAGAGAGTGTGAGAAAGCGAAAGAGAGAGCAAGCTGGAGATGGGACATGGTCGTGACGACGAGGCGAGGTCGCCATGCACAAGGCTCAAGGTGCAGAGGGCTTTAATGCACCATTGCATGTGAACACATGTGACAGGTTGAGCTTAGGAATGCATGTGAGAGAGAAGGAGAGGAGGAAGAAGCATAATACCCAACTGGCGGTTGAACTGGGGCCTACATGGAAGTGACAGCAAGAGAGGGGGGCGACTGGTCTAGAGATGTGCGTGGGAGTGCGAATGGGCTAGCGAGCACGTGGGAGTGAGCCAGTTCGGTTGGGCCATGGTAGGGAAGAGAAAGGGAGAGTGGGCTAGGCCAACTGAAGAGATTTGGCCCAAAGGTGAGGAGGGAAATAATCAAAGTTTAAACTTTAATTTCGGTTTCAATTTGAGTTTGAATTTCAGGGGGTATGTGCACACAAGATTTCTAGGAAAATTCCTCATCATCCAATTGACTTTTAGAAATTTGGAATTCATATTTTTGAGCCAAGGAATTTGTTTTAATGTCTTAAACTCCAACAAGGCTTTGGGAATATTTTAAAAATGCACCAAACATTTTACAAATTCATGAAATCATGCATGGTTTATTTGGGATCCAAAATTGGGTTGTTATAGAGAGATGCTAGGTTTACGACCAAATATTAACTGATAGAAAGTTTTTCCTAAGGATGATATCAAGAACACTCTATTAGACACATAGCAAGTAGTGGAAACTGCCTCAGTCCAAAACCTCCAAGGGGTGCTACGCTCATTTAGCATGGTCCTAACTATCTCTACAAGAGTCCTATTCATCTTCTTTACAACTCCATTCTGCTAGATGCTCCAAGAAAAGAGAATTGGTGCTCTAGACTTCCCTCAACACAGAAAGTGGCAAAAGATGAGTTGTCGAACTCAATGTTATTATTACTCCTAATGACTCTCAAAGCTCTTGGGAGATTAACATCTAATCGAAAGGCCAACTCCCTAAAGTAGCCAAAGGCCTCATCCCTAGAAGAGAGAAAAAGCACACAAGAATACTTAGAGAATTCATCTACAATAATAAGCACATACCACTTCCCCTACAGACTGGACACTAAAAGGACCAACATTATCTAAGTACAAAAGAGGTCCAAGTGCATCTGTCATCACCAAGGTAAGAGGGGGATGAGAAGAAGAAAGCATATTACCATATCTATGGGGTGTGCAAACTAGGTCCTTGCTAGTCTTAAGTTTGGGCAAGCCTCTAATGATATCTAAGCTGCTGACTCTAGATAGGTGGTTAAAACCTATGTGACCTAGCCTACGATGCCACAAAACTAGATCATGATAGTCAAAAGCTACAAGACACCTAGGGCTAGAGCTAGAAGAGATACTAAAATCAGCACTAAAGATCTTCTCAAATCTAAAGATCCCAAACACAAACTCACCCAAATCTAGAACTCTACACTCATCACTCTTGAATATCACTTCTAGACCCTCATCAAGAAGTTGATAAATAGGTATAAGATTATACGTCAGCTTACTTACCAAAGAGATGCCTTGAGCATGAACTTGTCATTGACGCCCATAGTGACCTTAGCCAGCACAGTCCTAGTAGAAGCATCCCCAAACATGGTCAACTCATCATCAGATGCACGAGCGCGGAAGGAGACCAACAAGAATCTCTTGTATATATCAAGAACACTAAGAGTCAAGAAGCCACATGTCCTTTCTCACTTGTCGGACCTATAGGGAATAAGCAAAAGACATCAATGCCTCAATACTGAGGTTAGAAATAAGAGACCTAGGAATCAAGTACTGAGCCACATGAAATACAGATACAATAGTAGAAGAAGAAATAAAAGCAGATAATTATAAGAATGCACACAAGAACCACCTAGACCTCTCCAAATTGACATACCAAAAGACTAGTACTCCCCAATCTAGATGCTACTCATGATCTACGGTCACAATATCCTAACCCAAATAGCTGCCTAGCTCTACCAAAGGAGTCAAAGAAGTTATCTATAAATATACGCTTATATGTAGAAGCAAAGACTAGAGGCGTGGCTCTAGAGACTCTCATAGGCAAAGGAACCGCTCTAATAGACCTCAATGCACGCATCATCTCTTTTCTTTCATACTCGACCCTATGCAAGCAGAATTCAATAATGTGACCATCCTTCTTATAGAAGGTGCAATGATACTTGACTTTTGAGGGTCTGATCTACTGAAGTAGAAGCACCTAATTTGCTAGAAGGGGTTTGGGTAAATCTAGCTGACCTAAACTAAGTCTTGGAAGGCTCAGGGTGCATGACCTCAAACTTGCCACTCTCCACAACTCTCACAACCTTAGGTGGGTGATTCTTGGAATGTTTTAGGGAGTTGAAATCTGGACCTCTCTTCTTCACACTCACCTTAGATTGATCAAGGATGAGGTTCTTCTTTTCATTGGAAAAATCTATCAAGGGTCTATTTGAGGTAGACTTCTTGGGCTAGGTTCTCACATGTGGTACACTTAATATTCTTAGTTGCCCTATCATATCTCTCTTTATGGACAGCTACCTCAAGTCTCAAACTCTCACAAGACACACAAGTGGATTATCTAATCCTACCCAACTGCTCCATGACTTGACTCTAAATGCATCATGCATATTATCTAAATCAGTTCCAATCTCAGTAAAAAAAATGCACAAGAAATAGAATCAATTACTTTCTTAGATGCAAACATGGATAAGAGCAAACATGGATAAGGATTTTTTATTTTTACATTTATCATCAAGTGTCGTGTTAAGAGTATTAATTTCAATTGAAATCTTAATGCAATTTTCATAAGATACAGTTCTAGAATAAAGAAGTATTTTAGTCATTTCTTTCAACTTATGTTTGCTATCCTCACAATGAGAGCAAGTATGATATGGATTAAACTTGAGCAATTCTTTAGTAGCACTATCAAATTTCAATTCAAGTAAGCATAGTTTGAGCATGATGAAATAACAGCATCTAAAGCAATAGCATCCATGCAATCATTTTCATTACTTGACTTGAGTGTGTGTAGTTCTTCCAGGGTATCTTTGAGTTGTATGACAACAGAAGAATGAGCAGTTTTAAGGTTAACAAACTGATGATGCAGAGACAAGAAAGATTCACAGTTTTCATTATCCAGAATTATGGATTTGAGTTTAACCATTTCTAGATTCAAATTGTCAATCATAAGATCCTGATTTTTAATTATCTTAGCTTGTTTCTTCAGGTTTAGTTTAGTTGCAGCAAGAGCAAGCTTCATTTGTTGATTCGAGGGGCGTACCTCATCAAGATCACTATAGGGCTCATCATCATCAGAAGTGTCGACGTTGGTGATGCTGCCCTTGGCAATGAAGCATATGCTTGTGAAGTCCTAGGCCTTCTTCTTGTAGAGTCATCCTCATCATTCTCGAGTCCACATCACTCATATTGATGTTCTCAACAGCAGCAAGGACCCAGCTGATAAACTTATAGTAGTTGGGCTTCTTAGACTTCATGTCGTGAGCTTGAGACGCCTTTGAGGGTCCTTATCCTCCTTGTCCTTCAGCTTGGGACATTTGGCCCGAATGCGGTTTGGCTCATGACACTCGAAGCAAGTAAAAGGACCACTCCTATTTTTGTTCCTCATTTTGTGATAAGCTCTTGTGAATTTGGTGCATAGTAGTGCTAAGTCATCCTTAGGAAGCTTCTCTAGCTACTCATCACTTAGGGAATGCAAAGCAGACAATGAAAATCTAGAAAAATCAAAGTCCAAAGGACTATAAGAGCTACTTTGAATAGGGTCAATCATAAGAACCATTGACTCTATCTTTGGGAGATGTGAGATAAAGTTAATCTCATACGTCTTCAACCTCGAGTAGAGCTTATTCATGGTAAACTCACTCATGGAAGTGTTATCATTTATAGAAGTGATCTTCATCGCCCAAACTTTCACATCAAGTGCATCCAATAGTTGATGTGTGTAATGTCTTCATTTTCAGAGCATTTTTGAGGCTTTTAAAAATAAAAATAACCATTTTGGATTTTCTTGGAATTAATACAAGCTTAATTAAAAATTTTAAAATTTAAAAGATTAAATATGACTAAAGTAAACACCAATTAAAAGAAAACCTATTTTATTTGGATTCCTTATGCCTCAAGGAATGTCGTAGAATTTTTTGAGATTTTTCTAGATTTATTTGCTATTTTCTAGAGCTCAATTGATTTTGGTTGAATTTCTAAAATTGGAAATCTCTAAAAATTCTAAAAGTCCAAATGGGCCGCAGCCCATTCTCCTCTCTGGCCAGCCGCGTGCCACCTTTCCCTCTATTTGGCCCACCAGCCGATAAGCTCACCCCTTGATACGTGTCGCCATCTGAGCCAGCTACACCAGCCGATCCGATGGCCTTCATCTGTCCCATCCTCTCCCGCTTGTTGTGCCACGTGTCATGCATCGAGCAGTTCATGCATTGTTCATCTTCCCTGTTCACCGCCACCATGTGCGAGGTGAGCCACTTCCCAACCTCTCCTCCATTCTGGTGGCCTCGCTGCCAGTCAGCTATGGTCCGTCGTCAGCTACGCACTGTCTCCGGCCAGCCACCCGCCACACCACACCGCCCCGCTGCCCTTGGTTCATGCGCCATCCCTCACCAGTTGAGCCGATGCCTCGTTCCACACACCCACCACGTCACCCCCACCCTGCACCACGCGACGCTTCGGCTTCTCCATGAACCGAGTTTGCTGTGCACCAAGAGGCTGACAATATGGGCCCACTTGTCAGTGCTACTATTCCATGAGCTGAGTTCACCATAGACTAGTCATTCTGTGCACTGAGTCCGCAGCGCAGTAGGATTTCCTAATTTCTAATATTTTCTTTAGATTAGATTTTCCAAGAGCCTATTCTTTCCCGTCCTAGCTCCAATTGACCTGATTCTTTTTCCTAAATGTATCTAAAATTGAGCTCTATCTTTCAGTTCTATTGTTGATGTTTTTGGAGTTCATTTCAATTTTATTTGATTTTATTTGTGTCTTATTCGCTTTCTCTCTTGTTAAATAACAACTTTCGAGGAGCAGAAGCAGGAGCAGAGGATTAAGAATTGGTAACTGAGCAAGGTCAAGGCAAGTCATGTCTTTTGATCATATTGAAACTAGTTTTCAAATCTATTATGTATTATGTTATTTTAAATTATCATGTATCGCTATTTTATTATAAAACCTTTGTATTGGTAGTTAATGACCTATTTGATTAATTTCTACTTGATAATTTGAATGCCATAATTCTATTGTCACCATAGGATGGGTATTTATCTAGTGATACAATATTAGTTGTCACATGGGTTGTATTTTGGTATGCTTAACCATGCTTATAGTATGGTGGGTTATCGTCAAATGTGATCAATTAATTAATTTTGACTTAATAAGATATTAAAATGTGGCGGTCAGCCACAGTTATAAAATTTGTGCATATTGGTATGGGTAGTGTCACTAGCGGTGGTTATATAAAATAGTTTTTACTTGGGTGAATGACCGTGCAGTAAAGGGGGAAGTGTGGTGGCACTTCAAGGATGTGGATGTTTCACCTGGGTAATGCTAAGGACTTAACTTTGTGTGCCATTGATCTGAGCCTATCGTACAACCACATATCCAATATAGGATTGACCTGACTGATTAATTGGTGATATTTCAATTTCAGTTTCGCCATCGGTGTGTTGGTGGGTGTTGGTTAGACATTCCACGGGGTAAGAGGGAACAGTCGACTAGGTAGTTAGCCTACTCGATCATGAAATCATAAAGGGCAAAATTGTGTTGAGATTAAACTTTGTAATAGTCTTGTTATGATCTTTTTGGTCAGCATGCCTAAAAAAACGTGTTGCTTTAGTGTCACTATGAGATAATCATATCATGTGGGTAAAGTTATGCAACCTCTGTAGAGTGTAAAACTATTTGAATAGCCATGTCCTCAGTCATGGAAAATGCTCAGTGATTTCACACAAGGGGTAGAGTTTTCATAAAAGCTTGGTTGGATTAAGTTGAGAAGTAAATAGTTAGTTCGCCGGTGGTTCATTACGTGAATGGTTAGTTCACGGGTGGTTCATTAGATTGAATGGTCAGTTCACTTGTGGTTACTCTCAATTCCTTTATTTATTTACTTATTAATCATTTTCAAAGATCGCTTTCAATCTATTTATTGTATTTACTTCAAATTATTGTTTTATGCAAAATGACCACTCAACCATCATTTGGTAAGCCTTACATACTATATTGCATTTTTGTTATAAACGACTTGCTAATTACTCCATGTACTCATGGCTATATCCATATTTACTCAGTTGCTGAAGATGAACTAGATTAGATAGGGGAATTTTAAGGAGGTTTCTTTAATGACTTAGTGGATTAGGACTTCGCTCTCTAGTCGATTGCCTGTGTGCATGTTGAATGGCTACTATACTTATTTCTATTTTTTACTGCAAGTTTCTTAAGCCTTTCAAGCTATTATCTGTAAGCTTGGCCATAAGGTCACAACTCTGATAATTAATAATATTTTTATCTTTTCAAGTGTTTGGTCCATATTTCATCTGTGTTTATACTGTGTGCACTATCATGATCCTGGACTAGTGCGGTATACACAGAGAAGTCCGGATTTGCATATTCAGGTCTCAACAATGTACATTCTTAGAGTAAAAAAGTCAAGCCAACAGCACGCAAATCATGGATAACCTTATTGAAGCTTCCCCACAACTCATCCAATAATTCACCAGATTTTTGCTCAATCTTAGAATATTCTTTCTTAAGTTGATTCTGTGTCACTTCCTTGATCATGGTAGAACCCTTGTGGTAGTTAGCGAGGTTCTTCTAAATCTCATGAGTAGACCTCAAATGAACTACTCTTTCAAACTCAGATCGACTAAGCCCCTGAATAAGAAAATTTCATGCTTTACTGTTTGCCTCCACATCTGGTGTATTCACCTGGTCATCGGCAGGCATAACATAAGGATTTTTGACTTTGAGCCAAATTAAGTACTCCTGAGCTTCGATGTAAAAGGACATCCGAGCCTTCCAATAGGAAAAGTCAACACCATCAAAGACAAGTGGCTTGATTGAATACTTGTCTGATGCCATAGCTCTAAGACCTGTTAAGATCTATCAAGAAGGGCTAACTAGGCTCTGAAACCACTTGTAGAATCACAATGGCAATATAGGGGGGTGAATGGTGCCTCACAAATTTTCTTCTAAGTATTCTCAAACTTTTCACTCCAATAGCTACACAGCTATGAAGATCAAAATTGAAAGTTAAGCACAAAGCAACAATCTCAAAAACCAAAAAGTCTAGCTCTTGCACCTAGACAATGTGACCAGCCACAAAATTGTGGTCTGACTGGTCACAGAACTACGGTCTGACCAATGACTCCCTTGTGGTCTGGCCTGTGGCACCCTCGCGATCTGACTAGTAGCAAGCTAGTGGTCTCACCAGTGACTGGTATGACCGTGCCAAGTTACCGAGTCCAAATCACTTTTAGTGAAACTCCCGAAATTCATGGCCAAGAGATAAAACTTTGCACACATCTTGCTTAGGTTCTTAGGAACCTATTCCATCCATGGATCACATGAATCCTTGTCAAAGTTTCTACCTTTCCCAAAGATAAGCAAAGCTACAACAAAACTAGGTAAAAACTAAAAACTTGGGATATGTCTTGCTCATGGGTAGAGGATGGCTAAGATGGCTCCAAATGTATCCCCACATATCATAGTAAGTAAAATTTCTTAAAGATTCAAAGCAAAAACTTGGGATCAAAAAATCTCAAGAATAGGCCAAAACCAAGCAAAACGAGCAATGTCAAAATCCTTCAAGACCTGGTGCCTAGATGGATAAGATTTGATCTTCATGAGTTATCTCCATCGCTTACGCATCCTTGGCACACATCAAGATCGAGAAGAAGAGAGAAGAGATCAAAACCAACAAAAACAAGAGTAAATCAACCAAAATAAGGAGACATCATGAGTGATGAATAAAGTTGATATATTGCTACTTGAAGATGAAGGTTTTATAGCCGCTCTACTTGGAGAACATCAAAGCACACCATAGCACTCACTCTTCTCTAACCCTAACCCTAGAACACAAGGTTGGAATCTTGGATGGTTAGCTTGCAAACCTTCATCCCAACCTGTTAAATAGATGAGGTAACCAGCCCATATCTAATCATAATAGATACTATCAACTAGCATATTTGGACGAAGCCCGTTACCCCACACAACATAGGTTTTACTCAGATACTTAACTCATGCATGCTTTTTAAAGCACATGAGCCTAAATCTGCTAAGCCTTTTAACTTTTCATCCACTTGATCTTCTCAGCATCTTCTTACCTAGAGCGGTTTCCCAAGCACTACAGTTTTGATCCAAAGAAGTTTCCAATATTTGGCAAATTACCAAAATACCCTCATAGTGACTCGGTCTTCATCTTCCCTTGCAAGCAATCACCATACTCACCATGTGTAGGTGCACCAAAGGACTGCCATACATCAGCAAGTCTCTCCTATTCCAGTTCTACCGGACCACGCCTCATTGGACTGATGATCGTGCAAAATAGCACACCCGCAAGTGCACGGGTTGCCACTGAAATAGCACTGCCGAAATTAGTACATAAACTACTAACAGAATGCTGATTGCACAATTATCATAGAACATCTCACAATCACATATTACTACTCATACAACACAAATTAACAGGACACAATTTTAGAATTAAACTACTGACAACATGAGCAGCACTAAAATTTAACTGAAATAGAAAGCTACTAAACAAACATCATAGATTCCATACCACAATCACAGATCGCATTCACACGGTTTAATTCTTGTAAACAAAAGCATTTGCAAACATGAATAGTAAAGAAGAGTAAGGGAAAAGTGAATTTAGGGATAACCGAAGGAGAAGATAAAGCAGAGCAACTAATCGAGGAGAAGGTGGCAGCGTGGTGAATAGCAGAGGCAGTAGTACAGGCAGTAGCGATGGCCGATGAAAGAGGCGGCGCACCAACAAGAACTACCAGTTGGGGTTGCTGTGGAGGTTGGCGCTAATGGAGGATGTGGATGGCCAATGTGGTGGGTGGTGGAGGAGGGGCACGCCGCTTGGTGGACTAGGGTGGTGGATGCCGGTGACTAGGGTTTTATGGGATTGGTGATTGTTGAATTTTTTTCCATTTAGTCCTCCATGTTTTCTAGAATTGCAAATAGGTCCTTATTCATGTTGTTTTCTTTTGTTCTAGCCCTTAGAAGCTCCAATTTTGACACGGTTTGATCGTACACATTCGTGGTGATGCGTATATCTGCATGGAGCAATCCTAGCATGACAATTTGAAGTGAATGTGCCTTAATCATGTTGGCCTGTGGAAAATTATAGAAAAATATAAAATGGTCCAAATTGAGCAATTAATTATAGATAAGCGTGTAAATGATGATAAATGGCCTAAAAATGCAAAAAATATATAAGGGTAAAATGATAGGTAAATTTATGTAAAAATGACGCATGTCATACCCCATGCTTTAAACTTTTACTTGTCCTCAAGTAAGTGGCATAATATTATCGAACCCGGATAAAATGTAATCATGGTAAAAGACTAGCTAAATGCATGTAATAAGTCAAAAGGCACACAACAATATAAAATGAGATTACATAACTTGAGTTTTGAGGACCATCCTAAATGAGAATGAAACATTCAAGCAAAGACCTCAAGTGATAACTACAATATTTGACCAAATCAAGTTACACAAAAAAGTGTCAAAATACACTCAAGTGATTACAAGAATCCAATCAAAATTGTTAGGCATCGGAAATAGGTATAACATCAAGAATGAGCACATCAAATAGTCATACTAAGGCATTTGCTATTTGAAACAATGAGACTAATATTTGCATGATACTTATGAAAAAGTCCACATCTGAGCCATGATACCTATTTTTTGTTGATTTTTAGCAAATTTAGAACACACATTGGGCACTTGTGCCACTTATTCACACCCTTGGGCAAACTTTGCTACTTATTCACACTCACACTTCACTTGGGCAAACTTTGCCACTTATTCTACATATTTCTGAACCAATGTGACATAGTCACTTATTCCATACACTCACACATTGCATCACAAAATTTTCTTTTCTTATTTTTTATGATTAAGCATCTTTAATTGGTTTTCATTAATGCTAAGTAACACATGTCCAAAGACATGGATACCTAAATAAATTAACCAAGTTATTGGCTCAAGTTAAGCCTACCGCTTTCACAAATTTTACATTCAAGTAAAGTATCAATATCTAAAATAACATAGTATGCCAAAGCATAGATCTAAGATATAATCATTCAAGAGGCAATGACTAGAACCAATTCAATCCGCAAATGATTAAAACACATGCGTAACTCACAATGAATCAAATGCTATAGGATCACAAGATTTCTAAGCACATCAAGGACAATAAACAAGGCTCAAGTTTCATAATATGATGCCAAGTGACTTAAGACATACAAAGAACTAGTAACAATATAGCTCAATTAAAAAAATTTCGTCGGGACCTTCTTAGATTAACCATGTCATGGGCTCACACGGCCAAGATACACAATAAGCATAACATAAGAGCAAATAGTAAAGGTCATATATCATCACATAAGTATAATATAAAGCATAAGAATGACCATATATCATCAACTACATAACAATAAGCTCAAATGATCACAAATATGATACAAACATGCTATAACATCATCCGTACACATACAAGTCCTCCCCCAAGCTTAAATTGAGTAATGAATCAAGAATGTGCTTGAAAGGTTAAGAAATAGATCATCGGGCATATATGATGTAGTGGAAGTAGACAACTCATCCCGTGGCTTCTCGCATGTATAATGATGAGGATATAGCATGGGACCTAAAATGAAAATAAAGAAAAGAGGAAAAACAAATAAAAAACTAATAAAAGATATGAAATAAAAGAAAAAAGATAAAGAGATGTTCATATGGGTGTAGCGGGAGGAGGGCCAAGGACGGGACATAGAAAAGGCACATGTCTGCCCTCCTCGTGGAGCAACATGACTTGAAATCCACCGGGATCCCAAGGAATATCAACTCAAGCCAAGTTCACTCGTAGTCAAGGGTACACAAGTGTAAACCTGCAAATAAACTCAAAGACATGGCAAGTATGTGTGATAGGATCGACGCCCTCTAAATCATTAATAGAATATCCAATCACATTGGCATATCGGTAAGGCATATCGATAAGGCATAACACAAGAACTATAAGTCTCCACATAAGAGATATGAGCAACATCAATCAAAGAACATGTCTCATCAAGACCATGGAAATCATACCTGAGATGGTCAGGGGGGTTTCAATACTACCTGAAGTGAAGGTGAAATAGAATGTACGATAGTAGAATCCTCCAGAGGGGCGATGTCAACTAAGGAAGTAGCCAATGGTGGATCAACAAAAATGTGCTCCCCTTCGACATCGGAAGCAGTCTCCTCATCATCAAGAACGATGATCTCTCTCTCAGAGTCAATAGGCGAAGGATCCAACTGAGGTGCCTCTAAGTGTATCCGTTGTATCTCCGGCAATAGGCCCTCGCTAGCAAGATCAGATGTAGGACTGGTAAGCTAACCTGATTCCATACCAAAAACCCTGCAATGGTGTACTAGAAGAAAGGGATAAGATATCAGGGTTGTTGTTTCCATATGACAAACTCGAGTGCTCAAGCCATCCAAGGTGGTAAGTGTTAGGGTATGGCCTGCCCGGCTGAGCAAAGCTTATCCTGTAACACTCTGGAGTGGACAAATAACCACGCTGCACTCAGCGGGTGAATGTCCCTGAAAACCACAAGTCTAGCATATACGAACAATAGGAGAGTGGGCACCTGATAAAGAACTATAGTGATCACGCCCGCTCTCTAAAACAATCCCTCGCTCTAAAGCATAGCATTCTAGCTGACAAGACATTACATTTACCTATTCTTGAAGGGTATCATAAATTCTAGGGGTGCTCATAAATCCACGAGAATTAGAATAGTAAGCTATAGCCTCAATAAGTACCTATATAGATCAACCTACGAGAAAGGACATGAGAAAAAGAAATAACTAGGGAAAGGGTATCACAAATATAAATAATGACAACAGGAAAGACAAGTCAGCACAAACACAAATCAAGCAAAAGAAAACAAACAATGACATAGTCTATAGCCTAACACTAGCACTCTAAGCTAATCCCCGACAACAGCGCCAAAATACATGATCGTGTAAAAATAGCACACCCGCAAGTGCACGGGTTGCCACTGAAATAGCGGTGAGTGTCGTGTTCTCCACATGGACTAGACTAAGGCTATAGTGCTCAACTAAAGCTAGGTCAATCGAAATGGGGGACAAAACTAAACCTAAAACAATTACCGAATTGACCGAACGAACTCTAATTCGCACGGACAAAATGACAAATGAACTAAACAATCTAACAATTGAAAACGACTAGATGAACGACTATGTGAATTGATGTCGCATGACTGAATGAACTACACGATGACTGACTACACAAACGATGCATGCTAATCTACCGACCACCGATATAACTAACTACTAACCATGAGACAGAAGAAACGAGTCAAGAAGCACTGGGAAAGTCTAGAAGCACGAAGGGAGTCAAGAAAGAAAGAGTGAGGAAATAGTTGATGGCTAATCACACAACAACGGTATAGGATAACACAACAAATAACTATGACAACGATCACATGACCTAACTATTGACAGACTATGGAAAGGAGAAAAGAGGGAGTCAAGAAGAACTAGGGGAGTCAAGAGAGAAAGATGGGAGTTGAGACAACAATGGGAAAGGGATGGTCATCGGCCAACTAATTCACGCTAGAACACACATACAAACTCAGATACAGGACTAATAACTCACGGTACACAAACACAACTCACAAGCTAACTTCTTACACAAATCACAAGACAAAGCTAAATAGACATCACAAGCTCTTTACTCTCCAACACATATCACAATTAGCACTACCAAAATTAGTACATAAACTACTAACATAATACTGATTTCACAATTATCATAGAACATCTCACAATCACATATTACAATTCACAAAACACAAATTAACAGGACACAATTTTAGAATTAAACTACTAACAACATGAGCAGCACTAAAATTTAACTAAAATAGAGAGCTACTAAACAAACATCATAGATTCAACATCACAATCATAGATCACATTCACACAGTTTAATTATTGTAAACAAAAGCATTTGCAACAATCAATAGTAAAGAAGAGTAAGGGAGATCTGAATTTAGGACAAACCAAAGGAGAAGATAAAGCAGAGCAACTGATGGAGGAGAAGGTGTCAGCGCGGTGAAGAGCAAAGGCAACAGTATAAGCGATAGCGGTGGCCGATGAAAGAGGTGGCGTGCCAGCGAGAACTGCTGGTGGGGGTAGCTGTGGAGGTTGGCACTAATGAAGGATGTGGATGGCCGATGTGGTGGGTGGTGGAGAAGGAGGGGCACGCCGCTTAGTGGAGTAGGGTGGTGGACGCCAGCAAGCTAGAGGGAACAGGTGCAGCTGATGCAATGGGATGCGGTGGAATGTAGAGGAAGGAGGTGAAACAACCCGAGAAATCTAAAAAGGATTTGAATTCCTTAAGTTTTGATTTTATTTGATTCTTGGCTCTATCCAGTGCCTTCTCCATCCCCTAGCGACTTCCCTCGCTGCTCCCACCATGCCTGACAACCAACTTTGCAAAATCCCGCCGGTTGTCACTATTTCTTTCCAGCAAAATATCAGAGGATGCAGCAATTTTTCCACTGTCTCTCTCAGTTCTTGGTCAATTGTCACACCATCTTTGTCAGACACCCGTACACCTCGATTGCCTCACTCTAACATGCCCCTAACCATGTGCCAAAGCAGCCCAACCAAATTCACACACTACCACCTCTGTTCTCTCTGCTCTCACAATCGATCTGACTACCCACCTCTTTTGACCACCGCAATTCTTTGTTCAAGGAACATAGCACCCGAGGTGCCAGCTCTCTTGCCGACCTCCCCATTGCCTCACTGAGCCACCCCGAAGCCTCCCGTACCCCTCATCTCGGCCACGTGCCAAAATCCGTGCAAAGACCGCACAGTACCAAACTGCCTTTGCTCAACCTATTTAAGCTCGCGACACCTCCATTATTCTGCATTGGTGCCCAGGTAGCTTTAACACACCCCAACTCTTCTCACCGGCAGTCACATCGTCATCCTCACCGAAGACGCTCCAAGTAAGCCAATTTCCAATTCTCTTTACCTAGTTGTAACTTTTCAATTGCCCACACCAGTAGCGCCTTCATGACCCCAGGAATCCCACTGAAGCATCGCCATGGCCCGCGAAACCTTACAACTCATTGGCCACCAACTTGCCCGCCAGCCGAAACCACCCCGCCGTGGACCACTCACCACAGACCTCCACAACCCAAACCACAGCCGCCTGAGCCACCATGACTACTCCCAGATGGTTAAACAGTAGCCAATTAGAAGGAAGAACATCTCTGTAGCTCATGTGCCATTCAAACGCCCCGAGAAGAAACCACCTCACCGCCAAACATCCGTAGCATGCCAACCACCACCAAGCCTCAAAAGGGAACCCCCTCGTCCCCAAGAGTCCACTCTTATCCCTGGTTTTCATTTCAATGCACCATAGCTTGAGATTTTTTAGGTTTTTGATTCCCCTGTTTCTCGGCACTATAGCAACGTGAGTAGGAAGACGATGAACAGTGCTATCGGGTCACCGTTCATCCAAACCAACCTAGTACTATAGCAATCCAATACTGTAGCAATCGACCCAATATGAACAGTAACTAGCCCGTTGTTGTGGCTACAGACCAAACAGAGAGAGAGATGGTAGTGGAGAGTAATGAAGTTGGGTGTCATAGCGTGCCCCCTCCCCATGGCTTGTGCTCATATATATATATGCGCGTGAGGAGTGCTTGTACAGCTATGCCCTTACATCTGGTTATTCCCTCTGGGGGCAGCTATGTCATTACACATGGCCTATTCTGGGCCTTATAATCTCTTACCGTGCCCGCTGGGTTTAGGTGGGGCCATCCCTACGACAGAGCCTCTCATGGTAAAGGGCTTTCACAAGGCCGGCCATGTTGCCGAGTCCTTTGGCCCTCCGTCCCCGCGCCTGTGAATTTTTCGAACTTCCGAGCTGCGCGTGAGCCGGCGAGGATCGCGCGCTGCTGCGACGCCGGTCTTCCCGACGCCCACGTGGTGCAACGTGCTTGGCGCGGTGCGGCGTTGAGGCGCCATGACCATTAATACGGCGCGGCATCCGATACCGGACTTCGCCGGCTGGCTTTCCGCCGGTTGGCTCCCCTGTGATCGGGTATATATGGTGCCGTGAGGCGTTGCTCTCGCTATGTCGTGACGTGTCGCTCCCTAAACGGGCCTCGCGCGCATCAACATTCCCGGTGACGCTGAGCGGCTTGGAGAATGTTGATGCACGTATGAGGTCTATTTTTCATGGGAGCTTGATCGCCGATTCCATCGACACCACCACCGCTTCCCGATCCCGCACCGCGCTCGTAGGCGACGACGAGGTCCGCCTCGTTTTCTTAACAGCCTACCTACGGCCGGCGTTCGAGAGGAGCCCGCCGGCATTACCTTGAGTGTTGATGCACCGTAGGTGGCCTATTAAGGAAAACGAGGTAGATTTCGTGCGACAAGACCGCCGTTTTTCGCGCAGCAAGGCCGGGCGCCCGTCGGTGAGCGCGCTGGCGCGGCGCGCGGCGAACGCCTAAGTCGGGCGAGGCACGCGCTCCGTCCCTACCCTTCGAACGGTGGCGCTGGCCGGCGCCGGTCGGTAGACGCGCGCGCTGGCGCGCGCGAACACCTAAGTCGGGCAGAGGCGCGCGCCCGCCCCTACCTTCGAACGGGTGGCGCGGCCGCACCGGTCGAGGTAGACGCGCGCGCTGCGCCGCAGCGAATGCCTGTCGGCGAGGCGCGCTCCGCCCCTACCTTCGAATGGGTGGCGCGGCCGCGCCTCGCCGTCGGCAGACGCGCGCTTGGCAAGACAAATAACGCCTAAGTCGGCGAGGCGCGCGCCCGCCCCTACCCTTGAACGGTGGCGCGGCCGCGCCAGTCGGTCAGACGCGCGCGCTGGCGCGCAGGAACGCCTAAGTCGGCAGAGGCGCGCGCCCGCCCCTACCTTCGAACGGGTGGCGCGGGCCGGCGCCTAGTCGGCGAGACGCGCGCTGGCAGCGCAGCGAACGCCTAAGTCGAATAGAGGCGCGCACTCCGCCCCTACCCTTCGAACGGGTGGCCGCGGCCGGCGCCTAATCGGCGAGACGCGCGCGCATGGCGCGCAAATGAACGCCTAAGTCGGGCAGAGGCGCGCGCTCGTCCCCTACCCTTCGAACGGTGGCGCGGGGCGCCTAGTCGAAGTAGACGCGCGCGCTTGGCAGCGCCGCGAAGGCCTAAGTCGAAGTAGAGGCGCGCGCTCCGTCCCCTACCCTTCGAACGGGTGGCAGCCAAGCTAGCGCCAAGTCGAAGTAGACGCGCGCGCTTGGCAGCGCCGCGAACGCCTAAGTCGAAGTAGAGGCGCGCGCTCCGTCCCCTACCCTTCGAACGGGTGGCGCGGGCCGCGCCTGGTCGGCAGACGCGCGCGCTGGCGCGCAGCGAACGCCTAAGTGGAAGTAGAGGCGCGCGCCCGCCCCTACCCTCGAACGGGTGGCGCGGCCGGCGCCTAGTCGGCGAGACGACGCGCTTGGCGCGCAGCGAACGCCTAAGTCGGCAGAGGCGCGCGCCGCCCCCTACCCTTCGAACGGTGGCGCGGCCGGCGCCAGTCAGCAGACGCGCGCGCTGGCGCCGCAGCGAACGCCTAAGTCGGGCGAGGCGCGCGCCCATCCCCTACCTTCGAACGGGTGGCGCTGGCCGGCCTGGTCGTCGGCAGACGCGCGCGCTGGCGCGCCGCCAACGCTAAGTCGGCAGAGGCGCGCGCTCCGCCCCCTACCCTTCGAACGGTGGCGCGGCTCGCGCTAGTCGGCAGACGCGCGCTGGCAGCGCCGCGAACGCCTAAGTCGGCAGAGGCGGGCGCCCGCCCCTACGCTTCGAACGGGTGGCGCTAAGCCGGCGCCAGTCGGTGAGACGCGCGCTGGCGCCGCAGCCGACGCCTAAGTCGGCAGAGGCGCGCGCTCCGCCCCTACCTTCAACGGGTGGCGCTGGCCGCGCTAATCAGTGTAGACGCGCGCTGGCGCGCAGCGAACGCCTAAGTCAGCAGAGGCGCGCTCCGCCCCTACCCTTCGAACGGTGGCAACGGCCGGCGCCAGTCGGTAGACGCGCGCTGGCAGCGCGAACACCGCCGTGGGCGGTGACTTGGGGTCTTGTGATGCGGTCTTGCGCCGTAAGGTTCCTTGAACCACGCCGACCCCCGGTCCGCCAGGGTTAGGTTTCGCACCACGTGACCCGATGTGCCCAGGCACGTGGCGCCTATGACCGGTAGGCGCGGATGTGGACGGTTGCGTGTTTGCAGCCGCCGCTCGTTCCCTAGGCCAAGCGGATACGGGCCGGGCAGTGAATGGCGCATGCGCTGAACGGGCGCTTGTACGGCTGCGGTCGCGCTCGATGCGATCGTCGCGACCCTTCACGCTCCGCCACGGGGGGATCGCGCGAGGCGGGCCTTTACACCGCTACGGCTGCCTCCGGCACACGGATCGTTGCGACGCTTGATAACGGTGGTGCGGGCGAGGCGGCTTGAAATAGCCCCCCGTAACAGCGCCCCCGCACCTTTACGCACCTTTATGTCCTCTTGCCCGCTGGTCCACCTTCGAGACTTTCGCGATACGCCACCGCTGCAACCTTCCGCGGAAAATGATGGCTTCCGCGGGCAAGCGCGCCGTGGTTGGTGGCGCCGACGCCGCGGCGCCCCTCGAGTTGAAGGTGAGATACGTGCTCGAAGAGCGCGACCCGGCGGCGGCTGACAAGGAGCGGCTGGCGGTGGAGGAGGGAGGCACGTTCTCCGGCGAGCTAGGCCCTTCGCTGGTGACTGAGAAGACGATCCAGGGGCTTCTGCACGCAGGGAAGTTATCCGAGCGCCAGGCGGTACGACTGCCCGCCGCCGACGAGAGAGCCGCATCCCGAGGGGTCGGCGCGTGGTGTTCGCCGCTTTTTGACGCTGGCTCCGCATCCGGCGGGGCTGTTGCTGGGCGACGATCGTGGACGTTCGGGCTGGAGTTGGCGCAATCGACGCCGAATGCCGTGTGGCGGTGGCGGTGTCTACCGGGCCTTACGCCGGAGCGTGTTGGCCTGGGCCGCTTGCTTGCCTACTCGCACGAGGCACGGCACCACCCAAAGACCGAAGAACGGACGGTGTCGAGCCGCAGCGTCACTTTTGTCCTCCGCCCATCGTGCAAGAGGCTCTTCCCTGCGAACGCAACTCGCGGGAAGTGGGAGTCTTACTGGATGAAGCGGTGGTTCTACCACCGCGTGGAGAGCGGGAGCGGCCTTGAGTGCACAGGCCGACCTATCGCGTTCAAGCCCTCGCCCGGCCGAACGCTCGACGATGAGGACAAGCAGAGGGTCCGACGGCCGTGAGGCTTGGCCGCCCGCTTCAACATGCGCGACCTCGCCGAAGAGTTCGTGATGTACGGCGTGGCACCGCTTGCCCGCGACTGGTGCCTCGCCGCCGAGAGGCGTCGAGACGACAATGTCTTGCCCTCGGTCTGCTTGCTGCCGGCGCCCGGCGATCTTCGTAAGCCTCGCTCGTGTCTGTCCTTGGCTAACGCAGAATGCGCTGTATGCTGATAGTCTTCTCCTTTGTTTCAGAGATTCCCTTAGAGGAGGCGGAGCGAGCCGCGCGCGTGTTCCTGGGGCCGTACACCGGCCGGGAGCATAAGCAGCGTGCGGCGGCTGTTGCCGAGGCGGGTCTAGGGAGAATCAATCGTGTTTGCGAGGCTCTGGGCCTTGCCGCGTGCGACCGCACGCTCCGGACGATGGTGCAGCGAAGGAGAAGAAGAAGAGGAAGGCCCCGTCTCGGAAGAGGGGGCGCGGCGGGGCACCCGCCGCTAGCGTTTCCGAGGGCACGGCGGATGCGGAGTCGGACTCGGCCAGGTATGCTGACTCCGGTTTGGGCGGTGCAGAGGTCAAGGCGAGGTATCTTCGGCGAGCACCCCTGACGGCGGGCTTGCCGCGAGCGGCCGGCGGGGGAAGCCTCAGCGCCTGCCGGAGTCACCGAGGTGGAACCCGTGCGGGCCCGCGATGCCGAGGTGGAGCTCTCAGCCATAGCCGCTGTGGTGCCGGTGACGCCTCCCGCGGGGGCACACGAAGCTGTGCTGCCTTCACCGCCGCAACAAAATCGGCGCTCCTCGCGCTCCCGCCACCATGGAACTTCCTCCCTCGGGCGTGGCAGCGACGGGGGCTTTTCTAACCGTGGGTCGAGGGGCTGTGCGCGCTGCTGCTGCCCGGCTAACGGCCGTGCGTGCGGCCGAGCTTCACCGACACCGCGGGATTTGTCGTGGCGCGGGCATCGGCTTGTGGGATGCCGCGCAGCGCCGAGGCCCCGCAGCATATGCGCCTTCGCCTCGGCGACGCCGCCCACCGCTGGGACAGCCGCCGCGCCCCGAACGCGAGACTTCCGCCGCGGCGGAACCATTCTTCGCTACCGAAGGTAAGGCGCCCGAGCTCACTGTGGCGTATGTTCTATGCCTTGGATTGCTCACTTGTATGCTCGCTCGCAGCGTTGCTCATTCCGGAGGGGGAGCCTCGACGAACGCGGGCCTCCGAGCATGTGAGCGCCGCGAGTTCGCGCGCCTCCGAGACGCCGAGGGCGTGGCGCGGATTGTACATGACGCGCCACTAGCGCCGACCGCAGTGCCGCAGACTTACAGGCGGGCGCCTGAGGACGCCGAGGTGTCCGGTGAGGGTAAGCTCTCGCGATCGCGCTGGGCTTAGCGGAGCTTGCTAATTCTTTTTTTTTTGCAGACACTTGTGTTGGGGCAGGCCCTGCAAATGGCGTATGCCCGCAGCCAAAAGACGCTCGAGAATAGGCTGCAGGCCGCCGAGGGGGAGCTGCGCAAAGCCTTTGGCGCCCGCGCTGCCCGGGACGCCCACATCCGTCAACTAGAAGTGGAATGTGCCGAAGCGAGGGCATACGCCGAGGGGCTGGTTGCCGCGGCGCAGGAGTCGGCCGTGGCAACTGCGGAGCAAATGTTCGCGGCGGAGCGTGACGGGCTCCTGGCGCAGGTCGCCGCGCTAGAGAAGGAAAAAGGCGAGCTTGCCTTGACTCTAGCGGAGTGCAACCGGACGCTGGGCGAGGCCTCGGTGGTTGCGTGGGACGCCATGCAAGCGCTGGAGAGCCATCTCCAAGGGCTGGTAACCGAGGTGCCTGAGCACGGCTTTGGCCCAGAGGAGTTGATTCGGACTCTCCGCTGGATTGATGAGGCCGCCATCGTCGCGCGCGATGCCGCGACGTCCTTTGGCACCCACTGCGCGTACACTTTGGCCTCCTTGGTGTGCGCGCTCCTCCAAAGACCGCTGCTGTACGCATGTCGCCGAGCTGAATGACCCCGGCCGAGATGACGGGCGGGCCGGAGTAATGTCCGGCGCCGCCCGCTCGCTCGCCGTGCCCTTGGGCCATTCTCGCGACCGGATCTGGGGTCACGTCGGGCGGAAGCTGCACGGATCGAGCCGGAAGTCGCTCTACGGACGGGAGCTCGCCACTTCTGGACGGGTCCCCGACGCGATGATGGCGGCGCTGGCCCTCCGGCGCCGGAACCCGCAGTTCGATGCCGCGCGCCTGTGTAGGCGCGTTGTATTGTCCTTCGTCTTTGCTAATAAAGTGTGCACCTCCTGCATGTATGCGACTTTCGCCTATATCCCGGCAGCTTCCTTGCCGACCAGCTTCGGCGCCGACCTTTCAATCGGCGGCGCCTTCGACGCGGCGAAGGGTCAAGAGTCGCTAACTTCGGCGAGCCGCCTTCTTGAGCGAAGCCCCACTTTAGCGCGTGTTAAGGACGAGCCCGCGGGGTAGCGGCGTAGAGTGGTCGGGTGCTGCGGACCTTTGTACATGTGATTTTTTTGGTGTGCGGTCGCCCGACTTTAGGATATGCGCTGTATGGATACCTCCATTCGCAAAGTGGCTGCGCCAGATTCCGTGAGAACGAATACCGAGGCCGACGTAAGCGGAGGCGCATCCCGCGGTTTGCCTTGCTTTATAGTTCGGGACTCGCGCGTGCGGAGGCGGACCTCGGCGCTACGACTTTCTTTATAGTCCGGAGACTCGCGCGTGCGGAGCTGGGCTCGACGCTACACCTTATTTAGAGTCCGTGGACTATTGCGTGCGGAGCTAGGCTCGACGCTACGCCTTCTTTATAGTCCGAGACTCGCGCGTGCGGAGCCAGGCTCGACGCCACGCCTTATTTAGAGTCCGTGGACTATTGCGTGCGAGCTAGGCTCGACGCCACGCCTTCTTTATAGTCCGGAGACTCGCGCGTGCGAGCTAGGCTCGACGCCACGCCTTATTTAGAGTCCGTGGACTATTGCGCGCGGAGCTAGGCTCGACGCCACGCCTTCTTTATATTCCGAGACTCGCGCGTGCGGAGCTAGGTTCGACGCCACGCCTTATTTAGAGTCCGTGGACTATTGCGTGCGGAGCTAGGCTCGACGCCACGCCTTCTTTATAGTCCGAGACTCGCGCGCGTGCGAGCTAGGCTCGACGCCACGCCTTATTTAGAGTCCGTGGACTATTGCGCGCGAGCCAGGCTCGACGCCACGCCTTCTTTATAGTCCGAGACTTGCGCGCGAGCCAGGCTCGACGCCACGCCTTCTTTATAGTCCGAGACTTGCGCGCGCGAGCTAGGCTCGAGCCACGCCTTATTTAGAGTCCGCTCGAGCGGCTCGACGCCACGCCTTATTTAGTCCGAGTCCGCGTGCGAGCTGGACTTATTTAGAGTCGTGGACTATTGGAGCTAGGCTCGACGCTATGTCTTCTTTATAGTCGGAGACTTGCGCGCGCGGAGCTAGGCTCGACGCCACGCCTTATTTATAGTCCGAGACTTGCGCGTGCGAGCTAGGCTCGACGCCACGCCTTATTTAGAGTCCGTGGACTATTGCGTGCGGAGCTAGGCTCGACGCCACGCCTTCTTTATAGTCCGAGACTTGCGCGGCGTCGCCCCCGCGCGCACTTTGTTTATACTCACCCCGCCACCTTGGCAACGGCGAGTGCACACGCTAACGCGCGTCTTTGGTTTATACTCACCCGCCACCTTTGGCTACGGCGAGTGCACACGCGAACGCGCGACTTCGATTTATACTCACCCCGCACCCACGCTACGGCGAGTGCACACGCGAACGCGTGTCTTTGTTTATACTCACCCGCCACCTTTGGCTACGGCGAGTGCACACGCCAACGCGCGACTTCGATTTATACTCGTGCCCGCACTTCACAGCTCACGCGAGTGCACACACGAACGCGCGTCTTTGTTTATACTCACCCGCTACCTTTGGCTACGGCGAGTGCACACGCGAACGTCGCGACTTCGATTTATACTCGATCCGCACTCAGCTACGGCGAGTGCACACGCCGAACGCAGCGCTTTGTTTATACGCGGAACGCGCGCGTTGGCTAAGCCTGCGCGCGCCTTCACCGCGTACTTGCGCATAATAAAGAAAGATTAGCGACAAATGGCGCTCTTCATTACGTCCCCGTTTGCGCGGGTGAGCCACTACCAAGGAAAAGGATAGATATACTGACCGTTTACCCTTGGTGCGGCCGAAGCCTCTAGCCGCTAGTCGTCTGCAGGGCCCGCCGAGGCACGCGTGAATGGCCCCGCGGACCTCCGCTCGGTGGCGCCAGCTCTAGGGGCGTCGTTGGGCTTCGCGGCGCGGGCACCTGGTACCTGGCTCGATGTGGCGGGCCATGTCCTGGTCGCCTCGGACGGTGATGATGGTCCGGGGACCCGGGATCTTCATACACAGGTAGCCGTGATGTGGTACCGCGCCGAAGGAGTTGAGGATTGGGCGGCCTAGTATGGCATTGTAGGGTACGGAGGTCGACCACGCCGAAGGTGGCATCTTCGGTCCGCACATTGTCATCTCGGCGAAGGAGACCAAGGCCGATCGCCCGCGCCACGAGGGCTGCCCTCAAGCCCTGCAGTGGGATTCCCGAGGCCCCAGCGGCTTCGAGGGATCCCCATCTGATCGAAGGCCGCCGCAAACAATATGTTCGCGGAGCTACCACCGCCCACCAAGGCGCGCCCTACGCCGCATCCCGCGACAGACCGGATGACCGGGGGTCCCGATGAGGAAGTGCACACCCCGGCATCGTCGGGCGTGAATGTGACTTGTGGTGTGCCCACTCCGCGGTGCTTGCGCTGGGTATGCCGCCACGTGATGCGCTCTTTGCGCGTAGGCCTTCGCTGCCGCGCGAGACGAATGCCGCGCCAACCTCCGGATATGACGCACGACCCTACGGTAGGTTGCGCCCGGGCTCGCAACGGCAGTGAGGCCCTCCCGAGGCTGCCAGACGTGGGCTTGGATCCGCAAGGTGCCTTCTTGGGGTTGCATCCCTTGCGCCTGTACCTGCATCCCTTGCGCCTGTACCTGCATGGGGGCCTCGTTGACGTCCTTCACTTGACATCGAATCTTGGCGAAGCGTTTGAAGTAATCCCGGAGCTTCTCCGAGGGTTTTTGCTTTACGGCGAAGAGTTGGTCCGCATCGACCCGGTCGACGTAGTTTCCTTGGAAGTTGTTGTGGAGGCGACACGGAGCTGCTCCCATGCGTAGATGGAGCCCGCTCTATGGTAAAAACCAAGAGAGCGCTACTCCTTGTAGCGAGGGGGAGTCCTTTGCCTTTGTGGTGTCATCTCCGCCGCGCTTTGATCACAGTTTCAGATACGCGCACGAACTCACGGGGTCCGTGTCGCTTTATACGAATCGATGGCGCTAGGGAACTTGAAGTCTTCGCCATGCCGCTGCTGAACCCCGCCGAGCGGGACTCGATCCACGCGCGCAGCGCGCGCGCGCTGGGCGACGGGGGCTTCGCGACGTCCGCCCTTTCCGCGCTGGCTCGAGACGCGATTGCCGGGCGCAGCCGGTTGACTCGAGCCTCTTGTATGTCTCTCGACGGCTCCGCTGGTCCCCCCAGCCCCGCCGAGCGCGCCGAGAGCCGCCAGCAGGGCGCTTTCCACCCCCGGTGCTGGCGGGGTCGCCGGTGCTTCCGACGGGCGGGTCGGCGCGGGGACGACCGCGTCGCGGGGTCCCGAGCTGCCGGTCGCTCCGTCGTGGCTACCTCGGACCGCCCGGTTCGCCTCGCCGGCGAGGGCTGCGGTGGGGCGGCGGGTCGGCCGTCGTTGCGCCGGCGGGGTCGGTTGTCGCCGCACCGCAGTCGACGCCTTGGACCGCGGTCCGCCCTGTAACGCCGGCGATGGTGTTGGTCGTCGCGTGCCGTAACGGGTCGGTGGTCGCCGCGCGAACGCCAACGCCGCCACCGCGCCTGCATCGCCACCCACGTCCGCCGCTGTCGATGGCGAAGCTCTGGTACTCATACGGCGCTCCGGCCCGGCCGCCTTCTTTCCCTTCGCCGTGGCTGAGGAAGCTTTTTCGTGCCATCTTTTCCTCGGTCTTCGTGCTTGTCTTCGCCCTTCCCCACGGACGGCGCCAATCGCTGTGGCTACATCAAACAGAGAGAGATGGTAGTGGAGAGTAATGAAGTTGGGTGTCATAGCCTGCCCCCTCCCCATGGCTTGTGCTCATATATATATATGCGCGTGAGGAGTGCTTGTACAGCTATGCCCTTACATCTGGTTATTCCATCTGGGGGCAGCTATGTCATTACACATGGCCTATTCTGGGCCTTATAATCTCTTACCAGGCCTGCTGGGTTTAGGTGGGGGCCATCCCTACGACACCCGTAGTGAACAGTCAAAACCCATTAATGAATAGTACCCAGACCTGGCATGAACAGTGCAAACCCGTGATGAAAAGTAGACACCCGTTACTATTAATCCAAGAAAATCTGAAAAACATATTTATAGTCATTTTGACCATTTTGACCCCGCAAAATCTAATTTCTATTCCATTAGGTCAAATTGGACACCAATAAAATCCTAATTAGCTCAATCACTATTCCAAACCTAAATTCAAATACTCTTCAAGCCATCTCTATTCACCGAAACCCTAAAAGTATTTATGCACCCATTTTGATCATCTTGAACCTATCTACACCATTCCCATCTCCATTCTATCATTCTAAACTCTGATAAAGCTCTAAACCACCCAAATAATAATATTTCGACCTCAAAAGCCCAATACCATCCATGCCTACAACCATTTGCCGAAACCCATATCCACCTATATAGCCATTTCGATTGTCTCGACCATTCCAAGCCAATTTCTAACTCCAATCAGCTAAGCCAAACATTGTCTAGACCCTGACCACCCAAACCTATTCTCTTTGTCTTTTGATTATTTTATTGTGTTTGTTCCCAGCTTGCATTATGCAAAGCAAGAACTCATTTGTATTTGTCTTCCGTGCTAGTACTCGAACCACACAAGTTGGTCAATAGAAAAGCTACAAGGGAATTAAAGAAATCAGTATCCAATCCGAATACTACAGTAAGATAATCAGAGACTATGGACAAAGAGGCAAGTCACATGTCTTTGACCATATTAAACCTACATTCCTCTAATTATTTATTTACCGGTATTTTCATTACATTATTTGCACACTATTATTTCATGTACAATAAATGTTTAAAATCACATGATATTAGCTAAGGTCCTACCACCTGAAAAAACCCTGTTTAATTTGATGGCCGTATTCACCTTGACAAGACTTAGTAATATTAAATATATTATTTAAATAAATAATCAAGATAGACCGGGAACTCAATTGTTTTATACTACTAAGAGACTTAGCACTTTGCTGGTAGAATTTCAAAAGTGGTTCTAGAATAAGGATATATCACAGGAAGCCACAAAATGGTTGGGTCCCATGACTTTATTCTGGGGTGGAGGCTTGGACTGGAAAGGTGGCGACACGGATGGGCACTGAAATAGTGCAGATGGGCACTGAATTGAAAATGGTGTGGATGGGCACCAAAATAGTGCAAATGGGCACTAAAACAAGGGTTTGTGGATGGAAGTTGCCTCGGTGAAAATATAAGAACTAGAACCTTATGCCAAGGAACGAACAAAGTGATTGCTCAACCACAAGCGTTGATTCGTCAAACTTGGTTAGTAACTGCACAAGTTCAATTGAATATCTACAAAGGATGGAGGGAGACGAGGGAGTTTTGTAGTATGGGAGGGGGTATAACCATATTTCACAATAGTATGATGGCCCTGTTCTCAAAAATGGGGGCGTTACAGGAAGCAAGGGAGAGGTGGCGTGGTGGCGAGTCAGGTGGCCGAAGCAGTGGAAGGGAGGTGAGGTGGAGGAGAGATGCCAGTGGAGGGAGAGCAAAGGAGGCGTGGAGATGGTGCGGTGGAGGAGTGGCCAAGGAAGAGGGGGCGGGTGGCCAAGAGGAGGTAGAGGTGAATGGAAAGCAAGGCGGCGGTGCCGAGGTGGGCGATGGAGGGATGCTGCCGAATTTGGAGCAGGGAGTAGTGGAGAAGGGGAAGGCAACGCATAGGAGACGGTGTGGTGGCGTTGGCGCACCGACGAGCTGGCCTGGCCTCATTGGCAGCCACAGGTGGAAGAGATGGGGGTTGGGGAGAAGCACATGAGGGCAAGGGAAGAAGAGAGCCGGGCTCGATCTGAAATTGGCCGATAGCTAGGGTTTTGTGGGATTGGAGATTTTAGAATTTTTGCCATTTATTCCTCCATGTTTTTTGGAATTGCAAACAAGTCCTTATTCATGTTGTTTTCTTTTGTTCTGGCCCTCAGAAGCTCCAATTTTGACATGGATTGATCCTATGCATTCATGGTGACACGTACATTTACATGGAGCAATCCTAGCATGACAATTTGAATTGAATGCACCTTAATCGTGCCGGCCTATGGAAAATTATAGAAAATGTAAAATTGTCCAAATTGAGCAATTAATTATAGATAAGCTTGTAAATGATGACATATAGCCTAAAAATGTGAAAAATATAATGGTAAAATGATAGGTAAATTTATGAAAAAAAAATACACATGTCAACTAATCAAGCCACTTAGTGCAACTCGTCACTTGAACCTTTCCTTCAACATTTCCACCTTCCTTGTGCCATGCTTGAGCTCAACTATCTCACCCAGTATCATTGACCATTTTGGGCCTCGGCTCCTCCATAAGCGTAACCCTGATCTTCACCGTTGACCACGGTTGACTCTAAAGCTTCTCTACACATCTAAAGACAAAAAAAATAATTTTTGGGTACAAGTTATTCACAACTTGACACACATTAACTAAAATATGCTATATACAACATAAATACACTGACCAATCATAATTCAAATCATCAAAAAACTAATTTTCCAAAATCACAGAACCAATTTTCAAGACTGGTCTGTCCGCCAACCAAGGGCTGGTCAGACGGTCAAGTCCTAAGCAAAACGCCTATTCTAGAAAATTACAACCACAATTAAACCTCCGCCATACTGCTCGACGTGGTGTAATCGGCAACACACCGGCAGTCTTACCGGCAACTAGCCAGCGGTCAGACCGATTTGTCTGACAGCAAACACTGATAAAATAAAAACTCTGCAAAATTCAAATTCTAGCTCCACAAACTTAGCAATAGTTTATTACAACAATATTCTGGACTTTCTCACATTGTCCCTCAAATACAAACATTCATACTAGCTAGCTAGTACTGTAGTATATGCATGTTTCGGAAGTGAGGGTGAAGACTATATGTCAGGCATTCTCACACACGCGAAGAGGCCGTCCGGCTTATATACCAGGGAATGCATACAAGCGTGTAGCTGATCCCAGTAAATTAAGCTAGCACGGGTGTCGAGGTGCGTACGTACGTAAGTATACGCCAGTACACATGAAGGCCATTTACTGGGTGGCTACTTCTGAGCTTCTGTCCATGCAATCCTTACACTGTCTGTGGTCTGGACTGCACTTGGTAGCTAGGATTCTATTCCTTTCCCTAGCTACTTAATTGGCTAGCCGTGCTGCATTGCACGACACGAGAAGCGTACGCTTGCACCACCACTGAACCGAGTGTAGCAGCAATTAATCTAGCTACAAGTAGATTCTTCGGTTCTTGCTTTGCTCATCTCAGGCAAGCAGAGGGCACTACTACAGAAAAGATCATCACAGACGGTTCAAAAACGTCATCACAGACGGTTTTGTGAACCGTCTGTATTTATAGGTCAGTGATAATCGAAGGTCATCACAGACGGTTTTCGGACCGTCTGTGATTATCAGCTATCACAGACGGTTTTCGAGTAAAACTCGTCTGTGATAGATGATAATCACAGACGGTTTTGAGTTAAGAACCGTCTATAATACTTATTATCTGTGATATTCCCTTCAACCCCTGAATATATTTCTGTTTATTGGCTAGCCTCAGGAAATGCTAGCCATGCCCTCTGAACACAAGCAGATAATCAGACATAAAACATATACAATTCACACATCTCATTTCATTTTAGATGCATTTCACATCTCAATTCATTTCACAGACATAAAACATCCAATTGACAACGCACTTCATTTCACAAACATAAAGCATCCATTTCGCAAATCAATTCATTGAATTGAAATAAAATATCCATTAACAAATACACAATTGTAAAAGATCTACACTGCATTTGCACTTAGAATTACAATAAAAATCATTCTGGGCTGTGGAACTCTCCATCTGATCTTACGACTTTACTCCACAAAAACCAAATGAACTCTCCTCGAATTTTTGCAAAATCCGGCTGTTTCAATGCAGATGTAGAGATGGGCGTAGCCTGTCGATAGGAATATTAACGCGCGCACATATAAAACTTGACATGTATGAAATAAATGTGGAAAGATTGATAAACCTTAGGAGTGGAGATCTTGCTGGAATCGAGGAGTAGTCTCATATGGTGGCACACGTAGTATCCACACGTGTTGCCCGGCTGCTGGTGGTGGCACTGCAAAAAATAGAATGTGTTAAATCAAGTGGCATTACTACTAAGTGTTGTATATGATTAATTAATGTGTAGCTAGCCAATACCCGAAAATTGCGATCATGTTTCAAGGGCTTGGCAGCTGTCGTCGAGCCACTTGTTTGTTGAACGTATGTGACGAACGACCTTCGTTATTCTAAAAAGTTAGATTAGTCATTCGAAAGGAAAGAAAGAGTACAATGTACAATGTACTTACCTATCGAGTATTTCGGCGATACCTGTGTACTTGGATTTGTTCTTACTTAGAGAATCAAGGTATATAGCCTTGTTCCATTTTGGTATAATTACAATTAAAATCCAATGGAAGTTCTCATTGTATGGCATAAGAACAAATTCCTTATCGCGGTGAGCCAGCAGTGCTTTTGTAATATAGTCATCGACGAAGGATGCATTCTCGTTGATGGTATCAATGGCGACCAAGCGTGGGTCCAGGAAACCAATTGGTGATTTCAATGATCTAGCTTCGGTCAGCATGAATCTATATATATACAAAGAAAAGCAACAAATTGTGATATATATCGGTATTACGTGAACAGAGACTGTGATTGTACAGACTTACAGCGTCCAGCATCGAACGAGTGAGGCGTCGAGAGCGTTGAGCGTGAAAACAGCAAATATATCGTCAAAGGTAACCGAGAAGACACAATCCTGAACTTCGTGCAAGAAATGTTCCGGCTTGAATTTGACCATGATACCTGAGCGCCGCTCTGCCCTTGGTCTATTGGACTGTTTCATATACCAAGTGTGGAATCTTTGGCAACCAAGTCCTAGCTTTGTGAGGTGCTCTTGCGGGAATATCATCGGCTCGCTAGCACGAATTTGTGGGCCAATGGCAGGTATGAGATATCGTCATCATCCTTCGTCTTTGATTTGCCATGGCCACTGCCTCGACTGCAGGTCGACTTCATGGTAGTCGACTGTAATGGTACAGACGGTGCAAGTTGCTTTGGCAAGAATAACACCCGTGGAGATAGCACCGGTGTAGGTAGCTCTGCTTCGCACTGCCCGTGTGGAGATGGCACCAGTGCATATTGCTGTGGTTTGCACTGCACTTCTGGTCCTGCCACCGGTGAAGAAGCCTCCAGGGAGATGTCGCTTTTGGGCCACTGGATGAATGTTCCAATGGTCTGTCCTAGAGTCACGATCTCGTCGTTGGGGGGCTTCGGTAGCGGGACCACCTCAAAATTGACATACACACCATCCACATTAACTTTTGCGCTCGGCGCTAAAGCTTGACCGTGCACCATGGCCCCGATACTGCATTTAATATGCCTAGCCCCAAGCAGCGTACAAGGGAATGGAGCCATATCTCACTTGGAGCCTGCACTTCGTAGGCTCCTACATAACGATACAAAATTAGCTACTCGAATAGACCTATCAATGGAGCAAGCATTCGAGAGATAATAATTATTACCAAGATGTCGTCCACAGGAAATTTGGCCTGGGTTTGCGTCGGATTGGACGCGCAGCTACTCGGATGGTTGTGCGGGCTAGCTAGCACAGAGCGGAGAGCGGCTCGCGACTTTCTGTCTGTTTCCGCACCTCATCTCTGATTACATCAGCCATCTGAGCTAATAGCTCCTGTCTAAGAGATTCCTTGATCTCTTCTCGTAGTTGTGCGTCACGCTTGGCTTTGTTTCTCTTCCTACGCCGATACATCCCGGAGTCATCTTGGAAACCATGTTTCCAAGGAACGTAAAGCCCAAGGCCTCTCGTACGACCCGGGTGCTCCTTGTTTCCCAGGGCCACGGAATCTTGGCCGTCCCGCTACTAAATGAGGAAGCAAGAAAAGTGAAACATGACACAAACTAGTGTATCCGGTTCATTGAACGGGAACACTCGAGTGTGTCACTTACTTCATGCCCCTTGAAGGTCTATGTGGCATATACACTAGAGTGGTCCTTGATTGGTTAATTTGTGCTCTCAAATTGTAGGGTTGCACAAGATTAATCTTGGCCGTCCCGCTACTAAATGAGGAAGCAAGAAAAGTGAAACATGACACAAACTAGTGTATCCGGTTCATTGAACGGGAACATGATAAGATGAGGAAGCAAGAAAAGTGAAACATGATGCTCAATGTAGGAAGAGAGGAGAGGAGTAGAGGGAAGGGGGAGAAGGGAGGGGGTGATGTGGACAGAGAGAGGGGTTATGTGCCTATACTATATACTATATACTAACACAACAAACAATGTAATATGTACCAATGTAAACTAAGCAACTGCAGTAAACAATGTACCAATGTAGTATGTACCAAATAGCAAATTAAACTAAGCTACTGCAGTAAACAATGTACCAATGTAATATGTACCAAATAGCAAACTAATTAAGCTACTATAGTAAACAATGTACCAATGTAGTATGTACCAAATAGCAAATTAAACTAAGCTACTGCAGTAAACAATGTACCAATGTAGTATGTACCAAATAGCAAACTAATTAAGCTACTGCAGTAAACAATGTACCAAATAGCAAACTAATTAAGCTACTGCAGTAAACAAAGTACCAATGTAATATGTACCAAATAGCAAACTAATTAAGCTACTGCAGTAAACAATGCTCACAATGCTCAAAATCATAGTCCATCACAGACACTGCTCACAATACTCAAAACCCTAGTCCATCACAGAAAGTGCTCACAATGCAGACGGTAATCGAGGGGAGGTGGTCGGCGAGGGGCTCGACGAGGGGCTCGGGGGAGGCGGGTGGCGACGGGCTCGACGAGGGGTTGGGGGAGGCGACGGGCTCGGGGGAGGCGACCGACGACGGGCTCGACGAGGGGTTCGGGGGAGGCGGCTGGCGACGGGCTCGAGGGAGGCGGCCGGCGACGGGCTCGACGGAGGCGGCCAGCGACGGGCTCGGGGAGGCGGAGGCGACGACGGGCTCGGGATTTAATTAGATCTAGATTGAATAACTGCGCAGCTCACAGGGAAAACCCTAGCCAGAGGGTATATATAGGGAGGTTATCACAGACGGTTCTAAACTTAGAACCGTCTGTGATAAATATTATTACAGACGGTTTTTTATAAAAAACCGTCTGTCATAAGCTTCATGCTAGGACGCTTCGCGCGTGTTTCCATTGCCAGAACGCTTCGTGTTTCGATTGCCAGAAAGCTTCGTGTTTTGATCGTCTAATTAACGTCTCCCGATCGTTATACGGCGCCTATATCATTAATGTTTGGGTATACGAACCGCCTGCGTGCTAAAGGTTAAATATGCGCGCTAATCCAGTCTCTTCTACGTGCGCATAATATGGATTCTACGACTATTCTTGTGATCATCTCCTTCCTCTCATCTGCTCATCAAGAATTGTTCGCCGGAACCTTACACAGCGCCCAGCAATTTGCATCCGGAGCAGCTTCTCCGCACACGCCCGCTCTCCTTCCCGACTTTCTTGCATCCGTCACCGACCGATCATCCGCCGACGACGGGGCGTCTCGCTGCCGCTCAAGAAAGGGAAACAGCCCTTACCTTGGTTCTTCTCCACAATGTGCGCAAAGCGGAAGAAGCTCTACACGCATTGGAGAGACTGATGGATAGCCTTGCCGATCAAGCAGAAACGGCAGATTCTGAGGAATCTGCCCATGCATTCCTCTACGACATTATGGGCTATGCTGCTGATCATTTGCCCAGGCTGGAGGAGGAAGTGCTGAGGACAAAGGCAATCTTAACGGCGTTCGAGAATTCAGCCGCTGATCCTCCAAGTCCCAAAGTGGAAGAAGAAGCATACGAAGCCCAAAAGATTACAATCTGGGAAACTCTTTACCTGTGCGACTTTTGTAGTAAATTTGCATCTAATTGAAACTAATAAATTTGCCTTTAATTTGTGATCTCTTGTCTCAGTAGTTCTGTAGTTAAGTTATTAGAAGCAATGTGTACTTATATATTAACCTCGATCATGAATGTAATATGATGCATAAAGGGACATCATAGACGGATCTTGTTAAAAATCGTCTGTGAACATTAACAGACGGTTCTTAACAACAACTGTCTGTGATAGTCTACACAACACAGACGGTTTTTAATAAAAACCGTCTGTGATACTCCTTTTATCCGACGCCACTAATACAGACGGTGTCCAAATTAAAACCGTCTGTGTTAGTGTCAATCACAGATGGTTTGACAAAATCGTCTGTGATTGACCGTCTAGTATTAGGCTTTCTGTAGTAATGGGGCCATTGCTAACCTGCAATTCTCTGCATCGATCCATTGCTACGTACCTCAAGTGCAGGATCCAATTAATTAAGCGGATGTATAGCCATACAGTATATGGCTTAGCCAGCTACAGCTACGACGGCCGGGGACAGTAGTACTACTTAGCCAAAATTACAATGTGTATAGATGTGAAACCGGTCGTTTTTGTTCACGTCCTAATTAGTTGCTGTTGTGCGCGGTATGATGACGAGAAGGGAGTATTGATGGAGATGCATGCATGCACTCGATCGGTATGATCCTCTCGGCTCGGCTACCATGATGGGCTAGGGGTATAGTTTTTGATTCTATGACGGCACGCATCCCCTTGAATGCAATGCATGTGTAGCCACTGTAGCCAAGCATATATAATGTAGCAGAGTGCAAAATCTAGATGTTAGCAGCTACGTATATGAGTACTTAGGGCGTCCGCAATGGTAATAGATAGTACTAGCTATATAGTCAGCTGATGTGGAGGTGAGAGACAAAAGCAAAGACTATTTTATACTGTTGGACCCACATGCTCCTCTCTCATGTTTTGGACTACGTGAAATAGATCAGCTATTTGCTCGTCGCTAGTGACTACTCTCTCTCCTACTTTTTCCTTGCCACATCAGATCTAGCTAACTAAATAGCCAGCTGTTGGAGACGCCCTTACACACAGTAGACAACTTCTCCAATAGTACTAACTTTTAGCATATAGCTTATAACATAAATAGCCTCACATGACACTCTCATATAATCTTGGAATATGTGTATGAGCCTAACTCTTGATCAAGAGCTAATTTTTCTCTCTCTTCTATTAAAATATGAAATAATATGCTTAGAGCTAGCTCATAAGTTACTATTGGAGATGCTCTTAGACCTGATTCTAACCATCTCTTGCTTCGTGAGTCATGACCATTAATTGGAGCTAGCTGGCTTGCACAGCATGGTGATGGAGTATATTAGGTCTGCATGAAAAGATGGCCCGTACGTTATGGTTAAGGTCTTGTTTTTTCAGCTTCTAAAAACTGTTTTTCAGCTTTTCTATAGTAACTAGCTTTTAAATGAAGTATTTTTTTCAAGATAGAGTCTACTAGTTAATTGTAGTACATACTTTACTGACTTTATTTATATCGGTAAAAACCACATGTGAGTTTCTGTTACTCTGTAATCTCTCATACAAACAGCTCAAAAACTATAAAGCACAGCCAAAAACCATAAACCGTAGCTAAAAAGAACAACCTTTGGCCCGTTGCGGCTAAGCTTATAATGGGCGCTTTGGGTCTGCCCCATGATAATTTCCATCTGACATGGCAGCATGCATGCGTATGCTTATTGGTCTAGCTGGTGCCAAGAAAAGTTTTCCATGGAACAAATCGATGCATCGCATTGAGCATCTTAGACCATCTTCTTCTGCAGCTGGTTCATGCATGTAGTAAATTTTCTGCTCTTCACCCCTCTGCATATGTTTACTTCATTGCACCTCCATTCCATTATGCCTTTCTAGAAACCATGCAGCTCATTATTTGCCCTTATGTATGCAGGAGCTCTTTAGTGTTAGTACTACTATTAGCAAGTACTCCTATCTTTTGTAGTTTTGTTAGTATATTAACCGGGAAAAAACCATGTGTATCATATATATACTCCTACCTGCGTTATTTTTCACACGAATCAAGTACACTTTAAACCACTGTGTCGAGATTCGTGCAAACATTAGGAATAATAAATCTTAGGGTTCGATTCAGTACATATCTGTAACATCCTAAAATTCGGATGTTCAAAATATAGAATTTTTAAAACTTTTCTTGTAATTTACTGGCATTCAAATTTATTCTGAATATTGATTTGAAATCTTTTTGAGTTTTGTGGCATGCAAATTAATAATAAAGAATAATCCCAAGTACAAATAATGAACATGTAAATAATAATAATAATAGAATATGACATTACAGATCATGAATTCAAAACTACCAAAATCTTTAATTCAAATTCAAGTCAATAAAATAAAACCGAAAGAATATTAGACTCTATCTCTAAATGATTAAACCAAGGATTCCTTTTTCTAAATTCAATTAGCAAACAAAACCCAAAGTTCAAAAATTCAAAATTTATATACAAATTTAGAACAAAATAAAAATAAAAAATAGAGGAATGTTAGCTTTTGTATCTAGATATTTTAAACCAAGACTTGAATTGAGAATCCAAAATTTGAATACAAAACTTAAATGAAAATTTAAGTTTCGAATATCATGCAAAACTCCAAGAATAGATAAATCCAAATGTAAGTTAAAATTTTATGTTAAATTCAAATTTCAAAATTTTGGTTTGAGCCCTTCATTTTCTCTTTTCCCATTCTCTTTTTCTCTCTCACTTCCATGTGGGGCCAGCCTCTTTTCCCTCTCTCTTCCTCCCTCTCTCTTTTTCCCCCACTGCCCAGCGGGCCCAGCACCCTCTCCCTTCTCTTTCTTCCTCTCCCATTTTTCTCTTCCTCATCTTCTTCGCTCTTGCTCCACTGACTGTCCGGCCCCACTCTCCCTGTGCACCCGTCAGCTCCGTGTCAGCCGTGTCACCTCCTTCATGTCGCCAAACTGCTCCGCGTCGCCATCGCCCCACGCCTCTGTCGCGTCACCTCACCCTGCGCCTCGCACGCCTCCGCCGCACGGTCCTGCTGCTCCCTATCCTCCCGTCGACGGCAACAGCGCCAGCACAATTTCCCCCTTTGGCTATAAGTAGTGGCCTAGCTCCTCCCATTGCTCCCCGCACGCCACTCCCCTTCCTCCCCTACCTTCTTCCTCTTTTGCCCGAGCACCGGCCGCCGCTGCCTCTCGCCATTGCGGCTACTCCGGTGGATTCCGCCCTAAGGCAACCGCGTCACGGCGTGCCCCCGAGAGTATTCTACCTCCCCCCCCCCCATTTAATTGGACTTCGGTGCCCCCGGCTCGCCGCACGGCCGATCTTCTTCGCCTCCGGCTAAAGCCGACTCCACCACCGCCATTTCTTCCTCGGAGCACCACCGCCCGATTCCTCACCTTGGGAGCACCTCCTCGGTGCCCCGAAGCTCCCCCAACTGCTAGTCGACGCCCTCCACCACCCGAGCTCCCCCTCCACGGAGACCTGATCACGCCGCTGCCCATGCACGTCGCCAACCCGTCTCGACCTTCCTTCAGCTCCACCAACCCCTGGGAGATTCCTCGTGGCCCGCTCTTGCTCGTGCTCCCCTATCTCGCTCCCTCCTCCATCCAGCTGCTATCGCCATTAACGGCCTCCCCACACCCGGCCGCTCCCCACCGTCGTCGGCTCGCCATGATGCATTCCAGTCGGAGCCACTACCCCCAGGGCCATCCTCTCCTTCGTGGGGTCCCGTTTTGCCAGTCACCGCTGCCTCCCCGGCCGTTCCTCGCCGGCAACGCCGCCCAGCCCTTGCGCCACCGGAATGATCTGTTTTGGAGCTCAGTCCCTGCACTACCTCTTCTAAATTGTAGTCCCAGTTCAGTCACAAAGAGGCAGCCGCCCAGTTGGTCATCATCGCCATTCGTTAACTCATGGCACTAAGGTTCAAATCCGCGTCCCACATTCTTTTCTTCCTTTCATTTTTGTTTGTTCTTTCTATTTTCCTTTGATCCATTTCAATTAAGGAAACTAAGGAAATTAGAAAATAATCCACGAAAGCTAATAAATTTATTTAAGATTTAATATTGAATTAATTATCATATATGTGTAATTAATGTGTCTTGAATATTTATTTAAAATCTAATTATTAATAAAGGGGCATTAGTAAAAGATATTTTTGGTATAAATGCCCAAGGATCACAAGAACACTTAATTAAAATAACAATTAAGTTCAGACCAAGGTAATTAGCCAACATGTATGTGCAAATCAAATTAAAATACAAAACTTCGCATTTGTGAGGATGGTAAAGATGTACCCTTGTAGATATAAATATTAATCCAAGGTCCCTAAAGTGAATGAAATCTTAATTAAACAAGGAGCATGAATTAAAAAAATATTAAAAGTATTTGAAATAGAGTGTCCATCTATATTAGAGACTCTTCTACACACACACACACACACACACACACACACACACACACACACACACACACACACACACACACACACACACACACACACACACACACACACACACACACACATATATATATATATATATATATATATATATATATATATATATATATATATATATATATATATATATATATATATATATATATATATATATAAGAAAATAGTTAGAGAAATGCGGATGATATGTATGCAGCCCACTAGTAAATATTTTGGTAAAGTTTTTGTATTCACCATAGACCCTATTAAAAATATAGACATTATCATTACCATACTGCCGATCATAAAATTAAATTAGTAACGATAACAAAATATAAGCATGTATAGCAGGCTAGATTAGTCATAAATAAATTAAGATTAAATTATGTCATATGCTAAGTAAAGGGATAAAATATCAATATCAGTAATTCCCAGAGCACCTCCAAATTAAAAGGTCATATTAATATATAGGTACAATATATATATATATATATATATATATATATATATATATATATATATATATATATATATATATATATATATATATATATATATATAGCCATGGGTCATCAAGAATTAAAATAATCTCACTAATATGTAATATGATGTCCAGTGATACTAGGCATAGCTAGGAGTGGTATTTCATCCGAGTTGTATTTAAGTCCTAGAATAGTTCAATGGTCGCGGGTCAATGAGCAATAGAAATCAGCTAGAGCTCATGGAACTTCCTTAATAAATATAAAAATAATAAAATAATTTATTAAATAAAATATAGATCCATGGTATTCTACTTTTGGCCATACCTAGCCATCCTTGAGCCTAAAAGAGGAATATTCTCAAGAATATTCCTTCACCATAAACCTTCCCTTACACCTGCCTCAACGGATTTCCCTTAGCCATTTATCACTTCGCTCCCACCCCTCTGACTCCGTCAAATACTTCGCGCCCAACCAACCTTAAATCACCCATTAAATCATAATAAAGATTAATCAAGTTCAATTGGATTTATTTGGATCTTTTGAGTTATTTGCTTTTATTTGGATTCAGTTGTCTAGCGCATAATTAGAATTGGAAGTCCTAAAGATTCATTGGATCAAGCAAGACCAAGATCCAGACAAAGACGAAGACCAGAAGCTCAAAACCATCGAATGAGAAAGCTTTGAGTGAGCTCAAGACCGCGATAAACCGCGCAAGGCAAGTCAATATTTTGATCATATTAAACCTACCTTTTCTGCAAGTTATTTCCGTTTTAAATTATCAAATTGCATACTATTATTTTATGTGCAAATGTATGTTTGATTTTAAGCTTCTAGTTATATAACATTAAATGAACTTGATAGTATTACACTCATTTGGAACACTTGAATATCTGAACCTTGTCACCCTATGAAACTTTGTAGTGGTAACCTTTCAAAAATAATTTTACAGTTATCGCCCTGCTCAGTATTGCTTAGATACTCGGGGATACCAAAATGCCCCAAGAATCACCTTTAAACATGAGACACTGGTTTGGGAAGTCATGGTGAAAATGGCTGGTATATTTTGATATGGATATTTTATGCTCCCAAAAATCTCAACTTGCTTGAATATCTAGGCGGATGGATCGGGGGTGTGGTGCAGTGGTGCACGAGAGTGTGGATAGTGGTAGAACCGCTCAGATAACCCAAGGACCGAATCTTGTGATGACCTCCCAATGTACAATAGTACAACCACAAGCTGGCAAATTGTAGGCAGGGCTAACTAATTTGCATTGCCCTAGTATGGTTACGTGAAGGTGTGCACACGTGCAAAGGGAAGGATGGTCTCATCCCCGCCTCTGCCCGTGATGGCTCAAGAGAGACCCTTCTCGAGGATGGTCGTATTCTACAAGAAGATAGACCTTAGTGGGTGTAACCACATTAGGACGATGCATTGTAATATCCTTGTCACTACAACACGCATAGCCTTTTATGACGTCTATGGTATGACAATAGGTCCAACCGTCACTAAATCATTCGGTTTATGACGTTTTCTAAGAGACATTTCGGCATAGTGACACCAAAAAAATTAACGTCACAAAAGACGTCATAATTGAAGTCCAACTCCAACCTGTGACATTTTTTTGCTGCGTCATATGAGCCAATTTGCAAATGTCATAAATCTATGACAAAGTTTGCGCATCATAAAATAATTTTTTTGTTTTTAAAAAAGGGTAGTCCCTGTTGGCATACGGAATGGGCCTGGTTGCCTCCAAGACACAAACAAAATGCTTCAGATTTGATAAAGATTTAAGGGCCTAATATAAAAAAGAACGTGTGGGCGCCAAAAAGAAATCACCCAACTGTATGGCGCGTCCTCTCCCGCGGACACCAAAATTTTAGGTCACTCAGCTATTTAGGTCACTGCTCCCCCAAACCCTAAACAATCCAATCCATTCCCCACCTCAGACGCCGCCGACGCCCTCCGCCCTCCTCCCCCGACCGCCCTCCTCCCCCGTTGCCCTCCGCCCTCCTCCCCTGACCACCCTCCTCCCCGCCGCCCCGCCTCCTCCCCGACCGCCTCCGCCTCCTCCCCGCCGCCTCGCCTCCTCCCCGACGCCCTCGCCTCCTCCCGACGCCCGCACTTCTCCCGACCGCCTCGTCCCCGCCCGACGGCCCTCCGCCCATCTCCCCAGCGAGCCTTCCTCCCCCGACGAGGAACCGACGACACCGTCCGCACTTCTCCCCCGACCGCCCTCCGTCCTTCTCCCCCGACCGCCCTCCACCCATCTCCCCGGCGAGCCTTCCTCCCCCGACGAGGAACCGACGACGCCCCCAGCCTTCCTCGTCCGCCAACGAAGTCTGCATCAAGATGGGTCCTGGTCAGAGGGCGAGGAACCGGATCTCAACCTCCCGTCAACCAGTAGGTAATACACGTGCACTGGTCCCTCTTACTTTGCAATCCATGTGGTAGGGATCTCTTGATTAGTCAGAAGTTTAGCCGTGGTGGTCTGGCAAGCAGTTTATGTGCTTATGTGTGATCTGTATGTTAGGTGAAATTGAAGGATACATGTCTATTGTCAAAGTAAAGAGCAGCATGTGCCACAATTTGGATGACATCCTGTGTGCTGATATATGCATGTTAGATTTGAGACTAGACTTTTATAAACTAACTTGCTATTACATTATATAGTTAAATTATAAATTAACTTGCTGTTACATTTGAGTCTAGACTTTTATGTGTGCTGAAATATGCATGTGTTGTTTGTTTTTCTTGGGCAAGTACAGAGATGCCACTTACTGAGTATGAAAAATTATTCCCATTATCAACTTTTCAAACATGTCAAAATTATTCATGCAGCAGGGCCTGTCTGCTTGTCTCCTTGACTGATTATGTAGCCTAGAACTTCTTGACATTGTCATTTTCTAAATTCTGGATAAGCATTGAATGGAATTTTTCAATGGAAATACTAGATATAAAAGGTGTCCACATTATGGTTGAATAGTTTATGGTATTCTGGGTGCTGAGCATAGGATAAATATGAACCAATAGTCACTTGTGCACTTGTTGGTTTTGAACTTTTCATATTATAAGGAACTGAGCTTATTTTTATAGTGCTCTTCTTGTAGCTTTCCAAGTGCATTCCATTATCACCTTGTCACTACAGGTTGCTAACAACCATATGCATGCATACCATTGCCTCACGAAATAAGGCATGGATCAGACCTATTGTGATGCATCCCTGCAGCAAAATTGTTTGTGTGGGTTGACATTTGCTAAGTTAATTAAACATGCAGCACTTGATGTAGGCTGTTTTTTACAGAGGCATATAATTTCATTATATTCCAACTTTCTAACTATTCTCAAATGATTTTATAGAGGCGCCTACTACTGAATATGAGCATTTAAGGGCTGAAGAAATAATAAGAAACAATCGAGAGCTACAAAGGCTTGGTATCAACACATTAGTGTCCATAGTTAACAATGCATCAGTGAAGAGAAAGGGTGAAGACCGTGAAGTTTCTGGGTCGTTGTATACCGGTGAGGAGAGTGAAGACTATGAAGAAGTGGAGGTTAGCAAGGTAGCTAGTCTTCTAAGCATATGTTTGTTTGTCCTTTATTGTTTCTCATTATGTGTCAGTATGCTGTTTACCAAATTTGGCACCAATTCTGCTTGTTTTCTGCCTATTGAGGTTTCACAGTTGCTAAGGTTGCACATACAAAGAATCCAACCAGTTCGAGAACATCTCTGTAGAGGAGCACAAGCATCAAAGAGAGTGGTGGCACAAGCACCTCAGAACAACATGTGCCTGCAAGAATGACTAGGCAAAAACAAGGGATCTAGCCCCACTTTGAGCCTGATCCACAGAAGTGCTCAACTTAGGCTCTGTTTAATGACACGCCCACACATGATCCCTCCCAGCAACAAGACTTGGTTGGCATTACAGATGAAGGCTAGTGATCAGATCTACCTTGTGCAAACCTTTCACTTTTTCATTATTTGCAATTTATTCGATGTAATGATTAGTTTTTAGTAATATCCTTTGTCCACATGTGATTGTATCTACTAGTACAATGCTGAATGCTAATATTAGTATGTCATTGTCATAAATTTAGTGCCTTCTAAATTCAGTTGTACTTCTAACTAGGTTTTCTTTACTTTCATCTATTCCTATCCGCAACCTTTGAATTGTGCATGAATGGACTGGTTCAAAATTGCATCAATCTAGTTTCTTTAGTTCTTGATGACATGTCGTATTTTTGTTACATGTAAATCTATGAACCAATGCTACCATTGTATTGTCATTTGTGCTTCACACCTGTGTAAATGTATGAAACCGTGCTGTATTTTTGTGTTCAATTAGTACAATAGCAAGAAATATTCTTTTTTGATAGCTTACATACATGAGTTGCATGTGTATGCAAATAGCAACTACGAGATTAACACTAACAATATATTGTTGTTAGGTGCACTTGTTGCAAGAAAAGATCCTGATAGGATAAGGGAAGAAGCGTAGGCGAGAACTAGAAAGGCTAAGTAGAGGTTATGCATGAAGATGCCAATCCATGTTTCGAAGGGAACAGATGGCGAGGCACCTATCCAAGCCGCCAAGCTTGCATCGAGGGTGGGATCGCACTTAGGCAAAGACATACCAATCCTTACACACTGGAAGGAGTACAAGAACAATAAGTCACATCTTGAAAACTACATTGGCAAAATTGGTGTAAGTTAAATTCAATTCTGCTTGTTTCATCAAAGTTCATTCAATCCTTTGCATTCGCAAATTCTAATTTTCATGCTCTTTACTAGGCCCAATTCACCATTGACACCGATAGTGACGCAGTCCAATATGCATGTGCTGATTTGCTTAAGTGTGGACAACGTCACATGAGGTACAAGCTGAAAAAAAGTACTTCAATGGGGTACCAGCAAGTCAAGTGAGGACTACATCGCCTGTGAATCATATGACTGACAACGAATGGCAGGCCTTAGTGCAAATGTGGTCAGACTCGAAGCACAAGGTGCGACAAACCTCCAAATTTCCTGAACTATGGTTATTCCATATGCTTTGAATTGTGCCATATGTAACTAATATGTGAGCATATTTTTATGCATCAATTTAGTACTGTTTTAGATACCTTCATTATCTGTTATTTCAAACCTGCATCAGCATTATTTGATAGACTTTTGTTATTGGCATCTAGCTTACTGATGCAGGTTCAGGAAAGAGAGGCCTTTTTTGCATTATAGCTTACCATGAATACCTTTCCCTGCTGCCCGACATCTACTCGCGCCCTTCTATATTTGTCATGTGTGCAGAAACACTTAAACAAATGTTTCATGTGCAGGACAAGTGCTTGAAAAACCAGCAAAATCGTGAGAAAGTACTGCTTCAGCACTGCACAGGATCTCGATGTTACATTGCACAAGCCCATGTCTTGGTAAGAAACTAAACAACCAATGATCAGTAATGAATATATTATGATTTTTGTTTCAACCTAATTGTTTGTAATTCTTTGCAAATAATTTAGAAACAAGAGAAATACAAAGATGTAGAACCCACTGCGATTGATCTTTTCAAGGACTTCCACTGCAGCAAGAACAAAGGATTCAATGAGCCTATCAAGAAAGCTATTGTGAGTGATTGATTCCCTTTTATTCTTCTTTGCTACATGATGTACATATGAAAAAATAGCTTTGTGTGACATGTGTATAAAATAGTTCATACTTCATACATAGTTCTAGTCGATGTGCAAGATGTTGCAAACTAGTTTTGTTCTGTTCCCCATAGTTCAGTGTAATTGCTAAAGTGGTCATCTTGCAAATGTATTCAAGATTATTTTCTAGTGTCCACAAGTCCATTATTTATATCTCAGAACAACACTTTCCGATGTTCTTATCTTTTCAAAGCAAGATGTGTTGTGTTGTATTATACTTTTTTTTGGTTCAGTTCAGTTGAATGCAGCTGATTTAAGGAAGCAGCCAAGAAAGCACATATTTTTATTCTTTTCTACATGATGTACATATAAAAAAATAAACTGCACACAAGATTTAAGCCTCAATTGTAATTTTGTTTTGCTAGGCTGATATGGAAACGATCATGGCTAAACCAGTACAAGATGGAGAGCAACCAAAGTCAGCGAACCATGCTGTTTCTCAAGTTGTGAAATCGACTATGTTTCTTCAAGTTGCAGGAATTCAATCAAACTCCAATAATAGCTCTAAAGGTGGCACTTCCGCAAAGGTACAACTGCATCAAGTCCCTACCATGCATGCTCTCTGAAGTTATTTTCTGTACAGATTTGTGCTTCATCAAGACATAGAGTATTGATATTATTTTTATTACCCAAATTATATGTTCAAGTGTTAGGTATCCAACACCAATTTTAACAGCTGAATATTAGAAAAAGTCTGCCTTGTGATGCATATGCATTTGATATAAGGAATAAATGCCTAGTTGTTCACTTTGATTTAGGAATAAATACCTAGTTGTTCAGTTTGAATATACTAGTACCTAGCTGTCCTGCTCTTGCACATGAATTGTTGTCCCCTAGCTGGGCATATGCATTTGATTTAGGAATAAACACCTAGCTGTTCAGTTTGAATCTACTGGTACCTAGTTGTCCTGCACATGAAACAGTAAACCCAATTTGAATCTATTGGTACCTAGCTGTTCAGTTTGCACACAATACTAAAGAAATCAACATATATGGTCTTCATTCACAGGTGCAAGAGCTTCAGGCTGAGCTTGAGATTGAGAAACAATCAAAAGAAGACCTTCGGCATGAGTTCGAAGCCATGAAGAAAGAATCTGAAATGGCAATGGACACTTTAAAGAAAGAATCAGAAATGGCATTGGCAAAACAGGCTGAGGAGATCGAAAATTTAAAAAAGGCATCACAAGAAACCATGTCCTTCCTTCACAAATGCTAGGTCCTAGAGATGGTTGAACTTGGTTTGGTGGCGGTTGTTTACACCTAGGTATTAGTAGCTCTAACTTTTGGACTCTGTCTTGATTGCATTGTTTTGCAACCTTTGAGCTGTGCTAGAAGTATTGTGCGGCCTATGAACTTTGAACTTGTGGCTGCTATAATTTTGGTCAGTGCATATAGTCTGTGAGATGTATTGTGGCATGTGAATAAAACTTTTGCCTGCTATTGCTGTCAGTGGATATGGCCATTGAAACATGTATTGTGGCTTGCTGCTGTAATTTTGGTTGGTGAGTTTGAACTTTAGTTAACTGCTGAATGATATGATCAATTTGTGGCCTATATTTTATTATGTATTTGCTTGTGTTGATCTGTGTAATTGATTATGGATTTAGCCCATAGATAATTGTGTCGTATATTATATCACTACATTTGGGCCTTGAATTGAGCCTAAAAAGGGTCTTAAGAGGCATTTTAATGAATTGTGACAATAAAATTCGTCGCAATATCTTGCCATGTGGCATTATGGCACTTGATAGTTAGCGACGTTTCTTCCTGAAACAACGACAATATGGAGATGTCACAAATTTTGTGACAAAGCAGTATCATCAAAAATTTAGCGACGAAAAAACTCGTGTTCATCACCAAAGGTGTTTAGACACGTCAGATAGGCGACAAATGCGAATTCATCACGCAACCGTCACAAAATCCATAACCTGACGTAAATTTACTCTTCAACGACAAAAGTTGATTGTCGTAGAAGGTCATATCTCTTGTAGTGTGTGATAATCTACTCAGCCCATGACTAAGGAATTGTGTAGAGCAACAAGCGGATTATTTCTTGTGGGTAAAGTGTACAAACTCTGTAGAGTCAAAACTATTCAAATAGACATGCCCACGGTCAAGGGCGGACATGGGAACTTAACTAGATATAGTTCTATTTCAAAAACTTCGCGGATGGAATTGGAAAAGTGGTGGGCAGAGAAAGGCCCTGATTTGTGTTGCCCTTAGCATCGCCCCAGTGATAAGGTAAGCAGTTATAACGCTGAAAGGTTAGCATATGGTGCAGAAACTATGTAACGGTGGATGAAATCTGGATCGCTATTATTATTGCATTCTGTCATACATTGATAAAATCTGTTTTAGTTAAAACTGATAGGTCTTAGGAAATTTCTACGTATCATATTGTAAAAGCAATTTATGGCAAATAAAATAACTCGAACCTTCCCTTGATAAGCCATGCATGTTATCTATTTGCATCCTGTGTATTGGCTCACGGAGCAAGATTGTTTGTGCTCACCTTCGCTCACTCAATTAATCCAGAATCAGGAGTTAGATCGCTACGCTTCAGCAATACACCTGGACATGATAGTGAAGAAGATGAAGGTGTCAAGAACTAGGTCGCAAACCCCAGTTGGCTGCCTGTGGGCACGTCCTGAGGATCCCACCTGTGTGCTTCATTTCAACTGCTGCAATTTATTGATTTTGGTCTGATCGGTCCATGAGTAAGTCTACTATTATATTTATGCATCCGCATGATATGTATTTTGATGTTCAGTACTGTATCTGTGAACACTATCTACTGATTTAAGGAATAGTGCAGTAAATCACAGAGAATTTTGGATTTTAAAATCTGGGTCTGACAATCTCTTTTAGAAAAGCTTACGAATCTTAAAACAAGTATTAATACTATTATGTTCTTTTTATATGACGTCCTAAAATCCATACCATCAAGCTTTCTAAAGTTTGAATTGCTTAAAACTTTCCAAATTGATTATAAGAAAATTATGTCATTATATTTGTAATTGAAATTACTTTTATAATATTATAATTTTATTAGTACATCTCAATGTAAAGTTATAAAAAAAAGTAATGCTCAAAGTCGCATCTCAGAGACCATAAAAAGTCAAAAATATCAATCAAGAAAGAGCGGAGGTAGTATTAGGTGATGGCAAATATGTACCAACCAATAAAAAATAGATCAATTTGAGATTAGATATATCTATAAAATTTTTTGTAATAACTCAAAATTTAATTCTCTATTATTCATGTTTAAAATAGTAGTTACTGCATTTCTAAGTTTTCCCTGCATTTTCGCTATTTATTTAAAACATTTTTTCATAATAAAACACAGCAATAAAAGAATTTTTGAGAAATATTTAAAGTTGATTAAATTCTGCAAATAAATTTTCTAAATCAAATAAAAATCCAAAATCTCTTTCGGGTCAATGGCATCAACCCAGCCTAGCACCGCTTTTGGCCCAGCAGTAGTCTGCATGCCAACCCCCACCGAACCGTCTTCTCCTTTCTGCATTTCCCGCTTTTCTTCAATCATTACGCCTTTTTGCCAAGTGGGCCTTCTTTCCATCGCTTCTCCCCACTCCTGCTGAGCTAATAATACAGCCTTCAGCTGGCTGTATGGACACTTATAGCCCACTTATCAGCCTATTTATATAGTAGTTTACAGCCAGCTGAAGGTTGTATGATCCACCCCCTTCTCTCACAAAGTTTCTTGGTTCTTGTGCTTCAGCTGACTGTAAACTTACAGCCCACCTCTCTTCTCTCTCCTCCACCTCAGCATACAGCCTACTAACAGCCTCTTATTATACTTGCTCTAAGAAGGCTTTTCTTTTTTCCATTCTCATGATCGAGCGCCCCCTCGTATATTCTCCCAGTGGGCGGCCGCGCCAATAAAGCTCGAGTGGCGCGTCAAGGGTAGTAGACGGAGTAGTAGTAAGGCCCCGTTTGGCACAGCTCAGCTTCACTAGTGAAGCTGTTTTTTTTGTTTTAGCTTCACGAGCAGCTTCACCGGTGAAGCTAAACCTGTTTTGAAAAACTGTTTGGCAAAACAGCTTCACCAACAGCTTCATGCATGGCTGAGAGAGGGCAATTGTCCAAGATGCCCCTGTTTACCTAACTTGTTCTAACATTTGGAGTTGTATATTTGTATATGGTCATATGAATTAAAAAATAATATATTTGAATGAGTATGAATTAAAAAATTAAAATAATAAAATAATAAAAAAATTAAAATCAGTGCGAACGGTAGAGAAGTGCGAACGGGAGGAGAGGAAACAGGCGTGGGGACCCAGTGGCAAAGTGCTGTAATTTCACAACTACAAGGGCAAGGGTTCCTAGAATCATGAGCTGAGGGAGAGAGCTGTGAAAAGCTACTATTTTCAGCTTCACCCCACCCCATTCCCTTGTGAGAGCATGATTTAAGGAGCTTCATCCATGAAGCTGTTTGCAAAAGGGGTGTTTGGCAAAAAAACAGCTCACAACAGCTCATGAAGCTGTTGGTGAAGCTGTACCAAACAGGGCCTAAAAAGGTAGTGCTGGCATCACGGCATCGGCATGACTGCATGAGGATGGTGGGGGGAAGCCGTAAGGCCAAACGATGGCTTTGATTTTAGGGTGGTGTTTTTTTTTTGCTATGGTTTATAATAGTAGTTTATGGTTTTTAGACTAGTGTGAGCATTTGTACGAATGAATCAATATCGATAAGCTAATAAATTGTTTTAAAAAATATGTTCCAATAAACCGTTTCAAAAAAAAATTAAAACTCATCTATTTATTTGTTTGAAAGAATCTAAGTCATATATCCAAAAGTCCTACGCCAATTTGTAATCATATTTTGTACCACTCCACTGCTACGTACTAATCCCTCGGCGATCTTGATCGCTGCTCTAGCGAGCTACGTGTGCATGCAGCAAATGCCTTGCAATGGGAGGAGCCTAGGCGCATCATATGATGCATTTGTTACTGTGTCCCCGCAAGGATTGCATCATTGCAATGCCAGGGATCCGGCCGGCCAGATCGTCTGCTGTTTCTGAAGAATAGTACGGATTTCTCTAATAAAGATAAATTGAAGGAACAATACAGGGCAGTGTACCGGTGAAATGATATTGAAGAACTATGTGAGAGGCACCGGCGTTTTGTTATTATCAACTATTGCTATTTTAGAGTAGTAGGTATTTGATTTCTATAAAGTTTGTATTTTATCAATTTTATTGTTATGGTGCTGGTCAGACCGCCAGAATGGTGCCAATCAGATCGCTGAAAGTGGTATGACCGCAGGGTCATACCGTTGGCCAGTGGTACCGTGGATTACTTGCCGATTGTATTTTTCAGAGAGGCATAGATTGGAAATTCTTGATAGTTTGGAAAATTGAGTTGTGGATTGATTTGAGTTGATCTAGGTCAGTGTATATGTGTTGCACACAGCATGTTTTGACCAACATAAGTCAAATTATGAAGAACTTGTACATGAAAATGATGTTTTAGTCTTGGATATAGGGACGCATTAAGTCAACCATAATCAACGGCGAGGATTGAAACTACGCTCACAAAGGAGTTGAGACCCAAAATAATCAAGGATGACACAAGAAAAGCGGAAAATATTAAAGGGAAGTTGGAGTGATGGGTTGAACTATGTGGCTTGGTCAATCCAAGTTAGGCATGATCCGGTAGAACCGGAACAAGAGAGATTTACAAATGCGTGGCAAACCAGTGGTGCATCTACACATGGCAGGCATAGCCAAGGTTATCAATATCATGACACGTATCGTAGTATCGTATGATTCTACGATCCTACTGGAGGTAGATGGTACGGATTATAATATGGATCAGAATTAGATAGTATCGCAGTGGGATCGCGATCCTACTCGTAGAATCGTTAGGATCTGGTAGGATCATAGAAGAATCGCAGTGGGATTGTGATCCTGACAACAAACTATATTAGCATATAAAATTTGATATTACCTATTACTAGTTTAAGTTGCACTAGTTTAATTTGCTTTGTTTTGTTGTTTACATGTTGTTCTAAGGTAAAAAAAAAGTATTACATTTGACATATTGCATTTTTACATGATTAGTTTTATTAAAAAATAATTAAATAATTTTCAAAAATCAACCTTAATTCAATATAACATGAATAAGTGTACTCAAATTACAAAATTAAATTCAAAAAATCTGCTATAGACTTGCATATTTAGAAATATAATCATTTTTATATAAAATATATACACTTTTGAAAATTTGATAGAATCATGATTCTACGATCCGATCTCGTTAGGTGAAAATGATCCTACCTGGTATCGCGATCCAGACAATCTTGGGCATTGCGATTGCTTACAAATGATGATGAAGACTGAGTCAAGAAAGAGTATTTTGGTAACTTGACCAAAATACTAGAAACCATCTTGGATCAAAACTACAGCGCTTGAGTAACACTTAGGAAAGCGGATTAGATCAAGAAGAAGCTTTGAAGATCAAGTTGGATCAAAGGCTATGGACTTAGCGGATTAGAGTTTGTGTGCTTTGAAAAACATGCAGAAGTGTAGTATTTGAGTAAAATCTGTATTCTGTGAGGTTAACATGTTTCCTGCATTTGTGCTAAATGAATAATATCTATTAGGGTTAGATGTGGCTGGTTATTTTGTCTATTTAACAGGTTGGGATGGAGGCTTGCTAGTTAACTATCTAACCATCCTAGCTTTACTCATTGGAAACCAAGTATTCTAGAGTTAGGGTTTGAGATATTTGAGTGTTGTGGTGTGCTCTCTTATCCTTAAGGTGGAGTGGCTATAAAACATTTATCATCAAATAGCAATATATCAATTTTGTTAATCTCTTATAGATCTCTCTTATTTTGATTGATGTGCTCTTAATTTGGTTTGTTTTGGCCTTCTCTCTTCCATTTTTAATCTTTCTAGATGCCAAGGATGAGTAAGTGATGGAAATGCATTATGTAAATCAATCCTCATCTATCTAGGCATCAGGTTTGACATGTTCATGAAGTTGTCCAGTTTTGCTTGGGTTTGACATATCCGAATGTTTACTTGATCCAGTTGTTTTTGCCTCAATTCCCTTGGTGTTCTTACTTGTTGTGACATGTGGTAATACATCTAGAGTAATCTTGGCCATTCTCTAACCACGAGCAAGTCATATTCTTTGTTTTTGATATTTGCCCAGTTTTCATGCAACCTTGCTTGGTCTTGAAGAAGATCTGACCTTTGACATGGATTATTGTGATTCTTGGTTGGAACAAGTTCATAAGACCTTAAGCAAGGTGTGTGCACAAAATTTTATGTCATTTGGACCTTCCTTGTGAAAGTTGTATTTTTTTGTTTTATTTGGGCTGAATTATCTATGCTGACCTAAGGGAAATGTAGTATCACTTGTTATATGATGGTAATACCATAGCGGTAGTACCACACCTTATATGATGGTAGTATCACAACAGCAGTACCACACCTTACATGGTGGTTGTACCGTTTTGAGGTGTTAAATCCCATTTGGCTCGATTTTTCTTGAGATTTTTACGGGAGTACTTCGGCTCTATCTTCATAGCTTATTATAGTTATTGTAGTAAAAGACTAGCAATTTTGAGGCAAAAGATTTTAGAGAAATCTTTATCCATGTGACTCCTATTCATCCCTCTAGTCGTCATCTTTCGTCCTATAGCAATGAAGCCTACTCAGGGATTCAGGTCAAGATTCCACGATCGAGAACAAATCTTTAGGTCAAGATTTCATAATCCAAATTGAATTTAGGTGAATGTAAAGCAAGCTAGAAGAGTCACACATATGAGGTTTTGGACTGACAAATGATGTTCTAAATAACTAGCAGATTTACCCACGTAGTTGCACGGCTAGATATTATGATACAATTATCATTGATATACAACGCTATTTCCTATAAATAATATACAATTGTATTTGTATATAATTTTAATATCTATATATGATTAATCTGCACCGTTATAATCTAGTTCTATCAAAATAAGTGGTGGAGATTTTTTTTCTTTTTTTTCAATTAATGTGAGAATGTTTAGGTTTTTTAGGATTATTATGTGATTTTCTTATTCTCAAAATGTAGTAGATGTTCTAAATACCACTGGTTGTTTTTATTTTATATAGACATACAGTTATACACGTCTCTGGACTTAACACGTGAGATGCTTGAAAGTACAGATGGAACAACGTACGCAGCCCTGTTGGGAAGATCCCTGCAATAAGCTTGTAGCTTGGAGCAGCAAATTGGTGTTGCTGGTTTAGCAACCCAAAAAAGGGCAGAAGCGTCATTTGAGCTTAAGCTTCAAGTTTTAACTTTTAGTTTCTATCTTCTTAATTTGATCTTTTTCTAACTTTTTGGCTTATTTCCAGGTTTCTTGCCTTTTTTCTTTTCTTATTCCTTTTTATTGTCTGTGATGGTTCTTTTCTTTTAATCGCTGATGATTCTTTTCTTTTAATTCAAACAGGATTAGCTTGTGCTACTCCTTCCGTTCCGTAATATAATTATAAACTCACTATATCCACAAACTAAATCTAAAAAAGTTAATATCATTAGATTATGCATACCCTATTAAATAGCATATTACTATAACTACTTATCTATTTTTTTTCAGCATTAAAAGATAAGCTTGTGATAAAAATATTATAGTAATATATTTTTGATCTCCATAATTAATTTATATCGTGGGACGTGGCTTCCGGGACTTATATATTTGGGCTGAAAAGCTGTGACTTATGGCTGAAATTGCACTGCAGCAGCTGAAATTTCACTGTACCTGAAAGTGGCTTATTTGACGTAATTAAATATAAAAAAAATTAAAAATAGAAAAAATATGCTAGCTCATCACAGACAACACAAACGAATACGAGAAAAAAAGAACCGGTAAAAAAGCTAAAAAAAAGGTCAAAAGTTCAGAAAAAGACGAAATTTATGAATAGTAAAAAATAAGTCAGAAGTTAAAAATTGAAGCTGAAACGAGTGGGACATAATGGAAAAGAGGAAGCACGTTCCTGGCGCCACCAGATATGGATATTCCCCTATATTTAACATTCATACCCAGGCTCCAGCGATTGGCTTGCAAAGGAGAACAAACCGAAAGTGCAAAAGGTGAAAAGCAACGCGGTAAAATAACAGTACGTGGAGTGTTGAAATGCGTCTTACCTCGTAGAGTCTCCATTTCTTATTTTCGCGAACACGCAAAAGACGTACTTGCATTCCATAAAAAAGAAACAAAGTCAAGGATACAACCAAGTATACAAGGGATCAAAACCCATAAACAAACGACCGCACGAACAAGACGAAAAGCAGAAAAAAAACGAAAAGAGCTAGAACTACACAGTCTATTCTCGAAACACAGGAAATTCAAATCGCACTAATTTCCACAAAATTCATATGGAAGTCATGCATTCCGAACAATCCTCTAACCTGCATTCCGTTTTCTTTCCGGCTTCTTCCACACGACCATACATGTGGACCCCGTACAACAGGTGCCACTGACATGTGGACCCTATATGCGCCGGCGTTCCACATGTCAACCCAACAACCGTCACATATCGTTATACAAGGTTTGCGGATGCCTGAAAGCAAGAACAACGCTACCTATTAGAGAACTGTTCATATAAATGACACTGCAGCTATTTTTTCAAATTTAGTTTCAAACATCTATTTTATAAATTTAGTTTTCTTCATAGATCCATCGAGCTTGATTAACTAAGATTGCACATTGTATGGCCGCCGACCTGCCGCACATGGGGATCTTGGCAGGCGCCCTGCCGAGCTACTGTAGCTTGGCAGGCACCTGTCGAGCTTTCTTAGCTCGGTAGCTCTCCGCTGAGCTCGTTACGTCCGTAGAGAGCTAGATTTATAAAAACAGATGTTCAGTTATTAAATTTTTTAAAAAAATGGCTATAATGCTAGTTGCGTGAACAATTCTCTATTTGGAGTACGAAGACTCTGCCTATAAATACGCCCACCACACCGAGCAGAGCACAAATCACACAACTTCACACGACCCCCTCACTTTTGCCGTCTCCCTGCCCCGCGCGAACGTCCCATCGTCTCATCAGCCTCTGCCTGTGCTGCTGCTTAACAAGCGCAAGGTGATGATGCTCCCTGCTCCACTCGCTTTTTTCTGTTGTGTTCGCACCAATTCTTTTTTCGGAACACGCAAAAGCTTTGCGCGCTCTTCTCCGATATTCATGCAAGAACATATTGCAGAGCCATTCAACCATATACAATTGACAATGGGAATGGGGCCGGTCGGCCTTAGTTCTCTGTTTCCGTTCTTGGTGTGATGTTGTTGTGCATCGCATGCCCTGTGGACGCCTGCCCCGCCTCCGTGGATTTGTTTATGTGCTTGAGATGACACCTTGCTTTTTGATATGGCTGTAATGATGCATATGCTTATATAATGAGCAGCAGTATCTTTTTCTCGTTTTTGTACATCTTTGGCCGTATGGAATGGAATGAAAGCTTCAGAGGTGAAATGCCGGAAGCTTCTTGTGCCGACGTTGTCAGCAGGAGCATAGTAGCTTCTTGGGATATTTTATTTTATTGGATCTCGAGCACAAGACGCACTAGCACTAGTGTTTCTGCTCCCATCTTTCGCAGTGATGTCTAGAAGCTGAAACAATGTCCCTACATGTCAATGCCACACATAAATAGCTGATGTTCTTTCTTTCGCCTTTTCTTCTGTCGCGTGCGCAGCAGATGGACAGGCTGAACACGAAGCTGTACCTGCAGAACTGCTATATCATGAAAGAGAACGAGCGGCTGCGGAAGGCGGCCATGCTGCTCAACCAGGAGAACCAGGCCCTGCTCTCAAAGCTCAAGCACCGGCTCGCCAAGTCGGCGGCGGCACCCAGCGGCAACAACAACGCGGTGGCGGCGGCAAACCGCGCGGCCATCCCAGAAGTGAACGCCGGCTCTCTGGTTCAGGCCGGCAAGGACAAGGCCGCCCCCAAGTCCAAGTCGCTATCAGCTTTGAACTAGTGTCGTAGTCCTCGTTATGGCGTTGTTGGTTTAACCAGCTTTGGGCGTTAATTAGGAAGGTTAAATTTGCCTAGTTTTAGTTAATGGAGCTTCATTCCTGCCCACTGAAATGTAGTAGCCTCCTTGTAATGGATAGATGTCTAGCTTAATTGGAGGTACATATGCATAGTTGGATCTTTCTGAGCAATATCTAGTTTTCATATCCATGCTCATTGCTCAGCGGCCAACAGTTACCTGATTGCTGATTACTTTCCTATCTTCTCAAGTATGAATTGACGAAGACTATGGGGAGTTGATACAACATACCATGCATGCATGAAGTTAACTCCTTTTCTCCTTTTGAAAAGGACATTGTAGGAACCATTGTCAATTATTTATGATCAAAAGAATTATCAATTATTCATCATCACAAAATAACCATTGTCAATTATTCATTACCAAAATACCCTAAACCTAGTCACATGGTCTAACAATCTCCCCCTTGATGAATACATTGATAACACCTTAAGATAGCATGATGAATTAGTTTCAAATAAATATAAGCGAGGTACTGAAGCCGAAAAAGCATTTCAAGCCACAAGTCTCAAATCTCTCCTCCTCAACACAAGAGACGTAGTTTTAGCAAATTTCTTCAATATCTCACAAAGCACACCAAATCTCTCCCCCTTTAGCAATGTAATCATCAAGAAATTTCAAAGAAGAATTATTCTAAAAAGAAGCAATGAGAATAAAAATCTAGAAACTTTGTAGATTATCCAAGTCATTGTGCATTATATTAATAAAGTAACCAAGCCATGTTTTTTAGTAGAGTTATCTAGATCATATAAAGTCATATATCATATAGTAATATCAAAATAAGGTTTTCAATATGACTAAGCAATTTATATCAATGGCAGGCATCTCAACAATGACCAAACCAATTATAGAGAGCACAATGAGATATCACAATAAAAAGTCAAGGCCTAAAAGTGAAGCAAATCTTTAATCTAGACGAGCTAACAGTCTCATATAAAAACATATTGCTCCACATTCAATTCTTACGCATGTGGCATGCTTGTAGCATACTTCTTTTCATCTTGTACACTTTTTGTGCCCTTTTTTATTTACCATGGCATGCTTAGAATATACATCTTTTTAAATGTCTTTTTCTTTTTTATATATAACATGCCAAATTGAATGATCATAAAAAGATTGCAATATGAAACATATGAGCCTCACAGCCGAGATTTATAATAAGACTCACAATCAAACTAATCCTTTTTATTGAACATCGCAAAGTACTATTTATAATCAATCTAGTCAAAGTATTCTGCCATGTCATATTTTAGTTCAAGTATAGCAAATTAATTATAACTAGTCATGATCAAAGCTACACAATATATGAGTAAATATGATAAAGAGAGCTTTGCAACTCAAATAATTTCAATGGCTTGGACTTGTTGATTTATTTGAAAAGCATAATAAACAAAGCTTCTGAAATTTTTAATCAACAAGCTCCCCCCTCAGAATAATCCCATAAGATGTCATACACTCAACTCACTTCGCACATGAGCAAAACGAGAAATATCAAGCAACTTAGTGAGAATATCAGCAACTTGAGAATCTAACAAGATATAAGATAAAATCACGTTTTTCACATGGTCACTCAGAAAGTGAAATCTCTTGGAAGCCAGCAAAAAGAGTGAAGAACCATCAAGTGTTCCAATCAAACAATGAAGTAAAAGATCAGAACCCACTCAAGCTCATGTTCTTCATCCTCATCAGCTGTTTTTACATCATAGGAAATATCGGTCTCACAATATTGGAGTTAGTGAAATAAGATTTACGAATCCAGTACTGTGACACACGACGTGGACAAACAACAACAAATTTAGAACCAAAATCATGAGCATGTGGGTGATTAAAATGCCAAAAAGAACATGACTTATTTGAATTATATCCCAAACTAGCATGTGAAGCAGATTTAAAATCATCATAAAAGTTCTCTAAAAACTTAGCTTTCACATTAGTTCTAGGAATAAAAAAGATTGCACGTTTTTATCTTAAAACATTTAATCTTTCCTTCTTCTCTATCTTAGCACGCCTAAAGCAAAATTCATGTATGTGCCCATCTCTTCTACAGTAGGTGCAATGGAATTTAATATAACCATAATTCTTTTGAGATGATGAGCTAGCACCTACATTATTATTCAATGAACTTGCACAAAGCAACAGATTTAAACACAGTTTGTTTTGCTTCAGATTTTACTTTAATCTTTTATCAAAAAAAAAGATTTTACTTTAATCTTTCCAGGTTCAAGAAACTTAACAACTTTAGGAGGATTATTCTTGGTATGCTCAACAAAATTAAATCCTAGACCACGATTTTTCACACTTGTTTTTGACTTATTTAGAATCATATTCTGATTTTTCTTGCCAAAAAAGAATCTTTCTAAAATGTCCTTAAGGTACTCATTTTCCTTAGCCAAAGTGGAACAGGCAGTGCATTTAACAGGTTCATTCACAAAATTCTTGGAAGCACTAGATTGAGCAAATCTTTCTTTTTCAGTGAAATCATTTAATTGCCTAGTCAAAGCATCAATTTCAATATTTAACTTAGGACAATATGAGCAGGACAAGTTTTCATAATAAAGCATTTGTTAAATATATTCTTGAGATGAATTAAGTTTAGCTTCTAGCAATTCACAATTAGAGTAAGATTTAGATTGAGCATTTGAAATACTTGACTCTAAACATGTAGAAGAACTAGATTTGAGCTTTTTAATTTCATCATTTGCAAATTTTAATTTTTGATCACAAGAATCATGTATCAATTTTAATTCATCAAATTTGTCAGTTACATCTCTAAGTTGAACCAGATTTAATGCACTAATAGATCTAATAGCCTCCAACTCAGAATGTAAAACTTGGCAAGACTCACATGATTTATCATCAGGAATTAAAGATCTAAGTCTACTAATTTCAGAATTTTGGCTTTCAACAACACAATTATTTTCTTTCAATTTTTGTTTTGTCTTTTGTAATTCAATAACAAGTTTAATCAAACCATCTTCAAGCTCATCATATGATGGTCTTACCTCATCAGGATCACTGTCGTTGTCATCATTGTTGGTGCCTGTCATGAAGCACATGCCCGTGAAGTCATCGTTGTTCTTCTTCTTACCTTTAGCATCATCGTCGTCGTCGTTATTCCACATCGCTCAAATCAAGATGCTCAATAGCCGATATGATTTTTTTCAGCAAACTTGCGACGGAAATTGCCACCCTTGGTGTTTTTGTTCTTGGGTGGCCGACAACGGTAATTCTTATCTTACTTGATCACCTTCCCCTAGAGCTTGGGACAATCTATCTTAATATGGTCTGACTCGCCACACTCATAGCATCTGATCGGACCTGACAGGCCACCTCGCTTCCTCATCCTCACATTGTTGAGTGCTTTGTATGCTCGTGAGGAGATCAACACCAAGTCGATGGACCATGTGGTTGTGACCCCATGTGTGTGATGAGTAATTGACGTCGGTTTAGGAAAGTCGAGTTTGGTTTATGTGGTTCGGACCATGTCGTTGCGTGATGCAATCAGCCTTAGTCGGACTTGGTCAAACTTGGTCGTATGGGCTTAGGATGCTTAGTCTCTTGTTGCGATAGGTTTGGGCTGTTACTTGCTTAAGATTACTCTTAATGCTTCTGTTGATTACATGTTATCGAGCGGTGTTATTTGATGTGTTTCTTGTTGTGATGGCTGCAGGACGTCGAGGAGGAGTCGTGGCGAGACACGACGTGACTGGACTAGACACAGGCGGTGTCGAGGTCAGAACGGTCGGAGGTGTCGAAGACGGCGGAGACTCGAGGTGGTTGCGATGCTTGGACAGCAAGACACGAGGAAGCTTCCCGGAAGGTGCAGGAAGGGTGTCTCGGTAAAAACACAAAGCTGCATTAAAGGAAGCAGATTATGGATAAAGCACTAGAGTTGGTGAGGCTTAGCGGGTAAAGAGAGAGGCAAATCCATTAGTGGAGAGGCTATATAAGGAGGGTGTCTTCTGCATGGTCTTAAAGGCTTTTGGAGGTTGTTTTTGCTTTCTCTTTAGTTGTTGAGACTGGGTGGAGGAGGCGGAGGGTTGTGTCCCCTTCGATGTCTTTCTCTGTGTGTGTGTGTGTGTTCTTGAGAGATAGGAGATGGGTTCTTGATCTTTCAAGCATGTATGCGGTTGTAGGGATGGTATGAGTTCATACTCTATGCAATTATGTATCTCTCTTCCTCATTATCAATCCAAGATGATTTTATTTGAGTTTGATTGAGTTCCCAGGCTCTCTGTGGTTTTTGCCCTTCTATGCTTTCTAGGCTTGATTTTTGAGATTTTGTGTTTTGGCTCGATTCTTGCTGGGGAGTGGCAAAATGGGTTGCTCTGTGATGGAATTGCATTTCTAGACCCTTTGGTCATCTAGTTCCAAGAGCAATTAGATCAATTTGCAAGAATCATGTTTTTCTCTTTTCTATGTTCATGCCTTCTCTGTTCTCCTTCTCTAGGGTTTGGTATCTTTTTCATGTTCCCTTGAACATCTATGCCCAGATTTGAGTCTCAGAATCCCAAGGTTATTCCCTAGTTAATTTCTCAGTTTCATGCTCAAAGGGTTAGAGATTAATTGGGAATTTGGATTTTTGGGCTGCTCTCTGTAAGTTTTCCTTTGTTCATTCTCTGCTGATCATTTCTAGGGTTTGAGGTGGATTTTGTATTTCTTCATGAGATGCCCTAAGGTTTTGTCTCTTAAGTGCTAGGCCTATTGCTAATCTTTCTACAAAGTTTCATAAGCATTAGTTCAAAGATTGGTAAGGAATCTGAATTTCAATCCTTCCCATGACTATTTTCAGTTTCTTGACCAAAATCTCAAATTCTTGATGTCCTGGTGATTACTCTCAAGATTTGGTATCTCTCTGGTATTTAGTCTTTGTTCTTAACCTTCTGGGTTGAATGGAATAGAAGAAAGATCAAAATTTCCATGTTTGAGAAGAACTCAGTGTTTGCTGAAAAAGTTTCAGGCTGCTGTGCCCGAGGACCGGTCTGACCGAAGTTATAAGGGCGGTCTGACCAGAGTTATAAGGGCGGTCTGACCGGTGTTATAAGAGAGGTCTGACCTCACTTTGAACTATGGTCAGACCGGCCCCTCTGGAAAATGTTGTTTGAGCTATTTTTCTTCATTGCTTCTTTCTCGTGTGTGTTTAGGAGTTCCAAATGACATGAGTATTCCTCTTCATAGTTTTTCATAGCTATTGGGAAGGAGACTCATTCGTGAATACTTTTGAGGGGTTGTTTTTAATTGAGAGCCATTCACCCCCCCCTCTGTCGCCATTTCGGTCCAACAATTGGTATTAGAGCCGGTTAGCTCTTCTCAATAGATCTAAACCGGTCTCTAGAGCCATGACAACAGACAAGTACTCGACCAAGCCCCCGGTTTTCAATGGGATTGATTATCCCTTCTGGAAGAGCCGAATGGAGACGTACATCCAGGCTCGGGGGTACGCCATCTGGCGTAAGGTCAAGGTCCGGTTTGTTGTTCCTGCCGATGAGAACATCAATGCTGGAAATATGTATGATGTTGAGGCAAACGCTAAGGCAAGGAACATCATAATCCAGGGGCTGGTCGTAGCGAGTTTGACCTCATATCTCATGTTTCGTCTGCCTTCGATATTTGGAAGACCCTCGATGCTTACCATGAGGGCACCACCCAAATAAAGACGGTGCGACAGGATCACAACACAACTCGCATCACAAAATAACCATTGTCAATTATTCATCACCAAAATATTCTAGACTTAGCCACATGGTCTAACAGACATCATGCAAATTGCAAGGAACTGTTCAATAGTCTAAGCAATCTCAGCTGCGAGCTAACATCTTGTCAGTATGCATGAAAATTCAGAAAGTTGAAATTCATGTGTAACCTTTTAACTGTGTATATATATAATCATTGCAATCCTAGCACAAATAGGTCGACAGTCATCCATCAGACATTTTGTGTAATAATAATGCAACAATTCATACAGAGAGAATGCCAATCAGCATTCATATCAATCAATATCCACTTTCTCATTCATCATTCAACGTCAAAATTGCACACGCCTTAGCGACCGCTTGTGTCATATTAAATTCAACAAGCAAATCAGAATATACATACATATATATGGCGGTAAACTCAGCCACTTCAAGCTAATTACGCTATTATACCATAAATTGTACTTTTGAGCTGAGTATAGGAGCACTACTATGAAAAAAATGTACCGGATTCTAATTTTACTTCTGAATTTTCTCAACTGTCGGTAGTTACCATACTATGATTAGCCACAAGTACATAGTCCAAGACTGTACACACATGCCAGCCTCGTTTCTGCAATTGTTGGACCTACAAGGCGGCTAGAAAGGGGTTGAATAGTATCCTCATAAATATCAATTTCTCGAAATTTCTTTTATTCAAGAGAGAAATCAAAACTTTTCACTTCAATAGCTATTAAAAACTATGAAGATCAGAGACCAATTATCCATAAGGAAAGATCCAAGAAAAACTGAGACAAATGAGCCTCAAAAGGTTCTAGCAGTCTAACCTCCAACTAGAGGGCGGTTTGATCGCTACTTGGTTAGTAGTATAACCACTTGGCAGTCTAGCAGCTACTTGGTTGACAGTCTGATCTCTAATTAGTTGGCAGTACGATTTCTCCACAAGAATGGAACAAATTTTCAGCACTATTTCAAATTTAAAAATAAATGAAACTTTTGATCCATAACTCAAAATGACTCAAAACTTGAACCAAAACTAGATCATGACCTTAAGAATATATTCCAAACAAAGATATTGAAAGAACCTAAAAAAATTGGGATCTTTTGGCTCTTGAAGTTCCGCTGCGCCAAAACCAGACTGAAACCACAAATTAAACCAACCCTCAAACTAAGCCTCCAAATCATTTGAAGTTTTTATGCATCTTCTCTAGGATATCAGGAATCTATTTCAATCAACAATTAAGAAAATCATTGCCAAAGTTTTGGCATTTTTTCATTTAAAGGAATGCTACACCAAAAACGGACAAAACTCAAGAACTTGGAGCAATATTTGCTTGTGGGTAATTGATGGTCAAGATGATCTTAGATATGCTCCCACATATCCCAGCAAGCTTAATCATAATAAGAAACCAAGCCGAAATCCGTAGAGCCAAAGAACCCCAAAATCATCCTTTCTTGAGCCAAAACCGAACAATCTCAAGAACTTACAAATAAGAGTGCATAGATGGATGGAATTAGGTTACCAAGAGATATATCCATTACTTACATGTCCTTGACACAAAGCAACATCAAAAAGGGAAGATGAGACACCAAAAATTAAGCCAAATCAAGATTTTATCACTTGAACACAAGAGGGAGATACTTGGATGAATTTTGATCTCTATTGATATTTGAAGATAAATGTTTACAGCCACTCGCTAGACATATATAAAACCTAAGGATGACAAAAAAATCAGCCACAAGAGCCTCTCTGTAACATCCTGAAAATTTGAATTTGAAAATATGAAGTTTTTGAATTATTTTGCAATACATTTTATCTGAATTTGGAGTTTATAATGTACTTCTAAAAATTTGGTTGAGGTTCCAAAAATTAAAAGTGCAAAAAGGAACAAGCATGTTCAAATAATAGGGAATTAAATTTAAAAGAATGGCCCATGAAAGGAGGGAGGAATTTGAATTAAAATACAAAAATTTTATAAAGACAACAAATACAATGGGCAGTAATATATATATATATATATATATATATATATATATATAACATGTGCAAAAAGGTTTAGTAAAGGAGCAAAAACATAAAAGGGAAATATACATATGCACATCAATAATTAAAGAGGAAAAGTATATGTATATATATATATATATATATGTACATATACATAAGTGTAAGCATCAATAAATAAATAAAATAAAATAAAATAATAGGAAGAGGAGGTCAGACCAGGCCAGTCGGCCCAGCCCAACCCCCATGCGTGCCTTTCTCCCCACCGGCTGGCCCAACTCGCCCGCACCTTTTTTTCCCTGGCGCATGGCCCCATCTCCACCCGCATACTCCCTCCCTGGCCCGTGGACCCGAGTCCCCCGCACTGTGCTTCTTCTCCCCGAGTCCTCTCTCTCTCGCTTCTTCCAGGCCGTGGCCTCGCGCTCGCCCTCGCAGCCCAGCCCGCCTCCTCACCCGCACTCGGACCAGCAGGCGCACGGCTCGGACCAACGGTCGCCGTTGTCCTGTCCGCTCCCGACCGAAGCACTCGCCGCCGCCTCTTTTTCTCGCCCCGCCCCCGCCCGGTCTTTTCACGCGCGCGGCTCTAGGCCCTGCTGCCACTCAGCACGCGTGAAGCCATCATCACCATCCTGCTCTACCGCCGCTCACCGACACGACCTGACGGGCGCCGTCCCGAGGCTGGTCTCGCTCGCTCGCTCGCCTATAAGTACCGCCGAGGGCACCGCTGGACTCCCCACGCTCCACACTCCATCCATCTCCGGGTAATCGGGATTTAGTGTCTTCCCCGCCGCCGGCGCCGCCCTTCTTCTCCGTCGCCGGCCACCGGGCTTCCCGCTAAATTCCGCCGCTAGAACCCAATTCAAACCTCCCACGCCATCCCCGGAGCCTCGCGGTTCTAATCCCGGTCTTCCCCGCGACTCCCGTGGGTTGTACACCGCCGGCACCGGAGTCCTCCCCGAGCTCGCCGCTACTAAAAGGGGAAGGGAGTACACCTCTTCTCATCGTCTACTAAAAGGGGAAGGGGGTAGGGGTACAAAAGCGGAACTGATAAAGTGCTTGCGATACCCAAAAGACTACAAGCAAGCACGGCCAAAAGCTATCCTGCTACTCCTGCTGATATTGCCACTACGCGATGTCGATCGGAGAGATGGAGCGGCTGCGGCTGCGGGTCGGTGAGCTGGAAGCAGTGCGCGAGTCGTCGCTGGTCGGCGAGAGGAGAAGACGATGGCCGCTGCTGGACCCTCTGGCGTCTGCTGCAGTGAAGCCCGGAGGTCCACACCGGCATGCCGGTGCTGCACCTCTGACAGTAGGGGCGGGCAGAGGCAGACTAAGGCTAGTGGGAGCCCGTGCAGGTGTAGGCGCCGGCGTCTTTGGTGCCGACGGCCGCTGCCGGCGTAGCGCCGAAGTGGTGCTGCAACTGCTGCTGCCACTGCGGGAGGCAGTGGGGCTGGAACCCTCTCCGGTGAGGCCGGCGTGTAAGTCGGGGAAGCTGGCGTGTAGGTCGGAGAAGCTGGCGTGTAAGTCAGAGAAGCTGGAGTGTAGTCGGCCTGAGCCCGAAGACGCGCGAGCTCAGTCTCTGCAGCGACCCGCTCTCGCTCAGACAAAGCTAGGGCGGTGTCTCGTCCGGCCAACTGGAGGCGAAGCGCGTCTGCGTGCTCGTAGCTGGCTGTCAGTAGTGTCCTCAGCTGTCCGACCTCCTGCAGGGCCCGGCAGTAGGTGTTGACCATCGCCTGGGTCAACTGTACCTGGTGAGTCAGCCGGGGGTCGTCTACCGGCGCGTCCAACTCCTCGGGGAGAGGTCCGCCCGCGTACAAGGTCGGAAAGTAGCAGAAGGGGGACGGCACGAGCTCGGGCCCGTGTAGCTGCATCAGCCTGGCTGACAGCAGCTGAGCAGCGTCCTGGGGTGGCCGGTGGTGACGACGACAGGCTCAACTCCTCCTGGTCAGGCGTAGACAAACCCCTCCATGATCCAGGCCTCCTGGTCTCGGGTCTGGATCCGTCGCCCCCGGAAAATGGGGTGCTGGTCGTACTTGAGGAACTGCAGCAACAGGCGAAGCAACTCGACGTGGTCAGTCTCGGTCTCCGCGTGCGTAAGGTAGTCCCAGGGAGCGGCTGAGGAGGATCCGGCCATCTACATTTTTAGAGAAAACAAAAGGTCAGACCAGGTAAAGGAAGAGTAAAGTCTAGGAGAAGTAAGAGTAAGAAGTAGTGAACTATATTTTATCAAAGTTTTTATTAGTTTTCGAAATTAGACACCATCCTTAAGGCACGACCATCTTAACTAGGTTTCTACAGTCGTATGCTCTGATACCAGCCCTGTCGGACCCCGGGTTTGAACCAACCCAGAATCCCCTGTGATTTCACTGCACTATTCCCTGGATCAGTAGATAGTGCTCACAGATACAATGCTGATTCATTTCATACACGATACAGGTCATATTATTATTACAATACCAGGTACACGAGTCCCATATAAGGACAAGTATTACAAAAGGGGCCTTCAGGCCACAAGAGTGTACCATTGCATTATTGACGGAAGCAAAAGGGAGGCTCATCTCCCCACAGGCAAGCGACCGGGATAACCTAGGTGTGCTCAATATCATCCAGGAGACCTGGTTAACATTAAGGACACCTTTCAATTAGATTGGTCGGCCAGACTGTAAGGAGAGAATTAGATTTTAGCCTAACTACCCCCATCTTCATTTCCTTCGCCCTCCGGATCCTGGTAGTACTCATATTGGTCTTGATTTGCAAACTCTGGGGGAAAAGGGAGGGAGAGCGAGGTGAGCACACACAACCGTGCTCCGCGAGCCAACATTCACAGAATGCATGTAATTATATGCAAGGCTTGAACAAGGATAGTTTGGGTTCTTTTATTTGCGCAGAGCAACAGTTGTAATTAATATAAGTACAAAACCCTAGGACCTGGCATTTTAACAAAACGTATTTTCAAGAGTTGAATGACGTAATATGTATTTAGTGGTATTGGCTACATCCACCGATGCTAACAATTTTGGATTTACTAGTCCACATCACCACTGGAGTACTTCCCTACAGGAAAAATTCAAAGGTTGGAGTACTTCCCTCCAAATTGTTTTTCGTACCCGCCCACAAGAGTTTTAGAAATAGAACTAACTCAAGGAAGTTTCCATGTCCGCCCCTGACCGTGGGCACGGCTATTCCAATAGTTTATTCTCTGCAGAGATCGTACACTTTACCCACAAGAGATGACCAGCTCGTTGCCCCACACGATTCCGTAGACGTGTGGTTAAGTGGGTCACCACAATAGCCTTTCGAACTACCTAGCCCCTTTCGTCATCCCACCTTATGGGCTGTTCCCCCTGGCGGTGGGTCCCATACTTTGCACAGGATGTCTCCACGGAAACTAGCGCCTTCGGACTCCACTCTCCATAACGCTAGCACGGCTGGAGACGTCACCCTCCTCTCGGTGTCCCTTTAGGCCCTCCTTTGCCCTTACAGCACTCCTCTCCACTACCGATGAGATGAGTTTCGGGGGTTCGATAGAATTACTTAGCTAAGTTGCAATTTGCAGACTTGTGGTCGTACTGTTATACACAGAGATGCCATCACAGGATTAAGTCCTTAATGTGTTCGGGCGGTTCAAACCACAAGCCAATGTGCTACTTCCACACCCACCACTCTTACCGTCCGCCCAAACAAGTATAGCAAGTTTTGAGGGTTTCGAGAAGTCTAAAATAAGTTGCCACAAAATATCCAGCCACGTACCTCCCGTGACTAGCCCAAAACTAGTGTTCAAGTTTTTGAAAGCTATGATTAGGCAGGTAATGCCCTAGATCGACAGAACGCATGGCATTTAATTTAGACATATACCTATTTAGGATAGTAACAGTAATACCTACGGCGACAAGGTACATGATCTATCAAAATTCAAGGAGGGTATAGCTATATACATTTTTAGATCTTCAAGTGGGAGGTAACTACCTTATAGCTCACATATTTTATATATGAAATAACGCATGCAGTTTGACTATTTTTAAACCAAGATAATTTGCAAGAAAACATAGGAGCAGAATGATCAAGAATATTGACTCGCCTGGGTCTAAACGTAGAGGGTCTTGCTGGTCTTGAGGTAAGTCACCCTGCTGCTCTGGCGTACCTTCAAATTCTACTCGAACAACGCAGACCGACAAAGTAGGAAACAGACATAAAGCACAAATAAGCATAAAATAATAAGCAAATGAGCTCAAAAATAAACCAAACCAGAACCAACAGAAAGAGCTTGAATTTAGAAAAATTTAGAAACAAGTTTCGCCCAAATCGGAGTTACGATGAGAGAGAACGAGTCAATTGAATTTTCATTCCCGGGAAAATCCCAAAAATGAAAAGGGAGAGAGAGAGTTCACTCTCTGACATGTGGGTCCCGCGGGTTTTTAATTTTAATTTCAGAATAATTTTTATTTGGGAAACACTGAGAGTATGACAGGTGGGGTCCACGGTTTAATTAATTTTCTTATTTCTGAAAACGGGCCAGAGACTGACATGTGGGCCTAGGCACTGTGCAAGGGCCCACCTGTCAGTGTCTCAAGCCAATTCCCGGGGGTTTAACAGTTTTAATTTAATGGAGGGCCCACGTGTCAGCCTAACTAGGGGTTTTAAACGTGCTTAGGCCCACTGTCAGCGAGGCGATTACCTCCCTAATCACCGCGATTAACGGTTAAATGCGGGGGGGCAAACCGCGCGAGCAGAGTTCGCCGACCGAAGCGGCGGAGCCGCCGCCGGCGCGAGAGTGGGCTAGGGGAGCTCGGGGAGACGGTCAAAATGGACCGCCCGACCTCGCGCGCACCCGATGGTGGGGCTAATCGGCCCGAGGTGGACCGGGGAGGCGCCGGCGGCGAGCCCAGCAGCGGCGGAGCCAGGGGGTTGGCCGCGGCGGCGAGTTCGGCCACGGGGGTTCAATTAAACGAGGGGAAAGGTACTAGGGGTGGTACGCAACTCACCCGAGTGGAGGGGAAGGCCCGAGATGGCTTGGAGAAGGCTGTCGACGGCGAGCTCGGATGGCGGAGGTGGACGATCGGCGCCGGGGGAGATGAGTCGACGAAGCTCCGAACGGGTGGCTCAGTCGGCTTCGCGGGGTGGCGAGGAAGCTCCGGCTATAAGGAATCGGCTGGGGGTCCCTCGAATCGGCGGCGGCGAAGGGTGGCCGGAGATGGGGAAGACGGGGGCCGGCGAGCAGCAGAGGGGGAGAGAGGTCGATTAAATGGGGGAAAGACTCCCGGGGACAAAAGGGAGTCGGGGAGGAGAGTAATGCCGCCGGGGTCTTGGGTGAGTGGCGGCGCGACGGCCCAAGAACGCCGCGGCGGTGATTTTCGTGGCGAATAACGGGGGTGGAGGTGGAAAAACCACTAGCCACTTGGGGGGGTTTTATAGCGGCAAAAAGCGCAGCTAGGACAGAGGGGGGCATGGGCAACGGAGCTCCCGCTCCTGTAGCGTACCCGGCGAGAGGAGAGGCGTGACGGGGGCTAGGCATGCTAGGGCGCACGGACAGCATGGCGGGGGTACCGTGCTCCTACGGTCGCAGAGGAGGAGGAGGGGCGCGGCATGGCCAACTTGGTCCGGCGGCTACGGCTCGGGTACGGCGGCGCGGCTACGGCGGCACGGCCGGCATGGGCGGCGGTGTTGGAGCGACGGGGGAAGGACGCCGAGCCTCTGCTGCCCACTGAATGCGACGACGACGGGCATGCCGAGGTTGGCGAGCGGCGACGTGGCCAGGACTACGGAGTCGGGGGCGGCTCCATTGGTTGTCCCGGCGGCGAGCGGGGAGTCGGCGCGTGGAGGGTCTACGGCGGGAGGGGCCGGGGCCTAGGCCGACGGGGACGCCGGGAAGCGCGGGGAGACCGCCACGGGGCGCGCGCGCGTGGGGAACCCGGAGGCGGGCCGCTGTTGCTGGGTCCGACGAGGGCGCGCGCGGAGCGGAGAGAGAGGCGGAGCGCGGGCGCTCGGGAAGAAGAAGAAGAGGGGGAGCGCTTCGCTAGGCCGGGCGAAGCCTAGGAGAGAAAAGGGAACGGGCCCCAGAGAGGGCAGGCCGGCCGGGAGAAAAGAAAAAAACAACTTGCCCATCCGGGAAGAGAGGAAAAGAGAGGGAATTTAGGTAGGGCCAAAAGGGATTTTTGGGCTAAGATATTTTAATTTAAATTTTGAAATTTTGAGATTAACTTTCCAATAACCAATAAAACAAGGCAATTAAGCAAATTAAAAATGGGGTGTCACATCACCCTAGCCAAAAATTATAATGGTAACCTTTTGAAAGTAAGTCCATACCTATACGTCATGCTTAGCACTGCTTAGACATCAAGGGCACCAAAAATGCCCCATAGCCTCACTTTAAATCTTGAGAAATTGGTTTGGGCAGTCATGGTGGAAATGACTGGTATATTTGGTTATGGATATTTTATGCTTCCAAAAACCTCAACTTGCTTAATTATCTGGGCGGATCAGAGTGGTGCAGTGGAAGCACAAAGTGGTTAGTGGAAGACCCGCCCGGATAACCCTAAGGACCGAATCTTGTCATGACCTCCTGTGTAAAACAAGTACAACCACAAGTCTGTAAAGTACAACTTGGCTTAGTAAATTTACCAGACCCTAAAAGTCATCATCATGGAAATAGTGCAAGTGGCGGCCTGGGTGGCAAGCTTGAATGGGACACCCGCAGGTGGTGGCCTGGGTGGCAGGCTTGAGGGTGAAGTTCTTCTGCGACGTGCTAGTAGTATGGGTAGCCAGCTGCTAGGCGATAGGAGGGGAACATCCCGCACAATGAATGGGACCCACCGCAAATGGGAGCAACCTATAGGGTGAGATGATGGGATGGGCGAGGTATTTTGAATGGTTACTGTGATGGTTTGCTCAACCGCATGACTAAGGAATCGTGTAGGGCAACGAGTGAACTGTGTCTTGTGGGTAAAGTGTGCAAACTCTGCAGAGTCAAAACTATTCGAATAGCCATGCCCACGGTTAAGGGCGGACATGGGAACTTAACTAGATATAGTTTTATTTAAAAATGTTTCGAAAATGGGAATGAAAATATGGAGGGCAATGGAAAGCCCTAATTTGATTTGTCCTGGGTGTCGTCCCAGTGGTAAGTTAAGCGGCTATAACGCTGAAATGTGCTATATGGCGTAGATGCCATGTAACGGTGGATGGAATCTGTGTCGATAATAAGTTAGTCTTACTTCACAAAATTATGTCATGAATTTTTACCTGCTTGGTCATAGGAATTTTTAAGTATCGTATTTAAAAGCAGTTTCTGGCAAAATAAAATAAACCCGAGCCATCCTTGATAAGCCTTGCATACTATCTATTGCATACTGTGTGTTGGCTCGTTGAGCACGGTGGATTTGTGCTCACACTCGCATTACCCAACAAAAAAAACAGGGACACAGGATCATTATGCCCATAAAGACACCCCTACTACTGAAGGAAGGAACAACGAAGGGAACTAGGGCGTAGTTTATGGACATAGAAAAGTTGACCCAAGGCCTTGTGTGCATGTATATTATCGGAGTCTCGATGATATATAATGCACACATTACCCCCAGTCGCTTGCATGTGGTTGTGGTTTCACTTTTGCTTTCATTTCCGCTGGTTTATTGTAATGAAGAACATTTGGCCCTAGCGGCCCCTTTTGTAAACTCTCGCCCAATGTGGTGTATCTTAAATTCTGTAATATTATTATAGTCTATGCGATATATGACATGATTCAGCAATGTACCTGTGTGCACTATCTACTGATCCAAGGAATAGTGCAGTGAAATACAGTAGATTCTGGATTGAAAAATCCAGGTCTAACACTCTCACATCTCCTACAAGGTTCTCTCCAAGAACCCTAACTCTTCTCAAGGCTAGACATGAACTATCTCCAAAAGCTTAACCCAAGCCACTTCTCTCTCCTTATATATGGAGGCTTACAAGAGAAACCATAACTAGTATCTCTAGTTGGGTTTCAACAACTTTTACATGGGCTAACCCATTAACCCAACACCATACCAAGTTTTACACTTACACATGCATACTTCTCAAAGCGCACATACCCATTAACCTATTAATGAATCAACACTTGATCCACTTAGCATTTTCATCACATCATTTACGTAAACCACTTAGTTCAATGCCACCGTTTCACACACCGTCACTTTTTTTGGTATTTGACAATTTACCAATATGCCCCTCTACCATCTTCTACGAAACTTCCCATTTCCTTTGCCTTGACCGTAGACTTGACCTCTTCTCGAGCCTAGTCCATGGCCATTTCCTCCTTTGCAAGCAATCTCTATGCTTGCAATATATAGCTTCACCAATGGCTCACATATCGTCAAGTCTCTTTGTGTCGAATCCCCCGACCATGCCTCACTTGCCCCAACATCCTTGACCGTTCTAAGCCTTGGCTCCTCCATGAGCGTAGCCTCGATCCTCACCATTGACCATGGTTGACTCTAAGATTTCTTGCACTTCCAAAGACAAATAAATCATTTCTGGGCACTAGTTCTTCATAACTTGACCCATATTAGTCCAAACATGTTTCATGCACAATGAATGTACCCAAGCTCCAACACCCATGTCATGCCCAGACTCAACCAACTCAGTTCAAATCAACTTTCGCTCCAAACCTCTAAGGCCGGTCTAACTGCCAACCATAGGCTGATCAGACTGCTAGCACCTCAGCCGGTCAGACCGCCAACCAAAGGCTGATCTGACGGCCAGCCCTAGGCTGGTCTGATCATGGCCCCAATGCCGGTTAGACCGCAGGCAACAGAATGCAACTAAAAAATTGTAAACTCTTAAAAACCAAACTCAAAGTCCATAAACTCTTTAAATCAAAAGTTAATTACTCATCATAACCATAAGTGACCTCATATGGTCTCACAATCTCTCCCTTGATGAGTACATTAACAAACACCAAAAAAGCAAGAAATTGAGTTTGTTTTTGAAAATAAAAGCAAGAAGTTGCAAAATCCACATATGATCTATTTGAAAGAGAAAAAAAGAGCTCATGACCATGTTGACAAAGTATGGAATGGAGAAAATATCAAGAAAGGACAAGTGTTCCACAAAAAGCTCTAAATCACACCTAAAACCCAAACTAAATCACACCTAAAACCTCACAAAAACTCAATCTTGCTCATAGTCTAAAGAAAAAATTAGTTTCTAATATCTTATTTTCATAGCAAGAAAAAGAACCAAAAAAGCAAATGACATGAAATGAACCTCCCCTCACTTAAATATCTTATTTTAGTGCTTTTAGGTTCTAATTGAGCAAGTTTTGTAACTGATACCACTTATATCACAAAATGCTTATCCCCCTTTATGCAATTTTCATCCATTAATGCATTTTTTTCTCAATCATTCTTCCCATTTTGGCAATATAGACATCAAGAGTTAAAACTCCCCTCAAAATGTAAATGATACCACTTGGAGCAAAAGAAGCATGAGAGAGTGTAAGATGGAGAAGGCCGACTGGAGGGGGTGAATATGAGATTCTAAAAATTCTCTTCTAAGCTATTTTGTTAAAACCCAGTTTATAATGCGGAAGCTTAACTTAATTTAGTTTAGTACAAATAAAGCCTAAATATACTATGTTTACCTAAGCGCACTAACACCTTAAGTCTATGTCAAGGTTTGTAATTCTAGGATGACAAGCAATCAATTTAATTCTATAAATATAAATTGCTTGAATGTAAATTGAGCACAATAAAACAAACCACAATGACACGGTTCCTTTTTACCGTGTTGTCCGGAGACTAGCCGATCTCCCCTAGTCCACATTGAGGTAAGCCCAAATAAATTGGACCGGCTCCACGAATTAAGCTAACCACATCAAATCCACTAGTGGTAGCTCTTTCCTTCTCTAAGTAGGTGAGCTCCAACCTTCACACTTCACCAGATCTTCTCACAACCTTCTTTGAGAATATCACCGCGCATGACGCCTCCAACGCCATCTAAGAGTCAACAAACTCCAAGAGTAACAAGTCAAGTCCCTTACTTGACTTTCACCACGTGCAACTAATGCAAAATTTTGGAACTACTGCTCCCCTCGTAACGGTCAGAAAACTAGCCTTTATTCAGCAAAATCGGTAGTTCCACTAGCAAAAGTCCGGTACTACCGATCATCAGTAGTTCTGATTTCTGGCATGGTACTTCCGTTTGTCTTGGGGCCAAAACTTGGCGCTATCTGAAAAGACGTACCGCCCATAAATCCGAAACTTCTGAGGTCTGGTAGTACCTCTCACACAGAGCTGGTAGTACCGCCTTCCAGTTGTCCTGCGCAATACATGCCGGTACTTCCGATTTTCGGTACTACCATGCCACTCAGGTCAGTACTTCCAATTCCTGACAAGTGTATATACTTCAACAAATCTTACAAAACACATTTATAAATTATAGTATCATGCACACAAGGATTAAACATGATTTCCAACAAGTTACAAAACATATTTGCACACTTTTAGAATCATGACACAATGTATAAGTACATGGACTTCACATATTTGCAAATCACATTCACAAACCTAAGTCACATGTTACAAGGATTGTATATGAGCTTCAACCATTTGCAAAACACACTTGCAAATATGAGTCTCATACTACAAGGAGTAGAAAACATGGACCTCAAACACTTGAAAATACATTCGCAATGTATGGTCTCATGTTACAAGGATTCAACACATAAGCTTCAACTATTTGCAAAACACACTCGCAAATATAAGCATCTTGCTATGATGAACTAAAGTAGGTGAGGTTGAGTTATCAACACATGATGAGATTTAAGCAACTAGACATGACCTATCTTAATAGTACAGTAATCTATACTAGCAATCCAGTCTTCTCACCAAACACTAAGATTGGTAAAAGACAAGAAACACATTCTTAGCCCTAACTAGTCATACCTTTGCCTTGAACATCCTCTTGAAGCTTGATGATGCACATCTTTACTTTAAGTCCGGATCATTGTCACTTGAATTTCATCAAAATATGATGAGTCTTCATTGGACTTGATGATCAACACATGATCATCTCCTCCTGGACATGCATCAACTAATGATGCATATTCTTCTCGATAGCCTTCAACATATGAAGCCATTTTTCATCCCGCATCTTGACTTGATGATCTTCAATACATGAAGTCATCCCAAGTTATACTTATTTGTAGAACCTAACCTATTCATCGTTGTCATGGAAAATGTTAGTCCACAAATCAATTGTCATCAATTACCAAAACTTCACCATTAACTCATGATGGAGGAACTAGATTCAACAATATTTCCTTTTTAGTAATTCATGACAATCTTAACAAATAATAAGCTAGAAATATGATTTGTGAGTATACAACATGTATACAACAATTGTATACTCTAGAATAAGCTTTCAAAGCAATTAATTCAATTGAATGTGAGTGTTTGTTTTTTAGATTAATTGCTAGCAAAGTTTACACATTCAGTTGTCATTAATTATCTAACATTAACACATAATGGAGGAATTAGATGACAACGTGATTATGAGTATATATGAACTACACAATCTATACATCCTAAAAGGATATATTTCAAAGTAAAGATCCTAACATGTGTTGAGAGGGAAACATGGATCAACATTAATAAAACCATAAAATATAGAGTGAACTCCCACTAAATATGTACATACAAGAATGTATAGTGGAAATATATGCACATATTTAAGTTAGACTATTTGGTGAAATTCAATTTATATTTTGGATCTGAAGAATGCACTGAGTTATAAGAATGTGATGTTGAATGCATACCTCTTATGGTTTTCACCTTTTTATCCAAATGAGACTAACCAATATCATAATCAATAAACAAGTTCGTATCACAAGTAGATTTGTCAGTATCGTCAAAACCAACTTAATAGAGCATGAGCTCACAGAGAGCATATATGCATGCATGAAGATGCAAAACCTAAAGAGCTTGAAAAATTAGCCAAAGTGAGGTTCAAGTTAAAAAACATACCACTCGAAGTCATAGAATGTATACAAAGTAATCTAAATAATGACGAGTCATATATAACCAACTTAGGCAAGATAGTATAATTTAAAACACTCAACTTAATTTCAAGATAAGTATGGCTTAAAAATTGATAAGTTTGTCTAAATGTATCCAAATATGAGATAAGTCATGTCAAAAAGGTTAAATCAAATCAAGAAGCATAAATTGAATCAATTAGAGTGATATAAGTTTGATATTGAATTATTTTCTTCAAGCACTTGGAATTAATTAACACATCTAGCACTTATAAAAACATATTTTAGTCTTATCTTAGCAAAGTAAGTCCTAGATTAGGAGCCATCCATAACTACCTCCTAAGGTTCAACCATTTTCTATAATTTTTATTTTATTTACATTTACTTAGCCATGTGCTATATCTCAAGCCTTTGTCGATCATCCCAAGTGATAAGCTTAAGAGTATGGTATTGGTCATCAAAAACTCTCCCTGAGTTTATGCCTAGTGCAATGACAAAAGCTTAAGAGTATGGTATTGGTCATCAAAAACTCTCCCTGAGTTTATGCCTAGTGCAATGACAAGTCATCTCACGAGAAAAAAATTGGTGAGACCAGTTTTTTCGCACAAAAATATATTATTTTTTATTTTATTGCCTCGTTCAAGAATAATGAGCTACTCCTGAGTCTGTAAGCAATAAATGACCATAGCCACAAAAGCTTAGAAGAAGTAAACACATGCTTCAACAAAGAACTAGCATAGCTCGATCTAAAGATTTATGTTCTAAATTCAAAAGAGCATATTTTACATGGCATATATCATAAAAGAATCACTAGAAAGAAAACTAGTCAAAAGATTCATCCTTGCAAACTTGAAAGATAAGAATTGCAATAATTGATACCACTTGTGAATTATAGTTCAAGTTTGCAAATTAAACTAGAATGTCAAATTTTAATCATACATACAAAAGGATGACAATGCTAGCTAAATAGGCATAACATGGCATTGAGCAATATCAAATTAGAATTGCATCACAAATGAGTAATAGTTAAAGCTAATATCTAAATGGATATCTCACAATACAATGCCATGGATGCATGATGCAAAAAGGAAGTAAGAAGATAAAACTTTCTAATTACAAGAAGATATCAATTGTAAGAGACCACTTGTAGAAACAAAAGGGATCAAACTTTCCCTAAAAACAAGCTACAAGAGAAAACATTTAAAAGCACTTGTAAGGGAAGAAATAGCTCAAAAGATCCAAACTAGCAAAAGTCACTCCCTAAACTCTCTCGTCACAAGGAATGACTAAAAGAAGAGAAAGCTAGGTTCTATACGTCACATGGTCTCTAGGAGAATGATGACTTATAGTTAGCAAGCAAATCTAAAACACTAAAAATTACCATCACTAAAAACTAGTGACTGAAGAAGTAAGCTCAATCTAGACAGAAGGAAAATACAACCTAGAAGACCAAAAATGTGCCTAAGAGAGACTCGTGCAAGAAGTGAGCATATCCTTAGCCCAACCAATCCTCCAACTACAATGCCCCTAATGATATGCAAAGCATAAATCAATGGCAAAGGTAATGCACATGACACAAAACCTGCGTCGCATCGCTTGCCAGTGAGATGTAGTCATAGGAGTAGAAGCTGAGTCATGATGCATCCCAAAAGTTATAGCCATCACTAAATGTTGAAATAAAGAAGACAAAGACCTAAAAGCTCTAGAACCAAGGAGTCAACCCTAGGCTAGTCAGACTGCAATCATGTGTCCGATCTGACCTCTGGGGGCCAATTTGACCACCAGGTGAGTAGTGGTCTGAACGCTCCCTTAGTCCTAGACAACAGTGTATCAAACTTTAATCTCCACCCTCTCATGTAAAGCCTATATTAACAGAAAAGAAGTCGTTTGTGCCTTAGAATTGAGGTTAGTGAAGAATGATACATAAATCCAATCCCAAGGCACATGACAAGCAAGAATGCTATAATCCAAGGTGAGAGGTAGGCAATTAAAAATTCAATTATCACATAAGCATAAGCAAATAATTTTGAGTATGAACAAGAATGTACATAGCATAGCAACGAGCAAAATATGAACACCACATGATAGAGAGATAAAACAAGCTCAATATATTTATGGTAGATATTAAAGTAAATAAGCAACAAAACACATAGCATGGCAAACATACAATCAAGGACACATCATGCAAATGCTATGGATCAATTCATAATTAGCAATACCACTTATATTACCAACACCATGTAACCATAAAACATATCATTGAACAAAAAATGTTGAAAGTATGCTAACATGGATCAAGAGTAAGTTAAGCTAACATAGATATCGAATGGATATATGGATACTTAGAGCACAATATCACAAAAGCATGATTGTGAATATATCAAGATAACTCAAGCTCACGATAAAAAGCCAAGTTCACACATACATAAAAATCATGATCAAAATTCTATCCTATGCATATATGAGCATGAACAAGTATAGCATGACATATGATAAATTGAGAATAACATATGCTAATGCCAAGATAAAGCTCATGTATTCACAAAGAATATATCACACTACCATGTAAATAGAAAACATGATAAGAAAAATCGTAAAAATATATGGTATAATGACATTAAGCAAGTAGATGAATATATGAAGCACTAGCAAGAGCATGATACAATATGTTGCTAGAATAATTCATGCTCATGAGAATAAAACTCATATATCCACAAAATAGAGACAATTGGCTAGCACATGGATAGTAACATGAGTAATACATGCTAATATGGTACAAGTGAGTACATGAATAAGTATAATATGCTAATCATGATCAAACATAACTATAAGGGCATGAAGATATAAGATAGCTTACAGAATAGGTAGAGATACCAAGTGTGAAAGCACATGCCTTTTGAAAGCCATTAAAGGAGTGAAGAACCACCAAGTGTTATAATCACATGATGAAACAAAAGACTGGAACCCATCAATCCATGTTCTCCATCCCGTATCCCTATCTACATATAGGAAGAACAAAATGCCCAAGCCTTGAATCCCGAAGGGTTAGTGAGCAAATACTTGGGAACCCAAAGCTTGGACACACCACCACTTGAAGCATTTGAATTCTTATGTTACTTAGCATGATGCATTGGATGGTTCATGCAAGAAGATTCATTCTTGGAGGCACGCCGTGAGTGGATAACTCGATGAGGAAAACGAGTGCCACACCATCTCTAGAAAAGTGGCAAGAACCTTGCTTGAAAGCACCAAGATGTGAACCAATCAAAGAACCAACAAAACTCACAAATACTCACTGTGGGTGTGCACCTTGATGGGAAAAATGAGATCCACTGCTTGAGAAACAACGAAAATGTTGTGGACTAACCTCCAACTAGACGGTAGTCTGACCGCTACTTGGGTTGGTGGTCTAACCTCTTGGTGGTCCGACTGCTACTTGTTAGTAGTATAACCTCTATTTAGTTGGCAGTTTGACCTCTCCCTAAGAACAGAATAGATTTTTAGTACTATTTTAAATCTAAAAATCGACGAAACTTTTGATCCACAACACCAAATGACTTGAAACTTGAACCAAAACTAGATCATGACCTTAAGAACTTGTCCTAACCAAATATATTAAAAGAACTTAAGAAAGTCGGGATCTTTTGGCTCTTGAAACTTTGTTGCACCAAAACCAGACTAAAACCATAAATTTAGCCAACTCTCAAACCAAGGCTCTAAATCACATAAAGTTTGGTATGCACCATCTCTAGGATGTCAAGAACCTATTTCAATTAATGATCAAGAAAATTGTACCCAAAGTTCTGACCTTTTTTTGTTTGAAGGAAGGTTGCATAAAAACCGGGCAAAACTCAAGAACTTGGACTAAGACTTGCTCATAGGTAATTGATGGTCAAGATGACCTTGAATTTACTCCCACTTGTCCTAGCAATCTTAATCATAGCAAGAAACCAAGCAAAAACCCCTAGAGAAAAAAAACCCCAAATCATCCTTTTTTGAGCCAAAACCGAGCAATATCAAGAACTTGCAAATAAGAATGCTTAGATGGATAGAATCGGGTTTTTATGAGATATATCCATCAATTACACATGCTTGGTACAAAGCAAAATTAAGAAGGGAAGAGAAAACACAAAAAACTAAGTCAAAGCAAGATTTCATCACTTGAGCATAAGAGGAAGAAACTAGGATAAATTTTGATCTCTGTTGATACATGGAGATGAATGTTTACAACCATTTCCTATCCATACACAAAGCCTAAGAATGACAAAAAGCTCAACCAAAAGGGCCTCTTATATATCCCACAAGGTTCTCTCTAAGAACCCTAACTTCCCTCAAGGCTAGACATGAACTCTCTCCAAATGCTTAACTGAAGACATCTCTTTCCCTCCTTATATATGGAGGCTCATAAGAAAAACCCTAGCCATCACCTCTAGTTAGGTTTCAACTACTCTTACATAGGCTAACACATTAACCCAACACCATATCGGTTTTACACTTACGCATGCACGTTTCTCAAAGTGCACACCCATTAACCCATTAGTGAATAAACATTTGATTCACTTAGTATTTTCAGCACATCCTTGACCTAAACTACTTAAGCCAACGCCACAGTATTGAGCAATTTACCAAAATAGCCCTCTACCTCCTTCCATGAAGTTTTTTGCTTCCTTTGTCATGACCATCCACCTCATCTCTTCCTGTGTCTAGTCTATGGTCATCTCCTTCCTTGCAAGCAATCCTTATACTTGCAACGTGTAGGTTCACTAATGGCTCACGCATCGGCAAGTATCTTCATATCGGTTTCCCTAACCATGCCTCACTTGCACCGACCATACTATTCGATGAACCATTACTCTAACATTCTCTTCAACATTCCTTGTTTTCCCTTGTGCCTCACTTAAGCTCAACCATTTCACCTGAGATATTTGAACATTCTAGGCCTTAGCTCCTCCATGAGTATAATCTCGATCCTCGCCGTTGACTATGGTCGACTTCAAACTTCCCTGCACATCCAAAAACAAAGAAATCATTTTTGGATACAAGTTCTTCATAACTTGACCCACATTAATCCAAACATATTTCATTCACCATGGATGCACACAAGCATCGGTAACCATGCCGCGCTGACACTCAACCAACTCAGCTCAAACCGACTCTCGCTGCAAACCTCCAAGGCTAGTCTGACCACCAACCACAGGCTGGTCAAACCTGTCACCACCTCGGCCGGTCAGACTACCAACTAAAGGCCAGTCTAACCACTGCCTCCCACAGCCAGTCGGACCGCTAGCCTTAGGTCGGTCACACCGGTCTTGGACAGTCAGACCACCGGTAACAGAATGCAATTGGAAAATTACAAACTCTCAAAAACCGAACTCAAACTCCGCAAACTCTCTGAAACAAAAATCAATTACTCATCACACCTATGGGATGATCTCACATGCTCTCCCAGCCTTTTTTTTATCTGTCCTTATCCAAGAATCTAGGAGCTTTGACATCATGCTATCCTCTGTTGAGAAGACATTAGGGCAATAAAAGATCAAAAGGACCAACCAAGTTACAAGAGATTATTCTTGTTGTTCGATAGGATTATATGCGTTAATTACACCTGAGGCCTCTTGCTTTTCTTGATGTCATCTTCTGCACAAGGAGATGATAACTGCTTTTTTTTTTTGCGAGGTTAGATAATAGCTGCTTTAACTAGGATAGAATGCCTTAAAAAACTAGGATATAAAATATCAGTAAAATATCAGAAAGAGCTAGATAACAAAAGCCGGACAAAAGATGATGGCTAGGATCACATCAGAAGGAGCGAGATAACAACTAGTCACAGACACACTTATCCTTTGAACCATCTTCAATTTGTTCCTTTTTGTTTTATTTCAAATCAAATCTTGTTGCAAAATCATTACACAAGAAATGTTTTCACCTTGCAAGGACGCGAGAAATGATCACAACAACATCAGCATCTTCTTGTCTCATCTCTGTAGCAACCGCAAATGACATGCAAAAGTTTAGGTAGCGAAATGATTTTTTTTTCTTCCATCATGGAATGTGTTTCTAGTAAGTTATGTAGTTAGATTTGCCACAACAACAATTATATATTATTCAATAATGAATAATAATTGCAATCATACCAGCCAAATGAATAAGATTGTTCACAAAATGAAAAAGAAGAATGAAAGAAAACATGGGATATATATATATTGCTTGCTTAATGTGATGGAATCACTAATAGCACACTAGGACATTGCAATTACCTGGTTACTAATTCTCGCACATTCCAAGCAAACGTTGAGTCACTCAGCAATGTGGATGGATGAGTAATAATAAGTTTCCGCCGGGGCCTAGGGACCAGTACGAGTACATCTACAAACACGACCAGACAGACAGAAATTTGTATGCATGCATCCTGTGAAGCACCTGATCATAAATCATAATGCTAAGTGCCAAATGGAACTGAGTACTACACTGAAACATAATGATCATTTGGTGACATGAGCAGATGCGAAGCTGAGCTGGGCGCAAAGAAACTACTATGTGCTATAGCTAGAAACAAACTGAAGACTAGTTACCTTTTCTACTTACTTCAAACCAGACGTTAGTAGTGCTTGCTTGCTTTCTCCTAGAGAAATCTCGTCAGGGCATGATTGAATGATTAACTGTAAGTTTTCATCTCAGCGCGTTAAATAGATAGGCTAGTTAGTCCTATCTAACTTTTAGTGTATACTATCTACTTAGCATATATAGAAAATCTGATAACCCTACACACTACACTTATGCACATTTTTCAAAGCGCATAAGTCTGAATCCATTAAGTCCTTAGCATTAATTCAACTTAATCTTCTCCACTTCTCCTTGACCTAAACCGCTTTCCCAAGCGCTGCCCAAGCGCCACGGTTTTGATCAAAGATAGTTTACAATATTTTGATCAAACTACCAAAATACCCTTTTGACCTAATTTTTATCTTCTATTGTAAGCAATTGTCATACTTGCCATGTGTAGATGCATCACTGGCTTGTCACGCGTTAGCAAGTCTCTCCCATTCTGATTCTATTGGAGACTAGCTTGAATCGATCAAGCCACATGGAGCCTCAGTTGAATCGATCAAGCCACATGGTACAACTTGTTGCTCAAATTTCCTTTCAATATTTTCAATTTTCCTTGTGCCATGCTTGAGCTCAACCATCTTCTATGACATTCTTGATCATTCTGAGTATCGGCTATTATATGAGCGTAGCCTCGATCCTTGCTATTAATCTTGGCTGACTCCAAGCGACACTGTACATTCAAAAATCAAGAAATCGTTTTCGAGCACAAGTTTTTCATAACTTGACATACGTTAGTTGTAACATGCATCATGCAATATTATGCACTAACCTAGGTCAAACCAAATCATCTAATAATAACTCAAATTTCCCAAAATCATTCATTTCTATAAGTTGTCTAGAAAAATCTACAAATTTTCAAATATCAAATTTTTCACTTTCTTAAGTTCTTGAATCAAAAGTACAATTTCATTGCCACTCAGGTCCTCTGCAGGGGCGGATCTACTGTAGTTCATGCTGAACACCCAAATTTTTTGACAAAAAACCTAGTATATATGAGATATAATACATATATATATATATATATATATATATATATATATATATATATATATATATATCAATATATATATATATATATATATATATATATATGTAAGAGTTAGGCTAAATCAAATGTTTATAGCGCAGCCCAGCCCAAAAACGCAGCAGCCCACGTCCTTGCTACCGCGTGTGAAGCCAGGCCCAGCCCATTTCCATTTTTTCCGTCCGCACGGCCTGCTAATGCCCCCGGTCCCGATCGCCCCCTCCCATCCCCATTCGCATTTGCGCCCGTTCGGCATTCGCGTGCGGCGACGGCAAATCGCGCGGAGCCGCGAACCCTAACCCTAGCCAGCTAGCTCCGCTTCGCCGGCGCCGGTGACCGTGCCTTGCCGCCTCCGCCATCTGGCCCTCCGGGCTCCGGCTAGATTTGGGCTCTCCGGGCCTCCAGCTCTGTGCCCGCGAGGCCTGCAGAGTGCCGACCTGCCGATCCCCATGCTCCCCCGGTCCCCCCCCCCAATCCCCATCCTGCCGACCTGCCCGAGCGCCCGAGCCCGACGCGACGACGGCGCAACGCCCCGACTCCCCAATCCCTAACCCTAGTCCACGTCGACCGCGTCTCCGGCCCGCCGCCCACATCGATCTGGGCATCTGGCTCCGCACCGGCGCCGCGCGACCGCTAGACGGCTCTCCGCTCCACCGGGCACCGGCACTGCGAGGTCCACGACACCGCCTGATCCACTCCGCTGGCACTGTGACCGGCGACCGCGCCTCTAACCTCCGGCCCTCCGCTCCGCCGCCACCGCGACCGGCAACCGCGCCTCCGCCCTCCGGCTAGATCTGGGCTTCGGGCCTCCGTCCAGCAGGCAGCAGTGGTGCTCCGCCGCTCCGGCTCCGGGCCTCCGGCATCCGGTGAGTACTTCGGCGTCGGTAGTTGAATTTGCACTTTCATGAGGCTGAGTTTAAGCTTTGAAGAGGAAGGCACCTATTATGATGCTTAGTTGATGTATGTCATTCATGATGATTAGTAGGTTCACCCTCAAAAAGGCTTATGTTCTATGAAAATTACATTGTCATAGAAGATGAGCACGACAAGATTCCAGAGTTGTAAACATGCTTGTGATTACTGACAGCAGTTGTTGTAGCAATCTTTTAAGAAAATTTCCTTAGTTTCCTCAACACCATATCACTCACCAACTGGTATAGAATTTGCCTAAGTTTATCTCTGCCCCAAGGTCTCCCTAATGTTCCAATCTGTTTTATAGAAAACAAAAACCAATTCAAAATGACAGCTCCCTAAGAAGTTTTTTGCCAGCAATTTCTTTGAGTTTGGTTGCCTATGTTCCTCATCAGCTAGACAGAAGGACGTGTGTTATATAAAGCTTAGCCTTGCAGGTTAATTACATTAGGAGAACAAATCACTTGGGCGGTGTTGTCAAACAGAAGAGACAATCAACAAAAAATACACAAATAGCTTCTACTCTATGGACTTGACCCAAAAAAAAAGGATTAAGTATTGTTTCAATTAGTATTATATGAAATCTGATATATCAAGTTTCTGACATTATATCACGCTTCCAAGGCATGAAGCATCGACGAATTAATTTGTGAACTTTTGCAATTGTTTTGTAATTTCTTTATATTATTTGAGATATTATCCCTGGTATGAACAATTGTATGTTAACTATTGCTACTGTAGGTCTTTATGTTTTGTACTGAAAAATATTTTTATAACTTCGAACACTCATTCTAAAATTTCTGCGTCCGCCACTGGTCCTCAGTACATGAGAACACAAATACATACCGGTTCATCTCGCATCCTAAATTGCACACGGAAAAGGCACAGTTGTAGATGACACCATCCTTCTCAAAGATATGCCCACCATCTTTGTCCATTTAGAGTCCTTGTACACTCCTCTTTTGCCGGCAAGTTTAATCTGTTCAATCGAAGCATTGCTCTTGAGAAACTAAAATAAAGCTGCAATTCATGAAAAATGCATTAGTGCAAGGCAACAACCTCTGCAGCGAAGGTCTCAATGGCCTCCTCACTTGGATCGAGCTTGTACAGCGGGAGTCCTCGGCCTTCCGGAACATCATCAGACTCAATATCATAAGGAGCTTCTTCTGGATGCTATCAACTATCCAATTCTCACTCACAATAGGAGTTCCACGTTCCCTGTGCATGCAGGATCCCAGATGTCAAAAGAAAATTAACAAGATGCAGAACGATATGCTGTGGGAAGAATTATTATTGACCTGTGTCATCTACTTTTATCACAGTCCAGGGCATGGAACAAATCAAAAGACAAATGTGTCCGGCAAGGGATTACAGTGCTTCAGCAAATCCTGCCGAGTCACCTCTTATCTCTCTCAGCTGGAGAAGAAACTACACAGGTGACACCTGCGAACACAACGGCACGAAGTACCAACATCACCAATAACTTATCTTGCATTATCAAATGTGAAACAGATCATACATGATACAACGGACAGGACAGTACTATATGATACAGACCAAGCATGGAATTATTGACTTTTCCTCCATGCCTCATAATCTGCACCTTGAAATAAGCCTGGTCATTTTTAGTACCAGCATAGTTAGATTCATGCTACTCGTTAATATAGGATTTTCTTTTCGGAAACTGATAGTTAATGGTCTTGTTCTTTTAGATTGTGGTCGGTAATTTTGTTTATGTTTTTCGAAACGACAATGAATGATAGTTTTGAACTCAAGAAGCTGTTTGAAGAAACCGCTTCGCTTATTTCAACGTTTGGAGAAACCAAAAACAAAAGATATAAAAAAAAAGTAAAAAGAATAGGGCTAATATAGGATCAATGGTGAACACTGTTCAATGACATTACATGTGAGCGTGACATCCGGCCAGACAATGCAATAATCAAAGCCCGAGAATATACGGGCCTCATCAGCCATATCACGTTTGTGTATCCCTTCCCTTCTTGTTGCTTCAGCCACTGCAAAAGGACAAATGAAATGCAGATTACACACTGTTAGCTCAGACATGCAGCACCTGTAAATACTCAAAATGCAATCTCATTTACCTTGCGCACAAAATCATTGCTGACGTCATCAGGGACCTTTTGTAGGACCACCTCTCCTTGAAGGTTTGTTCGTACTGAGAGTGCAACTTGCCCACTCTCTGTAATTCCCGGTGCACTTGTATTTCCATCCTTTACACTCAAGCTGACCACCACATATTGGGCGCTTCTCAAGAGGCCCGTAAAACTCCACATCCTCACTAGTCACTGCAGTCAGGGAGCAAATTGTTAGGCACTAGCTGAAATCTTAGCATATGAACAAGGGTAGTTGTGATCTAAGTATAGGGGTGAAAAGGGGTCGGATTAATCCCAACCGATCCGGCACCGAATCCGATTGGTACCGAATCCGACTAGTATCGAATCCGGAGAAAAAAAAATATGGGTTAGGATATGGTAACAGCAATATCCGTTCGAATCCGAATATCCGTCCGAATCCGATACGTCTTCAAGTATGATTTCAGGTTAGTGCTACTATTTGACGTTTCATTTTCTTTTGTAATGGTAAAATAAAATCTTCCACATCAGCTATTAAATAGTAACATCAAGTCAGTGCGTCCTACTCCATTTACTGCACTGTATGCATTCCTTACAAACAAGTAGGGGTGCAAACGAATTGGGTTAATCCCGACCGATCCGACACCGAATCCGATTGGTACCGAATCCGATTGATACCGAATCCGGAGAAAAAAATATGGGTTAGGATATGGTAACAGCAATATCCGTCCGAATCCGATCCGTTTTCACCCCTATCTAAGTATTAAAAAACTTCCAAAATTTTAGAGAGATGACACCATCTTGGGACAACCGCATCTTCTGATCCAGAAGCATCTTGTTTATTGGCTTGAAGGATCTTGCGCATGTCTCCGACGGAGAGGTGCTCTCTTATGAATTTTTTTAAAATAATTTATTTTAGTTAAAAATACAAAATTATACCTGTAATTTTATTTTATTTTTATTTTTGTAAAAGTTGCCTCCTGTCACCAAATCGTTGGGTGACTGGCTCCTGTCACCTAAAATAACCGAGTGGCACGAAGACAATAGTTGTACCTTGGTCGACAGATGCAATCGCCTAACCGGTAGGTGACAGTAACTAGCTTTTAAGCGAAGTAGTTTTTCAAGATAGGGTCTACTAATTAATTATAGTATATACTTTAGTGACTTCATTTATATCAGCAAAAACCGCACGTGAGTTTCTATTACTCTGTAATCTCTCGTACAAACAGCCTAAAAGTCACAAGCTGCAGGCAAAAGCCATAAGCCGCAACAAAAAAGAACAGTTATCAAAGCAAGTATTTATCCTCTGTACTAGCTAGACTTTGTCGTGGATCACCGGCAAACTCTCGCCGCCGGCGAACTCACAAACGCGCACTCAAGAACACAATGAACACAGGTGTTTGGTGCTGCAAAACGGGGCAGCTTTTTCTGATATATTGCTTGCTTATTTAAAGAAATCAACAAACTAAAATTTCAGTTACCTGAAATCAATAAGCTATTGAAACTACTATTGAAACTAAGGATAACTGCCACTTGAGTGCTCACGCACAGCCACAATTAAACTCCTATTTAACTGCCATCTTGAGTGCTCACGCACAGCCACAATTAAACTCCCTATTGAAACGGAAACATCAAGGAAATGAAACCAACGGAAACGTTGAGACGCCAGAGTAATGAGAAACGGAAAAAATAAAAAAATGACAACTAACTGAAGCAGTCACGGTGAGACGTTTGGAATAGTTTCAACATTTCTCCCCCTAGTCCTTGCTGTGCTCACCGATCTTGCTGACGCCGATCAACACACGCAGTTGCTGGAACCGCACGCGTCCTAGCGCCTTGGTCAGAACATCCGCTAGCTGATTCTCCGTTGAAATGTGCCGAAGGACGATCTTGTTCCCGTCGATGCACTCCCGAATGTAGTGGTAACGAGTGTCGATATGTTTGCGGAGGGTTCTTGCTGAGGGTGATGGCGGACTGGTTGTCCACCTTGAGCTCCGACGCTCCAGACTCCGTGCCGAGCATGTCGGACACGAGCCGAGCTAGCCAGACGCCTTGGCAGGCTGCTGTAGCTGCCGCAATGTACTCTGCCTCGCATGAGGACAGAGCCACCACCTTCTGCTTGGAGGACTGCCAGGTGATGGGGTTGCCGCCGAGGAAGAAGATGACGCCGCTGGTACTCTTGCGTGTGTCGACGTCACCCGCCATGTCGGCGTCACTGTAGCCGACCAGTCGAGCTTGTTCATCCTCCCTCCTGGCGTAGTGAAGACCATAGTCACGCGTTCCCGCTACGTACCGTAGCACGCACTTCACCGCGTTGAGATGGTCCTCGTGTGGTTTCTCCATGAAACGGCTAAGATAGCCCACTGCGTAGGCAAGATCTGGCCGGGTGTGCACCAAGTAGCGCAGTCCGCCGATGACGTGCCTGTACTCAGTGGCGTCCACCAGTGGTGCAGTGCTCTCCTTGCTCAACTTGAGCCTTGGTTCCATCGGCGCCAAACTGGGGTTGTAGGTGCTCATGCCGCTCTGCTCAAGCAGCTTCCCTGCATAGGCAGATTGGCAGAGCGAGATGCCGCCTGGCCCTTGGTTTACCTCGATGCCGAGGTAGTACGACAGCATCCCGAGGTCGCTCATGAGGAAGACGCGCTTCATCTCAAGCTTGAACGCCATGATCTCATCGCTGCTGGTGCCGGTGATGATCAAGTCGTCAACGTAGACCCCGACGACTAGCCGCGATGACCCTCGGCTCCGCATGTACACACCGTGCTCAGAGCTGCTCCTCTGGAAACCAAGTGACGCCATGGACGCATCAAGCTTGGCATTCCAGGCCCTCGGTGCCTGTCGGAGACCATACAACGCCTTGCGAAGACGCAGTACTTTGTGCTCGCTGCCGTTGACGACAAAACCCGGTGGCTGGCTCATGTACACTTCCTCCTTGAGGTCGCCATTGAGGAAAGCGCTCTTCACGTCCATGTGGTGGACTCCCCAGCGCTCGTGGGCTGCCAAAGCCAACAGCGCCCTCACGGACTCCATTCTCGCGACCGGGGCGAAGACCTCATCGAAGTCGATTCCCGCGCGCTGAACGTAGCCTTTGGCGACCAAACGCACCTTGTGCCGGATGACGTTTCCGTGCTCATCGCGCTTCACTTTGAAGACCCACTTGAGCCCGATCGCACGGTGCCCAGTGGGGAGCGTAGCGAGCTCCCACGTGTTATTGTCCTTGATCGACTTTATCTCCTCGTGCATTGCCTGACGCCAGCTTGCCTCGTGTTCTACCTCGCTGAAGGAGACAGGCTCGTCCGCCGTGGTAAACTGCAACTCCTCGTCGAGCACCCGGGGCACAAGCCCAGGCGGCAAGGCTGGTCCGATGACAGCGTTGATGGCGCAGAACCGAAGTGGAGCATCGTTGTGGTCCACGTCCAATTCTCATCAGGATCAGCCGGTGGCGAGACGAACTCGATCGGCGCGAACTGCTCCAGTGGCGTCATGGGTGCAGGGGCCGGCGTTGGCGTGGGCGACGGGGACATGTGAGCTGGTGATGCTGCATCGGCTCGAGGCGTGCCGGAGATGTACTCCGTGGTGTACTCAACGTTGAATGGCTCGCTGTCACCCGGATCACCGCTGCTTTCGTCGCCCCAGCTCCATTGTCCTGCCTCGTCAAACACGACGTCGCGCGACACAATGATACGCTTGGTGGAGGGGTCGTAGCAGCGGTAGGCCTTGGAGCCATGCTCGTAGCCGACGAAGATGGTCGGCATGCTGCGATCATCCAACTTCTTGAGTCCCGGGCGTGTGGTCTTGACATGGGCGACGCAGCCAAAGGTCCTGAAGTAGTGGACGGTGGGACGCTCGCCGTGCCAAGCCTCAAATGGGGTCTTGCCATTGAGCGCGCGTGTCGGAGCGCGGTTGAGGACGTGGATTGCGGTGTTCACGGCCTCACCCCAGAAGTAGCCGGGAAGCCACTTCGCCTTGAGCATACACCGCGCCATGCCGAGGATGCTTTGGTTGCGGCGCTCTACCACCCCGTTCTGCTGCGGTGAGTAGGGGGCAGTGAGCTGCCGCTGGACGTCGCGCTCGGCGCAGTACTCGCCGAACTCCACGGAGGTGAACTCCCCCCCCCCACGATCGGTACGGAGGACCTTGAGCCGCCTCCCTGACTCAACCTCCACGGCCGCCTGGAAGTTCTTGATTGCCACCGATGCCTGATCTTTGCTCGACAGCAAGTGGAGCCACATGTATCGGCTCAAATCATCAACAAGCACTAGGAAATATTTGTTACCGCTTGGAGTTGTGGGCGTGATGGGCCCGCACAAATCACCATGGACGAGGTCGAGTACGTGCTCTGCTCGTCGTAGCGCCTTATCAGGGAACGGCGTGCACCTTTGCTTGCCGACGAGGCAGCTGTCGCACACCTAATCGACCTGATCAAGCGGAGGCAACCCACATACCATCTCATGTTGGGCGAGCGCGCGCAATGACTTGAAACTGAGGTGCCCATACCTCGCATGCCAGCGCCAGGCCACCTCTGAGCTACGCACTGACAGGCACACCGGTCGCCCGATGCGGAGCTCCAGGATGTAGAGGCGCGATGCAGAACGACGCACTCGAGCAAGAAGGTCGCGTTGCTGATCGTAGATGCGCAGGGTGCCGGAGTATATCTCGATCCGACATCCAGCCTCCTCCAGCTAATCAAGACTTATGATGTTCGCCGTCAGACAGGGAATGTAGTACACCCCCATCAGCGCGCGATGCTCGCCGTTCTTGCAAGTGAAGATGATCGTGCCGCGTCCTTCAATCTCCACCATGGATCCATCGCCGAAATGGACGGTGCCGCAGACTCCCCCGTCAAGGTCAGAGAAGGCAGTCCACGCGCCCGTCATGTGGTTGGTGGCGCCGGTGTCGAGCACCCATCGTCGATCGTCCTGGTCCTCCCAAGATCCGAGCTGTGCAAAGACCTTAGCCTCGTGGATGTTGACGTGGCACGACGATGTGGGCGGAGCTGGAGTTCGAATCACCTCATTGGGCGACGCTGTAACTTGAGTGAGTGGTGAAGAGATGGTCGCATGTGCCATCAATAGAGTTGATTCATCCTCTTCTCCCTCCGCAACGTGTGCTTGCGCCTGCCTATTTGGCTTGCTGCGGCAGTCCTTGGCCCAATGGCCAATTTTGCCGCAATTACGGCACTGGTCCACCGTATTCTCCTAGGCCGCTCCGTTTGAAGACGAGCTGCCCTTGCCTTTACGCACGCCGCCACCACCACCGTGGCCACAACGTGTTTTGCCGCGCCTTTTGCCACTGCCGCTGCTGGAGCCACCAGCTTCGCCGTTGTCGCGCAGCTTCATCTGCGCCAGCCAGTCCTCCTCGGCGAGAAGAAGACGGCCCTTGCTGTCGTAGACGGGTGCGGACGGTGCTGGCTTTTTCTTTCGCTGCTCGATGGCGCGCAGACGGCCCGTGACCTCCTCAACGGAGAGCTGGTTCACGTCGAGGAGCATCTCGATGGAGTACGCGATCTGCTCGAGGTGCTCGGGGACGACCTGGAGCATTTTCTTAACGATCTCTCCATCGGTGACGTTGCTGCCAAGGATGCGGATGTTGTTGGCGAGGCTCATAATCCGGAGTGAGAAATCATCGACCGACTCCCCCTCCTTGAACGTGATCTCCCCAAACTGCTTGAGCAGCTGTTGCGCGTTGGCATCACGAACGCGATGCACGCCGACGCGCATGGTTTTGACCGCCTCCCGGGCGGAACGCGCTGTGTCCTTGCGCGCCAACGACCCGAGCATCTCGGACGGCACAGCACGCAAAATGGCTGCTAGCGCGAGGCGGTCTTCGCGGTACTCGATGACCTCGCCCTCCTCCGGTTCAACGGCCTGCCACAGCCCTTGGGCCTGCAGGTTCATGCGCATCAACAAAGACCATTCCTGGTAATTGGTGCGCGTGAGCATAGGGTACTGAACCGAGCCGCCCGTCTCCTTGACGACGCGCTCGATTACGACTTCGCCGCCGCGATGGCGCCCTCGGCGCGGCGCAGGCAAGTGCGATACCCGTCGTCGGGGAGGGGGCGATGGCGAACGATCACCACCGCCAACGGGAGCCAACTGCACGGACATGACAGCCCCGGGAGTGTCCACGCTCTGATACCAATTGTCGTGGATCACCGGCAATCTCTCGCCGCCGGCGAACTCACAAACGCGCACTCAAGAACACAATGAACACAGATGTTTGGTGCTACAAAACGGGGCAGCTTTTTCTGATATATTGCTTGCTTATTTAAAGGAAATAACAAACTAAAATTTCAGTTACCTGAAATCAATAAGCTATTGAAACTACTATTGAAACTAAGGATAGCCACTTGAGTGCTCACGCACAGCCACAATTAAACTCCTATTTAACTGCCATCTTGAGTGCTCACGCACAGCCACAATTAAACTCCTATTGAAACGGAAACATAAAGGAAATGAAACCAACGGAAACGTTGAGACGCCAGAGTAAATGAGAAACGGAAAAAATAAAAAACTGACAACTAACTGAAGCAGTCACGGTGAGACGCTTGGAATAGTTTCAACAGACTTCTACTATTAGCACCATAAGTGAACCAGCAATTCTGACTGGCCATCTTCCAAGCGCCTTGTTTCTGGTATCTCCACCAAGCTACTACATACATGACTCGACTGCCTTTCTTTTTCTTTGGTAAAAGCTGGAGAAGATTTTGGCCTGTTGCTTCTGAAAAGGTGCACACCGTGTTTGATTGTTCATCTCGGTACGAGCCCTGTGGACATGAGTTATAAACTGATGTTGTGCTGGGTGCGATGGACAGGGACGGGGTCGTGGGGGCATTGCGCCTGGGAGCCGACATCTATGCTCTCCCATCAGTGCATCTGGTGGTGTAAGTGATCCTGCTGTTGCTACCGGAATATCTGACCTCATGTACGAGTCCAAAGATGTACATAAAGAGACCACTACTATGCAGACTAGAATTGACCCTGATCTGGCAATGGCCTGGGCAGCAGTTTTGGAAGATGATGTTTGGGCAAACAATGCACCAGCAGTGGACAAAGTAAAAGTTCTTTGCTGTATTCCCTACAAGTTTGGCCATGGATTTCATGGAGGGTCTCCTATGAACTGGCTGCAAAAGTCATATTGACCATGATTGATCATTTCTCTAAGTTTGCTCATTTTATTCCCCTCGCTCACCCATATACGGCCGCTACAGTCAACAGAACATTTTTTTTACAATGTTGCACGTCTACATAGCATGCCTAGCTCTATTGTCAGTGATCGGGATGTGATCTTCACTAGCTTATTTTGAAAGGAACTCTTTTGCTTGGTAGGCGTGCGCCTGTATATGAACTCTGCCTATCACCCCTCAGTCTGGTGGTCAATCTGAGGCTGCCAACGAAGTTATCGCTATGTATTTATGTTGTTTTATAGGTGACTGGCCCAAGCAATGGCTCCACTGGCCTTCATGGATGGAGCACTGTTACAACACTTTCTACCACTCTGCCCTTCAGATTACGCCATTCAGAGTGGTCTATGGATGCAACCCTCCATGTTTGCGATCCTATGAAAAGGGGATTCACGTGTGCCTGCTATTGATCAACTCACGATTGAGTGGGACAATTTGTTGGTAGAAGTTCGTGAACGCCTACTTCAAGCATAGCAGACTGCCAGACAATACTGCAACAAATTGCACTGCGACGTCTAGTACGCTGTGGATGACTGGGTATGGTTGCGCCTTCTTCATTGGCCCATTGCGCCTTTATGCGCAGCGCCATCCAGCAAATCAAGTCCTATGATTGTCCAAATTGAGTACTACCGTACAACCACAAGTCTATATGGGTACGACCTAGCTGATTAACTTGCAAAGGTTTAGTTCAAATATCACCTATGGTAAGTGGGTGCCAGGGTGTACTGGTTTACTTACAGTAAGGCACAGGGATTTATTGTACTCACACAGCGCAAGAGGGGGCTTCTGACTATGGTGGATTTAACCATTCAGCGGTGAAACCTCAGCGGGTGATATCTAGTTAGATCGGAGTAAGGTAAACACTTTGTGATAAATTATCTTGGTCTCATACCTAAGGAACTTATCTCTTGTGGGTAAAGCTGTACAACCTCTGCAGAGTGTAAAAACTATTCGAATAGCCGTGCCCACGATCAAGGGCGGGCAAGGTGCGCTTTCACATGGTAGATCTTTGGTTTTGGTTTTAAAGTAAAAGTTTTGGGAACTCGAGAGTGCATGGAACTCTCGGAAGTGTGTTCTGGCGGATGGAGCCAGTGCGAGTGGATGGAACTCGTAGTCTTGAACCTTGTCGGTTAGAGCCGGTCAACTAGTGTAGGTGCATGGAACCTTCACTAGAAAATTCTTAATAGTTTCTGTTAAAGCAATTACTTTATTAAATTAATGCCTTCAAAAATATTTAATGGTATTTGAAATAACATATTGCTTTGTGCAAAAAAGAACCATATTATCCTTCCATTGTTAAGACCTGCATCTCCTGCATTTTTCCCAAGACTTGCGAAGTACTTTATGTACTCACATGATGCACTCAAAACAAATCTCAGAGGATTAGGAAGCTCAAGAAGGAGATTACGACTACTTCACATGTGGATACGACGAAGGCTTTCCGGAGTTCTAGGTTGCGCTTCCTCAGTCAATTGCCTATAACATATTGATGGGTCTTCATCAGAATTTCTTTTGCTTCTGCTGTGTTTTGTGAGTATGAGAGGTCTTGAAACCTCAATTGTAATAAAGAGGCCATATGGTCTGTACTCTCTATTATTGTAATAAAGCGTTGTTGGTTATGTAATCATCACTGTTTGACTGTGTACACTAGCTTTGATCTGGGACTAGTGCAGTAATACATAGAGGATTCGGAAATCCGGGGTCCCGACAGAGATGGTATTAGAGCCAATTTGACTATAGGACGTGACCTAGATTAAAATGGCAAAACCTTAAGGATTCATATTTATTAAAAAGTGTATAGTAAAAAAATCTAAGCTTCCTTGCTTCTGCTCTTTTTTTACTCAGTATCTCGTTCTTGTCCTTATATTCATTTGCTAATTTTTTTTACTAATCTTCCCTACTATTTCAACTCTATAGATGGATAGATCATCCTCCGCAGGTTCGTGGGATTACTTCTCTCATGGCGAGAATGATGGAGCATTTGTTGGCCTTCTTCGACAGCTCATGCAGTATCTGGAGTATTGCCAACCACCCATCTTTAGGGGCGGAAGATCCGGATCATGGATCGAGATTCTTGGTCGATGGAGGTATTCCTATATGCACAGGAAGGGAAATTCGACTCCCACAAATACCCGATCAAGCATCCTCGTACTCACTGCTCTGACGCTATCTAGGACGCAACTCGTTTAGCCATAGTTGACCTGTGCCAGATACACAAGGACACCCTGCGACAGTCGCCCTTATGCTTCTTCCCATCCACTCAGGCAGGACAAAGCTACCCGGAGCCCTTCGAGATCTCAATGGATGACCCCCGACTAACGCACCAGGTTCAACTTACCTAGGCGATGGCAGCTACCTACGCCAACGCCTTGAAGGAGATCGGCTAGCTTCAGATGCTCCTTACTTCCAGTTACCAGCACTCCGACACCCTCCGTGCTTAGCTCATCCAGTGCCAGACAGCTCTCTCAGTTGTGGAGCGAGAGAGGAACACAGCAGAGGTCGAGCTAGAGCATCTAGGGCTGCAGCTACCTACACACCGTCTTCACCCGCACCCGCCATCATCCCCAACAACCCAGTGCCGACTCAACCCTTGGGACCCCGCACCAGGCTCACAGCGCGCAAGAGCGTGCGTCGCCCTAGTCCGCCACCCGACATCAACATCGGAAGTTCCAGGAGAGGACGGAGTCTTTCTCGTTCTCGTTCCTACTCTCGGTCACCTACCTTCAGTCGTAGCCATTCTCATTCTCGCTCACCAGGCAACTGTACCACTTGTGGTGATGGACAACACCACATGGACGAGTCTGAGGAGGACCCAGAGGAGGATCCTGAGAAGCGCATCATCTTGGAGGATGAGTAGTTTGTTGAGTCAGTAGTATCCAAATAAATGTCTACGTCCTTAGAACGTTTTATATTATAAGTTGGTGTGCTAGATGGATTGTACTAAGCTTTTGTGCACTTGTGGTACAGCCATCCTTAAAACTATTTGATTTCAAGTTAAGTTTCTTCCAAGTTGTTGTTTGTTTCTGTCTTGTGTGTTGGTTTGGGATGTTGTTTAGTTTTTCTCTAATCTCTTATCTGTGCTACTTTTCTCTTATCTTTTGCTAACCCTAGTAACCACTTCAGATGGTGAACACAAGGAACAACGCAGGCAACAGTCATGGTGCCAATGCCCAACCAGAAAGCAATGTTCCAATTCCACCACCTCCTGCTCAAGCCCCTAACTTGGAACAAATGATGACTATGCAACTTCAACTTCTTCAAGCCCTTGCTCAGAACCAAGTCCACCAAGTTCAGCAGGCACCCATCCAAGCACCGCAGTCCAAGCTATGAGAGTTTATGAGGACCAGACCGCCTACCTTTTTCGGTTCAGCAGATCCATTAGAGGCTGACGACTGGATCAAGGATGTGGAGAAGAAACTGATTTTGGCTCAGTGCAATGACCATGAGAAGGTGTTGTACGCCACCCATCAGCTAAAAGGAATTGCTGCTAATTGGTGGGAAAACTACTTTTCTGCTCATCAAGATGTGCAAATCATCACGTGGGCTGAATTTGTTGAAGCTTTTCGCATTGCACATATTCCTATGGGAATAATGGAGATGAAGAAGAGAGAGTTTCACAAGCTGCAGCAAGGAAACCTTAGTGTTTCTAAGTACCTAAATAGGTTCACTCAGCTATCCAGGTATGCATCAGAAGATGTAGCAACAGATGCAACAAAGATTTGGCAATTCATGGAAGGACTTGATCCCAACATCAAGGGCAGTTGGTGTCCAATGATTTTCTGACATTTCAGCACATGGTGAATAAGGCCCTTATACAAGAAGATGCTCAACGTCAAATGTATGAGTCTCGGAAGAGGAAATTCCAAGCTCAGCATGGTGCAAGCAGTTCTCGTCATCGTCCTAATCCGCATCAATTCAGTAGGCCCTCAGTGCCTAGTGTGCCAAGGACACCATTCACTGGACCCCGCTCAGTTCCACAAGCACCACAAGCAAGTAATGATGGCCAGCCCCAATAGAACAAGACTTACAACTGCAGGAGTGCAATATTTTAATTGCAAGAACATGGGACATTATGCCAACAATTGTCCTCAAAAGCGCCCAACTATGACCCCTGTTCGTTTCAACCTGGGGACTACACCAGCACGAGCTCCATCTGCAGGTCAAGGCCGTGGGACACCCCAAACTCCAAGGACTCTGCAGGCAATGAGCAGAGGGCATGTTAATCATGTTACTGCAAAAGTGGCTTAGGACGCACCGGACATAGTTCTGGGTAAGTTTCTTGTCAACTCAGTACTTGCATTAGCATTATTTGATTCCGGAGCTTCGCATTCTCTATTATAAGTTTATTCTCCATCATAAGCTTATTTATATATCTACAAATAACTGATAATATTTAAGGCACTTCCTTTGTTTGGAGGTCTAAAAAATCCCACGACAATCTTGAAATTAGAAAAAAAATCTATAAATTCTCTAATTAATCAAGAGAAAAGAGAAGATCCATACCACTTATATTGGTGTGTTAAATTATAACAATGCAGATTAATATATATATAGATAAAAAATTATCTCATTAATCAAGAGAAAAGAGAAAATATCTGCACCATCTATTATGGTGGGGCTAGATTATAACGGTGCAGATTAATCATATATACATATTACAACTATTACACTTGTATAACAGATACAACTATATTTTCAAAAGATAATAGAGTTATATAATAAATACAATATGTTGCAATATCCAGCTATGTAATTGCACGGAAACTTTTCGCTAATTCAGATAAATACACCAGTTGATCCTAAAGGCCGGACGGCCTATTGATCTAACATTGCCAAATCATATGTAAAAAGACGATCGAAATGATAGGAAAAAGGACGTCAAGAATAGATGCTGCCTCTTGTTTCCAGCTCCATACATTACACGCCAAGTTGTGCATACGAGCATACGGCCGGCCGGTGAGAGCTGCACCCAAGATATATAACTAGATATATGCATGTCAAGTCACCGAAAAGTGAGATAAAAGAGTAGGAAAAGTAACTGATAGGATAACAAAAACAAGCAGCAAGTAGTAGTGACAGGATCAAACAAAGTACACTGGACTCCAGCGAAGGAACCATGTAGGAATAGTAGGCAGGGGAATACTAGAGCCATGCCCATTGCTTTCCCTCCCCTCCACCGCTCGACACGTCTCCATGGCCATTGCTTTCCCTCCCCTCCGCCGCTCGACACGTACTCCATGGCCATTGCTTCCCACTGTTCCCAGTCAACATTGCAGCTGTCCCCCAATCATATATTGTCACCTTGACAAATTATCTAAATGTGCAGCAATTACGTACTAGTAGGTTGTAGCTACTAGCTCATATCATATATGATCACGAGCAAGCAGCTAATTAACTAGTGGTCTTATTTGAACATGCATGTAGGGAAAAAGGCAAGCTAGCTAATTGGTCGCAGCTCGTTTGTCCACGCGAGATCAGGTACGTAGGATTGTCGGTTGGTTCGTTCAGTTGCTGTTCTGCTAGCGCCGGCGAGCGGCGGTCTCGCGCTGCGCGTTGAAGTACAGGGCGGCAACGGGGAGGTCGAGGTCGTTCTCCCCGGCGAACTGGCGGGTGCTGAAGCGGTCCCTCTGTTAGAAGTAATCATATCGTAATTGAGATTGAGTCCGTTTCATAGTCGAAGCTGAGTACGAGTCATAGTCGTAACCAAGTTATCGTAGTTGTAGTCGTACCCGAATAGAAGTCGTAGAGAAAGGTATAAAAGGGCAGAGTCATATAACCAGGAATTGTAATAAAAGAAGGAAAAAGAAATAAAGAGATGAGAAAAAAAGAGCGGTTTGACTCTGGGAAACTATCGACTATCGAGTATCGAGTTCGTTGTGTGATCGCAGACATGGTCGTAAACGACTTATGATCACGGCAAACGGAGGATCGCAGATGTCGTCGTAAACAAAGGTATGACCACGGCAATCGAGTGGAAGAGTCTGCAGGTGCTGAAGACATGATCGTAAAGTATTACGATTATGATCACACAGTAGAAAGACATGGTCATAAAGTGTTACGACCACAGTCGTGAAGAAGTGAACGTGGTCGTAAAGGCGTTACGACCATAGTGAAAAGGTGAAGTTATAAACGATCAAGTGGGGAGACGTGGTCGTAAAGCATTACGACACAGTGGTCGGAAGAATCACTATATGGTCGTAAGAAGCTACGACTACGGTGATCGACCATGGTCGAAGGAAGGCCAGCACAGCGATGGTAAACATGGTCGTAACTTCGGCTGAAGTTTACGACTATGTAGTCGGAGCAGCGAGGAGTGTTCAGAGGGGCCACAACGTGGTCAAAATGGCTATCAGCGTAGTTGAAAAACCGGCAGAGCGGTCATAGCGACACAGGAGGTGGTCGTAGCCTCTTGTACGTGGTTGTACGGCTACAGAAGATGGTCATAATGGTAAAGATCCTGAAGCAGTCATAAAGTTTACAACAGTTGGTATCAAAGCCATGGGAGAGTCTTCGAAGTCCAAGGAGAGCTCTGTGTCACTGTAGTATCCCCTTCTCACCCCAGATAACTATCCGGTCTGGGCCATGAAGATGAAGGCCAATATGCGTGCATAGGGAGTCTGGAGCGCAGTTGATCCAAAGGGGAAGGACAAGGAGATTGACGATCAACTGGATCAGACAGTGTTGGCAGTGATTTACTAGATTGTACCCGATTCAATGATGCGGCAATTGATTGGCAAAGAATCAGCGCGAGAGGCTTGGGCAGCACTTCGACCAATGCATGAAGGTGTTGACAGAGTAAAAGAAGTTTGACTTTAGACTCTACGGAGCAAATTTGAGGCAATGAAGATGGGAGAGAACCAAACGGTGGAAGAGTTCGCTGGGAAATTCAATGAAGTTGTCAATGAGATCAAATCTCTTGGTGACAAGCTAGAAGATGAGGTGGCTGTGAAGAAATACTTGAGAGTCTTGCCGGAAAGGTTCCTTCAAGTAGTGACCACACTCATGTATTCCCAAGATCTCATGAAGATAAAGATAGAAGAAGTAACTGGGTTGCTCTAGGCACACAAGCAGCTTTTGAAGGGGTATCAAACTCGCAATGAACAAGTGTTGCTCGTAAAGGAGGACACCAGGAACCAAGGCAAGCCAAACCATGCAGACTCGTCATCAAGGGGTGGCCGTGGTTCATCTTTTGGCCATGGCTCATCCTTTGGCTGAGGCTCACTCTCTGGTCGTGGACAAGGTCGTGGGTATGGCCAGAGAGGAAAAGGCTTCCAGTCTAGAAGAGGTCAAAGAGGAGGTCATGGAGAAAGAACTGGGCAAGGTGGCAGTGACAAACTGCAAGACAAGTCACACGTCTAGTGCTTTGAGTGTGAAAATTTTGGCCATTACACTTCTGAATGTCAAAGTCATATTCAGTGCCACAACTGCAAGAAGTTTGGTCACTATGCAGCAAACTGTAGGAGCAAGAAAAAAGTTGAGGAGGCAAATCTCACTCACACTCATGAAGATGGAGAGCCGACTTTGCTACTATCCCTCTGTACTGAAGATGTGCCAACAATGGTAATGCTGAATGAAGAGAATGTTTCCAAATCTAATAGAGAAGGGAGAGAAGACGTACGGTCAGCAGTATGGTACCTAGATAACAAGGCAAGCAATCACATGACAGGTACATACTCCATGTTTCATGAATTGGATGAGAAAGTACTTGGTGTGGAGCAATTTGGAGATGGCTCAATTGTCCAGATCAGAGGAAAGGGCACAATTTTGTTGGACTGCAAGGATGGAGGACAAAAACAGCTGTTAGAAGTGTATTATATACCAAACCTTCGCAGCAATATCATGAGCCTAGGACAGCTAACCGAAGAGAGGTGCCAAATTGAACTGAAAAGCAATTATCTGAAAGTGTTTGACAACAGCGAGCAGCTGCTAATGAAAGTGCAGAGGTCAGCGAACCGTCTGTACAAGATTCCAATTGAAATGTCTGAACCAAAATGTCTAAAGATTTCAGCAGATGATTCAGCATGGTTGTGGCATGCAAGACTTTGTCACATGAACTTCCAAAGCCTCAAGCTAATGGCAAAAAAGATATGGTGATTGGCCTACCAAAAAATATTCATCCAGAGCAAATATGTGAAGGTTGTTTGGTGGCAAAACAAGTTCGCAGTCCATTCCCACCATAAACACAGTTCAGAGCATCTCACCCATTGGAGCTAGTACATGTCAACTTATGTGGACCAATCACACCACAAACAGACACCGGAAACCAATACTTCATGCTCATAGTCGATGACTACACTAGAGCTATGTGGGTGTATATGCTAAAAGGCAAGGATGAGGCAAAGAACATTTTTTAGAAGTTCATAGAGGTAGCAGAAAATAAAGTTGAATACAAGGTCAAGGCAGTTCGATCAGATCAAGGGGTAGAATTTCTATCAAAATAATTTAACTCTGTTTGTGAAATAAAAGGCATAGCGAGGTACTTTACAGCTCCGTACTCACCTCAACAAAATGGAGTCGTAGAGAGAAGAAATAGAACCGTGATGGCCACATCACGAAGTTTACTAAAGAGCAAATTCCTGCCCGAGAGACTTTGGGTAGAGGCGGTGAGGCACTCGATTTATCTCCTTAACCATGCCACCATAAGAGCACTTGATGGAGTTACTCTGTGTGAACTCTAGATAGGGAGAAAACCAAATGTAATGCATCTAAAGGTATTTGGTTGTTTAGCACATGTAAAACCAAGCAATCACTTGAAGAAGTTGGATGACAAGAGCAAGAAGATGATCTATCTTGGCTCAAAACCGGGCAGCAAGGCGTATAGGTTATATGACCCAGTTGAGAAGAGGCTTCATGTGAGTAGAGATGTTGTGTTTCAAGAGGACAAATATTGGGAGTGGGAAGAACATCAAGACATGGAAAGAAATATGCAGAATTGGGTTACTTTTGACGTGTAAACAACATGTGCCGATAGCATAGACTGGAAAGACGCAGGTCCGGGTTCACCTCAAAGCACAAGTTCATCAGGTGCAGAAGCAACTGCAAGAGAGGCTCATGAGGCATCACCTGAACAAATAATCGAGACACAACTGAGGAAGGAGAAATTGACAGAGCACCAAAAATGAGAAGTATTAGTGAGATATATGCACAAACCGAACCTGTGTAGATTAATGAGATGTTGTGCTATGCCGCAGCTGAAGAACCTGAGAGTTATGAAGAAGCTAAGGATAATGAGCATTGGAGGGTTGCTATGAAAGAAGAGATGAGATCAATTGAGGAAAATAATACGTGGAAACTTACTGAGTTATCTAAAGGTCACCGAGCTATTGGTTTGAAGTGGATTTACAAAGTTAGAAAGAATTCTCAGGGAGAGATTGTAAAGCATAAAGCGTGTCTAGTAGCTAAAGGCTGTCCAAAAACATGGTGTGGACTATGAAGAGGTGTTTGCACCAGTGGCTCGTATGGAGTCGATCCATGTCCTCATTGTAGTAGTAGCTCATGGTGGATGGGAAATTCACCACATGGACGTAAAAATAGCTTACTTGAATGGAGACATTGAGGAGGAAGTGTATGTAGCTCAACCATCAGGATTTCAGATCAAAGCTCAAGCTGAGAAAGTGCTGAAACTGAATAAAACATTGTACGGACTTAAACAAGCGCCACGGGCTTGGAATATGAAGCTTGACAAAAGTCTCTCATCACTTGGATTCAAGCGGAGTAAAACCGAACATGCCGTGTATACAAGAGATGATGAGAGTGTGAGGTTGATTATGGGTGTTTATGTGGACGACTTGATAATCACCAGAACAAATCCGAGGGAGATTGTGAAGTTTAAAGAGGAGATGATGAAGCTATTTAAAATGACTGATTTGGGGCTTCTAAGCTACTACCTTGGCATTGAAGTAAAACAAATTGAAGGAGGCATCTCACTTTGTCAATCTGCATATGCTTTGAGAATATTGGAGAAGTGCGGCATGGGAGATTACAACCCGTGTCAAGTTCCAATGGAGAATTGCTTGAAGCTAAGCAAATCAAGCCCTGGATCTCCAATTGATGCCACGGAGTATAGGAGCATAGTAGGGAGCTTAAGATATCTAGTTCATACCCGCCCATACATTGCATTTGTAGTAGGGTATGTGAGTCGGTTCATGGAGAAGCCAACTCATGAACATTTGATGGCCGTAAAACACACCCTGAGATATATAAAGGGCACTTTGTCCTTTGGCTATCAATATAGGAGAGGAGGTGAAAAGAGATTGCAGCTGACCAACTACAGTGATAGTGATATGGTAGGGGATGTTGATGATCAAAAAAGCATGACAGGAGTAATGTATGTGCTAGGAGATAGTCCGGTTAGTTGGCAATCTTAGAAGCAAAGACTGGTGGCGTTGTCATCTTGCGAAGCAGAATATATAGCAGCAAGCGTAGCATCATGCCAGGGAGTCTGACTTGCTCGGCTGTTATGAGAATTGCTAGAGAAGGAAGCTATGAAGGTAATACTCAAAGTAGACAACAAATCAGCCATATCATCAAGTAAAAATCTAGTTTTTCATGATAGAAGCAAACATATAGATACAAGATATCATTTTATCAGAGACTGTGTTGAAGAAGGGAGAATCGCTATTGAGTACACCAATACCGATGAACAGATGGCCAACATATTGACTAAACTGCTTAGCCGGATAAAATTTTGGAGATGAGGAGGAAGATTGGAATGATTGAAATCACACAACAAAATTAGGGAGAGAATGTTGGAAGTAATCTTGTCGTAGTTGAGATTGAGTCCGCTTCATAGTCGAAGCCGAGTACGAGTCATAGTCGTAACCGAGTTAGTCGTAGTCGTAACCGAGTAAAAGTAGTAGAGAAGGGTATAAAAGGGTAGAGTCATGTAACCAAGAATTGTAAGAAAATAAGAAAGAAAAAGAAATAAAGAGAAGAGAAGAAAGAGTGATTTGACTTTGGGAAACTATCGAGTATCGAGTTTGTTGTGTGATTGCAGATGTGGTCGTAAACGACTTATGACCACGGCAAACGGAGGATCGTAGACGTCGTCGTAAACAGAGGTATGACCACAGCAATTGAGCGGAAGAGTCCACAGGTGCTGAAGACGTGATCGTAAAGCATTACGATTACAATCACACAGCAGGAAGACGTGGTCATAAAGTGTTACAACCATGACCGTGAAAAAGTGAACATGGTCATAAAGGGGTTACGACCACAGTGAAAAAGGTGAAGTTGTAAATGACTACAGCGGGGAGACGTGGTCGTAAAGCATTACGACACAATGGTCGGAAGAATCACTGTGTGGTCGTAAGAAGCTACAACTATGGTGATCGACCGTGGTCGATGGAAGGCCAGCACAGCGATGGTGAACGTGGTCGTAATTTTGGCTAAAGTTTACGACTACATAGTCGGAGCAGCAAGGAGTGTTTGGAGGGGCCACAACATGGTCGAAACGGCTGGCGGCGTGGTTGAAAAACCGGCAGAGAGGTCATAGCGACACAGGAGGTGGTCGTAGCCTCTTGTACGTGGTCGTACGGCTACAGAAGGTGGTCATAGTGGTCATAGAGTGGTCGTAAAGATCCTGAAGCAATCATAAAGTTTACAACACCCTCGACGATGGCGAGTTCACTGCCTACCGGCGCTTCTGCCGGAACAGCACGAAGATGAACCTGTGGATGCCTACGTTTGGCCATGGTCATTTTTGAGGTTTAGAAAATTACATGATAATTCTTAAATCAGAAAAAAAAAATCTATAAATTCTCTTATTAATCAAGAGAAAAGAGAAAATATACACCATTTATATCTGTGGAACCAAATTATAAAGGTATAGATTAATATGTAGATAAGAAATGCTCTTATTAATCAAGAAAAAATAAGAAAAGATCTACAACACCTACTATGGTGGGCCAGATTATAACAATGCAAATAAATCGATCATGTATACATGTTACAACTATTGCAATTATATAATAGATACAACTATATTTCAAAAAGTAATAAAGTTATATATCAAATACAATATATTGCAATATCCAACCACGTAATTGTGTGGAATATTCCGCTAATTCGGAAAAATGCACCAGTTGATCCTAATGCCGAACGGTGACATAGGTGCAGATGTTGTTGATCTAACATTGCCAAATCATATATATAAAACAATGAAATGATAGGAAAAAGGACATCAAGAACATATGTTGCCTGTTGTTTCCAGCTCCATACATTACACATTAAGGGCATAGCCAATTTATCAAACCATGAGGGTGCCTGGCCTGCCAGCACCACCCCCTCCCCCACCCCCCTCACTCCACCCTGTTACAAACCGAGCTATGGATACAAGCATACAGATGGCCAGTGAGAGCAACCAAAAGATTTAAATGGCATATTTAAATTTAACCTAGAATTAATTAGCAACAAATGACATAATTACAACTAATCCAATTACATTAATGACCAAGCGATGGGGGAAATCTTACAGCATTTGAATATTAAAAGGAAAACATAGTGACAAGATATAACCCTAACACAATGTTATTTGTTACATCATCATAATAATCAAAACACAAGATTATAGCAATTATCAATTACATCATACATTCTCAAACGCACACAGATGCATTTAGTTACAACTTTATTTGACAAGGTAAGTCATAGAAGTCGCGAAGAGTGAGTCAACGCCAAGGACCTGCATTGGTAGAATAAACCAAAAACACGGGAAAACATCCATCCAAAAAGAAACTACGAGAGGAAGAGGAAGATTGCTGTCAGAACCCAACCGGTTTAAAATACCAAACCGTAGCGCTCATCGAGATACCAAGGTCGTCCGGGGCCAGTTGACACCTCTCATTGTAGTGGGCTTCATCATCTGGTGAAAACCTTGCCATCACCCACTTAAATTTCACCATGCTTACCTTAACCAGAGAAGAATCAAGCCACAGTATCCAGAGACCCCAATTAATCATAGGTCCATGCAAGCGGCCTTCCCTCTCTCCATGCATAGTGAAATGAGAGGAGAGAGTGAATAAGACCAAACCATTTGGGAGAGGGAGGACAACATATGCCATTGCCTCACCAAGTCACCAGAGCAAAGAAGAAAGGAAGAATGCATCTTGCCTCCCAACCCCATTCAACCTCCCCTTCCAAATCCCATCCAACCGACAGTGAGAGCAAGAGAGAGCCAAGAGCTTGACGCCACCAAAGAGGTGTTGGAGAGGGAGGAGGAGCTAGAGGAGTTGGGGAAGATCCAAGGAAGAAGGAAAAAAAACCACATCCTCGGTGGCCAGGAGTGAGAAGCCTATCAGGATCAGAGAAAACTAAGGAGGAGGAGGTCAACCACTAGGAGAACATGTGGGGGAGGACCACCATCAACAACCCATCCTTGACCTAACCAAATCAGGTACATCACCCCACCCCTTGTCCCCAAATCGCACTAAAGGCCACCCCACGTCGTGGATGGCCTCGGCAACTGAATAGGAGGAATAGCTAGGGAAACTTAGCCGCTTAGAATTGCGATGAGTAGCATCACCAGCTCACAGCAGCCGTGAGCCAACGACGGCTAACACGTGGATGGCCACTGGTGTGCACTCAGTAGGACCTGTCATACTCCTCAGCGCATGCAGACCTCTGAACCATGTCATGGCTTGTTCAACCATAGGACAACATCACCACCTCCACATCTAACCTATGCCAAAAAAATCAACATGGAAATAAACCTTGATAATTTAAATCCAGGAAGGAGGATAAAGGGTTTTACTTAGGAATAGTTGGGAAAAATTATATCCGTCCAACCCACGCCTAGATTAGCCACCACCCGCACTAGACTGGTCGAAGGTAAAGAAGACAAGCGAATACCATAGAGTAGCCATGGAAGGGAGTAGCATAGAGGTGATTGGAGCACCAATTCCATGGGGCCATGCTCTGATCTACCACCAGTAGCTCCCTTAAGTGACAGTGGAGAAAGAGTACTGCAGGGACCATAGCCAAGAGAGCGTGCTGGCAAGTACGTCGGCAGGGTAATGAGAGAGAAAGGGAGACCGAGAGAAGGGAACAAGAAAGAAGAGAGGGAGCAAGGGTGCTAGCATTTGTGTGTGTGATGCTGCGGGGGCGTGGGTGCGTGTTTGCCAACACGGTAGAGTGAGTGCGTGCATGTGTGAGCTGGCTCAGTGGTGTAGGTGAATGTGTGTGTAGGTCTACGCGACAACGTGAGTGCATGCGTGTGTGGGCTGGTGTGGCTACGTGTCGTGTAGGAGTATTGGGCCGGTTAAAGAGGGCTAAGAGTGATAAGGGGCTAGAGCGGTAGGAAATCAACTGAAGGTGAATTAAATCACCAAATTAAATATATTCTAGCTAATATAAAACCTCAATTGAAACTAATTATCATAATGTGATATAACTGCATATAAATCATGTTTCTAAAACCATAAAATCCGCTCTGTAATGCAAAGGATGAACCAGGGCAAGAAGAGAGAACTAAGCAAGCCATGGTTGAGACCAAGGTACTCTACATGTACCAATGCAAGCTCACCGTTGATCACTCTGAGTAGTTATGTTACCTAAGAAAAATTACTTTTATAATACATATTATCACTATTGCATTAAAATGTCTTTTTCAAATAATTGGTGATTAGATGACAAAGGAAAAGAGATCAGTGATGGACATATCCTTCTAAGAAAGGAAAGAAATCAGAGAAGGATAGATCTAGCTGAAGGAGTAGTTGGACCATAAGTTATTAGATAGATATAGCTGAAGGAGTAGTTGGACCATAAGTTATGTATAATAGGAGAATAGAGGGTACTCTGGTCAGGAAGAGAAAGGGATAGGTTGGGACCCTCTACATAGGATTATAATATAAGTACTAAACAACTCTCACTCGGGTATGGAGCCGTAATTTCTAGTGTTAACCATATTCTCGTTTCGATGAGTGGAAAATGCTACCCTACAACGTTATTATATTCTCCACATTGGTATGTAGTATAACTAGGTGGAGGAAACTATAACTGGTATAGAGCTCAAAAGTAGAGGACTCAAAGCAAACAAAGTCAGAACCAGTATAGAGCCTGAAAGTGATGAGCCAGGCACATATATTAGCGCAGTGTGGTGCCACGTGAGGGTGAGAAACTACCCCGGACCAATAACTATTTCATAGTCAGGTGAGTGTGAGAAACCACCCCAGACCAACGACTATCAGTAGTTGGGTGGAGATATAATAAAGGAACTAGAAAAAATGTTCTGTACTCTAACTTGGCACAGCATTTAAGGTAACGCGAATAACCCAATTGCAAAAGGCTTGTAGTAGATATGGGTAAAGTGACACAAGCCTGTATAGTACTAAACAAATCATGATTTTATGCTTGTCTCCTAGATTGGAGGCTACGTAGAGCGACTGGTGTTCTCTCTCTTCATTAGGGTGATTACTAGCATTCGGAATACTTAAATATGCAAATCTTCTCTTTAACTTAATAACGTATTTTATTATTGAGGAAGAGATAGAATCATAAATTTCACTATGAAGAGACGAGTCATTACATTGCATTTGTTGCTAATAATGCTTGTTGAGTACGTTGTACTCACCTTTACTATTAAATTTCTTTGTTAGATTTTAGTCTCACCAAGGATTATCTCAAGTTGGATGTGAGATTCACTGGCTCAGAGGATTCCCATGGGACAAGGGTGATTGTATCGGAGACTAGAGCGAGGTGGACACCCTATTCGGCAGTTGAGACAAGTAGACAACCTATAGTGCTTCATCTCAGATAGTTGGAGTATATAAATAATCCGCAACTCTTTATGTATCTGGTATTTGTATAATTAGAGCCTACGATAGAACTTCTGTAATTGTTATGTGAAATTATTGTTAATTTGGAAGCTGTGTATTAAAGACTTTAGCCCTATGTGCCTAATTATTGTAATATTGTACAGTCTCTAGTTATGATGAGGACATCTCTATTACACATTCTTCATCCACTCCAAGTTTGCATGACAAAGCTAGCGATGAGGCTCCAAAAGGTCCTATGACAAGAGCAAGAGCTAAGCTACTTCAACAACAGGTACTTTTGTTTCTTAGAGAGTCTTCTATTGTGTTAGATGAGAATAGCATACTACCTAATGCAAATATGTTATGTGTTCTCAGATTTAAAGCAACAGAAGATCAAGTGGAGAAGGACCAAGTGGCCACGAGTCATGAGAAGAAGAGTCCATGCGGGCAAGGAGCTAATCAACGGAAGGCCACGTGATCATATATCTCATGGCGTGCACAAGATGTGGCCTGCGTGCCAAAGGGTGACCGAGTCCAACTCAATCTCGGTCTTGTAATAGGATAGGGGCTTAGCCCGAAAATAAAGGAAACAGATTGCTAAGTTTTAGGAATTGGAATAGGACATCTTGACCGAATAAGGGATTGATTCGGCCAAGACTTTCCTTGCGTGAGTTCGGGGAGGCACTATAAAACCCCCTTGTATCCCCTTTATTTTGGTTAGACCACGTTTGAGAAAAATCAATCTACTAAAGCTTTCGAGTTTAGCATTGCTACCGAAATCCTAAGGGAATTAGGAGTGTCTTCTTCAATCAAGATCGTTCAGCCTTTCGTTCGGAATTGGGTGCACGATAGATCTTCGCTTGGTGGTCGGCGAAATCAACACGAGTGTGTTTTGGCGGATTAAAGAGTGTTCGTCCCTTGCATTGGCATTGGAGGATCATTACGATTCATCAAGACTCACGTGAGTATCCATCCTACGTCGAGAAGATCGGGCGACCCCGTATCATCTTGGTATCAAAGCGCGGTTTACTCGGTAGGATCTTATCCCTTTAAATTTCAGTTTATTACTTTCTGTCCTATAGTCCATAAACCGAAAACACACAAAAAAAATCCAAACCCTAGTTTCGCATCTGTTATTTTCATGAGTTTTATTAAGTCTTGATCTATTAGAAATTTTGTTTACGTGCTGATCTTTGTGTTCATTCGCGTAACTTGATCTTGTGTCCCCATAAAACAAAAAAAAGTAGATTCAATTTACTCTTGAAGTTGAGTTCGTATCCACAACTCCTCCCAGATCAATCCGAATACAACCCCAGAATCCAAGCGGTTTTGGCTAGCTGTCCACTTCCGAATCCGTTTGGAAATACGGAACCAACTCTAAGGAGGTGTTAGTGTTCGCATTGGCTTCCTTGGACACCATACGGCCGAACACCATACATACGAGCTTCACTTATATCCTTTGAATACTTTAGACTAGTCATTGATATTGCATTGAGGGCTGCTCTTGAATACTTCTAGCTGAACATTGGGCTTGTGCATCACTCACCCCGGCCGATCAAAAAAATTCAAAGTTTAGAGAGAGAGAGTATCTTTTAATTACCTTTATACCCCTACCTTCCACAAAAAGTTTGTGACCCATATACCTCAATAGACTCAGAACAGTGAGTTGAACATATTTGGGTTAGTGGCTCGGTAGCAAAAAAAAAGAGGTGAGCAAAAAAAAAAGAGCGAAAAAAAAGGTGAGGCGGCTGATTTGGATGAGTGGTTCTAGTTCATAATTTCAGTTAGAGTGACTAAAATTCTTGAGCAATCTTGTGCCCTTATTTCCATATTATTACAATTGGCTAGCGTCTCTCCTAGTACTTGATGCAAACGAGCTAATTTTCCTGTTTGTTTCCATCTAGCTCATTCCTTTGTTGCATTGAGTCACATTGATCTTTGCGTGTGCGTTCATACACTTCACTTATATCTATTGGATCAGCACATAGGCAATATTTTCTAGCTTGGATTATTACTTAATTTTACAACATCGTGAAATTCAGATCGTGTAGGATAAATACTTCCTAACCAAGCTCCACAAAATATCCTTTGCCGTGCAATTGTGAGTCACTTTTAAATCCGCTTGATCATCACTTGTTATTGTAGCCACCACCAAGTGTAAGTTTCTTTTGGCCTCAATTTACTTCGAAAAGGTAAGAACTTTACTTGGTTGAGGAAAAGTGAGATTGAGTGACTCCACATATCACCCATATATTTGTGGCTTTTGTGTCTTCTTTGTGCTACTAACCATGTCAGGTGGAGACGACAACATGGGAGAGGAGCATGGTGTGAATTCCTCGGTAACTCGCTTTCAATTCCAAGCTTTGAGGGGAACTTTGCGCAATGAGTTCGCCGCTACTACTTCTGCCTTGGAGGAGCAACTCAAGGCAGAGATCAACAACTCCACACAAGACATGCACATTGAGATGAACCAACAAATGAATGTGCTACGTACCAACATCGTGAACGACGTGGTACGCGCACTTCGACCACAACACGAGGAAGGTAGTGTTCATCGTGGGGGTGGCCTACCTCCACGAGATGAGGAAGCAGGCGTTGCTCGAGGTGGCCAAGATGCACAACAACGGCGAGACCGTGTGGTGGCAAACGCCATTGGTCCACCCCTGCCTGGGAGAGGTGCAGGGGGCGGCTTCCATGGTCCGGGGAGGGGCCATGGACATGGAGGCCGTGCTGGGGGAGCACTTTACTTTGACGATGATGACTTTCTGCACTACGATGACGGCTACCACCGCCGTAATTGTTACGGCGAAGAACGACCACACAAGGAGAAATTTGGTAAGCTCAAATTTACAATGCCATCATTTTCAGGTACACATGAACCCGAAGAATACCTCACTTGGGAGCTCAAGGTAGACAAGGTGTTCCGCTTGCACAACTATTCTGAAGAAAAGAAAATCCATATGGCGGAACTAGAATTCAATGATTATGCTTTGGTTTGGTGGGAACAAGTGCAAAACCAAAGGATGGAGAACAATGATCCACCCATCACAACATGGGAAGAGATGAAGTACCATATGAGGGTAAGGTTTGTTCCTAAATATTACAAACGTGACCTTTTTGATAAGTTACAGAATTTGAAGCAAGGGAGTTTCACGATTGAGGAGTACTCAAAGAGATGGAAATGGCTATGATAAGGGCTAATGTTTATGAACAAGAAGAGCAAACTATGGCCCGTTTCCTTGCTGGTTTGCATCCTTCCATCAAGCGAATTGTCGAATTTCAACTCTACAACAACATGGTGGAGTTGGTACATCAAGCCACTAAGGCTGAGAGGCAAGTACAACAGGACATAAGGGTTTCAAAATCATCTTCCTACACTTCCCGTACAGCACCTACAGGAGGTAAAACCACATCTCGTTTCAATTCATTTAAAACTAACCCATCTAGTGGAAGTTTTAATCCTACTGCACATGCTGCCCCGAGTACCAAGAATACCACTCATTCCTTCCCAAAAAAAGGACCAGCCCCTTCTCCATCATCTTCGGTTGGTTCTACGGCCAAGAGTAGCTCCATCCAATGCTTCAAGTGTCTTGGTCGCGGACATATGCAAAAGGATTGCCCAAATAGCAAGGTAATGTTGGTAACTGAGAATGGAGAATATGATTCTGCTGAAGAAGATGGAGAGCACCTTGCTGATTTTGAGGCGTTTGAGGATGGCCATGAGGAAGAAAGAGAAGAAGAAACACATAGAGATGGGTATTGTGACCCCGAGTCCGGCCCTATCCTTATGTGCACCCCTTCGGTATTGAGCGTTCAAGCAAAACCCAACCATGAACAGCGCTACAACCTTTTCCAAACAAGAGCTCAGGTAAGTAAAGATGGTAAGTGTTGCAAAGTTATTATTGATAGGGGTAGTTGTCATAACCTAACTAGCAAAGAACTTTGCACTAAACTTGGATTGAAATACAAGAAACACCCACATCCATATCAAATTCAGTGGTTGAATAATAATGGTTCCATGAATGTTGGGTATACTGTTGATGTTAGCTTTCAAATTACTTCTTATCATGATACTGTAGAATGTGATGTTGTGTCCATAGAAGTATGTCACTTGTTATTAGGTAGACCATGGCAATATGATCGTTCTGTGATTCATGATGGAAGAACTAATCAATACAAGTTCATGTGGAATAATAGAAAAATATTGTTACGACCATTAACTCCTTCTCAAATTATACATGAAAACATGCAAAAGATTGAGGTGAAAGTGGAAAGTGAGAAAGGGAAGGAGCAAAAGAATGTGATTCCACAAAAGGTGAGAGAGAGCCACAAGCTAAAATTGAGTGGAAAAAGAAAGGATGAGGGAGAGAAAAAGTTGGTTATGATAGCCACCAAATCTGATCTGAGAGAAATGAGAGATGATTCCACTTTGGAACATTTGGTATTGCTGTATAAAGATGTTTTGCTTTCTACTAATGACTTAACCTCTCTTCCTAGTGTGGTTTCTCAAGTGTTACAGGCTTATGAAGATGTCTTTCCGGAGGAGGTACCCGCTGGTTTACCACCCATTCGAGGCATCGAACATCAAATTGACTTGGTGCCGGGAGCTCCACTTCCCAACCGGCCGCCGTACCGCACAAACCTGAAGGAGACAAAAGAAATTCAGCAGCAAGTCCAAGCGCTCATGGAAAAAGGGTACGTACGCGAAAGTGTTAGTCCTTGTACCGTTCCTATCATTCTTGTTCCTAAGAAAGATGGTACATGGAGAATGTGCGTAGACTGTAGAGCTATCAACAATATTACCATTCGATATCGTCATCCTATTCCTAGGTTAGATGATATGCTTGATGAATTAAGTGGCTCTACTATCTTTTCTAAGATTGATTTGCGTAGCGGATATCATCAAATTAGAATGAAACATGGTGATGAGTGAAAGACAGCTTTTAAAATAAAATTTGGATTGTATGAATGGTTAGTGATGCCTTTTGATTTATCTAATGCCCCCAGTACATTCATGCGATTAATGAACCATGTTTTGAGACACTTCATTGGAAAATTTGTGGTAGTTTATTTTGATGACATTCTGATATATAGCCGCTCATTGGGAGAACATGTTGAACACATTAGACAAGTGCTAGAAGTGCTAAGAACTGAAAAATTGTATGCTGATCTTGAGAAGTGTACGTTTTGCACAAACAAAGTGGTGTTCTTAGGCTATGTTGTTTCAGCTCATGGAATTGAAGTTGATGAATCTAAAACTGAAGCTATTCGCAATTGGCCTACTCCGGTGAATGTTAGTCAAATTCGTAGCTTTTATGGTCTTGCTAGTTTTTATCGACGATTTGTGAAAGATTTTAGCACCATTGCTGCCTCATTAAATGAATTAACAAAAAAAGAGTCACTTTTGAGTGGGGAGAAAAACAAGATAAAGCTTTTACTGAATTGAAGAAATGTTTGACTGAAGCACCATTGCTTGTTTTACCTGATTACACTAAAACTTTTGAGATTGAATGTGATGCTAGTGGAATAGGTATTGGTGGTGTTTTGATGCAAGAAAGAAAACCTGTTGCATATTTTAGTGAGAAACTTCATGGTGCACAATTGAATTATTCTGTTTATGGCAAAGAATTGTATACTCTTGTGCGTGCATTAGAGACATGGCAACATAACCTTTGGCCTAAAGAATTTGTCATTCATTCTGATCATGAAGCTTTGAAATATTTGAAAGGACAAGCTAACCTGAACCGTAGACATGCTAAGTGGGTTGAATTCATTGAGACTTTTCCATACGTTGTTAAATACAAGAAAGGCAAGGAAAATATGATAGCTGATGCATTGTCTAGAAAACATGTGTTTTTCACTCAATTGGAAGTCAAGGTTCCAGGGCTAGAGAGTTTGAAAGATTTGTATGCTTCTGATCATGACTTTTCAGCACCATATTCTAATTGCAAAGATGGGAAAGGGTGGGATAAGTTTCATGTTCATGATAGATTTCTCTTTCGCATGAACAAACTATGTGTTCCAGATTCTTCTGTGCGTTTGTTACTTTTGCAGGAGTCTCATACAGGAGGATTGATGGGTCACTTTGGAAGAGAGAAGACATACTTGATGTTGGCTGATCACTTCTATTGGCCAAGGATGAGGCGCGACGTCGAGAGATTTGTTCAAAGATGCATCACATGCCATAAAGCAAAGTCAAAACTCAATCCACATGGTTTGTACACTCCACTTCCAGTTCCTAATGTTCCTTGGGAAGATATTAGCATGGATTTTGTGTTGGGATTACCTAGGACCAAGAGGGGGAGGGATTCAGTCTTTGTTGTTGTGGATCAGTTTTCTAAAATGGCACATTTTATTCCTTGTCATAAGAGCGACGATGCGTCGCATGTAGCTGACTTGTTTTTTAGGGAGATTGTGAGATTGCATGGAATGCCAAAAACTATTGTTTTCGATCGTGACGTCAAGTTCATGAGCTACTTTTAGAAAACTTTGTGGGCCAAGCTTGGGACAAAGTTGTTGTTTTCAACGACTTGTCACCCACAAACAGATGGACAGACGGAGGTGGTGAACCGTACACTCTCAATGCTGCTGCGGACAATGATCAAAAAGAATTTGAAAGAGTGGAAAGATTGCCTACCGCATGTTGAATTTGCATATAATCGGGCGGTGCATTCTACAACCCAATTGTGTCCATTTGAGGTGGTGTATGATTTCAAACCAATCACGCCACTTTACTTGATGTCACTTCCATTACAAGAACGTACAAATATGGAGGCTTTTAAGCGTGCTGATTTTGTGAAAAAGCTCCATGAAAAGACTTAAGAGGTAATAGGTACGTGCTTATGCTTCTAAAGCTAACAAGACTAGAAAGAAAATGATATTTGAACCAGGTGACTTAGTATGGGTGCATCTTCGCAAAGAACGCTTTCCGGAGAAGCGTAAATCAAAATTAATGCCCCGTGGTGATGGTCCTTTTAAAGTACTTGCCAAGATCAATGACAACGCATACAAGATAGAGCTTCCAGGAGACGATTATGGGGTGAGTACTACTTTTAATGTTGCTGATTTATCACCATTCTTTGGACAAGATGGCACAGAGTCCTTTTCAAGAGGGGGAGGATGATGAGGACATCTCTATTACACATTCTTCATCCACTCCAAGTGTGCATGACAAAGCTAGTGATGAGGCTCCAAAAAGTCCTATGACAAGAGCAAGAACTAAGCTACTTCAACAACAGGTGCTTTTGTTTCTTAGAGAGTCTTCTATTATGTTAGATGAGAATAGCATACTACCTAATGCAAATATGTTATGTGTTCTCAGATTGAAGCAACAGAAGATCAAGTGGAGAAGGACCAAGTGGCCACGAGTCATGAGAAGAAGAGTCCATGCGGGCAAGGAGCTAATCAACGGAAGGCCACGTGATCATATATCTCATGGCGTGCACAAGATGTGGCCTGCGTGCCAAAGGGTGACCGAGTCCAACTCAATCTCGGTCTTGTAATAGGATAGGGGCTTAGCCCGAAAATAAAGGAAACAGATTGCTAAGTTTTAGGAATTGGAATAGGACATCTTGACCGAATAAGGGATTGATTCAGCCAAGACTTTCCTTGCGTGAGTTCGGGGAGGCACTATAAAACCCCCCTTGTATCCCCTTTATTTTGGTTAAACCACGTTTGAGAAAAATCAATCTACTAAAGCTTTCGAGTTTAGCATTGCTGCCGAAATTCCTAAGGGAATTAGGAGTGTCTTCTTCAATCAAGATCGTTCAGCCTTTCCGTTCGGAATTGGATGCACGATAGATCTTCGCTTGGTGGTCGGCGAAATCAACACGAGTGTGTTTTGGCGGATTAAAGAGTGTTCGTCCCTTGCATTGGCATTGGAGGATCATTACGATTCATCAAGACTCCCGTGAGTATCCATAGTACGTCGAGAAGATCGGGCGATCCCATATCAAGTTATTGTTCTGTTGGGTAATTCTAGCGGGGCTTATTATTCCATAAGGCGATGTTCTTATGGAATAATAATCTGTTGTCTGGTGTCATATTGTGAGAATAATGATATAGAACGTCACAGCAACACTCAAGATATATAACTAGATATATGCATGTCATGTCACCAAAAAAGTGAGATAAAGAGAAGGAAAAGTAACTGATAGGATTACAAAACAAGCAGCAAGTAGCAGTGACAGGATCAAACAAAGTACACTTAAGACTCCAGTGAAGAACCATATAACAGAATAGTAGGCAGGGGAATACTAGAGCCATGGCCATTGCTTTGCCTCCCCTCCACCGCTCGACACGTACTCCATGGCCATTGCTTCGCACTGTTCCCAGTCAACATTGCAACTCTCCCCCCAATCATATTTTGTCACCTTGACAAATTATCTAAAATGTGCAGCAATTACGTACTAATAGGTTGTAGCTACTAGCTCATATCATATATGATCACGAGCAAGCAGCTAATAAACTAGTGGTCTTATTTGAACATGCATGTAGGGAAAAAGGCTAGCTAGCTAAGTGGTCGTAGTTCCGTTTGTCCATGCGAGATCAGGTACGTAGGATTATCGGTTGGTTCGTTCAGTTGCTGTTCTGCTAGCGCCGGCGAGCGGCGGTCTCGCGCTGCGCGTTGAAGTAGAGGGCGGCAACGGGGAGGTCGAGGTCGTTCTCCTCGGCGAACTGGCGGGTGCTGAAGCGGTCCCTCGACGATGGCGGGGTCACCGCCTGCCGGCGCTTCTGCCGGAACAGCACGAAGATGAACCTGTGGATGCCTATGTTTGGCCTTGGGATCTCGTAGCTCACCACCTCCCTCCCTGCATGTGCATGCCATGAGTCACAAAAAAGAATTAAGAGAGAGAAAGGAAAACACAAGAAACTTCTGATTAATTTGTACACACCAGTACACACACCACCGCCGCCTTTTAGACGGCGATCTATCCGTGTACTCTACCTCTTAAAACTAGCAAAGACTACAGCAGGATGTAAAAGAAAAAGACTTACCAAAAGAAGCATCTGTAGTCCCAGGAATATCAGTAACAATCCTGCCAAGATTTTCCAATCAAAATGTCATATGATTAGCTATATGTATTCTATGGTTGCCTGGAAATTAATATGAAGATTTTGACCATGCATGCTAATTTGTGTATAATATGTGCACGCCCGAATCTTGGTATGCACTAACCATGACATAATCTAGCTATACACAAATGCATGAATGCCTGCCTAACTAGGTTTGATTAATTTTGGAAGTCAGGCGATACTTTTGTTTAGTATCGTATAATAAACTTTAATTAGATTGAGCTACTTGTATTGGTTACCAGTGAAGATGCTCCCTCAGGTATGGGTCACTAGGTCCTGGCACATCAGGGTCAGTCATCACCTGAAGAAGCACAGGAGTTAGCACATGGGCATGTTTACCTTCCCTTGGGAGATATATATGTAGTACTATGGCCAAAAACATATAGCATTATGAATCTAGGGAGTTAAAACTTTGTGTGAGGGAATGGATGAGATACACATAGCTACACACCAATGTGAAGAAGGATCTGAGATCGCCTCCTTGGACCTCGACACGCGGCTTTGCGGCGACGGCCGACGGGAAGAACTCGTGGCCGTTGAACACCTGCTTGTTGGAGCTGTAGGTGACCGTCATCTTCACGGTCGGGTTGAAGTTGTCCAGCACCTCACCAATCACCTTCCCCACAATGAGAGGCTCCAACACCCTTGACATGTTTAGGCCTTAAATCTCAACTGATTGGTGATCTGTGAGTTCTGCCGTATGCTTCCTGAAGGGTGAAGCTCATATAATCGTGTATGTCTTGCTGAGACAGAAAGACGCAGGCCTCTATTTATAGATGTGAAGCCACGAGCCTATCTATCCGGCTAACTATATTCTGAGTTGAGTGCGATGGATCATAGATTACACATTTCAAACAGGAGTCTCGGAAAAGCTCAGGTTGGGGCCCATCTATCGCGGTAGCTATCACATTAACATGTTAGATTGTTAATTCGGTGGTCATTTTCCTCCAGGTGTGGATTATAGAATTGAGGCACTTGCGGCACAAAAGTTCCTAATTATCCGATTCCATATGTATCTTAAAGATATGTATTCTCTGCAGAAGATTTAGGCGTATGGAAGCTAAAATAATATGTGCCTAGAACCCACATTTGTCAAAAAAAGAAAAGGTCATTGCCATCCATACGCCTACAGCTTCCGAAAAAGCTCAGGTTGGGACACAGACCAACTGCACAAGCCCTTAAAACAGCTTGTTCATAGTGAGGTCATTGTAATGTTTCTTTAAAATGAGCATCTTCTGAAATCTACGCATTTAGTACCTTTTCATGGCATAGTTCATTGATGAAAGGTGAAATCGGCTAGATTCAACTATCTATGTAACATTGTAGCAAGAAACATCAGATTGATCAAATACGCTACGGTTCTATATCATCATAAGTACAAATTTTTGGCACAATATTAGTAGTGCATTTAATTGGTGGGCTTAATGAAAAGAACTATACGCTTAGCAGAGCACTACAAAATCTTCATCGGAACTTGCATTTCACTTTCTTTTCAGAAAACCTTCGAGGCTTAATGTGTGGTGCTGATTGTTGAATGTACATACCATGTCAAACATGGCAGCTTAATGATGCTTATTCTGTGACTTCTTTTGTGCTTCCTTTTCTGAAGAAGCATACAAGGTTAATGTAAATTCTCTGTGTCGACTACCCTTTTACTTACATGTATACTAATTTGTGTTAAAAACATATATTTTATTTTGTTCTTTGCAGCTGGGAGTGAGCTTGGAAATTTGGCCCGTTCTTTTGGGCTGCGGCTGGTAGATCTGATAAATAGTACCAGGTGATATAAGCCAAAAACCGGTTGAAAAGAATGGCACAAATTCTCAGCACAACTCCACCCACAAGCATCTTTTTCTCTTGAGCTATGAATTGCAAAGAACATACCCTAAACAGCATTGCACTAGCATGAACTTGCCACTCCTGGTGATTATTCCTGCCAGGCCAGGTGCAAGAGGAGGCAATAAACTAAGCTCAAGTGGGCTAGGCCTTCCTCCACTACTTCACAAAGTGGCCCTGTGCTAAAGTGCTCTGCTTGTAACACTTCTTTCCAGAGAAAAGGAGACCCTCAATTATGAGCTCTTCATTAGGCAAAGGTTAGTGCTCTTGTTTCCATAAATGGTGGAGCCGTCTCCAAGTACATGCATGTTATTTCCCATCCTAATCTCCCTCTTCAGCACTCACTCATGTGCTTGCATGCTGTATTGCAGTGTACTTGGTAACTAAAGCAACACATTCCATTTTACTCTCTTTCCTAGTTTCTAGCCTGACATTCTAAAGTGTAACTTTGTTGAATTGAGAATTGCTTTTTAAAGGGGAAAATAGTAGGGGAGCGCCAGAATTACATCAAAGGAAATTATTTATGAATTATGATGCCCTATTATTGTATGATGGAAGTTTTGCATATGATTGTAATTAGTTGCTGCGTTGATGTTTAGCTGGTTTCTGACTCACTAAGTCTGAACGGATATATAACAATACGGTCAGCTCTTTTAGTGTAGCGAGCACATAACAAAGTCCTGCTGTGGATTCAGTGTTGGGCCATTATAGGTAGTTGAGCATAAATCTTGTCGCATGACAGGTGCAAGACAGGTTCTTTGAAGGGGTGTATATGATATATCTGATGTACATGTGGTAGAGAGTTTAGTCTGACATTGATTGTCGAGATGATATTTGGCTAGTATACCATATAACCGCCCAGCACTAATCTATACTAAACCAGTTACTCTTACGTAGATCTGAGCCGTTCGATCCGGGACAGAGGGACAGGATGATGGAGCCGAGCCCCCTTAGTACATTTTGCAAATTGCCCCCAAACATTTCAGATCAGATTGCTGGGAAACAAAGTAACAGCTCAAGCCCAGGTAATACAGGATATGTTCTGGAGGGTCGGATGGACCATGGATCATTGGATTCTAGGGTTGTAATCGGTTTGTGCCAAGGCAATAAAATACAGAAGAACTGATGTTTGAAAGGAATTCAAGCTGTTAAATCACTAGGTGAAAAACAACTTCAATGTCATCTCTTTGTGCTAAAAAAGGAAAAAGGCTTGTTGCCAATAAGGAGTAGATGATTCATTTAAATATGCTTTAAGGACACCTATGCAGAATGTTGAACTCACATGCCCTGCAAAGCATTGATCTTGAAGATGCACGAGGTGAAGGTACAAAATGCCAAATGCTTTATCATTTCTGGACGCATGCTAGCGTGTAGAATGTTCTCTTGTTCCCAAATGGAAAAGCAAAGCTTGTTTCAATGGGGAAAAGGGAGGCATTCCTCAAAGGCCAAGGCAGAGTTTAGAGAGAAGCCCGATCCTCAATACGCCAAGGGCTGTTAAGTGGGCTTGAAAAGACGCTTTTACCCTTGTTCCAATCTTCTTCATTTGGACACTGTTGGACCCCTGTGCAATCGAAATTCCACTTTTGGCCCCCCGACGCAAAAAATTCCAAAACTGGACCCCTCTCGAGCGCGCGATCGCCACAAGCCGCCACGTGTCCCGGTCGTGCGATGCGGTACCGCGACGACCGCCTCGTTCACGGTCGCGTGCGGTACCGCACCGCGACGACCCGCTCGCTCCGCTCCTCGGCCGCGATGCCGCCGACCGCGACGACGCGCAGCTCCGACCGCACGACGCGCAGTCCCGACCGCGCGACCGATTCCCGAGCGCGCGATTCCCTCGGCCGACCACACGATGCCTCTGCCGACCGCGCGTCTAATCGGTCCGCCAAAAGCGCATCACGGGTGGCCTCTTTTGCATGCAGCTCATACACGCGTCAATAGTATGTGATATGGCCCCCCAAATTTTGCTGAATGGGTGAGAAGCGTTCGCAATAAAATGGCTTTGGAGCTCGCTTGGTGAGCAGATGCATGTGGTGAAGTCTTCTGGTTCGTAGTGGAAGCAAAGACGGAGCGAGAGAGGGAGTGAAGGGAGGAAAAGAAAGAGTCGAAACTCAGATTTTTGAGTTGCTTTTGTTTGGAGTCAGCAGATTTTGCAAATACGAAAGTTGTAGATCGTCTTCAGAGCTTCAAGAAGAGGTAATTTTTGGCCCCGTGCAAGTATTTTTCTGTGAATGTCATTAGCCCATAATTAGGGGAACCGTGTTTCGTTAATGTTCTTATAAGCCAATACGGTGTGTGTGTTGTAGATAAACATGATGCATGATGTATTGTAGTGTAGAAAATGTCGTATTTATTTGTTGAAGTTACGTAGTGTAATGTAGTTATTTTTTGATGAACATACGTGCTTACATGTGTAGGTGTTGAAAAAGTAAATATTTATGTTAGAGCATTTGTGGGTGATAGCAACAGTAGATAGATTAGAGACAATTTGTATAATTGGTAGGCTTATACAATTTTTGGTGAAGAAAAGTGAGGAGCGAAAGCCGGAAGAGTTGAGTTGTTTTCGTTTGGAATCAGCGGATTTGGCAAGTACAAAAGTTGTAGATCGTCTCGTGAGCATCAACAAGAGGTAAGTTTTGTGCCCTTGCAACTATAATTTTATGTATGTCATTAGGCCTTAATTAAGGAAACCATCTTGTGTTACTGTTATTTTATGTCAATCTTTTATACGCTATGTATGTATAGCAAATCTTGCATATGTTAGGCATGATGTATTGTAGTGTATATAGGGTTTTCCTTTTTTGTGAACATACGTACTGTAAAGTAGTTTCAGTTAGGTGGAAAATATGAAGTTGTAGTGTGTAGACGTTGAGAAAATACATATTTATGTTAGAGCAATTGTAGGTGATAACAATAGTACTAGGATTAGAAGCATATCATTAGTACGCTTAGGGAAGAACTACATACAGTGCGATAGGTGGTAAAAATAAATTAGAAATAAATTTGGTAGATTAGAATTAAAATATAATAGCAGTCATAGAAAGTTATAGTAGAGCTACATAAAGACTATATTAAGTTAAAGTTAGAAAATATTGTAGTGTAAATAATGTGTAGGTGTTGAAAAAGTAAATATTTATGTTGGAGCATTTGTAGGTGGTAAATTTGTAGTAGTTAGATTAGAGACAATTTGTATAATTAGTATGCTTAGTGAATGACCGTAGTATGAAGGTCATTTCATGGAAAAATGATATGAATATTTAATTTGATGTATGGTACAATTTGAAAATAAAATAGTTACAAATAAATCGTAGATTTAGAAATACAAAACATATACTAATCGAAACTGTTAATTAGATGGTACGATTGTTACATGCTGTGTACTAAAATGGTTTATTATGCACTTATGTTAGGTACGCAATGGCTGGCATTGAACAATTGTTCGTGTTTTATGGGAGTGGTCTCGCACGTGATGGGTCGTATGGGGCGAACCTATCAAATTGTGAGCGGACTGTGATCCGGGCACCCGGTATGAACGCCATGAGCTTGTTTAAGCTACGGAAGTGTGTCCGTTCAGCGTTCGATTGACACACCGCAAGGAAGAAGTTACGGATCGAGGCAGTCTATGCCTCAATGGTGGATGATGGAAGGGAGAGCATATGGCAACTTCTGAAGGTGACCAATGACGCCTCATGGGCGAACTACATGGAGGTCTTGTGCAACCCTGATGCTGCGATATATGGGAGGCCAATGGTGTATGTCGAGTTCGTGGAGAGGGCAGAATCATCAGCCATGGTTGGTTCAGATGCCGCTGGTGGAGATGTAGTGGCCGGCGGTTATGAAGACGCTTCTGCGGGAGAACATGTGGGTGAGGAAGTGGGTGATGAAGACGACAGGAGGCGTGCGGAGAATTTCCAGCCCAATGAAGGTGTGGACGAGAGGTGGTGGGCTGCCCGTATTAACTGTCATGAGTATCTTGGGGACCAGGTGGAAGAAGAGGGCAGCGAGGAGGATGAGGAGGTGGAAACAGGCAGTTCTAGAGAGGACGAGGATGGCGAAGGTGCAACTGGAGAGGTGGTAGGTTATGTTGTGACCACAGACGATGCGTACATGTCGTCCAGGCTGGACAACAACGCAGCGGCAGCCCTAGTTCTGCCACAGGCGGAGAAGGGAGAATGGGGGTTCAGCGAGGGTGCACTCTTTTTGGGGCAGTGCTTCCGTAATAAGTGTGCTGTCCAACAGGCTATTGCTAGACATGCCGTCAACATAAGCCGGACGTATCGGGTCCACAAGTCAAAGCCGGACACGTACGTTGTGAAGTGTGTCGACGGGTCCTGTGGCGGCAAAGTTCGTGCACAACGGTACAAGGGCGTTGGCACGGAGTTCCGGATAACGGTGCTGCAAGATCACAGTTGCGAGCTTGCGGGGCCAGTACATAGACACCGCAACATGACATCATCCTATGTTGCGGAGCTGGTCGCGCACCTCATCCAGGCGGATGTGTCCATTGCCCCGAAGGTTCTAATGGCAGAAGTAGCGAACACGGCGGGCTTCAAAGTGAGCTACAAGAAGGTATGGCAGGCGAAGCGAAAGGTGCTGCACCGTATGTATGGGACATACGAGAAGGCGTACGACCTGGTCCCAAGAATGCTGCACCAAATTGCACAATCAGACCCAGACACGTACATAAACAGGCAGGAGAGGGTCCATCCTACGGAGGGCCCGAATTGTTTCATTCTTGACAGAGTGTTCTGGGCCTTCCATCAGGCGATACAAGGTTTCAGGTGGTGCCATCCAGTGCTAACCATAGATGGGACATTCCTATCCGGCAAGTACAAGGGTACTATTCTCACCGCAGATTGCGTGATGCAAATGACCGATTACTCGATGGCATTTGCAATTGTGGAGAACGAGAATACAGATAGCTGGCTTTGGTTCCTTTGCAATTTGAAGCATGCCGTAGTGCAAGAACGCCCTGAAGTGTGCCTTATCTCCGACCGCAATGTAGGCTTGCTGTCTGCGTTGCAAACGTTGCAGAATGGGACGCAGCCCCCCTTCCAGTGGAATGATGTGAAGAATCGCTGGTGCACGAGGCATATTGCAGCGAACTTCCACAGAAGGTTCCATAGCAAGGACCTAATGAAGATGTTCAAGAAGCTATGCATGCGAAACGAGCGGAAGTTCGACACCTTGTGGAGGCAGCTCGATCAGGAGGCTACTAAGCATGTGCATACAGAAGCAGGGGCCGTGGAGGGGGGCTCCACAAGAGTCGGGGTATTCATACAATGGGTTCAGTCCAATGCACCTGACTTGAAAATATGGTCTTTGTTGCACGACACCGGTGGGGCAAGGTATGGGATCATGACAACCAACATGTCCGAGGTTTACAATGGTGTCTTGAAGGCGTCGGATCCCTGCCGATCACGGCAATCGTAGCGAGACTTGGAACCGCACCGTCGGTACTTTGTGAATAGAGCCATGATGGCGCAGAAGCACCTTGACGAAAACAAGCAATACTCTGAGGTCATGCAGGCCTTCATGGACAGGAAGATGGAGAAGGGTCGATCCCACATTGCTCAGCCCATTGATGGCTTAAGGAGGAAGTTTGAGGTCCGCCTAAGCGCGTATATGTCATGGGTCACATTAGAGGGGAGCGCAAGCAGGTATGCATGATTGGTGATGAAGCATCTTGCACCTACAACAAGCCCCAACTTCTCCACAAGCCATGCTCCCATGTGTACGCGACCTGCGTTGTATGGAACCAGGCGTCGACACAGTACATCTCCAAGTACTACGACATGCAGCACTTGTATGCAACCTGGAGTGCAGAGTTCCATTCCTACGGGGTAGACATGCACTACAGGGAATTATGGCCAGGGGAGATAAAGTGGGTGCCCAACGATGCACTGAAGCATGTCGGTCGTGGAAGACGACAAAGCCGTCGCATCCGCAATGACATGGATGACAGCCAGCGAGGGGATCGTGTTCGGCGCCCGAAGTGTAGGCTATGCAAGACGATTGGCCACTCCCTCAGTCAGTGCCCAAACAGGCCGGCATCAAGCAACGCTCCGTAGTACCAACCACACTTTTTTGTTGTACCCATTGTTGCTTCCATGTGTTCTGTGCGTTGCGATGTACCATGCATTATTCAGGAGGTGTACGCTGCATTGTTGGCTCCATGTATCTATGTCGTGCATATTACCATGTTATGTATGTTTTTGTACATTCCATATGTTTCGTTGCCGTGTGGGTCATATTCGTGTGCATATTTTATGTATGTATGTTTTGTTACATTCCGTACGTTTCGCTGTCGTTACATTTGTTGTTAATTATGTTGTCATTTGTTGCACATTTTGTTATAAATGTAGACTCACTTGTTATCCTTCTTTGGCAGGACATGGCGTTCGAGTTGCTAGAACCCCGTTGGGATGAGCACCACCGATGCCATGCGTGGTCGTCGGGAGATGCACGAGGGCCTCCTTGCTTCGCATGCCAAGGGCCCCAGAGAATCGGCGTCTCGACCAGCGGTACATCCCTCTCATGCGGGACACCGCCGCGCCCATTGCCCGCATGTTGGATCTACCGCATGCATTCCAGTACGATGTGCCGCTGTTGTCCGCTCTCGTTGATCGATGGAGGCCGGAGACTCACACCTTCCACTTCCGGTGGGGGGAGATGACGGTTACTCTGCAGGACGTGACGATGCTTACAGGTCTACCCGTCCGTGGTGCTACTGTAGTGCCACCCCCAAAGGCAGCAGATTGGAAGGTCCGTCTGGGTCACCGATTCGGTCATCCGATCACAGACAACGCAGCTGGTGTGCCACATGGATGGCTTCGTCGCTACATGACCTGTCCTGCAGACGCACATGAGGACGAGGTGCGGATGCACTTCGTTGCGTACCTGCTATATCTGTTCGGGTGGATCTTGTTCCCTAGCACCACTGGAGACTCCGTGCAGCCTAGCTACATACACTTAGCGGAGTCCTTGGCGGATGGCTGGCCTGGTCAGGTGCCACAGTATAGCTGGGGCTCAGCAGTTCTTAGCGCCACATACCGAGGCTTGTGTGACGCCTCGCAGCGTAGCGCGGCCAGCGAGCCGGTCCTAGCCGTCTGCTACCTTCTCCTTCAGCTGTGGTCGTGGGAACACTTCTCCGTTGGCAGGCCTGAGTTTGGTCGTGTTGTGCACCCTTATGACCTCAGTCCGCAGTTCTACGTCCTCAATGGTGGCGACGACCCCGTTGATGGGCCCACAATGGGTACACGTTGGACACATAGTCAGTTGAGGTGGGCAAGGGACAGACCGAGACGTGCGTACACATATTTCTACAACAGGTTCGAGATTCTGCCCAACGCCCACATAGTCTGGTGGCCATGGACTTCACGGTTCATTATGGACACAGCCCCCCACTCGTTGTCATCACAGTGCGGGCAGGATCACAGCTACTGGTTGACGACCTGCCACTTGGTGTTCTCGCACTGCGTCGAGCCATACAACCCACACCGAGTCATAAGGCGATTCGGGTCGTACCAAAGATGTCCCCTCGGCGGACGCCCTCTGCGATAGCACCCACCGATATGTTATTACACCATAAATTTAATTAATGAAGTAGTCTGTGCCCCTTCTAATTGTGTAATGTCTCAATGAACTTGCAGGCAATCGATGAGAGGGCGAAGCGCGAAGACCGGAGAGCCACACAAATGGCGGTGGGCGGACGATGGCGTGACCAGCGGATATCTTTGGTTGTGGACGAGACACAGCCGGACGACCCCACAACGCATAGGGCATACCTTGAGTGGTACGCTCCACGCACCCGCACTAGGCTTACTGGGGAGCCGCCACATCATCCACCTGAGGTCGTTCACGAGGCCGATCTACAGGCAGGTCCAGACCGTCATCTAGCGGCACGGCACGACCAGGCGGTACGAGATTAGTATGTCATTAAACAGTGCAGGATTACGTTTTAACTGACTGTTTGTTTCACTGCAGGTGGACCGCCTGCATCGTATCGAGGACAAGGCTGCTGAGTCTATACGCCGTAGGAAGTCAAATACGACTGAGCGGTGGGTCAGTTCGATGCGCACCATCTACGATGAGGCAAGGGCTGCGATACGGTCCTTGAGTTGTGGTCGCCACCGAGATGACGTTATTGCTACACGCAGTGGCGGACGTGGCCAGGGACCACCACCCCCCCCGCGCCGCCAAGACCACCATCAAGACGGCCATCGTCGTCGCGTCCATCCCAGTCCGAGAGTCGGCCCAGCTATGCTCGCTCGGCCTCCACGCGCTTCAGACCGGCGGTTGGACAATTGCCAACTATTTGTTCATCCACTCATTTACCATTTATGTCTAACCACATGTTCGTCTTGCAGCAATTGCGATAGGATAGCACGTTGCTACGGGCATCGTCATCACGGAGGGCGACGGAGGAGCGACCGTGCTCTCCAGGCCGACGGGGGCCCACTCCAGAGGGCGATCCTGACTCGCCGGACCAACCAGAGGGGGCGATGCCCTCGTACACCCCTACCGTGCAGACCAACCTAGATGACCGGGACAGGTGGTTTGGGCAGACCTATCAAGGCTTAACATCGCAGGAGTACATGCGCGACTACCCGTCGACATCGTCAGTTCGACAGCCACATACCCCGGTATGCAGTAACGTACTAAGCTAAACATATCTATTTCAAAGCCATCTAATCGCACTGCCAAAAAAATGCAGGTTTACTCAGAGCAACTGGGCCATGACGTTCACGGTGGGTCATCCGCTTTTCAGAGTACCCAGGTAAATGCCTTGCGATATTACTACTCATTATGAACATTTTTTGTACTTTCCATTGCCTAATTCAGCTGTACCATCTAAGCAGGACGTAGACCCCTCCTCCGAATGGCTGAGCTCTATTATTGGCCAGCCGTCGCAACGCTCCACAGAGTTGTACCCACCACCGCCTCGGGCGCAGCCCTCGCACTATGATCTTCGCGATGCACCGCACTCCCCTAGTAGGTTCACCTTCTTAGAGGATCATATATGCCGTCCGAGGCGGCGTCAAGGAGATGATGAATGAATTTTTGTAATTGTGCTATTGTGACATCGCATGGTTTGCAGTGTTTCGCATGGCTTATGAAATTATTTGTTCTACAATTAAGGCTTCATTGCAATATGACAAGTACGCACGCATGTGATGTTTTTCAAGTGCTTGATGGTTTGATGTTCAAAGATGGTTTCCTGTATAAAAGGGTTGGTCTAAGTTCTTTGATTTACTAGGGCATACAACCAACTGAGAGATGACAACACGGGGCAGCGGGAGAAGACATGATAACAACAAACACTATAAACACAAGAAAGAAAATAGCTTGACGACAACGTAGCATAAAACATTACCAACATACACGAGAACCTCCAGCACTACAACTTGAGGATAACAATAAACACAAGAAAGAAAATAGTACACAACATTAAATTTATCTTCCACTCCAGTCTGTCGAAACGATGCCGCATCCCGACGGGGTCGCAACCCCCATGACAACTCTCTCCTGGCGAACAATGTCTGTCCTTGTGCCCATTTCATCCTCCCACACCCAGAATCGGCAACCACCGGGGGCTTCCTGCGATTCAATGAGAAGAAGATTTTTAAACATGCCACCACGATTTGAATGAACCCGAAACTATCTTACTCACCGAGTAATAGGGGCACTTGTAGTAGTGCCGCCCAGGATTCGAGGCCGTCTGTAAGGTCTTACGTCTAACAACCGTGTTGCATTTCGGGAAAATCACCGTGGGTGTATGCGAAGAGCTGCTGAGCTGACTCATTGCCTAGTCGGGGGGAGTTAGCACGGAACAAAACTACACAGATTGGGAACAACTAATTCACGAAGTGAGTGATAACAAGGCAAGGGACTAGGTGAGGAATGGCTCCCTTTTATAGGCTGTGGGGGGCAGGCTCAGTCACACAGACCACACAATAACACGACGTCATGCAATGACATGTCAAAACGGGGCAGCTTTCCGCAGTAACATGACAAAAGAGGCCAGCTTTGCAAAGTGACATGACTAAACGGGTCAGCTTTGCGCAGTGACATGACAAAAGAGGTGTAACATCCCAAAATTTTAAAAATTGAAAATATGAATTTCTTGAATTATTTTTGCAATGTGTTCGATTTGAATTTGGATTTTACGATGTTTTTCTGAATTTGGTTGAGGTTCTAAAAATTGAAGACTTTATAAAAAGACAAAGACGAGGATTAATAATGCCCTAAAAAGGAAATGTGCAAATAATGGAAAAAAAAACAAAATCTTGTAGATACGAATCTGAAAAGATAATCCATAAAAGTAAGAAAGAAATTGATTCAGGACATAAAATATTATTTTTGAAAATAATGGCATGAGAGAAAACAATGGAAGCAAGTAAAGTAATCACCAACATTAGTTGGAAATATTTTTATTAAGTCCAAAATGTCATCAGAACTTCATGTATTTTTCTTGAATTTATGGAGTTTATTTCATATTTTTAAGAGCTTAATTGAATTTCATATGCTTTTCGGAAAATAAAGAAAATAAAAGGAAAACAAAATCCCTCCCCTCCATCCGGCGCCAAATGGGCGGCTCGGATCCACCGCGATCCCGCCTAACGCCTCCCGCTCGCCACGCGTGCGGCGACCGGATTTGCCGCGCCTCGCCGCGCCCGCCGCGTGGCCCAGCGTCGCGCCCTCCCGTGGCCCGCCGCCGCGCGCTCGCCTCCCTCGCCCGCGGGCCCGCACCGCGCGGGACAGCTTCCGCCTCGCCCGCGCCTCTTCTCCCGCTGACAGCCGGCCCCGCCACCACCGCGCTCTCCCTGCCAGTGGCCCTCGCCCGCGCTCTCTCCTCTCTCTTTGGCTCCTGCGCCCGCTCTTTTCTTTCTTTCTTTTTCCCCTGCGCGGCGCGCCTTCCTTCTCCCCCTGATGCGCCAGCGCCATGTTCCCTCTGCGCCGAGCTCAGAAGATTTCTTCCGCGTGGCAGCCATGCACCAAGCCCTCACCCACCGTTTTCTCCCGCCGCCCCCGGTTTTTGCCCGTCAACGCCGCACCGCGTCATGCCCCTGCGCCTCGCACGCCCTGGCCTCAACTGCCCCCGTCGCATCCCCTCCTGCGGCCATGCCTTGCCCGCACCATGTGCCCGAGTCAGCGTCTCTGCAGTGGCCACGGTGGCTACAAGAAGACTCTCCCACCTTGCCATTTCTCCCCGCGCAGCTCCCCATTTCCCCCACCTCTTTCTTCTCCCTTCGCCCGAGCGGCGGCCGTTCCACTGCCGTCTCACGCCGCTCCGGCCTCTCCGACAAAACCATGCCAAATTGACCCCGCCCAGGTGTGCGCCCCGGAGCCTTCTTCCTCTCCTCCGGCCTAATTGGGATTTCGTGCACCGAGCTTGCCAGAATCCGCTTTTTCCTCATCGCCGGCCGCCACCGCCATTCCCACCGTCGCCGCCTCCTCGGTCGATTTTGCTCCGATTCCCCGCGGTGGGAGCATCCCCTCGACGCGCCGAACCTTCCCCGAGCATCGCCCTGCTCTTCCCTTCACCGTACCGCGCCGGCCACGGTGACCTCCTCGCGCCACCACCGGCCATAGCCGCCGGCCCACCTCGGCTCCCCTCCGGCCACACCCGCAACATAGGTGAGTTCCAATGGCCTCCCTCCCGCTTACGCCCTCGTCAATTGCTGCCCTCCTCCTCTCCGGCGCCGCCGCCCCTTTCCTACCACACCGCCGGCCGCCCCGCACCGTAGCTCTCCCGCCTTGCCGCCGCTCCGGTCAAATCGACGCCACTCCTAGCTCGCATGGCTCCCCATGGTTCCATTTTACTTGTCGCGGCCGGATCCCAGACCTCGCCCCGCCGGCGCCACCGCCGCCCAGTTGGGCCGGCCAGCTCCTCTGTTTCGGCCTCAGCCTCTCCTAAGCTTAGCTGATATCTCTCCCCGCATATGGTCAGCCCAGGCCAATCGCCCACTTGGCTAGCAGCGCCCGCGTAAGCGTTGCTCCAGAGAGGTTGCGGGTTCGATCTCTCCCAGCGCATTCTTCCCCCTTTTTCTTTTTTTTTGTTTTTATTATTCATTTCAGTTTAGGAAAAATTAAGGAAAATTATGGGAAAATTAGGAAATAATTTAGAGAAGCTATAAAAATTTAATTAGAATGCAAACAAGATTATTTAAGATTTTAAATTTGGAATTAATCCATGTGGGCCAATGAATTTTTGCTAGAATGTGAATAGAGCTATTTAGGATTTAACATCTAGTTAAATACCACAAAAAAAAGGGGGTAATGAACCTTTATTATCTATATTAAATCTAATTAATAATGATAGGTATTAATAAAGAAAGAGTGGCTTTTGGTTAATTACACAAATTAGTAAAGATACCCTTACTTATAATATATATATATACATATAGGCCCAATATTTAAAATGCTAACATTAGATAAACCCTAATGGTGGGTTTTGCTAGTAAGGGAATATTGAAAGATAACCTTGTAAGACAAGCCTTGCTAGATAAACAAATTTTTAAGTAAAGCTAATAACAACTAAAATGTAGAGACCTTCTAATTAAATGCATGTATAAACATCTATATGAGTATATAAATAAGAGGTCATAATAATATACATGTGTTACAATAAAGCATCCCTAGGTCATTTGTAATTAACATAATCTCACCATTCGGCATATTAAAGAACAAGGTGATGTTAGCACAACCTAAAATCATACATCTCGAGTTGCTAAAAGTATAAACCATAAGATTATTTGAAATTTAATAATAGATTAAATATATATAAGAGCTAATGTAATTGGAACAAAAGGCTAAGTTTTAATTAAAGATGTTAATAAGAGGTGGCTTTGGTTAGAAGTTCCAAATTAGTAAAAATATCCATAGTCATAATTAAAAATACGTCCATAGAAGGTACAAAATTTATTAAGATACACATGAGCGTAATGCAGGTCTAATTACGGATTAGTTATTAACATATATGAATGACAAGCATGCCTATAGCATCCATTTTAGATATGATCCTACACTAAAGTAAAGGCTTATGAAAAGTTAGACATAATCTAAGGAAGCTAATAAAATTGAAATAAGGATTTAGGGAGTTTATGTATTATTTAAATTCAGATTAGATGTCATGATAAATAATTAGTGTAACTTTAATATTTACATTGTAAATCTAATTATATATTAAGGCATTAATAAGAAGAAGCAGCCTTTGGATAAATGAGTATAATTAATAAAAATGGCCCTCAATTAACATGTAAGCATATATGCCCCAATATTTATCATGCCACCATTAAGCCAATCTCAGCAATGTATTTCATTAAGTAACGATAATGAGATATTACCCTGTACGATAATCTCTGCCTAGATAAATAAATCTAAATTAAATATTGAGCTCTTGCTATTTATCTTAACCTAATTAATAAGTAAAAGCCTATATCAGAGATTATTCTAAAAACTTAATAAAGATATCCAAGTGTGATAATACCTTTGACTAAAAGCTTTATAGAATAAGTACAGATCTCATCCATCAGTCCAGTTTGCCTTTATCATAACCTGAGTGGTGAGGAATGCATACCCTAGAGATAAAATGTGTACACTAAACTCCTGCACCAGTCTATAGGTCTAACCTGACTCATGGAACTTCCTTGATAAATAACAAAATAATAAAAAGAGATTATTAATAAAAAGATCAAGTTATCATATGCTATTACCAACCTTGCCTCAAATCACCGAATCACCCATTAACTCGTAATAAAACTGAATTGAGTTTATTCGGATTTATTGGATCTTTTTGAGTTATTTGCTTTATTTGGATTCAGTCGTTTGTCACGTAATTAGAAATCGGGAGCCGTGAAGACTCGTTGGATCAAGCGAGATTAAGCTCGAAGTGAAGATAAACGCCAACTCAGGAAAAAGCATCGTGTGAGCCCAAGACCGCGGTAAACCGCGCCAGGCGAGTCAATACTTTGATCATGTTGAACCTACATTTCTGCAAATTACTTTGCTTTAAATTATCAAATTGCATGCGGTTATTTATATGCAAATACATGTTAATTTTAGACTCTAGTTATATTCCATTGTGTGCCTTGAATTAATATTACCCCTCTGTTCGAATATTTGAAGTCGAGAACCTTGTCGCCCTAGCAAAAATTATAATAGTACCCTTTTGAAAATAAGTCCGTAATTATATGCCATGCTTAGTAATGTTTAGGTACTCATGGGCGCGAAGGCGCCCAAGCATCACTTTAATCATGAGAAATTGATTTGGGCAGTCATGGTGGGAATGACTGGTATATTTTGACAGGGTTATTTTCTGCTCCCAAAACTCTTAAATTGCTTACATATCTGAGCGGATGGTTTGGGGGCTGGTATGTGGTGCGGTGGGAGCACAAATTATGGAGTGTGGTAGAACCGCTCCAGATAATACTAAGGAGTGAATCTTGTGATGACCTCCGATGTAAACAAGACAACCACAAGTCTATAATGGAGTGCGACCTAGCTGAATAACTTGCAAGGGTTTAGTTCAGATATCACCGAGGAAAGTGGGTGCCGGGGTGTCTTGGTTTACTCACGAGTGAGGCACGGGGTGTCTTGTACTCGCACGGCGCAAGAGGGGGCTTCTGACTGTGGTGGTGTAACCCTTCAGCGGTGAAACCTCAGCGTGGGTGGTATCTAGCTAGATCGGAGTAAGGTAAAGGCTTTGTGATAAATTATCTGGGTCTCATGCCTAAGGAAGCATGTTGGCAAAAGGATAGTTTATCTCTTGTGGTGAAAGTGTACAAACTCTGCGAGTCAAAACTATTCGAATAGCCGTGCCCACGGTCATGGGCGGACATGGGAACTTAGCGGATATAGTTACATTTTAAAAACATTGGAAATCGGGAATGGGAAACTTGAAGGGCGAAGGACGCCTGGTTTGGAATTGTCTGGCGTCGTCCCAGGTAAGTTAAGCGGCTATAACGCTGAAGAAATTGCTATATGGTGCGATGCCATGTAACGGTGGATGGAATCTGAATCGATATTAATAATGCATTTCCTTGTACATTATGATTTGTTCCAAAATTGCTAAGTCATAGGACTTTTAATTAATTGTATTCAAAGCGATCTCGCAAAATAAAATAGCCCGAGCCTCTCCTTTGTTAAGCCATGCATACTATTTATTTGCATTACGTGTATTGGCTCGCGAGCACGGGTCGAGTGCTCATGCTCGCTTTGCGACAAAAATTCAGAATCAGAAATCAAATCACCTCGCCTCGGCAACAAGATTGGACAAGCTGGCCGAGAAGATGAAGATGTCAAGGGCTAGGTCGCGAACCTCCGCTTGGTGCTGTGGGCATGTCTGAAGGTCCCACCTGTGTACTTCGTTCTTCCGCTGCTGCAATTTATTGATTTCGGCCAAATCGGCTCATGTGTAAGTCTACTATTATATTTACGCTTCCGCATGATATGTATTTTGATATTCATTTCTGTAACTGTGAGCACTATCTACTGATCCAGGGAATAGTGCAATGAAATCACAGAGGATTCCGGATGTAAATATCTGGGCGCCTACAAGAGGCCAGCTTTCCGCAGTGACGTGACAAAAGAGGCCAGATTTGCAAAGTGACATGACTAAACGGGGCAGCTTTACGTAGTGACATGACAAAAGAGGCCAGCTTTGCCCAGGGACATGACAAAACGGGGCAGCTTTGCTCAGTGAGATGACAAAACATGCTAGCTTTTCGCAGTGACAAGACAAAACCGTCAAGCTTTGCCCAGTGAGAAGACAATACCGGGCAGCTTTGCCCAGTGACATGACAAAACGGGGCAGCTTTGCCCAGTGACATGACAAAAGGGGGCAGCTTTGCCCAGTGACTTGACAAAACGAGCCCTTTTTGCAGTGATATCACAGCACCCCCATTGGCCACAAAAACAGGGGATACTCTGCCGAAATTTTCTGACGTCCTTGATAAAAGTAGTTGATATGCCGACACGTTTGCAATGACCGTAGCTTGTTGTTTCAGAAATTATGATTACTGGCCTCTGAGAAGGCAATGTTGTAGCACTTATTTCGTGGAACGTACTATTTCCTGCAAACGACTGAAAAGGCTACGTTGTACCAAATACATTTAATGGTCCAAGCTCTGAATTTATTATGAGACTACACGCTAGGGACATTTATTGCTACACTGAAATCCTGAAAAAGCGAAAAGAAATAAGACCATGTCGTCCTCTCCATGGACTATGCCCACTGCACTAGATAACCTGCCTACATAAAGGCCTCCTATGTCTTCCATACCACATCTCCTCCTCAGGCCATCACAATACTACTACACAACAATGTCTTCCTGGAGGTCCGACCCATTTGGAGTGCCGGAGTGGCATGAGCGCCCGAAGTGCCATTGCGGCTTTAGGACGATGTTGTGCGTCTGGACGAATCGAGTACAACGAGCCAACTACGCGTAGGTTCTTCAAGTGTCGGACACGGATGGCGACTTCATGGTAACGGCGACAACTAAATCCTTTGTTTCGTTATCGTTTTCAACTTGATCCATGACATCTACCACGCCACACATAGCCTTGCGAGTTCATCGAATGGGTGGATCGGTGCGCCGGCATGGCCACGGAACCGCCAATGGAGGTGGAAAACAAAGGACAATACTTTGTCAAGATGACTCGAGCTCGCGAGTGGAGCGGCGGATGCGGCGAGCAAGAGCGCCGCGTGAGGGTGGACCAAATCATGCGAAGGGCAAGGAGGATGAGCTGCAAAGGAGGCGGGAGCGATTAAGTCTGCGTGAAGCGACCATCGAGCTTCAAGCTCGTGAGGCGCTCTCAAGACCAAGAGTGACGGAAGAAGGATGCAATGGAGCCATCTTGAGCGCGAAAAAGGGGAAACAACCATGCTACACCCAGTAGATAAAATGTAATAGACCCAGCAAGTTATACTCCCTAAGGCATGTTAGGACTAGTGGTGGAGTTCTGAACATTAGAAGTACAGAGTTCTGATCATATTTTTTTTTCCCAGCTTACAACTACAAAATTGACAAGACCTACAAAAATCACGGGGATTGCAAACCCTGAAAACATACCAAACCCTAAAAGTCACTTACCACTTTATATATCGATCATTCTACGCTCAATCGTTCCTAAACAAAATTACCAAAAAATTTTATGCATCTACAACATATAATCAACATAAACTTGTTTTACAATTTTATCAGATTTTTTCTGATTCACAACTACAAAATTAACAAAACATGTAATCATTACGGTTCCTGCACTCATTCCCACGTGTTCAATATCACTTTCCTTCCTTTCGTCCATTTGTTCATATCACATTTGTGCTCAAAAAAATTTTCTTTAAATTGCTTCCAATAAAACAACATACCATGATCGACATTTGTTATTGTCAGTTCAACACATTTTTCACGGTCAGCAATATATGAAAATCACAAATACACTAATCGTTACTTCACACAAATTTCGTTCGTACTCTACCAAACAATATTTTTAATTTTCAAAATTGCACAAAAAATTACACAAGCAGTACAGTGGACTCCACTTCAAATTCATATTTTTTTCACACATTATTTCATATATACACATAAATTTTTTTATAAATAATAACTTTACATATTTATAAATATATATACACCTAAATTAAAACAGTAAACCCTACAATTGGGTCGTGCGGTCCGGCAGGCAGTCATGCGGTCGGGGCTGCAACGTGCGGTCGGCCGGGAAGATCGTGCGGTCAGGCGGGTGATGGCGCGGTGGACTGCGGGGTCATGCGGTCGGCCGGGAGATCGTGCGGTCGGGTAGGCGATGGCGCGGTGGACAGCGGGTCGTGCGGTGTGGTCTTGCGACCGTGAGCGATCTGATCGTCGCGGTACCACACCGCACTACCGGGACAGGTGGCGGCCGCTGGCAATCCCGCGCTCGAGAGGGGTCCAGTGTTGGAATTTTCTGCGTGTGGGGGGAGCCAAAACCAGAATTTCCGGTGTCTAGGGATCAAAATGTGTCCAAATTTCCTTCAAACCCCTCTCGTAGCCACCGTATCCCGCCGGCCGTTTTTCTTTTGGACTTAAGAGATATCCACCTCCTCCTCTTCTTTTTCCCACCATCTCTCCTGCCATGGCCGTCACTCTACCTCCTCCCCACCCATCCTGCCATGGCCAACGGATCCACTGCTGTTTTGGGGGCCAATTCAAGCATGTGCCGTCTCCATTCTTGTTCTTGAGTGCTTAATTTCATGTCACTGTCCCCGAGTCAGGAGGAAAAGGGAATTGAAAGAAAAACGGTTAAAAAAAACTCTTGAATCCACGCTGCCAATTCCCTTGTCCATCGCAAGAACAAGAACAATAGGATAGCTGAGGACGCCGTGGAGCCCAAAATCATCACTATCGGCCAGATCCGGGTGAGCAAATGCCGCTCCAGCTCCTTTCTATTTCCCCCTCCTCTCTCTGTACCTCTCCCTCTTTATCTCTCACCATCCACACCCAAGATGGCTTCACAGCTCAGGCCGCCACCGCTGTCACTCGACCGGGTCTCAGAGCCCATGCTGCCCGACACCTCATCTCTGCCGCCCGTGATGGGAGGGCGGCGACCTCGGAGCTTGGAGGGACGGGGCAGCGGCTGGTGATGGGAGGTCGACGGATATGGTTCTGAGGGGCAGGAGGACGGCGGTGAAGCAGATATTATTGTAGAGGGAAAGCTGCGAATAGGCAGGAGGGAGAGAGAGAGAGAGAGAGAGGGAGAGGAGCGGCGGTCGGTGTGGTGTCCACACTGTCCAGTGGGGCAGGAGAGAGAAGGAAGAGAGGTTGGTGGACAAGAAGAATCTGAGAGCACTGTTGGCCAGTCTTCCTTAACCGTATGTTTTGGCGGACGTACATAAATAAAGTGGATAGCTCTATGAAGAAAAGGACGAGTAAGTCGAACACAAAACTAAGGTATGAGATTGTGGTGCTACCTATTCGTATCTTTTCTACGTTTTCTTTATTATTCTCTGGCTCAACTTATTCAAAACTTTATAAGGTATATATAGATACAATCGGGTCTCATAGCAGGCTATTCACCTACTACACGACTCCTTTTCTTTCTACAAAACACCAGACCAACCAAGATCCGGTTTCTCCGGCCTCAATTACCACGCCACCTGTCGACACCACGCAGTACGCTGACAATTGCTACACGACTCCTTTTTTTTCTACAAAACACTAGACCAACCAAGATCCGGTTTCTCTGGCCTCAATTACCATGCCACCTGTCGACACCGCGCGATGACGCGACAATCGCTAGTGCCCGTCGATCGCTCAGAACCCCGCCGATCGCTATAGTGCGGCCGACTTCTACAGAACACGCTAATGATCGCTACGAGGACCGCTAACGAGTATGACGTCTAAAGTACTCCTCCGAGTATGACGTCTACGGTACTTGATGTAGCTACTACTATGTTCACAAGCGCCACTACCACGGCACTACGACCACGCCCACAGGCGCCATGACCATACACACAGGCTTCGAGTCCTTCGAGCACGGCACTTTGACTACGCAGGTCGTCCAAGCACCGACCACAGCACTTTGACCACGAAGGTCATCCGAGCACCAGCTGTGGCACTTCGACCACGCAGGTCATCCGAGCACCAACCGCGGTATTTCGACCACACACTAGTCTTTCGAGCATCGACCGCTTCAGTAGTCCTCCGACTGCAGCTCCGACTACGACTTTCGACTATTGACTACAACTGTGGACTTCCACAGGTACTCGATACATGAGTACTCGACACATGAGTAAAACACATATGTAACAAGATTAACCCAACAATCACCCCCTTAATCTTGTTGCATCTTCACATCAGCGACGACGAGCCTCCACCACGATGAGATGCATCTCTGCTGCCTCCGCTTTCTCCTTCCTTCTGGGCTTATGACATTCTGAAACAAAGTGTCAATAATTATTACAATTAAAATACCTTACTTTGCCTTATCACCCCTTTGGTATCGACGACCACCGCCACCTGAGGAGCCTTCACCTTCATGCTTCGATGATCGGGCCTCCCATTCTACGCATTAGGAGTAAGTGCTCTTCGTCTCTGTCGCTGTTGCTGTAGCGACGCTCTCCCTCTTCCTGCACGGCACAAAGAAACTTCCGCACGACGTAGGCATCTTCCATTTTTTTCGCTAGACTTCGTATCTTGCTGACGATTATTGTCAACCTCATTGCAAAGTCATCAATTTGTTCAATGTCCCTCATGCGCAAGTTTTCAAACTTGCTTTAGAGGTTTTGTACACACGCTGTTAGACCATATGGATGGTCATGAATAAAATGATGATGAATAATTGACATTTAGATTGCTTTGGAATTTGCATTTATGAAAGTTTCGGTAGATTGTAGTCAAAGATTTTGAATCCGAGTGGTTTCGATCAGTTCTGAGCGGCTCCGAGCGGTTTTTGTCTGTTTCGAGTGATTTCAATCGCGTTCGAGTGGTTTTAGTCTACTTCAAGGATATTCGTACCAGTCCGATCCGCTAAGTGACATCAGACGGCTATCGAGCATCAATGGAATATTAGACGATGCTCTGCTTCAAGGATGTTTGGACCAGTCCGATCGGCTATGTGACATCAGACGGCTATCGAGTAGCGAAGGAGTATCGGATGACGCTCTGCTTCAAGGTGGTTTGGAGTAGTCCGATCGGCTAAGTGGCATCGAACGACTGTCGAGTAGCAACTGAGTATCAGATGGCATCTGAGTGGTATTGGAGGATCAGACAACATTCGAGTCACATCAAAAGATCGAACAGTAGACTTCGACCTTGTCCGACTTCGACTACGTCCTGCTTCAACCTCGGCAAAACTCCTTTTCTTTCTACAAAACACTAGACCGACCGAGATCCGGTTTCTCCGGCCTCAATTACCACGCCGCCTGTCGACACCGCACAGTAAGCTGACAACTGCTATAGTGCCCGCCGACTGCTATAGGAACCCACCACCGACTGCTAAAGTGCCCCGCCGACTTCTATAGGAACCTGCTAACTACTACTATAGGGACCGCTACTGAGTATGATGTCTATAGTACTCCTCTGAGTATGACATCTATGGCACTCAGTGCAGCTACGACCGGTTTGCTATGACTACACCCACAAGCGCCACGACCACGGGCGCTACGACTACGCCCACAGGCACCATGACCACACACACAGGCTTCGAGTCCTCTGAGCGCAGCACTTCGACCACGCAGGTCGTCCGAGCACCGACTGTGGCACTTCGACCACGTAGGTTGTCCGAGCACCGACCATGGCCTTCGACCACGCAGGTCGTCCGAGCACCGACCGCGGCACTTCGACCACGCAGGTCGTCCGAGCACCGACCGTGATACTTCGATCACACACTGGTCTTCCGAGCACCGACCACTTTAGTAGTCCTCCTACTCTGACTATGACTTTCAACTATCGACTACGATTGTCGACTTCCACAGGTATTCGACACATGAGTAAAACACATACACAACAAGATTAACCCAACAAGCACTACCGATGTCTGCCATCGTGACATCGTGAGGGTAGGTTGGGTATTCTGACTAAAATTTGACAGCTTTTTGGGGTTAACGGTAATGAGACAACGAAAGTGACGGAAGTGGCAAGAAACCGAATTTTTCAATGATATATTGAGGATAGGAGTAACTCGTTGGCATGCAAGAAATTTTGTTATGAGTTTAACGGCCCAGGGGAAAAGCATCAATGACGCATTTATCATTTCTGTGAAGTTGTCAGGTTTTTGCAGCATGTTCTCTCCTCAGAAATAGAAAAAAAGAAGCTGATGTGAAGGGCCATTTGTCATTCTTCATCTGGTACCAGCAGTGGAAGAAAGCTTTGTTGTGGCATTTGATTTGCAATACAGAGGTCAGATCTTTTCACAATTACAAGTTACAAAGGACCCATGTTTTTAAAAAATACAAGTTACAACAGACTGAGAGCTACTGCTGTACAAGTACAAAAATAAATAATCGATCCAGTCAGAAATTAGCAATATTCAACAGTCTTGTTTGGAAATGCAGAAATTTTCAAGAAAACCATTAAATCCCTACAGGAATTAAAAAATTCCCTATTGCAACATTGTCACACAATTGGCTGATGTGCTATTACTATCCTGACAAGGATTAAGTAACCTTTAACAAATAAGCTACTTGTGTACAGTAGCGGTTGGAATAAAAATCTGCTCAGAAAGCCACCACATGTACCGCTGGTTGAAGAAAATAAATTCAGACCACTCAGGATTTCAACAACCCCAGTCGATCAGGCCCATTATAAGATATATGGGTCCCACTTATCCGATCGGGTAGCTTGTCCACCACAATCAATCATATGAGGTAGTTAAGATAAAATGTGTCTGTCTCTTTAACATAACCGCACACATCCCGCCTCTGTCTCTGATAATAATCGTTCAGTGAGCATGTACGAATAGAGTCTTGCTAACAATAAATGTCGTTCATGTGCACATTCAAGGAACCGACAAAACGTCTCTGTACAAGCAGCAACTACCACTCCTTCGACGCTATATAAGGGGTGGCGTTAGGGAACGGAGGCAAGATCGCAACACATCGCCCTGTAGTTTTAGCTCGCGTTGTCTATCACGAGTATTGTGAACCCTATTGTAATCTCTCTCAAACATAGGAAGCAAAATTATTATTCTCTTCGAAGAAAACTTGAACTTGTCTGAAAACACCATATCTCTTCTTGCATGATCTCAAATATCGTGTCCCCTATAATTACTTTGTAAGATTGATAATAATTCATCTACAATACCATTTCCCTACTGTTGCAATTTGCAACATGACAGTTATTGCAACATTACATATCCACTATCAAGGCACATGTTAAATTAACAGCACCATCGCATGCGCGCTTGATAGTACAGCACGGTTTATATACGTGTTTTGCTCTTCGTAAGCTGCTTTGCTGTCACTGGGTCCATTGGCCCTGTTCTTTTCAGCTTCTAAAAGCTGCTTTTCAGTTTTTCTACAGTAACTAGTTTTTAAAACGGAGTATTTTTTTCAAGATAGGGTCTACTAGTTAATTGTAGTACATACTTTACTGACTTCATTTATATTGGTAAAAACCGCACGTGAGTTTCTGTTACTCTATAATCTCTCATACAAACAGCCTAAAATCTATAAGCCACAGTTAAAAATCACAAACCACAGTAAAAAAGAACAGGCTCATTGCTCCATTTGGTGGATCATCTCAGCTCATAAATCACTTCAGGGTAGCCTCGAGCCGCTAACATCGGCCCACGACCCACGAGCGAGCCTGTTCAACGACAGTAAGGGTATCTCTAATGGTCTGAGTCAGCTAGCTATATGCATGTACACATCAGCATATATCCTATGTGGAGGAAAGAGAGTATGCAAAAAAAATCGAGCCAGCTCTTCCTTAAGCATTAGTCTATAACGCCAAACGAGGCAGCCTCTATAAATTCTGTGTGTGCGTGTAAGCATCAAATAGCTCTCCTTAGAGCAAGTCTTATATCTGACCTTCACCGGTCAGTATGGATACTTCACCCACTTATCACCTACTCATATAGTAGTTCTGACCATGAAGGTCAGTATGACCTACCCTTCCTCTCACAAAGTTTCTTGGTTCTTGTGCTTGGTGGTTTGTAAGTTCTGACCCACCTCTCTTCTCTCTCCTCCTCTCTCTCTTCCACCTCAAAGATCTGACCACTTCTGACCTCTTAGAGCAAGTCTTATAATCTGACCTTCACCTGGTGTATAAATACTTACACTCACTTATCACCTACTCATATAGTAGTTACAGCAAATTGAAGGTCAGTATGACCTACCCTCCCTCTCACAAAGTTTCTTGGTTCTTGTGCTTCACCGGTCAGTAGCTTACAGCCCACCTCTCTTCTCTCTCCTCCTCTCTCTCCTCCACCTCAGCATACAGCCAGCTTACAGTCTCTTATAATACTTGCTCTTATAGATAGTTCTTTAGAATGCTATCTTTAGTGTGTACTATATAGATGATGTCGAAGTCTTATAGTTAGTTGCTAGCTATAACCATTGGAGATGCCCTAAGCCTCGTGTACGCAGTTCGATGTGACTATTTTTGGCGTAACCCGAAATTTCAAATGATTACATCTTTGACCCTGAGCATCCTGTTCACTGTACGTACGAACCGTTTGTTTCTTGCAACGGATCTTCACAACCAGAGCCCATTTACATATATTTAAATTTGGTAAATAATATCATTAGGTATATATTCTTATAAATAAAATAAAATATTTCACGCATTACTTTTTAATATTCCATTAGTTTATATGTGATGTTCCAGCTCATATCTTTTGAATTAGATAGGGTAACAAATAGTATATGTATTGGATATTCTGGCGGGTAAAATGAAAAGTCTCGCGCATTTAGTTTCGGTAAACGGTTCATCGACAATGTGTTAACATTTCATAAATAATATTTCACACATTAAGCTCTAAGGGGAATGTCTAATTTCTTTTTTTTGGTTTCAATGTTTCAACAGTTCGTCAACATGTTTCAACTATTCATCGGCGATATTCCATGCATTAAGTTATAATAGGAAAAGACCAATATTCTTTGTGTTTAGTTTCAATTGCTCATTGATGATTTTTTACACATTTAGTTATAAACTAAGGAGAACCAATATTCCACGTGTTTGATTTCAACATTTCATCGACAATGTTTGGTTTCAATATTCCAATATTTCATCAACAATGTTCAAAAGTAATAAAAATATTCGTTGAACAAATGGAATGTGCTCTTGAAAATTAATACATACAACAGTGGAAATTAATGACCATGAAGAACAAACAAAAAAACCTACCACAAAATGATTGGCAAAAATATGTAACTAAATGAAAAGAAAAAAGAAGGAAGGAAAAAAAAGATAAGAAGCGCTCGGCTAGGCCGGCCATAGTGCTACGGCCCACTACAAGTGCCACCGTGAGTCGCTAAAGAAAGAAAACAAAAAGAAAAAAGACGCCCATGCCTCCAGCCTGAGATTACTGGGCCGTCGGCCGTAGGGGTGGGCGCGGCGAACTCCTAAGCGCTGCCATACTGCCATGCTGGCACTTTCATGTAGCCTGTTAACTCGTAAGTAAAAAGCTCGTATTTTTTATGTTGGGCCGGATGGATTGGAATGTATTTTGCTAGGCCTTTGCAAGACCTCCACGTCTTGGCGCTGCTGTGGTCCCTCCAACCAATGAATGAATTAGGGCTTTACATTTCTGTTTTAGAAAATCTAAAAGCTAATATGTATTCATATTGGCTTCCTCAAATGATTTCTCTATTTTTTTGCTCCCATCTTGTTTTAGAGATAAAATAAGGATTACGGATATATCACGCACCCCAGACCTCTCACTCTCGTCTCACACATGCATCTCTCCATCATTTTCTCTACCATTCGTCCTCTTATTTTGAAAACCACTTTTTTCAGTTACTACTATTTATTTTTAGCTAAAAACCATTAGTCATAGTCAAAATATATCAGTCATAGCTAATACATACTTGTATTGGTAAATTTGCCATGCTATACTAGTTTGTAGTATTGAAGGAACTGCATGTCATGACTGTGACCTATGACCAAATAGAGTAGCATAACTTCTTATTTTTGGGGAAACTAGTATGAATAATAATATAATACTTTAAAAATACTGCATGGTTAGAATGATTATAACGTGCAATTCGCGAAATGCGGAGTTGACACATTATTTTAGCCGGCATTGAATTGGTCCCATATGGGTTGTTAAAGTTTGAACTCTTAAGGCACAAATTCGTAGTAGTAGATTGCCAAGGAATGTCTCAGTAACTACGACTGTCATAACTTACTCTCTGACTTTCAGGAGGCAGCATGGAGACCGGCGTTAGTTGTTCTCTAGAAGCAAGGTCTAGGTTCAGACAGTCGCCGACATCAGTCTTAAAAGCAGGTGATGCAACGCCGGTGATCAGGGATAACTTGTCAAGGATTAGGCCACTTTAGAGAATAAAAAAAGAGCTCTGGCAAAGCTTAAGTTCTAGAAGGCTAGAAGCAACAGATCAGGGTTATGAGAAAAGTAAGTATTCATCTGACGGTGATGTTAATCTGGAGGTTTCGAGATTAGAAAAAAAGGCCATGTAAATCTGATCGGGGGATTGTGCTCTTGACTGGTATGCAGAGAACAGACTGACAGTCCATCGGTGGCACGATATTCAGCGTGAAGAACTGAACTTTTCAACAGTTGTAGTTGGTTGCACCCTGAGAAGCACGCAACATGGTTGGAACTCATGAGCAGGGGAAAAAGCAACAGTTAATTCATTCATCATATAGAAGGGAAAACAAGTCAGTTGTCGGTTCTGAAAAGAGGCAGATCTTTGTCCACCATCAAGAGCAATCTATGACACTACTTAATAACATGTATTTTTCGATGAGGTGTGCGATTTAAACTTCTGAGGTTAAGAAAAGATCGTAGCTAGCTTGGATTGTGCCATACTGCCATGCATGTACATCTAAACTAGCGGTGAAGTTGTTCATATAAGCAAAATTGCAGCTAATAAATTCGATGTGTTCCATTAAACAGCTCCTGTAGCGAAGAAGATACTTTATCTCATGGTGCTTATCTCTCTGTACTTCTGGGGTAAAAAGCGAAAAAACTATATTCCAGGTATGAACCGCATCTAGGTGCATGCTCTCTCTCTCTCTCTCTCTCTCTCTCTCTCTCTCTCTCTCTCTCTCTCATATGTGTGATGGCATATCCATTGCAAATTAGCAGCAGTCACTGTCCCACCAGTGCTAGTAATTTGCTCTTCTTTGACTTCGTGTCTTAAATTAAAGAGCATGCATCTTCTCACGCTATATAGGAATTCCCGTTTATTTTGTTTAGGGTTCGCAAGGTCTTAATTATTCTCTCATTGACCGACCCTTCACATGTGCCACCTGTTGAATATATAAGCACATGTAGGTTTAATTTATTCCATAAATAAATCATGACACCATGCACGCAAAATAACGAGAACCATCACGGCATAAAAGATCTAGACATGTAAACCAGAAACTGTACATGAACAGATCTATCTGGAGAACATGACTTTACGTACCGATGGTTCTGTTCGATCGGTTTGCCGATGTAGACGCCGCAACGCGGTGAGGATGACACGAAGTCGATGGCGATTCGCGGCCGAGCGGCGAGGAAGACGAGCGAGCTACAGCGGCGATCGCGCGAGCGCTTCCCAAAAACCTTATTCGCCTCTCCGGTGCAGGACTTGGCGGCGGTTCGAGACCTGCTCTCCCGAGCAGCGGTGCACGCCGCGGGCGGGGCGGAGTAGACTCGTGGGGCGGCGCAGCACAATGGATGGAGGAGGCAAAACCTAGATTGATTTTCGCGTATCTGTATGGGGCGGCGACTCGTATTTATAGAAAACCGGGGCGCGTGATCAAGACGCTGCACGTTCTCCATAACTCGTAATCGAACCGGATTAGTTGCGTAACGATCCGGATTCACGCCACACAAAAGCGAAAAAGATAAAGCGCAAAAGGAAGCGGCGTCTGCGCAAGCACTGGGCGGATTTTGGCGGACCATTCACGCGCGTGCGTGCGCGCCGCCCGCCAGCAGACCAGCCGGCCGGCCCGGCCGGGCGAGGCGAGGCGAGCGGCGAGCGCGCGTGTTATCCTCTAGTTCTCTCCCACACATGCCTCAAGTGACTAGGAGTGCACCATCCCTTTTAAGGTGGTCTTCCTCTCCTAGAACTAGCAATATGGTACTAAAGGTCACATGCATGCCTCCTTTGCATGAGTGGGCCTTTGAGATTTAATAGGAATTATTCTTATTATATGGGCTTGGCCCACATAATCCAACAATCCCCACCGGATCTCAAAGTCCCACAGATTTGCAAATTCAATGTCTTTGTTTATATATCGGTATTTCGATGGAGACCGATTAAGGTTGAACATCCACCTAGAACTCAAGCTACACTTACTCACAACTTGAACAATGGACTATGCCTTGAATTGCAAGTTTGGTGCAAGCAAGCTTCACTTAAAGACTTAAGCGATACTAGGCCGCGATGAGGCTACCCCTCGGTTGGAGCGTATAAGTCATACTCCTTGGTCTCTTCATGAGCTTAGTAGGAGATTACCCAAGATCTCCATAGATCTGCGACTAACATCGGACTCATATAGGTGTGTTCTTTCAAGAACGCTCTGCGAGATAGCGTCTTCGCTTCTAAAGCCAATGGAACACATTAAGACCTTAGTCAACTTTGCCTTGCGATTTAGAGTATTGCATCTTCACATAGAGAGGGTTGAAATTACTCTCCTTGATTAACTAATGGCTTGTTTTTCCAGATCCTAATTCACGGGATCTCCGATCACATAGGTTGAGTTACTACCATAGATAACTCACATGGGTCTCATACCCATCTCCTTCGATGCACTATCTATCACATTCCGTGATAGTCCCTTTGTAAAGGGATCTGCCAGGTTTTTATCTGTTTGGATGTAATCCAAGGTTATAACTCCGGAGTTTCTCAATTTCCTGACAGACTTCAATCGTCTCTTAACATGCAGACGATTTCATATTATCCTTAGAACTGTTCACTTTAGCGATAACGGTTTGATTATCACGATTCATAAGGATAGCTGGCACTGGTGCTTTTCCACCGTAGGTAGATCCATCAATAGATCTCGTAGCCATTCTGCCTCAACAATAGCAGTGTCTAGTGCCGCAAGCTCTGCTTCCATGGTTGACCTCGTCAAAATGGTCTGTTTGCAAGACCTCCATGAAACAGCACCACCACCAATAGTGAAAACATATCCACTAGTGGCTTTGATCTCATCAGCATCAGAGATCCAGTTGGAATCACTATAACCCTCCAAAGACCGAGCGGTACCCGTATAATGAAGTCCAAAGTTCGAGGTACCTTTCAGATAGCGCAACACTCGCTCAAGCGCCTTCCAGTGATCATCTCCTGGGTTAGATGTAAACCGACTCAATTTGCTCACAGCAAAGGAGATGTCTGGCCTTGTTGCACTAGCTAGGTACATTAGTGAGCCAATTATCTGGGAGTATTCGGTGATTCCTAGCAATTTTCTTATTCTTACGAGTAACACGCTAGGATCATAAGGTGTTGGAGAAGGCTTGTCATCGGAAAAGCCAAAACGGCTCAAGACCTTTTCCACATAATGAGATTGCAAAAGTGTAATCCCATCCTCACCTCTAACCAATTTAATGTTTAGAATAACATCACCACTCCCGGATCTTTCATATCAAAGTTTTGAGACAAGTATGATTTGACCTCATTTATCACACTAATGCTTGTCCCAAAAATCAAGATGTCATCCACATACAAACATAGAATAACTCCTCACCCCACCATAACGATAGTATACACATTTATCGCCTCATTGGCAACAAAGCTGCGGATGTCGGTGTTCTATCGAACTTCTCATGCCACTTTGCTTAGGGGCTTGTTTGAACCATACAAAGATTTCAACGGTTTTAACACCTTGCCTTTTTGACCTTCTACTACAAATCCATCAGTCATTCCATGTAAATTTCCTCATCCACTCTCCGTTAAGAAAAGCTGTCTTAACGTCCATTTGATGAATGAGAAGACCATGTGAGGCAGCCAAAGCAAGTAGTACTCGAATTGTGGTCGAGTCTAGCAACAGTGAGTAAGTGTCAAAGAAATCTTCGCCTTCTTTCTGAGTATAGCCCTTGGCAACAAGCCGAGCCTTATATTTTCAATAGTACCATCGGCCTAAGCTTCTTTTTGAACACCCACTTGCACCCTACGGGTTTGCACCCATAAGGTTTATCTGTCGGCTCCCGAGTTCCATTAGCGATAATGGAATCCATTTCACTCTGAATGACCTCCTTCCATGATGTCTGCATCGGGGATGCATACGCTCGAAATAGACTTGGGAGTGTCGTCCACAAGGTACACAGATAAAATCATCACCAAAGGATTTGAATATCCTTTGTCTCTTGCTCCTTCTAGGAGCTCCACCGTCATCCTCCTCATTGACAAGTTCATGTGTATGTTCAAAGGTTCGGTGATGTGATTGAACTGGGAATTATTTGAAAGGTTGACTAGTAGTGTTATGTGTATCCTTCATAGGAAAAATATTCTCAAAGAATGTTGCATCTCGAGACTCCATAATTGTACCAACATGCATGTCGGTACCTCGGTTTTAACTATCAAAAATCTATAGGCAATGCTATGATTAGCATATCCCGAAAAACGATCCACGCTTTTAGGTCCAAGCTTGCGTTTCTTAGTTATTGGCACATTAACTTTCGCCAAGCACCCCATGTACGCAAGTAAGAAAGTGATGGTTTTCTCCCAATCCATACCTCGTATGGTGTTTTGTCCTTATTTACATTAGGAACTCTATTTAATACGTGATTAGGCGTTAGCAAAGCCTCCCCACCATGCCTTAGGTAATCCCGCATATCTAACATGGCATTCACCAAGTCGATCAACGTGCGGTTTTCCTTTCGGCAATCCCATTTGACTCGGGGAATAAGGAGGCGTCCTCTCATGTATAATGCCATGTTCCTCACAAAATAAGTCAAATTCGTTGAGAAATACTCTCCACCACGATCGACCTAAGTCTTTTATCTTTCTATTTAAGCGGTTTTCAACTTCGCCTTATAGATTTTAAAATAGTCTAAAGCCTCATCTTTCGTTTTCAATAAATACACATAACGAGAACCTAGTTGCATCATCAATCAATGTCATGAAATATCGTTTTCCACCCTTCGTCAACACGCCATTCATCTCGAAAGATCTGAATGCGGGAGTTCTAGTGGTGCCAAGTTTCTCTCCTCGCGACCTTGTGAGGCTTACGAGGTTGCTTTGATTGCACACGCTATGGCATTTAGAACCTTTGGTGATGGAAACGTTTGGAATTAAACTCATCTGGAAAGCCGAGACATCAAACCAAAATTAATATGACATAGGCGTGAGTGCCAAACATTAGCCTCATCATCCACACCGCCACAAATATGGTTTACGATCTTATTGCGAAAATCGAAAGGAAAAGCGGAACAAGCCTCCGCACTCATAGCCTTTACCAATAAAATGTCCATGTTTAGACACGACTACTTTATTAGACTCAAATACCAACTTAAGCCCGTCTCTACATAAACGGGAGCCACTAACGAGATTCTTGTCTATAGAAGGACATGCTGCACGTTCTTGGTGCACGATCTTTCCCAGTAAACTTCAGATCTACCGTACCAACACCATGAGCAGTAGCATGTGACCCATTCCCCATTAGGACGGAGGAATCTCGGGCGACTGATAAGAAGAAAACAACGAAATATCAGCACACACATGTACATTAGCTCTGTATCAATCCACCAATTGGTAGATTGACTAACGAAAGAAACGATGAGGTAAATTACCATACCAGTCCCATCTCCGGTCTTGCCAATGGTCACGTTGTGAGACTTAGAAGTGCATCTGCGGTGCCTTCTTTCCTTTGCGTTGTGGGCACTTCTTGGCCATGTGACCGAGCTCACGCACACAAAGCAAGTTCTATCATCCCGATTGTTGTTGTTCTTCTTCTTCTTGAAGTTGGTTGTCTGTTGGGCTTTAACAAATTTCCCTTTGTTCTTGCTTGAGGGTTTACAGTACCACATTGGCACTAGATCGCCCTCCATCACCCTTAGACACAGCGTCCTTTTCCCGAGCTTTCTCCTCAATTTCAAGAGACCCAATCAGATTCTCAACGAGTATTCTTGTCTCTTGTGTTTGAGTCTTGTTCGAAATTCCTCCATGAAAAGGTAATTTCGCAATAATACATCCACCACAAACTTGTCGGGTAAGGCACACTTCAGAGTTCGAGTTCCTTGGCAATGGCTCGTATCTCATGAGCACGATCTACTACGAGCGGTTATCAACCATCTTGTAGTCATGAAATTGCTCCATGACATACATGTCATTCTTGCATCGATAGCACCGTATTTGGAATTCGATGCATCCCATAACTCCTTCGCGTCTGTCATGTGCATATACACCTCGCCGCAGACGGTCGGCAAGAACACTAAGAATGCATCCAACAAAGAGAGTAGTGGCGACCTCGAATTCTTTACTGCTTTTCAACATCAAGAACACCTTCAGGCTTGCCATTACTAACCAGAATACATTCATAGCGGTAAGCCACGAGTGACCTGATCGCCATCTCTTAAAGTGCACACCGAGAATTTATCAGGCCTCGGTGCATCGGCAAATCCACCATAGTAAAACCACAATGCCTACAATAAGGTTTTGGATTGTTGAATATATAAGCACATGTAGGTTTAATTTATTCCATAAATAAATCATGACACCATGCACGCAAAATAACGAGAACCATCACGGGCATAAAAGATCTGAACATGTACCAACACCAACAATCAAACCCAATCAGCATCGTTCCATTGTGGTGTTCTTTCTTCTTTCACATTACATAATCTCAATTATATATGCTCACTGGTGATGGAACTATACTTAAACAATAAAACACGGGAAAAAATGTTAAAATAATGCCACAACCTACACCGGTCTGTTTCTTTCACAGCTGACCAAAGATCATCGATGAAAGGGACATACCTGCAAAAATCTTCCAAATGGCGTCACATACAAAGAACCGTGCATCCTTCAGAGGTCATCAAAGGAAGAAAATGCTGAGGTCGACACAGGCACAAAGCTACCTAATTTCCTATGCCACATTGATGCACTTGTACTGTTACTTTTGCCCATTCGATATTAACATCACGCATTCACAACTCATTACTAGTTTCAGCACGCCAGGGGAATAAAGTTTTATTCTGTCTCACTCACAACCTTTATTTTTGAAGGTTACTCGCAGCTGTACCGTGCTTATGTTGATGTCTTCAAATGTCAAGAGTAGTTGTCAGCTACATACTTGGTTGAATTTCAGCTGCTTTCAAATATTTCGTGATTTTGGACGTGACATTGGACTGCCAAGGTTAATTAAAAAGGTGACCATAGTATAAATTTCTTTTCTATTCTATTTTTGTTATGTTGAGCGACGAAAGTTTGTGTCTTGGAGCTATGCGATGGTCACACGTAATGCTATTTCAGGTCAGGATTCCTTAAAAGAGTTCTTGCACGGTATGGCCTGAACGTTTTGTGTGATCTCCGTCGCTTGTTTGCTGTGCACCGTAGCAATGCCATAGTGCTGAGCTGCTGATTAATATGAAATGGCAGCTCTTTTTCATGGGATGGTTTGTACTTTGTATAGGATCCTTGTGAATCACAAGGGATTCGGATCCTGTGTCATGTAGTAGTAATAGTACCATTCTTCCACGACCATTGGATTGGAAATCAACGCTTGGATGAGCTCGATAGTCGATACTACAGAAAATGAGTGTAGCATTAGTACATGGAGCAATCAATCTAATACATCAAAGTATCTATCAGACAGCTGAATCCTATGGTTGCTGACGATACTGTTCCTTCTCCCAACCGCACTAGTACTATGGTTTTGCACCGAGTCAATAAAGATATGCATCTTCTATTTCCCGGTCCTTGCCACTTCATCGAAAACCGGCCGGCTCCTAGAATTTACCGGCAATACAGAGTATATTAAATTGTCCAGAAACAGCCATAAGTCTGTCGATGCATATCTTTATTTACTCGGAGCAAAACCAGGCCGGGATGCGACATACCGTACCTGGCCGGTTTGACCGGAAACCGTTTTCTTCACCCTGATCTCGACTGGCTAATGTGTCGGGAGTACATTCCAAACTCCAAATCCAAAGCATAGTACACACAAATATACATACAGTTTAGGATTGCACGCCTGCACATATATCTCAGTACATCTTTGTGTGTCTGTCCTTGTCATTTTTATGCAGCAATCAACTTGTTCTAAAGAAATTCGAGAAAAAAACTTGCTCCAAAGAAAATGAAGCAATCAACGTGTTGTATTTGTATGTTCCTTCAGGTACCGTGGACAAAATAACTCGGCTAACTTCTATGCAAGGTCATGTTTTCTGACTCCACTCTGACCAAGAAGCCCTGCTCCTGCGAACAACCGGGGCATAGCATTATTTAGGAACAGAAAAGGGAAAGTTTTGACCATAAGAAATGTGAATCGGCCTTACCGTTCATCTGATTGTAACTTATGCTGCAAAATCGAGAATGAAGAACAAGCTAGAAATGTTGAGCATATATATCGTGGGAAATTTGAATGGCTCAATTTCTCTCGCTTACCTAGATGTTACTCTCTTTATTCCTAAATATATGATATTCTAGTTTTTAAATTTTGTTCCCAATTCTATAATTTCGAGATGTCTTGTGACCATCTTTTCCTTATATACCCCTCTCCTTTGGCTACTGGAGTATTACGCACCATCTAAAAGCAACAAGTGACCTAATAAAATGAAGTCCAAAGTTCTAGAACGTCATCTGCTGAAGAACTGGGGAGTAACTACCACCTGTGTTTCGATTGGACGGTCCACGCTGCTAGGACGCTGCGATTTCCTTTTATTTGGGCACTGGTGAAGACATAAGAATTACTCGTAGTCGCTAGTATAATTTAATTCGTAATGGCCTTCGATGCTGACGGATTCATAAAGTCTTGGGTTAGAGGCTCTCCAATAATCACTGTTCTGTACAACAAAATCACTGTTTGTTCGTCGACTGCGTCCAAGCAAAAAGTTATAGATAAATTGTAAGATTGGTAAGATAACAAAGGGGTGAGTGGTACTCTCAATAATTTCTCCTTAAGTATTCACAGATGCTTCACTCAAATAGCTATAGAACTATAAAGATCAAGATTGAAAACCAATGTCAAAACAATCAACACAAGAATCTGAAAACCAAAAAATTCAGCACTCAGATAGTCAAACCGGCTACTAGGGTGGTCGAACTAGAGCATGACGGTCTAACTGCTAGCTAGGCGCTGATCTGACCACTCCCCTATTTTAGATTTGAAAATTTTAGCCTAAGCTTATGCAACTTTTGGTGCAACTCTAAAAATCCAAATCCAAATGAAATAAAATTTTGCACACACCTTTCTCAAGGTCTCAGAAACCTATTACATCCAAGAATCACAAAATTCATATCAAAGTTCAGACCTTTTTCAAGAACAAAAAAGATTGGACTAAAACTGGACAAAAACCGAAAACGAGGAATATAACTTACTCGTAGGTAAAAGATGGTAAAGATGGCTCTAGATATATTTCTATATGTCATAACAAGTAAGAAATCACAAAGAATTAAGGCAAAAAATCTTGAATCAAAAAATCTCCCGAGAAAGTCAAATACAAGCAAAACCGGGCAACTTCGAGAACTTACTAAACCTGATGCCTAGATAGATGAGGATTGATTCCCATGAGACATCTCCATCACTTACTCGTCTTTGCCATACAGCAAAATCAAGAAGGTGAGAGAGAAGATCAAAGCCAACAAGATCAAGATCAAATCAACCAAAATTAGAGGGATCCATGAGAGATGAATAAAGTTGATATATTGCTACTTGAGAATAAAAGTTTTATCGCCACTTCACCTAGAGGACAAGAGAGCACATCATAGCACTCATACTTCTCAAAAGTCTAACCCTAGAACACTTGGCTTTAATGAGAAAGCTAGGATGGTTGGATAATTAACTAGAAGTCTCTATTCCAACCCGTTAAATAGATGAACCAACCAGTCTACATCTAACCCTAATGAATACTATCCAATACCACATATGGGCGAACCTGCTAACCCCACATAACATAGGTTTTATTAACACACTACACTATACACACTTTTCAAATCACATAAGCCTGAATCCATTAAGTCCTTAATTTTTTATCCACTTGATCATCTCGGTTTCTCTTTGATCTAAACCGGTTTCTCAAGCACCACGGTTTTTATCCAAGGTAATATCTGGTATTTTGGTCAACTTTCAAAAATATCATTTCTTGACTCAGTCTCCATCTTCTCTTGCAAGCAATTGTCATGATTGCTACGTGTAGATACACCACCAGCTTGTCACGCGTCAACAAGTATCCAACATTCTGATTCTACAGGACCATGCCTTACTTAGACCAACCAAGCCACATGGCGCAATCCTGTTGCTCAAACTTTTCTTTAACATTTTTGTGTCTTTCTTGTGCCATAATTGAGCTCAGTCATCTCATCCGGTATTCTTGATCATTCTGAGCCTTAGCTCCTGCATGAGTGTAGCCCCGATCCTCGATGTTGACCATGTTTGACTCCAAACCTCCTTGCACATATAAAGATAAAGAAATCATTTTTAGGTACAAGTTTTTCACAACTTGACCCACATTAGCTAAAATATGCATCATGCAATACATATGTACTGATCTAGGTCAAACCAAATCAACCTATGACCAAAATTCCCAAAAGACCCATTTTCAGCCAAATCAAAATAGGTCGGCCGGTCAGACCATTGGCAGCTGCCGATCAGATCGCTGGCGTCGGCCAGTCAGACCAGTGGCCAATCTGACCACCTCCTCTGGTCAATTGACCACCAAGACTAAAGAAATCTAGAAAAACTATAAATTTACAAAATCCAAATTTTAACTCCTCTAAAATTTCATAACAAAACCATAGATCTTCTCACATGGTCCTTCATAAATATATGTCCAGTCTACCACAAAATGGAGGGAAAAAAGATCGATGGTCATCATTGACTTCGTGTTTCTTAGGGCATGTTTGGCTGAGCTCCAACTTCATTTTTTTTAGCTCTGAAGCCTAACTTCTAGATAAGTTGGAGCCTAAAAATTTGGAGTGTTTGGCCTGAATTGTAGCTTCTCAGCTCTAGCTCCATTAAGAGCTTATGAAATGTCAATATTGCCCTAACCACCATGTATCATCAAATTCGATATAAACTAGTGCACAACCATCATGTTCATGCATACTACACAATTTCCACTTGTGACATAAATATTGTAGCATTGTGATCATGTCAATAACTACAAGCAATAACCATTGGCAAGAACTACAAGCAAGCAACAAGTAAAGATAAAGCTAATGGCAATAACTACAAGAAATAGCCAGTCTGTTCATTTGCATATCTAGGTAAGTCTATTGACATGCTTATATTCATGTTTAAGAAAACAAATACTAGCATATCTACATTTTCAATTACATGGATGATTATTCTCCCAATTGAAATGCCACACATGACATGTCCTTTAATTACCATGCTCATGATGTTGTTAAAAGCAAGATTAAGTGCTATGCATGAATCACATAGTTGATTGACTATCCTAAGGACAATATCATGATAGTGTGAAATAAGTAGACAGTATGTTCAGATCCAGTATCATCATTGCTATGCTTGCTTTTCTAAGGTTCGATTTTCATCAAGCAATTGACCTAAAGACCTTAATGCTAGTGTCTTGTTAATTTGCTAAATTCATGAAATCAGTGATTAATCTAGCATGCGTCCTAAGCACAAATTATCAAGCATCATGGCAAATGTGTGAGCATGCATGCATACATGCATCTAGGCATCATCCTTCCATATTATGTCACACATTCATGATCATCATCCATCCATTCATCCCAATCACAACACAACACAAAGCACAGTCAAGTCTGAGTAGGGAGCTAGGATAGGAAGTGACTTACTAGAGAGGAGGGCCATCATTAGAGTTGCTAGGGTGTGGGACACCCCGCCATCTCAACAACGACGGCCAGGGTGGCGAACATGGCCGGTGATGAGTGGTGACGGCGCTAGGCCAAAACAGCACTGGATCAAGTTGTGGGGGAATAGGGGAAGGTCACGGCGATGAGCCTAAGGTAGATCAATGCCAAGGAAGGTCATGGCGGCGACCATCGAGAGTCAGAGAACCAATGGTGGCACTGGATTGGGCTGGAGACCCCGGCGGCTTGGGAAGGGCACAACAACGCCATGGGAGAGCGAGGACCAAAATGAAGAAAAGAGGAGGTGGAGGACATCATCGTAGTGGCCGGGACTGTGGCTGATGAGCTAGAGTAGTGGCGACAATGGCAGCAAGGTGGAGAAAAGGCGAGGGAGAGAGACCAACGGGGGCACTGTCGGGGGAAAAGGCGAGCGAGAGAGGAGTGGCAAATATTTCGTAATTTGTGGGAAAACCGTGAACCCATTTCATAACCAAAGATGGAGGAGCCAGAGGAGCCTCATTTTCGTTGCTTCGCACACGATGGGCAAAACGGGCTCAACTCCTATGTAGCTTCGTTGGAGCCTAGCTTCAGAGCCTAGGCATTTTGCCGGAGTAACAGCTTTGAAGCCAAAAGTGGTGGCTTCAGAGCCCAGCCAAACACAGCCTTAGTATATGCGTGGAAGCCAAGTGGCTAGAACGTATGCATCTGGCGGTTGTAAGAAACACATTCTCACGCTAAGCCACAACGGCATAAGGGCAAGGTTGCCATACAGGCAGTTCTTACATGATAAAAGTAAAGAAACAGAACATAGATATAACATAAGAGCTGCTCCCAGCCAGCCATTCAGAAATGACTAGTATCAGCTACCAGAAAGTATATCCATGCATTTCAACCATAGACTTTTCTTTTTAGTTTTTAAAAGCTATTTTTTGTTTTTTCTTACAGTAACTAGATTTCAAACGGAATGTTTTTTCAAGACAAAGTTTATAAATTAATTATAGTACATATTATAATGACTTCATTTATATCGGCCAAAATTGCACGTGAATTTATGTTACTCCGTACTCTCTTATAAACAACCTAAAAACCATTAGCCACAGTTAAAGCCATAAACTGAATTAAAAAGAAAAGACCCAATATTTCCGATCAAACTCCTGCACCTCGTATGCGAAGAAGAGAAATTTCTGCTGATATCATACACGATATTTTCTCTTCACGTCTCATTTCAGTTTAGTGTCACATACGTCATGAAGGAGACTGGGTTCAATTAGACTTGACATGTCGAAAAGCAGTTTTTAGAAGCTGAAAAGAACATGCCCTAAAACCGTTGGATGTAATCTTTCTACCATGGTAAAAATTGCCGTCGCAGTAATTTGTGGATGCAAGCTCGTGAAGGCAACCAGTGAGTAATCCCGAACAGCATGGCCTTTGACCCTTTTTTTTTTGGAGAACACTCAAAAGGCATATGTAGACAAATGCTGGATGGACTCATATTCACGTGTATTTTCCTGCTCCGTCTCTCTCTCTAGCATCGTTAGTTGGCCACTTGGGCGCGCGGTTGCGCTCGTAACCCATCATCACTTTTATTTTTTTTCTACTTGCCGACCAGGAAATTAACTGCAACATCGACACGTTCAACTTAACGCATGGCCTATCCAAGTCGAACACATCTTCATGTGAATGCATACTAGTACTCCAATCCATAGTATTCCAGCCCAAGTTGCCTTCCTTGTCCCACCAAACACGCACGCGGCCGCGCCTTGCTCGCGTGCCGCACTTTTCACCGTTTCACGGCACGGGATCCGTGCGGGAGACCAACCCGAAACGCTCGCTCGCGCGCGCGCGGCTGCTATGCCGAGTCGGGAGCCGCCGTGCCGCGCGCGGTTGGTGCTTTGACCCGGCCGGGGACGCCCTTCCGGCACGCTCGCGCGTTCGTAGGCGCAGCCCCGGACCGGACCGGACTGACTCCTGCGTGCGTCCGTGCTGGGCCGGCACGACCTGCCGCGGATCGCGCTTTCGTCCTCCGTAGTACTATGTTACTATTAAAAACAAAAAGCGAGGGGTGGGTGCGTGCGTTCGTGGCAAAGGGGGGCAGCCAAGCGCGCTAGCCTTGTCGTCGTCTCTATAAAACAGCACCGCGCGCGCTAGCCTCTCTCTCGTGCCTCACCTCCACAGCCAACGCACAGCCCGCGATTTTGGCGTGTTACAGCTGCTGCCGCCTAGCTTCCGCGCCCTCGTGCCTCACCTGCGCATCACGCCTGATCTGACCATGGCCGAATCGGTGAAGAAGCTGTCCGGCTCCGCCAACGGCAACAAGGCCCCGCCGCCGGCCTCCGACTCCGGTACGTACTGCCGTCTCTCTCTCTCTCTCTCTCTCTCTCTCTCTCTCTCTCTCTCTCTCGCACTTGTCATGACCCTGCGTGCCAATCCGACTAGTTTCTTTTTCATCTGCCTACCTAGGGTAGGCTACGATCGATGCCTTCTCTTGTTTCTTACCAGTCGAATTCTGCCTGCCTGTTGACAGCAAGTAACCGCGTCGATCTGCCTACATTAGCATCCCTTTGATTCCTGCTTCTCTGTGTCTCCGTCGCGTCGCGGGCCTTTTACGGTTCAGTTGCTAGATGCAAGTAGTAACGGATTTGGAATTTTGTTATGCCCGGTCAATAGAGGGTTAGATCACCGCTACCTAGGCTTGGATGAAGGTTATACCCTGTACTTACCTAGACTTTGTACTGGTAAAAATCACACGCCCTGAACTAGAGCCAGACTACATACGCATAGATCCGCTCTTAGATGTAAGGATTTTATCTGAGCCTTGAGAGATATAAGGGCTTGCGACAGGGAGGTAGGGAGATCTTGTTCACGGGGGCTCCAAGGCCGCTTGTCCTCATTATGGTGCCAATCTCGATGCTATAGGCAATAGCCTTAGGCCATGTAGAATGTGTCCGGTGACAGAACCGTCATCTCACTTTCACATCACCTATGCGTTAGATTTGCTTTTTCTCAATGGTTAACACCACCTTCCCCCTCCTAGTGGGACCTATTATGTACTAAAGTAAATTACAAAAATCCATCTACTCTCTCTTTTCGTCCGACTCCCTCCCCTTCCCCACCTCTTGCTCCCTCCCCTCCTCTCCCCCATGTCGGCTCGCCGCCGCTCGCCACCACGGGTCCAGCCGTACTCCCAATGGCAGTTTAGCCGGTCCACCGGTGTGGCTACATCTCCAATGCTGGTCACATCGTCCAAACACTTCTGTCCGATCGCCAACAACGACCGATCATACCACACGTGCCTAACTCCAAAACACGCTCTTTGAAAAACAGCTACCAACTAGAAATCGATCGTACTACCTTGGCAGTCGGACCGCTCCCCAACATCTGGTCACATTGGACCACCAATCCAACCGACCCTACTTCCTCCCAGCGGTTCAACCAGAAACACTGACAACAACTTTGAAATATGAATTTTCTAAAACTTTTTACATAAATTTAAATTTAATTTAACCAAAATACCAATTATTCCTCATAAATATAAACAACCTATGCACATGGTTTGTCCGATTGTCGTGCCTTACAGTTCATCTGTTTCGATTTACACCGAAGCAAAATCGGACCAGCCTGACCGCCTCCAACCTGGGTTTTGGACCAGTTTGGGCATGGAAATGAGGCCCTCGAGGCAAACTGGGCTAGTCCAATTTCTTCTTTTTGACTTATATCATATCGCCCATGTTAGCCTAGCCTGATCGACCCAATTTGATATTTATCCGAAGCTGCAAGCAAAATCCATTCGCACTAATTAAATAGCTGCTTATGCGAGCAAAGAGTTGGTCTTTAATTGTAGAGCAGTTTGTATCGATTTGTTTGAAGTATGAACAGTATTGTGCAGCTTGCTACATTTTATTGTTAATGCATGTCAGTCATACTGTAATCTGATGAGGATGGCCGTTGACTATCGACGGGTACATCGGCATATTCATGACTATGACCGTCCCAAGTCGGCAGATTATCTTATAAGTTGCTTTTGCTGTGACATATACATCTAATTAACTACTTAATCCATCATTTTTGTGCGTTTACTAGATTCATCTCCTATTGAAAGGAAACTGATTCCTTGAACAGTAGACCAGTAGTACAACATTAAACTTATCACCCACTGTTTCTTGGATAGGTAGCTCAGATCCAGCCTATCTGATACTACGGTCCCGTTTGGCAGAGCTCTAGCTCTAGGAAATTTGTAGATTTCCTAGAGCTGGTCATCTGTAGCTCTAGGAAATTCTGGATCTAGAGTTGCAGGCATGTTAAGTGCATTTACATGACTCATTTTATTTATATTATATATTAAATAAAAATATTTAAATCACTTTAATTTAGTCAACATACTACAGATTCAGTATAGATCTCAGAGTTAGAGCTGTGCAAAGACACAGACGTACATGAAGAAGAACATACATCAAAGCTGAACTTTAACAATTCCATACATTCTATGCAAAATGAATACTATAAGGAAGGACTTGCCAGTGTTCAAAGCACTCAATTCTACGTATATAGTGAAAGCAATGTGTTTCTTTTCTCTCAACAGGTATTGCCAAAAGGCTTCCCCGCGTTGCATTTGTGTTCTTGTTGGCACTGCTATATCGGCAGCTTCCGGCTCCAGCTCCGAAGATCTGCGGAACCCCGGGAGGCCCGCCTGTCACGGGGACAAGGATCAAGCTCAAGGATGGGAGGCACCTGGCCTACCATGAGTCCGGTGTCCCAAAGGAACAGGCGAAGCATAAGATCATATTTGTTCATGGATTCGACTCCTGCCGATACGATGCGCTCCAAGTGTCACCTGTATGTTACGATACTATCTGGTATCTTGCTTGATTGTTTCGAGTACAGAGTATGTGATTTTGATGGGTAACTGGAAACTGTGACAGGAGCTGGCACAGGAGCTGGGGGTCTATCTTCTGTCCTTTGATCGACCTGGGTACGGAGAGAGCGATCCGCACCCTGCTAGGACCGAGAAGAGCATCGCTTTCGACATCGAAGAGCTCGCCGACAGCCTGCAGCTTGGCCCCAAGTTCTACCTCATTGGGTTCTCCATGGGCGGCGAGATCATGTGGAGCTGCCTCAAGCACATCCCTCACAGGTTGCACAGTACTGAATCTTGCTGCTAGTAACTTGAGACGGAAACTACTGTCTCTTGCCATGAAATTAAGGACATTTAGGCAGTAAGATTGCATCGCGACTGTACAGATATCAACAGAATTTCGAGCTGAACCAAGCTGCATCTGCATTTTTTTTTTTTTTGCAACCTGTGCAGGCTTTCGGGGGTGTCCATCCTGGGCCCTGTCGGTAACTACTGGTGGTCAGGGTTCCCCTCGAACGTGTCCTGGGACGCCTGGTACCAGCAGCTCCCGCAGGACCAGTGGGCGGTCCGCGTCGCGCACCACGCCCCCTGGCTGACCTACTGGTGGAACACCCAGAACCTCTTCCCGGCCTCCAGCGTCATCGCCGTCAACCCGGCCATCCTCTCCAGGGAAGACATGGCCGTCCTCCCAAAGTTCGCCTACCGAACCTACGCGGTAGGCTCCCATGTCCCCTGCATTTCGCGGCGTCCCTCGATTCATCGATCCACCTGTTGTTTGATGGCTCTTTGTTTGCGGTTTCGCAGCACCAGGTGAGGCAGCAGGGGGAGCACGAGAGCCTGCACCGCGACATGATGGTCGGGTTCGGCAAGTGGGGGTGGAGCCCGCTGGAAATGGAAGACCCGTTCCCGGGTGGCGAGGCGGCGGTGCACCTGTGGCACGGCGCCGAGGACCTGATCGTGCCCGTCGGCCTGTCGCGGTACATCGCCGAGAGGCTGCCGTGGGTCCGGTACCACGAGCTGCCCACGGCCGGCCACCTCTTCCCCATCGCCGACGGGATGTCCGACGTCATCGTCAAGTCGCTGCTGCTCGGGGACCAGTGAGTCAAGAGTTGTTGGCCTGGATGCGTGGTGTCACAGGAGTCTCTGTTTTTTGTACCGTCGCAGTAGTTAAATTTGATCCTGTGTAGAAAGATGATAATAATTCTGTGCCTAGTCTGCAGATTTCGTCGTTTTTATTTCGTCGTATGGGGTGAAAAGAAGTGATATCCATTGATCAGTGCTCATCATTTCATTCCTAGGCTTCCTGGAAACGGGTAACTCAACTGATCATGTATTCAGATGGAAAAGCAACCACATTTCACAAGCATGAAACACCAATACAAAAAGCTGAACAGCGCACAGAATGGCCATATAAATGTTTGCTCCGGTTCCTTCAATGGTTTACCTTTTATGCCATCTCCAATAGTTGGAAACAATGCTGCACACTAGAGCAGTCACAGGCAACAAAGAAAAATAATCGTGGGGCCCACCTATCAGATCGAAGGGTGCTCGGTGCTCGCCAGCAGCCAACCCCCAAAACTGTCATTCCTCGGGTGGCTCGGGTGCTTGCCAGCCGCTGACCTCCGTATACACCGGCGTCCACCGGTGGAATGGGGCTTCCCTATCCCCTCTCTCTATTTCTCTCCCTATTTCCTCAATTTAAACCACTCATATTTCATCCAATGGCTAGTTTTTTTATATTTTCACCATTTTCCCATCCATCATAAATAATAAAAAATACAGAAAAAATAAAATTTATTTTTTATTATAATTTTTTTACAGGAAAAAAATAAAAATATAATTTCTGTAAAAAAATTATAATAAAAAATTTTATTTTTTTCTGTATTTTTTATTATTTATGATGGATGGGAAAATGGTGAAAATATAAAAAAACTAGCCATTAGATGAGATTTGAGTGGTTTAAATTGAGGGAATAGGGAGGAGAATAGGGAGAGGGGATAGGGAAGCCCCATTCCCACCGGTGTGGATGGAGCTAGGCTTTGCAGCTCGAGGTCTCCTGGACCCCGCCATAGGATCTAGAGGTTGGTTCTTGGCTCTTTTAAACTATAGTTTATAATTTTTATTTTATAACTTTTAAATTCTAACTGTTCACAAAAAAGATTACAAAGAGAGAAATAGTTGTATATAATTTTGACTAATATAGCTGAAATTAGTATAATATGTACTACAATCGACTAGAAAATTCTACTTTAAAAAATATACCATTTAAAATATAATTACTGTTGCTCTATACATAAACCAATAATCTACAGCTGCTTTAAACTCACCCTAGACTTACCGCTGCCACTAGGATTTGGATGTCAGCTGCGATTTAAGAGGCAGTGACACGATTTGTTGAAGGGAGCTAGAGGGTATTGAGAGCTGGGAGCCATGTACATATCCCTTGCTCTTTTTGCTTTACTTTATGATTTTTAACTTCGACTTTTTAAAAAATCGAAACAGACGGTATGATTTTTTTCAAGCGGTTTCTTCAGGCCACTTGTTCAAACGTCTTTTCGAGTCCAAATTTATACGCACTGTTTATGTTGATGTCTCCGCTATCGTTCACCGTCTTAAAAAAATATAAACAAATACCATCAGATAAAATAAAAAAATCATCAACTATAAACTAAAAAAATAAGGCTCGTATGTGGGAGAAAATTCTCCCAACTCCCAACTTCCACCACTTAAGGCCCTCCCTTTGGTTTGTGCCACAAGCAGCAAAAACAACTCTCCGTCCCCAATGCTTTGTGTCGTAAGAATTACTCCCAACTTGTACCGTAGCTTCGGCTACGTCAGGCGGTGACTTTGGCCAGATCTTGCCGTTTATCTTCGGATGGACGGTCCAGATTATTTCTATCTTTATTTTTTAGTTTTTGATTTTTTTTTTATTTTTATTTTTAGTTTTTTATTTTCATCTTTTTATAGTTAAAAAGATAAAAATAAAAAACTAAAAACTAAAAATCAAAAAAATCAAAAGCTAAAAAATAAAAGTAGAAATAATCTGGATCGTCCATCCGAAGATGAACAGTCAGATCTGACCAAAGTCAAGCCTGATGTAGCCGAAGCTACGTCAGAGAATCCCGCTCGCGGGGTCTTCGTCCTTCTCACACCGCGCTGTCAACCTCCTCGGCACTGCCGTCCGTCGTCTGCCATGAGTGTGGTGGACAAGAGCATGAGTTTTTTTTCCTGGATTTGGCCTCGATTTGGTGGAGAAGAGCATGGGTTTGGATTCACCAACCGTGTGCTTGGATTTGTCGTTTGGATTTGGCATGGATTGTGTGGACAAGAGTACGGCCTAGATTCACTTTATTCTCTATTTTTCTCAAGCGTGTGGGGAGAGGAGTCATGTGCAGAGCAGGAAAAGGTGCCGTCGTGCCGAAGGAGGAACGTGGATTTGCTGCTTTGAGATTGATGCTTCCATGTGGCATAAGGTGGTGATAGGTTCGGCTGAAAAGCTCATAGCTTATGGCTGAAAACACTGTAGCTGGCTGAAAAAAGCACTGTAGCTGACAGAGACTTATTTAGCATAATTAAATTTAAAAAAATTTAAAAATATGTTAGCCCATTACGTATAATACAAACAAATATGGGAAAAAAAAGAACCGGCAAAAAAGCTCAACAAAAAGTCAAAAGTTCAGAAAAAGACGAAACTTATGAATAGTGAAAAATAAGCCAAAAGCCAGAAGCCGAAGCCAAGTTGATCAGGGATAAATCTAGATGGGCCTTAAGTGGTGGAAATTGGATGATTCCATGTGACATAAATCTAAGTGTGAGTTCTTTTAGAATATGGCTTATAATTTAAAATTTTGAATTTTAGAGAGACAATACACATAGAAAAATAGTCATACGTGATTTTAGCCAGTACAGCTGAACTCGGTATATTTTTTACTATAATCTTTCTATTGACTCTATTTTAAAAAAATATATCATTTAAAAAATAGTTACTGTAGCACGTATAAGTTAAAACCAAAGCTAAGCCTTAAGTGGTGGAAGTTGGGAGCCTTCCGCTGATAATTTTCTTCCGTCATATGTGTATAGAGCCACTGAATTTGGGTTACGGAATGTCATAGAAATGAAGGAAAATTGTAGTTTTAATCTAATTTGTATGGTCCCATCTTTATTGACGGAAGGAAACGCTAAACACCTTTTTCCCAGGGAAAGGTAGACTTGGCCTTAGCGCGTGTGATACATGGTGAGTATATCATTGTGGATGTCCATAACCAAGTACAAAGGTAGAATGGGACATCTCTTGCGATTCATGATCAGCCGGGATTGTTTAATTTATACGGATTTGCTAAATAAACGCTCGAGTTAAAATTTTGTAGTTTTCAGTTGAATTTCCCACTATTCGATTTTGCTTTTAGATTTGTGCACACGTACTCTCCAGCTTTGTCCTTGATGACGATATTTTCACTGGCATCCATAGAGTTAAAGTTTAGATTCACAGGAGTTAGGATTTAGGTTCATGGAACCTCTCATCCCTCCTTTCCCATCGCCACCATAGAACTAGAGTGGGTGACGATGGGCCAATGAAGACGTCGTGGCAGCACTGGCGCCACCTCAAGTGCAAGCTCGAAGGAGGGTGGTGGGTGACGGTGGGGATGACGAGATTGAGAGAAAATATCAAGAGATGATGAGAGGAGATCACAGATCCGGCAACGGTTTCGCTGATAATTTTCTTCCATCATATGTGTATAGAGCCACTGAATTTGGGTTACGGAATGTCATAGAAATGAAGGAAAATTGTAGTTTTAATCTAATTTGTATGGGTCCCACCTTTATTGACGGAAGGAAGCGCTACACACCTTTTTCCCAGGGAATGGTAGACTTGGCCTTAGCGCGCGTGATACATGGTGAGTTTAGCATTGTGGATGTCCATAACCAAGTACAAAGGTAGAATGGACATCTCTTGCGATTCGTGATCAACAGGGACTGTTTAATTTATACGGATTTGCTAAATAAACGCTCGAGTTAAAATTTTGTAGTTTTCAATTGAATTTTCCACTATTCAATTTTGCTCTTAGATTTGTGCGCGCACACTCTCCAGCTTTGTCCCTGATGACGGTGTTTTCATTGGCATCGGTAGAGCTTGGGTTTAGATTCACAGGGATTAGGATTTAGGTTCATCGAACCCCTCGTCCCTCCTTCCCCGGGTGACGGTGGGCCAACGAAGACGACGTGGTAGCAGTGACGCCACCTCGACCGCAGGCTCGAAGGAGGGTGGTGGGTGACAAGATCGAGAGAAAATATCGAGAGGTGATGAGAGGAGGTCACGGATCCAGTGACGGTAACGATTAGAGATAAGGAAGAAAGGTGGCAGCGATGACACTAGAGTTGGAGGTGTGGTAAAGGAGAAGGGGGTAGGCAATAGCGCAAGAGATAGCAGAGGCGAGAGAGGGGTAGAAGCGGCGGGAAATAGATTAAGATTAGAGGGCGTGGGTTATATATGTGAGTGATGGAAAGATCTTAGCTCTTGGTTTTTCATGCAGTGGTTACAAATTCCATCGAAACACTAAATTTTTGTACTGTGTGTGTTATATATAAACACTTCCTAATTTATATGTACTGTACCTTACACATTTGTAATTGTACCAACCTTGCACCTCAAATCATATCATTACAGGGCTAATCACGAGTCTTAACAACCACCACAAATAATCATAAATACAAGAGAAAAATTGTATTAGCTCCCTAAACATGTAGGGTTATGTTACTTTATTCCCTGAATTTATATTTTATTTTTTCAGTCTCTAAACTTGTATAATTGTACTATTTTACCATCTGAACTTGTATTTTTATTTCTCAATCTCTTAAACTTGTAGATTTGTATCACTTTATATTCTGAAGTTGTATTTTACTTTTTTAACTTCTGAACCTACGTCTGTTTACAGTGTCGATCTATTGGATCATTTACTAATAGAAACCGCTGAGGTAGCATACGTAGGATCGAGCTCGATAGCACATTATCAAATGGAAGAAATATACTCCATGGTCCCAACTTACAAAGTGTACGTAAACGAATCGTGATTCGTGCACATGCGACCACGGCCGCCATAGCCGATCAACCAACCAACTTAATTAATCCTCCATCTCCGCCTTCTTGGGCGGTCCGAACCTCTTCTCGAGCCGCCGCAGTTCCGCCGGGGTGAGCCCGAACGCCCTCTCGAGGACGCCGTCCCTGATCCCCGACCCGAACACCGTCACCGGGATGCGCACGATGCCGGGGTTCTCGCTGTTGAAGCTGCCGTACACGGTGGCCGGCGCGTCGCCGACGTTCATCTGGAAGTGCACCATGCCCCTGGGGAACACCATCACCTCCCCCTTCTTGAGCACCTTGGCGAAGATGCGCCCCCCGGAGTCCACGAACCCGGCGTACACGCGGCCGGCGAGGACGAGCGCCGTCTCGGTGGCGCGCGGGTGGTAGTGCGGCGGGTTGACGCCCCCTGCCGCGGACAGGTCGGCGCGTGCGAAGGACATGCCCAGGGTGTGCAGCGCAGGGAACTGCGCCGGGGTGACGGAGACGCCCGCGAAGCCCGTGTCCGCCGAAAAGTTGCCCGCAGCGCGCACGCCCGAGAAGGCAAAGTCGCCGGCAGTGAGGTTGGCGGGGTTCCTGCACGGGTAGGACGGGAGCAGGACGAGCTCCACCGGCCGGCCGCGTCCGGCGTCCGGCACGCAGAAGTCCTGCACGGCGTCGGGGTCGGCCGTGGCCGCCGCCGGGAGCAGCACGGCGAGAAGGAGGAGGAGATGACGACGCGCCATTCTTGGTTTCTTGTGTCCGGTGACCGTTCAGCTCTCACTTCACTCGTCACTCGTCGCCTCGTCGGTGGTTTATGTACAGGCGACTGCAGCTTTGGCTGGGGAGGAGGGCGACTGGGGCGAGTAATGTGTACATATACAGGGTATGTTTTTTTAGCTGAACCTTATGATTTTTTTTTGCTACGGTTTGTAATTTTTAGGCTGTTTGTGCGAGAAATTACAGAGTATCAAAAAGTCACGTGTGATTTTTGCCGATATAAATGAAGTCGGTACAATATGTACTACAATTAACTGGTATAACTTATCTTAAAAAAATACTCTGTTTGAAAACTAATTACTTAAAAAACCAAAAACAGAAATTAAAAAAAATAAAAAGAACAGACCATAGACAGATCGTGACTCCACTGATAAACTGTCCTACGTGTAATCCACTAATTCCTATCTTGCTTGTACCATTATTTATACATGCATTTACAGTTGTGAAGTGTCGGCGGCTACTCGAAAGCGAGGAGGTGATGGGGGAGAAGGACGAACAGGACAGAATAGAAGCAGGGGATAGCGTGGAAAAACGGCAGCTTCTTGGAAGTAGTAGACGGGCCATGAGATCGTTCTGTGGGGCTAAGCTCTAGGCTCTAGCGGCCACCGTTTCTGACCGGAAAAATCGTTCAAATCATCAAGCGTGTTTGTTCCAGGCTTCCAAGAAATAGAGGAGCTGATATGATACTGTAATCTGTTAATTGTGTCAGGGCCAGGAGAGGAGTAGGGCCAGACTGTTTTTCATGAGCAGTTTGATATGTTATGGTTTAATCTTTGGGAATCATGCGTGCATGCATGCATGGTATATTATTGGTATGGGCTAGCTGAACTTTTTTTTATAAATAATCCATATTTTATTCGAAATAACAGAAATATACTTATACAAACATTTTTTACAGAAATAAACTCCAGTCGCCAAACTGTTGGACGACTGGAATCTATCGCCCAACGGCCGCGCGACACATAAGTTGTCCATGGGCCGTTGAGCGGCAAGTTCCAGTCGCCCAACGGTTCGGCGACTGCAGCCTATCGCCCAGCCACTGGGCGACTACAATTGCAGTCGTTTGGCTGTGCAACGACTGCAAACAAGTCATTCCTATAGGTAGTGTGGGTTAATCCATTTGTGATTTTCATAGATTATGAATGGTAAATAATCTGTTGGATTCGCAATAAGAGTTTGTGATCGTTGTATGTTGTTGTAGTGCAAGAAATTTCATGAATTTTTTAAGAATAGTTGAAATAACAACGATCGGTAAATATAAAGGTAAGTGATATTGTGATGTAATCCGGAATTCGTATATGGAGAACTTGTTTGTTAATATTGTTGGATGACTTGCTATGCGAATAATTGAATGCGAAAAGATGAGAAAAATATGCTTGTTCGGATTAAAATAGACTTCATAGTATAGCTGGGAATAACATGACGTGTAGGGTTTGATTACATGCATAACAAAGAGTATCATGTACGATGCAACAAATCGAATTGCTCATATGATACATATGCGCCTTTTTGGAATGGAACTAAATTCGACCTTTGGGGGAGTAGTTATGCGGGACGGCCTGACCTACTGCGTGGATCAAGGCCATTTTTCCTTCCTTGCAAGCTTGGCGTTGAACTCATCGGCGAGCTCTTTTGCCTTGGCCGCCATTTCCCTTTTTTCTTGCGCTCCCTCTCGCGAGCCTCGCGCTTCGTGCGCATGCACGCCTCGAGATGAGGTTTCGTCTCCCGATGTATACGCTTGGTTTGTTCGTTGTTGTGGCGCTCCTCCTCCCGGATCTCGCAGGACTTTTTGACGTTCCACTCCTTGAAGTCGAGATCCACTCGTCATGTGGGTGGATCTCAAGATCGATTCACTTGCGGTAGCTACATAGGGGTTCCAAAGACTGTGGGTAGATGAGAGAGATTGTTAGTGCGTACTTTAAAGGAGAAAAATTAGGGGAACACAGTGTAACTGGTCCTTACCAGCTGTCATAGTTGGTGGTGTCCCGACGGCGGTCCGGATAGTCACTGGAGTAGTTTGCATAACCCCAGTAACTCATACCCAGGCTAAGGTGGTGCTTAGACTTGAAGAACTTGTACGGGTCCCCGCACTGACATAGGGGTGGTGTCTTCCTCTCGGGCGGGTGTTGCGGCAACGCTCGGTAGGAACGTTCGGGACAGGGTTGTTGCTACGAGTGATGTCATTGCGGGGACCTAACCTCGTAGCACGCTCGACTTGTTCGGCCTGGGCTGCAACAGCCCTTACTTTTTCGTCTGTGTCATGCAGCAGGGACCACTTCTCCAATGGCTCTCCCTTGATCCACTGCGAGAAGCACTTGATGTTCCGTGAGCTCCTCCTCCTCGGACTAGCTGCATTAGGCTTAGCCAGTGTTGTGAGGCATTTGGGTTGTGCCACCCTAAGTATGGCCGGCCTCTGGTTCCTCTTGTCGACGTGTTTCCTACTATGCTTGTCCAACAATGCCTACAACGACTAAAATTTTCTCTGCTAGTTTTGCATAGCCAGCATCTCAAATATCTTTATCAACGGTTGCTTCGAGAACTGCTTGAAAAAGTTTGCCCCTAGGTGATGAATGCACTGTTTGTTTCTCATATCCGGCCATGGGAAGGGCTCCTCGGGGTCTTCCTGAAGTTTCCTTATAGTCTTCACTATCCCGGCGTGGTGATCATGGATTATGCACACACCAGGACGAGCACCGACAACTCTAACCCTCACATGTCTAAGGAAACACAACCAGCTATTGTAATTATCACTTTCCATGAATACGATGGCCAAGGGCATAATTTGATTGTTGCCATCAATGCCAATGGCTATAAGCATTTGACCCTTGTATTTGCCAGTTAGAAAGGTCTCATCAACTGAGATCATAGGAAGTATATGCCTAAATGCCTCGATGCACGCATCGAAAGCTAAGAAGGCCCTTTGCAACACCGTAAAACCTGGCAGCCTTGTAGATGGCTTGCCCTTCACAGCAATGTACGTGCCCGAGTTCCTGTCCTGCAATACTTGAAGTATACGAGGAGGGTTGTCATACGCCTCCTCAAAAGACCCAAACTGTTTTTCCAACACCTTCGCGTGGCTAACCTTATACTTAAATTTCTTCTCGATAGCCACCATGATGTGTGTGGCCTCCATGTCTTTCTTCTCTACTATCTCTCCATACATCACATTGGCTATAAAGGCGGATGTTAGATTACGATGCCTCAGCAAAATACTACTAAGAATGTAGGAGTGTAGCTCCACCTTTGACACAATCCAATGAGCCTCATACTTCGGTCTACGTGCGTGCACCCTCTAAGGACAACTGGCCTGCTCACACTTCATGGTGTACTGCTCCTGGCTAGATTTCATGACCCGAAAAGTCCACCGCATGGACAGAGTCCACAACTTGATGGAATCCTGTAGCGATGCCTTGTCAGCAAACATTTAATGCAACCGAACCTCTTTGCCATGATATTGCCATGATGATTCGTGCTCTTCATGTGCGGCAACACCCTCAACATCAAACCAGTTCTATTCCTACGGGATGGGAGCTTCGTCCTCATCTAAACTATCCTCGTCATCCTCCTGTACAGCTTCCTCTTCAGCCCAAGCCATCCAGTCATCGCTCTCCATTTGATGCACTATGTACTCTATATGCTTCCTTTCATCAGCTTTGTCCTATAACCTCACCATGCCATGACCATTCCTCCTCTCCTCCATGTACCACATCGACCTCGTCAAGAGCGACTTTCTTCTTTTCACCAACATGCAAGGCGCCCGAGCTGCTCGCACCTTCTGGATGATGGCTTTCCGCATGACCTTGCGTAACTTTTATTGGGTATGGTTGCACAAACATCATGCACTCGTATCCACGACGCCGGCACCCTTACACAAACCCCTTCCATGCAGCAGTGCGCATCAGTGTTCCCAACTCCCATCTAATGTCCGTAGGAGACTGGCTCTAAAGCCCTTATATGATGACGCTGGACACCTCAAGGTCCGAGGAGAAACTGCGGGTGAGCCAATGCATCACATTTGTTATTCGAGCATTCTCGCTATTCGGGTGTACCAAAGTGGCTTGTGCAAAACCGCTTAAGTCAACACCATTCGGATCTTCATGAATGGTGCCAACACCATAATGCACTTTCAATGTAGTAGGTATCGGCATAATGGATGTCTACCTGCACATATTTTTAATATTGCAACTAGTCAAATCGCATTGCACATTACGGAAGTACTGATGTACTGTAATTTACATTTCAACGACCGTTCAACTATTGTAACCAACTCCGTATCGGCATACCGCGCACCGACGCTGCTCTTATCTCGCTGCTCGAGCTCTTTCCTACTGCAAATAATTCCTAATGAGTTTCGACATTTACATGACATATCGATTTAAATGTTAATATACCAGTTATAACGGTCACATGATTTTTCAATGTACTAACGACATTACATTCATTTGTAATTAATCATAAATTTTACGTTTTATTATTTTATACAAAGCAAACTATTAAATTCTTACAAAAATATTGACTGAATTTTAATAATTACAAATTTATACGGAGACTTAATTTCTACATAACATTGACTAAATTTTCTATATCTATAATTTTGTACGGATGCTAATTTGCTAAGGATGCTAATTTTCTACAACTATGTTCACTAAATTGTACAGCTATAGGTTACTACGACTGCTAATTTTCTATAACTACTGTTGTGGCTACAAACCAAATAGTAAAGAGGGAGACTAGAAGAGGAGAGCCAATGAGGAGACAATATGCTGGAAGAATAGCTCCTGCCCTCACCCCCTCTTGGAGGTTTATATACATGAGTGGGATAGGATGTGAAATTACTATCATACCTCTTAATAATTATATAAGGTAGGGGTACATTGGTACATTCCTTTATGCTACGGGGTCTATTACATATTGGACCAGTTGCAAGATCCAGTCACGGAGGGTTGGACCACCCTACGACAACTACATTGATTAAAATTTTTATACTAAAGTTGTACTATTCTTTTCTACATCTATAATTTTCTATGGATACTAACACTAAATAAAATATCTACTTCATATACATAATATGAACTACAACATACAAAAATATTCATCTCATAGAAGTCATGAAACATGTCCTTCTTCCTCTCCCTCTCCTCTCGTCTCCTCCTCCCTCTCATTTTCTCTCCCTCTCCTCTCCTCTTCTCGGCCGCACGGTTCATTTATATGCGCCTTCAGTCGTCCAACTCTTCGGCGACTGGAAATGCAGTCGCCTAACTAATGGGCAACTGGAACCAGTTGCTTGGCGGTTCGACGACTGCAATTATTTCGCTCAACGGCCAGCGGATTATTTGCGTATCGTGCAGCCGTTGGGCGATAGGTTCCAGTCGCCCAATGGTTCAGCGACTGGAGCCCATTTCTGTAAAAAAAAATATTCATACAGATATATTCCTATTATTTTGAATAAAATATGGATTATTTATAAAAAAAATTCGAGTGGTGACCCGGGCACGTGCTCGCCTTTTGCGATCATCTGGGTAAATGATGCTTTCGTGGCGTAGAAGACTCTCCTCCAACCGGGAGCTACCGCCACCGGAGATATCCCTTACCGCTAACGCAACTTGCTCCGGCATCATTGCCATTTGCCAACACAAAACGTACTCCTATTGATTGATTAGGATATTCTCGTGCCATTGGAGTAGCATTGAGTATACATACTTCGAACAAGAGCATCCGTACGTTTGGAATGAACAAAAAGAACAACGATAGAAAACAAGTTCCAAAGGCCCAGTGCAGTACTACACAGTGTTGTGCTTCACAAGAAGCGGTGGACCAAAGCTTTTCCCAGTTTTGGGCTATGGATGGGCCAGGTGCTTGCAACTTGATTTCTTCCTTTTGGATAGAAATCATTGTGGCTCTGCTTTACAAGTAGCTATGCTATGCTTATACGTAAAAAGATTTGGTATGCAACACTCAACTACTCGTCCATCTGTTATGATAAAGATTTGTGAGCTTGTGATGGCGTCGATATTGTCTACAATGTTCGATTTAGATCCAACGGTCAAAACAAAATCAGTCAAATTAATGTCAGTATGTCACATAGACAATCTGTGTTTAAAGGTACTTTGGGCCTAATTCTTGTGGGCTCATGGCCCATGAAAACTTTGCATAATGGCTTCCAAACCAGGCATGGACGGTATTAGAAAATTTTTTAAATAAACTATTTTTATTCCGAATTAAGTAATATACCAACGTTTTTTTATTTTGTAGTAATAATCATCTGTCGCTCCACCGTTGAGCGACATGACTAGTCGCCCAACGGTTGCGCAACATGTGGCCAAGTTACTGGATTACTTGGCCTGAGCACCGGTCACTCATTTTGCCCGAGAGGAAAAGAGAGGAGGGGGAGAAGAGAAGAAGAGGAGGGGAAGAGGAGAAGAGAGAAAAGGAGAGAGGAGAGGAAATGAGAAGAGAAGAGGAGAGGAAATGAGAAGAGAGAGGAGAGGAAAGGAAAGGAAAGGAGGAGAGGTCTGCGCATCGACGACTGTGAGTCCCCTACATTTCTTTGTAGATTTATTTTCAAAACATGGTATGATAGCAACTAAAATCATTAGATGTGCAGTTGTGTCGAGTCTTGTAGATTTACTTTTGAAATTAAGATAGGTTAGCAACTAAAATTATTAGATGTGCAGTTGTGTTTGCTACATCACATATTGTTAATAGTTGTAAATAGTGTAGTCGTAGAACTAACATCAATTTAGTTGTTAATAGTTGTACTTTAAAAACCATGGTAGATTTGCAACTAAAATCATTGTACATGTTGTGTCGGGTACGTCGTATATTGTTAATAGTTATAAATAGTGTGATCGTATAACTAACGTCAATTTAGTTGTTAATAATTATAATACCGCTATGGCTAAACCCTAACCCTAACACTTAACCGTAACCCCTAAACTCTGAAACACTAAACTCTAAAACCCTAATACTGAAATGCGGCAATGGCTATATATGTTGAGGAATATGCGGTTTATGCAAGAATGCAACTAAATTTTCAAAATTTCTGGAGCTACGCTATAAATAATTAAACCACTAATTATGTCGTAATTGCTAACTTCAATTTGAATCACATGTATGGCTCGCGATTTTGGTGGTTCGGACTTGCCTTTCGGCCTACTGGACTAGTGCATCGACGCATAGCACCGCACGAGCCATCGTGTCTTGTATCCTAAGGGCAAGGATGAGATGACCCAGTTGGGGTTGGTCCATACGCGGACACCCCGATAGGCTTGGAGACTAGACCCATGCTGGAGAGACATGTTTGTCTAGGGGTGGGCACTTTTTCACTGAAACTGAAAAAACCAAACAAAATAGAACCGAATATTGCATTTTTCTTTGTTTTTGGTGTGTTTTTGGGTTTTTATTTTACTGTTATTTAGTTTTCGGTATGTAGTGCGATTTTCTATTCTAAAAAACTGAATAAGCCATATACCGTATTGTCCAGTCGGCTCAAGCCCAACTAGTGCCAACCACTAAAGGACCACTCCTCATCGCACATTAGAGTTGAGACCCCCCGGACCCCGCAGTCCCGCATAGGAAGCCCGCAGCCGCACTCATCTAAGTCGTCTCCGCACTCCTAACCCTAACCCACGTGGTGTCGGTGCCGCCTCTGGTCCTCCGCCCTCGTGCAACCAGCACTACCTCTAGCCCTATGCCTGTATCCTAGCCATCGCACCACCTCCGGCCCTCCGCCCGTGTGCCGTCGACGCCGCTTCTAGCCAATGCTTGTTGGCGCCGCTTCCAGCCATCACTCGTCGACGCCGCCCATCACCCTATGCACCCACTCGTTAGTGCTGCCCGTCGCCATACGCACCTACTCGTCGGTGCCGCCCATCGCCCTACGCATCCGCTTGTCGATGCTGCTTCCAGCTATCAACGTCGCCCTACACACTCGTCTGTTGATGCTAACTCCAGACGTCGGCGCCACCACTGCGGGTCCTCCCCAAATCCCAGAGGTTAGATCCCCAAATCCCCAGTCATAAACATGTACTTGCTTGCATCATTAATATAGAAATCTCACATTTCTTGTTGTTTCATGTTGCTTTCCTGTAGAGAGTAGAGACAAGAAATGCCACTCATACGCAATGAACTAGAAATCGATTTTTTAGTTTAGTTTATTCGATGCGGTTTTTATTTCTCCAATAGACATTTTGGTTTCCACTTTGCAAAAACCGATTTTTTAATACCGAATAAACCACACTGATATAGCCAAATAAACCAAATGCCCACCCCTAGGTTTGTCTGCAAACGGTGGCACTTCTTTTTATGATATTTCGCTATGTGCTTACTTCTTCGTACTTTTGCAGGCTGAGCGATGGTGGTCTTCTACCTCTCTCCCGGATGGTGGAGGCCACTGATCAGGACAGTGCTCTGGTCGAGGATGATGGGGAGGTCCAGGCCGGTCATGATGGCTCCCGTTCGACCAGTCGTTGCTGATAGCTCTGGTGGCGGTCCGAGGCGCACACCTCTCACCTCCCATTAGGGAGATGGCCCCTACTCTATAGGACACCATGGTGCTGCTTGGCCTGCCTATCACGGGAGAGGATGCCTCCTCATCGGACGCGCCTACCAACTGGCACGACGACTTGCTGGGTAGGTTTGATGGGGTTCTTTTGGCCATGGACACGACAGCGTACTACGTCTTCCTAGCGCGACAGAGGCATGGTCCACCCCCGCGATGGCTTTCACAGTCCCAGGTATGTATGCTATCCATTTTACCTATTTAACGATGCATTATCCTTGCTATATGACGGGCTTACTAATTTTTTGTTTGTGCACAGGTTGAGTTGATGGACTCGAAGGCCAGTGAGTACCAGGTGTCGCAGCACCTCGAGGCGTACTTACTGTGGCTGTTCGGTTGGGTACTGTTTACCAGCAGCCATAGTAACTCCGTCGATGCCCTCCTCGTGCAGTATGTGAGGGCCAACGCCGATGGGGTGGAGGTGCACATCAGCTAGGGATCAGCCGTACTTACCACGACGTACCTCGGCATATGTGACAATTACTGCAGGACGAGTCCAACCTCTATCCTGATAGGTTGCACCCTCCTGCTGCAGCTGCAATTGTTCGAGCGCTACCCCCTTGGACAGCTGATGTTGGTCGACACTAGTCTGTATCGCGGGGACATATTGTAAGATCAAGGAGGCGACTAGTGGGGGTGAATAGACGATTTTAACATTTCTTCTAGACTATAACCAAATTTGAGGAGGTATTTACACCTTTCACCCAAGAACTAGCCATTGGAGTAAAGAGAGGGCAAGAATCAACCTGAGGCCTGGTATTATCGCCAACACATGGCCGGTATTACCGTGGTCCTCTCAATGGCTATAAAACTAGCCTTTAGAACACCTTACCAATCAGACCGCCCACACAGGGACCAGTTTGACCTCCAATCCAGTCAGACCGCAAAAGTATCAATTAGTTCGCTAGCTGAGATTTTCAAGAAGGCAACTTTTTGGAAAAAAAAAACATACTGCTACACAAGCAGTTATACCAAGGATCGGTTAGACCGCCCGTTGTGAGCCGGTCAGACCACCACTTGTGGGCCGGTCAAACCGCTTCACCAGTCGGAGATGACCACATTGGTTTCAACTATGTTGGTTCGAGAAAGTTGGCTCGACCACGTTGGTTCGACCACATTATGCCGACCACGTCATGTCGTGCACGTTGTGTCGACCACGTTGGTTCAACCATGTTGTGTTGACCACATTGCTCGATTAAACCTCTAGGCCGGTCTGCCCGCCTCAGTTATGCTTGTCAGACCGATTTTCCAGACATCACATAACAGTGCATCTTCCTGTGAGGAATTTTCACAACCAAATTGCAGATTGAATATTTGGGCACTCAAGCTTGGTATGAGATTCTCAGTAGGTCATGGAACACATCTGCCAACCTTTTAGGATCATACAACAAGGAGGGCAAAAACATGGACTCCAATAATTAGTAAAATGCATTCGCAAACTTTAAGTCATATGTCACAAGGAACTTATGCATGAGCTACAATCATTTTCAAAATACATTCAAAAATATTAGCATTATACCACAGAGAGAGTTAGAGCAAGTAAATAAGCCATCAACACATGATATATTCATGTTACTAGTCATGACCTCTCTTGATAGTACGACATCTTATAGTAGCAACCCGGTCTTTCAATCAAACACCAAGACCGGTAAAAGACTATAACCATATTCTTAGCCTTAGCTAGTCATACCTTTGCCTTGTGTATTTTCTTGAAACTTGATGACGTATATTTCAATTTCAAGTTCAGGTCTTTGACTTTACTCATCAACACATGAAGACTTTGCTTGAGGATGATCAACCGCATGAACTTATCTCAAGTTATCCATCGCCATGAGACATATCCTACTTATTCATCTTAATGAAAATATTAGTCCCATAATACAATTATCATTAATTATAAAATATATCATTAACTCACAATGACGAGTCTAGGTCCTTCGCATGTACCACGGGGGCGTGGTGGATCGGCCGACCGTAGGGTCCTTTTGGTGCCGTGGGCAGGTACGTACTCTCCTAGGTCCTTACTATACTTGTATTATGGGTCATCCTTTGTAACCACTGTTCTGGATCACAGGCACAGTTTGCACACTTGTAGGTCACATGTGTTTACGAGCACTTTGTCAAGCAGCTCGATCGCCTCACCACTTACGACGTGCGTTGGGAGCCATACTCTGCTCAGGAGATGGCGGATTGCGCCCCTGCTGGGCTGTCCTCACTATGTTGGCATGACCAAGCATACTGGCTGATGCAAAAGAAGCTCATCTTTGACATGTTTGTCGGGGACTACGTGGTGCATATGGTGATGCATCAGTTTGGCCTCTGCCAAGTTATTCTAGCCCCATTGGGCATTGGGTGCCTGACTTGGTCTACGTGTGAGTTACACACAACACATGACCCTATATTTTCTAGTTCTATTACGATACCTTCTACTTATAGTTGTACGTTTCGCAGGCACAGCAGGAGGGGTGGTAGCGAGATGAGCTGGGCGAGGAAGATGGCACCGTGGCTGGCGGAGAGGGTGGATGCCCTTGAGGACTACGTGCAAGAGGGCGCTCGTATGACCTTAGCATGTACAACGAGTACCTACACTGGTACGCTCCGTAGACACGCACTAGGCTGGCGCATGTCATTGACCCTGTTGGAGCTGAACTCATCAACTCCAATCTCTACTCTCCAGGAGAAAATGCACACATGCTTTCTTCCTTGGAACAACACACGCACACGAGAAGGCAGAACGAGTAAACACATGAGAGACTTCTTTTGTGGCAACACCCACCTTTTCTTCTTTTTCTGTTATTCACTCGCTTCTTAATTTGCTTAACAGGAAGTACACAGCTTAAATAATCCTCACACACACGGTCACATGACCTGTACTCCACACACCCACTAACTCCACTAGATAACAACTAGGACCTATTCTCATGCCACTGTCTGGGATCTTCACCATGATCTGCACAACTCGGCCAACTCATTGACTTAAGTAACAGCCATTACTCGGATGCCTAGCCACAACTTACGACAACAACACCTCGACCACGACATTTCGACCACGGCTGCTACTCGACTTACAATTACATCAACCACGACACTTTGACCACATCGATCTTACCATAACTCCAGTCATACCACTCACACAGAGCCAGTACTACTAGTCTTCAATCACGCAGGTCTTTCGAGCACCTACCGGGTACTATAGCCTATGACTACCAACCAAGTATTGTAGCTTCCGACTACCGATCGATCATTGTAGCTTACAACTACGGACTGGTTCTGTAGTTTCGACTACTGACTGTGGCTTCAACCACTACTTCGAATAATTGAAGACACGAGTACCAACACATGACTACACAGTACTCGAACACATGAGCACTTGACACACAACTACACAGTACTCGAACACACGAGTATTTGACACACGACTACACAGTACTTCAACACACGAGTACTCGACACATGACTAAACTGCACTCGAACACACGAGTACTCGACACTGACCACTATCAACAACAAGATTAGTTCCAACAGACCCTCCCCTTGCTCATGTACCAGCATCGACCGATGCGTACCCTGTACAATTAGCACAGAACTTGGCCCTCGCAGTAGGTACTCTCATGTTTTGAAATGTTTGAGTACAATTACCACAATTACAAGTTTGATGCTTTTATGCACTTATTGCAAACAGACATCACTGTTGGGATTACGAGGGACACCAGGTCGATCATGGGCAGGATCGCCTACGGTTTGGAGGAGACGCATGATGAGCTGCTATAGATTCTCTATCAGGTCTACAGTGCGTTGAGGCATGTCGTGGCCCTAATGTCGTGCAGGACGCTCTCGAAGGTGGCCACGTTGACACGTACGCTGAGACCACCACGTCTTGCAGCTCAGCTAGAAGGCTCCATAAGGCCACATGCACGTGCCCTACCAGTGCTTGACCAACCTGGAGGGTTAGGTGGCCACATGGCTACCACCACCGCGTCGTCAGGCCAGGCTAGAGGGTTAGGGTGGGCATGTGCCTACGCACTAGTACCGTCATCATTCTTGGACCCCTACCAGGCAGTGTCAGAGTAGTACACGTTGTTCCCTCACCTGTTCGGGCAGGGCGGCTAGGGGGTACGACAGTTGGATGCACGTCATGGCCCACATGGAAGGTATATTTCATCTCTTCAAGTTTGTTCACATCGATACATTGCATGAATAAACAATATCTATCTTGTAGGTATCACACCCCAACCAACCAGGAGTTGAGGTATCTCTACACGAGGATCCCCCGAAGGACGTGAGCGACTTCTTCACGGACGACATGGAGGAGTCAGGGGAGCATGTCAGCCCGCACCCGTTGATGTTCTTTCTGGGTCATAGGTCAGCGGTGCCCCAGTACCTACATAGGCACAGGTGGAGCCGACCCCCGAGGCCATGGGAGCACAGGTTAGTAGGGCTCATGATCGCCTCACCTTGTAGGGGCGTCGACACCCCACACTGAGGAAGGCTAAGTGAGGCGTACAGGCAGGCACCGACCAGGGTGGGACGTGGTGACGATAGAGGAGGTGTTGTGGGTGGTGTTCCGGGCGGAGAGTAGGGATCTTTATTGTGCTTTCTAGACTTGCATTCGTTGTGTGCGTATTTTACTTCGTAGGTAAAACAAAATGGCTATGTATGAATTCCCTCGTGCATGGTAATATAACTAACCTTAGTACTTACCAATCGTTCGTGTCTTCACCACTCAACTGTTGGACGACTTGGCAGCACATAGTGGTCCAATGGTTCAACAACTAGTCGACGTGTCGCTCAACCGTTGGGCGACTACTTGCTGTCAAGTCGCTCAACTATTGGACAACTTGGCAGCATGTATTGGTCCAACGGTTCAGCGACACATCACCGTGTTGCTCAACCATTGGGCGCCTACTTGTTGCCAAGTCATCCAGTAGTTGAGGGACATAAGGGTTGTATGGATAGGCACACTCGACCTCTTTCACGGTCTCTTTCACCATTTCTCTTGGAGAGAGCAGGAGGAGCTTCGGAGAGGAGGAAAGAAGAGCCAGAGAAAGAGAGGGGAAGAAGGTCACAAGATGGGGAGAAGGAGAGGGGAAGAGAGAACAACAGGGCTGGGGAGAAGCAGAGCAGCTTAGGAGTGGGAGAGAATGAGAGGAGATGATCTCGTGACATAAGAAAGAAAGGTGAAGGAAGCGTGTTGCTAAGGAGAGAAGGTTTTCATGTGAAGGTAATAGTCTCATATATTCTTCTTCTCATCGGAATATAGACAACGTATTTACTGAATGTATGTTAACAAATGGTAATATTTGCAGTGAGAAATCGGTCATGTCCAAGTCTGCAAGATTAGAAGTGTATTACAATGTTGGTTCAATTCGTGAAGGTCCATACGGTGTTGACTTGATTAGAGGACAGGTGCTCTCCTTGCTCAATTTAGGTTGTGGCTCCATGGGTGCCGCACTCGGGTTGCAGGTGCCCATGCCGCTGCGCTCCAAAAGCTTGTCAACGTAGGCAGATTGACTCAAGGAGATGCCACTAGGGCCTTGACTCACCTCAATCCCAAGATAGTATGTCAACAGCTCAAGATCGCTCATCCGAAACGTCTCCTTCATCTCAGACTTGAACGCCACAATCTTGCTGTAGGTAGTGCCAGAGATTATCAAGTCATCGACATAGATGCCCACAATTAGCTGCAACGTTCCTTGGCTCCGTGTGTACATGCCATGCTCGGAGCTGCACCACTGGAAACCAAGCGACACCATAGTGGAATCAAGCTTGGCAATCCAGGTCCTCGGTGCCTGACGAAGTCCATACAATGCCTTGCGTAGGCGAAGTACCTTGTGCTCGCTGCTGCCGATTACGAATCTCGGTGGCTGAACGACGTACTCCTCCTCGAGCTCGCCGTTGAGGAAAGTGCTCTTGACGTACATGTGATGGACTTCCCACTGTTCGTGTGCCGCTAGAGCCAACATCGTGTGCACGGATTCTATTTGTGCCACCGGAGTAGGGGTGAAAACGGGTCGGATTCGGACGGATATTGCTGTTACCATATCCTAACCCATATTTTTTCTCCGGATTCGGTACCAATCGGATTCAGTGTCGGATCGGTCGGGATTAACCCATTTCGTTTGCACCCCTACTTGTTTGTAAGGAATGCATACGAAGGCAATAAATGGAGTAGGACGACTGACTTGATGTTACTATTTAATAGCTGATGTGGAAGATTTTATTTTACCATTGCAAAAGAAAATGAAACGTCAAATAGTAGCACTAACCTGAAATCAAACTTGAAGATGTATCGGATTCGGACGGATATTCGGATTCGGACGGATATTGCTATTACCATATCCTAACCCATATTTTTTTTCTCCGGATTCGGTACTAGTCGGATTCGGTACCAATCGGATTCGGTGCCGGATCGGTCGGGATTAACCCGACCTGTTTTCACCCCTACACCGGAGCAAAGACTTCATCAAAGTAAATGCCTGCGCGCTGGACATAGCCCTTTGCCACAAGACACACTTTATGCTGGACGATGTCACCGTTCTCGTCATGCTTGACCTTGAAGACCCACTTTAGTCTGATGGCTTGGTGCCCAGTGGGGAGCACGACGAGGTCCCAAGTCCCATTGTCCTCAATAGATTTCATCTCTTCAAGCATCGCCTGTTGCCAACATGCTTGTTGCTCTGCCTCTCCGAAGGAAACTTGTTCATCTACCATGGTAAAGTGGAGCTCCTCGTCGAGCACTCGGTACGCCAAGCCTGGTAGTGACGATGGCTCGATGATGGCGTCGATGGCGCGGAAACGCAGGGGTGCATCGTCGTGATCCGCGTCTAGGTCCACCTCCTCTAGTGGCGGGGACACGAACTCCACAGGCACAGGTGCCGGTCGCATCGCTGACACTAGAGTGTGCGGTGTCCTCAGATCATGGATCGGAGAAGGCACTGGCATCGTGGACGAGTGACCCTGCACACCGGCCTTGGTCTGCAGTGTCCCAGGGACAAGCACCGAGGTGTACTCGATGACGAAAGGCTCGCCTCCAGCTTGTTCGACGTCGTCGTTGCTGGTCCAGTCCCATTTTGCCGCTTCGTCGAAGATGATGTTGCGCAACACGGTGAAGCGCCTGCTCACAGGGTCGTAGTAGTGGAATGCCTTGGACCCACTTTCGGCTTCTTTAAATTCGGCTGCGTGTTCTTTACGTGCGTGACACAGCCGAAGGTGCAGAAGTAGTGGACCGCTGGATGCTCGCCGTGCCACACCTTGTAGGGTGTCTTGTCGTCGAGCACGCGCGTCAGAGCACGGTTGAGTATGTGGACCGCCGTGCAGACTACCTCGCCCCAGAAGTACCCGGGGAGGCCCTTTGCCTTGAGCATGCACCGGGCCATGGCGACGACGCTCTGGTTGCGGCGCTGAACCACCCATTCTATTGTGGCGAATAGGGGGCGGTGAGCTGCCGCTAGACGCCGTGTTCCGCGCAGTACTCGCCGAACTCCACAGACGTGAACTCCCCCACGGTCAGTGTAGAGGACCTTCAATTTTCGCCCAGACTTGACTTCGACTGCCACCTGAAAGTTCTTGATGGCCGCCGGCGCTTGATCCTTGCTCGAGAGAAAGCTGAGCCACATAAAACGGTTTAGGTCATCAACCAACAGCAGGAAGTACCTATTGCCGCTGGGTATCGTGGGTGCAATTGGACCGAAGAGATCGCCATGCACGAGGCCGAGGACGTGCGCCGTGCATCGTCGCGCCTGCTCTGGGAAGGATGCCCTCCACTGCTTGCCAGCAAGACAGCTGTCGCACACTTGATCAACTTGGTCAAGTGGCGGCAACCCACGCACCATATCCGCCTGGACGAGCTAGCGCAAGGACTGGAAGCTGATGTGCCCGTACCTAGCATGCCAGTGCCAGGCCACCTTTGAATTGCACGCCGCCAGGCACACGGGCCGCCCAATGTTCAGCTCCAGCGGGTAGAGGCACGTCGGAGACCGCCTCACCCACGCAAAGGAGCTTCCACTACTGATCGAAGATGCGTAGGATGCCGGCGCTGATCTCCACCAGACAGCCGGCCTCGTCAAGCTACCCGAGGCTCACAATATTGGCTGTCAGACGGGGAATGAAATACACCCCCGTCAGCGCGCGGTGTTCACCATTCTTGTAGCTGAAGACGATGGTTCCACAGCCCTCGATCTCCACGACCGAGCCGTCACCAAAGCGAATGGTGCCGCAGATGCTAGCGTTGAGCATGGAGAAGGCAGATCGCGTGCCAGTCATGTGGTTCATTGCCCCGGTGTCAAGCATCCAACTCCGATGGTCGCGGTCCTCCTGTGGCCCAAGCTGTGCGAAGACCTTCTCCTCACGGATCTGGACGACGTGGTTTGGGGATGGTGGCGGTGGCGAGAGAGGACTGCGTGGGCCATTAGGAGCGTTAGCTCCTCCTCTTCTCCTTGGGCGACGTAGGCCTGCGCAGCTTTTTTGGGCTTGCTACGGCAGTCCTTGGCCCAGTGGCCAGCCTTGCTGCAGTTGCGGCACTTGTCCGCTGTGCGCTCTTGGGCCGGCCCGCTAGACTCCCCGCTCTTGCCGCCGCGCGCTTCGCCGCCTCGACGCCATCGGGTCTTTCTGCGCTTGTTGCCGCTGCCGGAGCCATTGCTCTCACCGTCGCCACCTCGGAGCTTGAGAAGTGCAAGCCAGTCTTCCTCCGAAAAGAGTAGGTGGCCCTGCTTGTCGATGACAAGGGCCAACGGTGGTGCCGGTTTCTTGCGCCGCTGCTTGACCTGCCGTAAACGACCATGACCTCCTCAATGGACAACTCGTCGCAATCAAGGAGCGTCTCGATGGCGATTGCCACTTGAGAGAGGTGCTAGGGAGCGACCTCGAACATCTTCTTAATGATCGTTGCGTCCAAGATCTCACCACCGAGTACGCGGATGTTGTTGGCCAGCCCAACAATTCGGAGCGAGAAGTCATTGACGGACTCCCCGTCCTTGAACTCGATGTCGCCGAACTCCTTGCGTAGTCGATTACATTGGCGTTGTGGACTCATTGGACACCGACGCGTACAGTCTTCACCGCCTCCCACACCGATCACGCTGTGCGCTTGTGTGCAAGCGACCCAAGCATCTCGGGCTGCACGGCACGCAAAATCGCCGCCAATGCGAGCCGATCCTCGCGGTACTTGATGACCTTATCTTCCTCTGGCTCGATGGCCTGCCAAAGCCCTTGGGCCTGCAGGTTCACGCGCATCAACAACGACCACTCTTGGTAGTTGGTGCGCGTGAGCATCGGGTACTGCACGGAGGCGTCGGCTTCCTTGACTACGTGCTCGATGATGACCTCGCCGTGGTGCCGTCTGCGGCGCGGGAGAGTGGGAGATGCGTCAGCGACGCGGTGGCGACAGCAATTGCCAACCATCCGGAACCGACTGTACAGACATCGCCCTTGGAGTCGTAGCCGCTCTGATACCAATTGACGGAAATCGCCGATGATCAGGACGCCGGTGGACTTCTGACAACGCAAGAACAACTCATGTAAACACAATGGTTGTTTTTTGTGCTGCTAGAAACTCACGTCTTGATGATAGTATTTCACAATTATTTATAGGGAAATTATAAGCTAAACATAGAAACTAATCTACCTATATAAGAAACAAATACAGCAAGCTAAACATAACAAGCTAACTAAATATAGTAAGATAAACATGGCAGGAAATTACATACTAAACATAGCAAGCTAGCTAAATATAGTAAGTTAAATATAACAAATTTAGTGATAACGTGTATGGAATTTGTCAACATGCACGCTACAAAACGCTTCTCCTATTCCAGCAGCCTCCCCTCCGCTGCTTAAATAACTAGCTAGCCTCGTCAACTCTAAGCCATTCGCGTGCGTGATCCAAGTAAGCGCAGCAGAAAACGCGCGTACATATATCTACAGCAGCGTCGGTAGCGAGAGAAGCGTCGGGCTGACTGACCACGCTGCGCAACTCGGAGACAGGTGCTATTGCTCTCCTCCTCCTCCTCCTCCTCTGCTCATCGGCCCCTCTCTGTTTTGGGGGCGCGCGGCTGGATCGGGTGGATATATGGCAGCAGCTCGGGAGCCATCGATAACTGCTTGCCCCGTTGCTGCGGCTGCCTGCTTTCTCCTGCTTCTCCCTGTCCTCCTCACAGGTGAGTTTAATCAAAATCTACACGCACAATCCAGTAAATTAAGCTCTCTTCTCCTCTTGTTGCTGCTGCTGCTGCTGCTGCTGCTCTCTCTCTGTCTCTCTGTGTGCGCGCGCGCCAATAGAATTCGCGTGCCCATTGCGCGATAGGATGCTGTTCTTGTTAATTGCATCGCCAATCTTTGGCCCCACTTTTAGAGTTGCACCACCAATCTTGGAGCTCGAATGGCGAGAGTTTCGTTCCTGGCTTCTTGATTCTTGCTTGTGCGATTGGTTTATTCCTGCGTCATTTCGAATACATGTGCGGAGCATATCTTCACGCTCTTACTAATTTACAAGAAATAAACTGGTTACCATTTGATGCGCACTCCCGCAGACGGCACAATAGCCTTGCCTCCCTCCCCCTCTCCGGCTATTCCTAGCTACATCCCACTGTCCCTCAGCGTTTATACCATAGACACAGCCACGCTGCGCCGCTGTGCCATCGCCGTGTCGCCCGGCCTGTCATGCCACTTTCATGCCGGGCCAACCCGATGGCCCAACAGGCCATGCTGTGCTATGCCGCCTGACCCGCCGTTCGTACCGTGCTTGAGCCATATCGTGCCGACCGGGTCTCATGCTAGCCCAGAAAAGCCCAGTCCAACTTCTAGATCTACTACATGCTCCAAACATCGACCTCCTCTTCAAGCTACGACTCTAGAGTCTAGACTAGTGGTGCAATCGGATCGAATCGAGACATATATTGCTATCCTATTTCATATTTTTTTCTCGGAGTCGGAGTCAGACACGGATACTGCCGGATACGAATACGAATGCGGATATTCTCGTCACGGACGGAATACATGTCATATCAAATACGAATAGTCTCGGTCATAAATATTTAGTCGGATATTGTGTGAAAACTTAAACCATATATACCGCACATGTAAAGATCAATCAACTGTAGATGATGTTAAAAATGTAACTATATTACTATTTCAATAAGCAAATTTAACCTATAAACATAGTTGAAAGATATTATAGTACAAAGAATGTTCAAAACACAACTACATTAGCAGTTCAATAAGCATTTATGAGCTACTAGAGTTTGGCTATGAAAGAGTTATTGGAAGAAAAATGTAACATCCCAATTTTTGGGGTTTTCAAATACATTATCTTCTAAATAGCTTTATAGAATTTTTGTAATTTTTTTGCAATTAATTAAAGCTTAATTAGAATTTTCTAAATCAAAATGATTTGATCTGATTAATTTAAACTTCAATACCAAGTTGAAAGCATTTTATTTGGGTTTAGAATATTCAAATATGTATTTATGAATTTTATTGGATTTTTTGGAGTTTATTTGTTTTTAGAGCTTATTTGAATTGTTAACATTTTCTTTAATTAAAAAAATCATTTCTTTTCTTTTTTCCTGTGGGCTAAATTTTTCTCAACCCATTTTCCTCCCTCATGTCCCACCTGGGCAGCAACCCATCTTTGTCTTCCTTAGGCCCCTCCTCTCCTTGCCCATCTCTCTTCCTCTCTCACCATTTCTCTTGAACCGACCCAAATATCCGAATATTCGATGTGAATTTATCTAGATAGCCCTGAATCCGACGGATACCTTTACCCCGACTCCATTTCGTAGCCGGCAAAACTATCTATATCCAACTCTGAAATCTGACAAGAATATTAGATATCCGATTTCACGCTCTAAATTCGCTCCGGACTAGTTTGGTGATCAGAAAGTATCCAATCCAATTGAACCTCTAGTCTAGACCAACCGCTAGTGCTGATATAGTGATATCCACCTGTGCATACTCAGGCAATTTTTCCCTTTTATTTTAGGGCAACTTGGGCATTTTTTCCCTGGAAGTGCCCAATTAAACTCTTTGGATAGATGTAGTTCTGCTCGTCTCGACTTTAACTTCTGACTTTTAGCTTTTAGTTTACTATTCCTTAATTTCATTTTATTTTTGACTTTTTGGCTTTTTTTAAATCTTTTTTGTATTCGTCTGTATTATTAATGGACTAGTCTATTTTTTTTAAAAAAAGTACAATATGAAATAAATTAGCTACAGCATTAAAAAAAAGCCACAAATCGGCTCACATGAGCCGAAGTGCCGAACTGAGTGGGGAAGCGTCCTCACTCCAGCCTCACATCGTAAAAATCTGCCGCGGCAGAGCAGACGCGGCGACACCGACTCCCGCTCCCCCGACTCGAGCCCATTCCATTACCACCACAGGACACCACAGCTCGCGGAAACCGAGCCGAGACGAATCAAATGGCGCTCCTGTGCTACGCCACCGCGCGGCCGCCGCGCGCCGTCGGAGCCCGAGGCGAGCCTCCCCGCGGCCGCCGCCCCGCGCGGACGGTCGTGGCAGCGGGCACCCGCATCAGCGGGGCCGAGGCCCGCGCGTCGCTGGTGCTGGCGCTCGCCTCGCAGGCCCTCGCCGCGTCGCAGCGCCGCGCCGCCGACCTCGCCTCTGAGGCCGCCAAGTACGCCTTCCCGTCGCGCCGCTTCGATCCACGCACCCTCGAGGAGGCCCTCATGTCCGGTCAGTGATGATTTTGTCACCGTGCTTTTTTTTTTGCCCAAAATCCTAGGGCTTTGCGACGCGCTTACTGAGATTCCCATGCTTTCGCAGTTCCCGATCTTGAGACGGTCCCCTTCCGCGTCCTGAAGCGCGAGGCGGAGTACGAGATCAGAGAAGTGGAGGTGATCGTTGTTATTATCCGTTGAATTGTTTGTTTTGTACTACGTTAATTAGGACTTATCCATGCGTGGAAGTGGAATCCATTGTGATACTTGATGAGTGATGCTATCTTTTGTTGTGAACTGTGACCAGTCATACCATGTTGCTGAGACGACGATGCCTGGAAGAACTGGATTTGATTTCAATGGATCATCTCAGTCATTCAACGTGCTGGCGTCTTACTTATTCGGTAAGGTAGTTGATACGCTTCCTCCCTGGGTCAGAAATTCCTTCCCGTGTTCCATTGAAATTTATATAATGCTTATTATTATTTGTATGCTTGCCTTCAGAACACAACTGCTGAGCAAATGGAAATGACAACCCCTGTTTTTACTCGGAAGGGTGAGCCCAGCGGGAAAAAGATGGACATGACCGCCCCAGTGATAACAAAGAAGGTGGGCACTGTATGGCTCTCATGAGCCATTGTTCTGATTGTATATGTTTGGTGATTCAGGGTACTATGTTCTTACCAGTTAGAAAGTACTGAAAAGTGGTCTAAAAGAGAAAGTACTGAAAAGTTTTGCGTTCCCCTTTAATTTGTGTGTTGTCACTTGCAGTCAGCTGATAAAAATCAGTGGAAGATGTCTTTTGTGATGCCATCAAAATATGGTTCAGACTTGCCCCTGCCGAAAGACCCTTCTGTGACCATCAAGGAGGTGCCCAGCAAAATTGTCGCAGTTGCAGCCTTTTCAGGTCCATTTTGATTTTCTGCTTCATTTGCACACCCATTTGAACTTTGAAGGCTGTATTTAATTGTTATCATCTGATCGAGCATCTGTTTAAATTCTGAAGCAACCAGGTGGTTGTTGGCGCCATCTTTTTCACATTTGTGATGTTTTTCCATGAAAATCTTCTCTCTTGTCCGTCACTCATGTAACAGATGAAATATGCACAGAGTGCCTTACATTTTGACTAACCATACTCTGTGATTCCATCAGGAAATAATTTAGAATGATGTGAGCTGTAATGCTGCTTCCCGAATTCATATTAACCACCAACATGATATCTAATGTGGGCTTACTTCCATGATATTGGAAATAAAAACTAGCAAATTTTTTGAAGTAGTCAGATCAAAACAAGGTCCACCTACTTACCCTTTCATCTCACCAGAAACTCTATAGAATTCATGTTTGTTTTGTTCAAAATAGTAATTATTAACCATTACACTTTTAACTTTATTTCTCAATAGAGAGTTTGAAAACAATAGGCATCTCTAATGTATTATTTTATGTTCTGAAGTTAAAAGGTTAACACCATCTCTTTCTACTAAATTAACATAAGTATTGAAAACTCTTCAAAGTTTGAAAGTGGTGGACTTCCCTTCATTCTTTAATTTTGTAAGGATGTGCTATTGTGCATAGTTACGACTCCTATCCATACTGCAATATTTAACCACCACACTACCACAGTCATCTTTATACTCTCTTTGATGTTGAAACAGGTTTGGTTACAGATGTTGACATAAGTCAGAGGGAATCCAGATTGCGGCAAGCTCTCCAGAAAGACACCCAATTTCGGGTGAAAGATGATTCAGTGGTGGAAGTTGCTCAGGTAAGCCTTGTTCAACATGATTCTGATGCATATTTTGGTGTCCTAGATTAACAAAAATTGATCCTTGCCTGATCCTGGGTTTTGCTGAATCTGCAGTATAATCCCCCTTTCACACTTCCATTCACAAGGCGTAATGAAATAGCATTGGAAGTTGAGCAGCTTGATATAGCCTTCTGATGTCCTAGATTAACAAATAAGTTGTCAGAATTTCAGGGTATATGCAAATGTCCATTGTCCCTGATGTACGTATGTAGAATTTTCACGTTGCCTGTGCTGTATATATGTAGATATGAAATGTATCACACGCACATACGTACATACATATGTACATACATACAGGAAGCCTCTTTTGTACTCCCGGGTGTAACTATACTCTATGTTGTATCTCATAACGTAGAGAGTATCTCGCGTAATGGAGGATATGTGCGTGTAGTATACGAGTATTTAAGACCATTTAGGTGGTATGAACAATTTTTCAGAAGTAGTATGTATATTTTTTTAGCATACTCCTTTGCATATACGTATATAAAGGTATTTACAAAATACGCTAAAAATTATGGGCTTGCAATTTTTTCGTGTGGTTTACATTGGAGTATATTATAATTCATATACGAGTATACCTAAAGTGATAAAGGAGTATTTCAAGTTTATTTAAGTGGTATATTAGAAGTGGGTGTAATTACACCTGTGAGTAAAAGATATTTTTCCCATATATATAAAGGTTAAAAACTTGTAAGATTTTGTCACAAAGTTCAAGTTAGGTTTTTTTTTTTGCCTGAGAAAATTTGAATATAAACCCAGAAGCCTTTTACAGTTGACATAGGTCTGGCAAAGTTATGGGTCTGCCCTTCCTATATATGTATTTTATTTTTTACATTGATGGCAATTTTTTCACCCACTGAACTGATAGTTGATGATCATGAAAAGTACTAATCATTATGGAGCTCTTCAATGTGCGTACATTGTTTCTACAATCCAGATTCTGTTCTGGACCCTAGAACTTGTAAAGTTGCAGTCTTTATGCAGCATTGGTGGCAAACAGGATATATTCTATCAGTTGAATGATTTAGCTTGTTACTTACAGGCAATATATTCCTTCAGACACGTCTTAGTGCTGCCAAAGATAGTAACATAGTCTCTTATTTGCTTGTTTGGATTCTGAATTACAGAAAAAAAAACAATTTGGTTAAGGTTATCTTAGTTTAGCCTGTGCTTTGGCATTCAGTCCCTACAATTTAAGCTAGCAGAAAGTCTATTCACTGTTTAGTAACATAGTCTGTGCTGAGGGACCCCCGGACGGCCCGTGCGCAGGGCCAAAATCATGGTGAATCCACCATGCGCCAGGGAGAAAAAATAGTGCCCCTCTCCAGTACCAATCAACCCTGCCGTGGCAGCCTAAGCGGCCGCGTGGAGGGCATTTCGCGCTGCCGTGGTAGCAGTTTCCTAGGCAACCCGTCACCACCCCTACTATACCCAAGGGTAATACCTGGCTCTGGAATCCTAGGGGTAGATTGGTACCGAAGAGGGACACTGTTTTTCTTGGTTGGCGCACCATGGATTTATCGTGATTTTGGCCTGGCGCACGGGCGTTTTGGGGGCCGTTTTCTATACGGAATTGGATAGTGTTGTAAGGGTGGCCCAACCCCCCGTGACTGGGCCGTGCAACTAGTCCAACATGTAATAGGCCCAATAGTGTAGATGAATATAACAGTGTAAATATACCAGTGTACCCCCATCCTTTGTAGATACTAAGGGGTAGAATGGAGATTTTCCATTCTACCCCACTCACATATATATAAGCCCCCAGGAGGGGCAAAGGGGGGATCTCCCTCATTCTCACCACCTCTCTACAGATCTAGCTCTCCTCTTCTCCTTCTACTAGTTCCCTTCATTCCTGTTTAGCCCGTAGCTACGACAGATGGCGCCGTCCGTGGGGACCGACGAGAAGTTGCGTTTAGAGGAGGCTTCTCCAGCATTCAACGAAAGATAAGTAGTTCGTTCGCTAAAAATCTAGCCATTTTTTGATTATGGAGGCGTACGGGATCTGCCTGCAAACTTGGCTGTATTTTGTAGATGCGGCATTGAGTAGATCCAGTGAGATTGCCCAGATCCATGAGGTTGATCGGGTGGCGCAGGCGCGCCGCAGGCCACCACGCCGCTCCGAGCTCCGCGCCGACTTCGCCGTTGGCTTTACATCGACTCTAGGCCGTCAGACCGTGTCGCGTCAAGGTCTTCGTCGAGCGATGCCTCTGCGTGTTGGCCCAAGACTCCGCAGGGCGCAAGGACAGCGGGCGCACCAGTTTGCGTCGGACAGACTCGCGTAGACGGCGGCTCCGCACGTCTTCGAGCCAAGTACGCATCGACGAAGTCTTCCGCGAGCAGGACTCCGTTGCGCCACAGCTCCGCGGCGCCGATCTCGTCTTCGCAACACGCGTCTTCGAGCCGCGTCCCCGCGAGTATGTATGTATGAGCCGCTCATGCGTATTTATACGTACGTACTACTCCATGCGTGAAAGGTCAGCACGCGTATGTCCAGGTATGCATTAATGTCTACCCATGCATAATTACCCATTTGCATGTTGGTCCCTGAAAAGGTCCATTCATTGCATCCCGTCATGCATGCATATTATCCATTCACGTGTACGCATCCGCCTGAGCACGTCTGGAGTGTACATGCGTGCATGATTTCTCTCTCTTTGCGGCGTTCGCGTCCGACGCCCTGCGCGGAGGCCGGTTCCGGCTGCGAGGGTGAGCGGAAATTCTGGCTCGGCTTCGTCTGTGCGGAGGCGGGCGGCGACCGGAGCCTGTCTTCGTCGACGCGGTGGCTCTGCACGGGCTTCGGTGTCGGGCCCCCCGAGCTTCTCGCTATGACGGCATCACCCTCCGCCAGGTCTCCGCGACCCGACTCCACGCCTCCGCGCCACGGCATCGACCCCCGCCGGGCCTCCGCGAGCCGACTCCACGACTCCGCGCGAGGGACTTCGCAGGCGCAACATCGGCCTCCGCACGACGTCCGCGGCCTGAGCTCCGACTCCGCGCGAAGGACTGCGTAGGCGCGACATCGGCCTCCGCGCGACGTCCGCGGCCTGGGCTCCGACTCCGCGCGAAGGACTGCGTAGGCGCGACATCGGCCTCCGCGCGACGTCAGGCCTCCGCGAGTCTCCGCGTGACGTCAAACCTCTGCGGCGGGCCTCAGCATAATATCACGTAATCAGTATATTGCATGCATGCATGAAGTATCGCGTAATATCTATATTGCGTGCACGAATTTTTTCCTCTCTCCTGCTGCACGCGTTGCAGGTCGCCGCCACCCTTTCGCGTTGGCCTCTGGTCGCCCGCCCGAGCCCGCGTCCGGATGCCTTGGTCTCCGCCGGCCTTCGCTCGCCCTCGCAGGCTCCACGCCGCCTGGCCCTTCGCACGGCTACAGCAGGCTTCGTCTTCGGCGCCCGCGCGCACCTCCGAGCCGCGCCTGGACATCCACCTGGCGTGTGCGCCTTGGCCTCCGCCTCCCCGCGCCGAACTTCGCACGCGCCGCATGAGCTTCCGCGTCGACTCCGCCGGCCCAAGTTCTGTGCCGTCAACTCGTCGACTCCGCCACGGCGAGGTCGCCTCCATTCCAGACTTCGCGTCGGCGTGGCTTCCACATCCAGGACTCTGCTATGGATTGTGCAAAAAATCCACCCGCAAGGACGGCGTTCGTCGGCAAGCTTGGCGACGACGACTCGGGCGGGTGCTCGCGGCCATCATCAGCGACAACGTCGCCCGACGGCAATGCCGTGTCGGCAACGACACGCCTTCTTCGCGTACGAGAAGTGGAAGCTCGACGCCCTGCCTCCGCATCAAGCCTCCAGGTCGTAGCGTTCTACATCGAGGTCTCCGCCCCCAAGCTCGACGCGTCCCTCCGCGTCGGCCCGCCTCCGCATGCCGCGGGGCTCCGCTCGAGGGCAGTGAGGCACATGCTGGACATACACCGAAGTCCGAGCGATCCACAACAACCGTCTTGGTGACTTCGCACCGCGTGACAAGGCCTTCGCTAGCTTCACGTAGCCAGGGTCCACACCTGCGGAGTCTGCTCCACGTCGTCGCCGCCTCGCCTGGTACGCACTGCACATGATCACATGTGATGCTTTAGTAGCACCCCCTGTGTTTATTGCACGTTCGGCCTTAAAGAGATGATTTTTCATCGCATTATTTATTGAGGCTGCAGTTTTACTCTCAGAGCACTCGATTTGGCCATATTTGCTTCTCCAGTTTTGGCCTGTTCGGGGTCATCGCAGCGTTTAATGATTTTCTAGTACTGCGTTCTGGAGCGCTTCATTGTCGCAAGTCTTTGGCCATTTCTTTCGTGCCTTTGTTTTAATCCTCGTTTTTTATTTAAATCGCACGATTGCCTCGAGCGTCGGCGTAGTCTACGGACTTTAAATAAGATGCAACGGGGGGACGCCTCCGCGCGCACTCTACGGAGTATAAATAAGACGTAGCGTTGAGCTCAGCTTCCGCACGCACCAGTCTACGGACTTTAAATAAGACGTAGCGTTGAGCCTAGCTCCGCACGCGAGAGTCCGCGGACTATAAATAAGACGTAGTGTTGAGCCTAGCTCCGCACGCACCAGTCTACGGACTTTAAATAAGACGTAGCGTTGAGCCTAGCTCCGCACGCGAGAGTCCGCGGACTATAAATAAGACGTAGCGTTGAGCCTAGCTCCGCACGCACCAGTCTACGGACTTTAAATAAGACGTAGCGTTGAGCCTAGCTCCGCACGCGAGAGTCCGCGGACTATAAATAAGACGTAGCGTTGAGCTCAGCTTCCGCACGCACCAGTCTACGGACTTTAAATAAGACGTAGCGTTGAGCCTCACTCCGCACGCGCGAGTCTACGGACTATAAATAAGACGTAGCGTTGAGCCTAGCTCCGCACGCACCAGTCTACGGACTATAAATAAGACGTAGCGTTGAGCCTAGCTCCGCACGCACCAGTCTACGGACTTTAAATAAGACGTAGCGTTGAGCCTAGCTCCGCACGCACCAGTCTACGTAGGGGTGGATATCGAGCCAACTGCTCGTCTTATCGAGCTTTTTCTAAAATTGGCATATTTTGATTTAATATCATTTTACGAATAATTTAAAAGTATTTTTAAAAACGAGCTAACGAGCCGAGCCGAGCCGAGCTTGAGCAAAATTCAAATTCATTTGAAATCAACTCATTTTAATGTTTAACCAATTAACAAGTATAATTGAAGCAATTTTGAACCGAGCCAATGAGCCCACTAACGAGCTTTTTTTCCACCCCTCTGTCTACGGACTTTAAATAAGACGCAACGGGGGGACGCCTCCGCGCGCACTCTACGGAGTATAAATAAGACGTAGCGTTGAGCTCAGCTTCCGCACGCACCAGTCTACGGACTTTAAATAAGACGTAGCGTCGAGGTCCGCCTCCGCACGCGCGAGTCTACGGACTATAAATAAGACGTAGCGTTGAGCTCAGCTTCCGCACGCATCCGTCTTACGGACTTTAAATAAGACGTAGCGTTGAGCACAGCTTCGCACGCGACTCTTCACGGAGTATAAATAAGACGCGGATGTTGTCCTGCGCGCAGCTACGGACTCTAAACAAGACACGAATCCCGCGCATGCCGTGGACACCGCCCTCGCGCATACTCCCGGAGTATAAACAAGACGGGATGTTGATCCCACGCTCTCTACGAGCATAAATAAGACGCAGTGTTGTCCTGCGCAAGTCTACTGGACTCTAAACAAGTCGTGCGCGCGAGGTCCGCCTCCGCACGCACTACCTCTGCGGACTATGAATTGCGCCGTGCGCCGAGGTCCGCCTCGCACGCGAGTCCAAGGACTATAAATTAAGTCGCGCGCCGAGGTCCGCTCTCGCGCGCGAGTCCGCGGACTCTAAATCAAGTCGTGCGCCGAGGTCCGCCTCCGCACGCACCAGTTATCCTCACGCACTCTACGGAGTATAAAAATTGCGCAATGGCCGAGACACTAGGGAGTGCCTCACTTTAGTGATGCGGCACCTGGATGTCGCACCTTCGAGCGCGTTACACCAGGGAGTGTATTACCCCTTTTTGAAGGTAGGGGAACGGCAGTCTCGCCTCCCTACCTCGGCGTGCGTAGTGCCTTCGGCCTACGCTCCAAGCGCCCGCTCCCGCGGCACTCCTTTGAAGGTAGGGGAACGCGGTCTCGCCTCCCTACCCGGCGTGCGTGAGTGCCTTCGCCTACGCCCAAGCGCCGCCCCGCGGCACTCCTTTGAAGGTAGGGAACGCGGTCTCGCCTCCCTACCCGGCGTGCGTGGTGCCTTCGCCTACGCTCCAAGTGCCGCGCCTCGCGGCACTCCTTTGAAGGTAGGGAACGCGGTCTCGCCTCCCTACCCGGCGTGCGTGAGTGCCTTCGCCCACGCTCCAGCGCCGCCTCGCGGCACTCCTTTTTGAAGGTAGGGGAACGGCGGTCTCGCCTCCCTACCTCGGCATGCGTAGTGCCTTCGGCCTACGCTCCAAGCGCCCGCTCCCCGCGTGCACTCCCTTTTGAAGGTAGAGAACAACAGTGTCGGCGCGTCTTCGGCGCTCGACTCCGCCGTCCGCCTTGTAGGTATCGCCTCGGCGGGACGGCACGTCTTCGGCGCTCGACTCCGCCGTCCGCCTCGTAGGCATCGCCTCGGCGGGACGGCACGTCTTGGGCGCTCGACGGCATGTCTTCGGCGCTTGACTCCGCCGTCCGCCTCGTAGGCATCGCCTGGTGGGGCGGCACGTTTGGCGCTTCGACTCCGCTGCCCGCCTTGTAGGTATCGCCTCGCGGGGCGGCACGTCTTGGCGCTGACAAGACGCCGGCTCGACTCGCCATCCGCTCGTAGGCATCGCCTGGCGGGGCGGCACGTCTTGGCGCTGACGACACGTCTTCAGCGCTTCGACTCCGCCGTCGCCTCGTAGGCATCGCCTCGGGGCGGCGGCGCGTCTTCGGCGCTCGACGACACGCCGGGCTCGACTCGCCCGTCGCCTCGTAGGCATCGCCTCGGCGGGGCGGCACGCTTCGCGCTGACGACACGTCTTCAGCGCTGACTCCGCCGCCCGCCTCGTAGGCATCGCCGGCGGGCGGCACGCTTTCGGCGCCGCGACACGCCGGGCTCGACTCGCCGTCGCCTCGTAGGCATCGCCGCGGACGGGGCGGCGTCTTCGGCGCTGATGACGCGCGCCGGCCTCGACTCCGTCGTCGCCTCGTAGGCATCGCCGATGGGATGGCACGTCTTGGCGCGCGACTCGCCGCCCGCTCGTAGGCATCGCCTCGGCGGGGCGGCGCTTCTTCGCGCTGACGACGCGCCTCGGCCTCGACTCCGCCGCCCGTCTTGTAGGCATCGCCGGCGGGGCGGCACGCCTTGGCGCTCGACGACACGCCGGCGCTCGACTCGCCCGCCTCGTAGGCATCGCCTCGGCGGGACGGCACGTCTTCGGCGCTTGACGACGCGCCTTCGGCCTCGACTTCGCCGTCCGCCTTGTAGGCATCGCCTCGGCGGGACGGCACGTCTTCGGCGCTTGACGACGTCTCCGGCGCTTCACCGGTTCCTTCATAAGCATTGCCTCTAGGGTCTGCGAGCTATCAGTTGCATCGGCACCCTCGTGCTTGCGGACAGGGAACGGGGGGCTGGGGTGGTTGATCGCGTCAGCTCGCCCATCGGGACCTCGCGCTTCTTTGCCGAGGGAGTATCTTGTTGTAAGGTGGCCCAACCCCATGATCGGCCGTGCAACTAGTCCAACATGTAATAGGCCCAATAGTGTAGATGAATATAACAGTGTAAATATACCAGTGTACCCCCATCCTTTGTAGATACTAAGGGGTAGAATGGAGATTTCCCATTCTACCCCACTCACATATATATAAGCCCCCAGGAGGGGCAAAGGGGGGGATCTCCCTCATTCTCACCACCTCCTCACAGATCTAGCTCTTCTCTTCTCCTTCTACTAGTTCCCTTTATTCCTGTTTAGCCCGTAGCTACGACAGATAGTTTCAGACTAACCTTCTTTAGCGAGGCAACTGAAAAAGGTTGGCTCATTTTAGATGTCTGCGCCACTGTCTACTGGCCAGGTTTGTTAAAACTGTTCATCTTATCTCAGACTCTTTTTCCCCCCTGCAATACGCAGGAGAACTATGCATCTTTGCATTAAGAAGAAAAGGTGAGCAGGTACACAAAGCCTTACAAATGATGCAAGGCGGTCAGTGCGCCCTTGCAAGTTCAGGAAGGAACAAAGAAAGAAAGAAAAAAAGAAACAGTATTCTCAGGAAGAAGAACGAACTACTACTTGGGGATTCGACTAGGCAATGAGGCAACTCAGGTGCAGCGCCCCAGCATCCGACCAAACCTTACTCTCTGCACGCAGGTTGGAAAGGAAATTCAGCAGCGTTCTGAATTCATTTTTGAAGACCCTCGCTTTCCTTTCTTTCCAGATTTGCCAAAGTACCAAGATGATCAGGGACTCTAGTCCTCTCTTGTGATCTTCGGCAACCCTGCTCCTGCTAGCAATCCACCAATCAGGAAGGTCGGATGTTGCTGATGGTGCGGTGCTTCCGAGTCCAGCTGATGAAAGATCATGCAAATAATCTTCACCAGTCATGTGCATGACCGTGTATAGGATGCTTTTGCTTGGCATGATTTTATAATATTCTCTTAGTTGGAGGTTAGGCCAATTCATCTTTTGAAAAGCATAAGGTGCTGTTTAGGTGTGATTCTCGCCATAGCTGAGATCAATTTCTAGGTGGTAATGAACCTACGTTGCTTTGATCACTTACATTTTTATAACTACTAACATTGGTTTGTCTTATTTTACGTCTTTTACAGAAGATATGTTTATTTTATTGAGCTGGCAATGGACTAGCCTGAGAAATTGATATAATCATCCTGTGATGCCTCGCTTTTTTCAACTACAAGAAAGGACAAGGAAACAAGGACACACTATGTTGGGGCCAAAACATCAACATCATTGAATTGGCCTACTTATATAACAGGACAGAGGAAGCTGGCCCAACATACTATAACGCTTCCTACGTATTTGTGCCTTCCATTCCACTTGTGGCCTGAGTGCAAGTACTTCTATATTTCCCTGAATCCATTGGTAAGAGTTTACATTTCTGAACAGAGGACGAAAGGATAGATGACGACTGCTACGAAAAGTGCAATCTATGTTGCACTGCTGTATACTTGCTTTCTTGTGAACCATGCAAGCGATAGTGGTACACATTCTATTTATCCTTCATTCTCCTAAGCATTATAACTTTGAAAGTTTCCATTTACCTCCTAAGGTAGTTCATTGTTGTGCTGTTGTGTGGTTTGTGATTTCTTGTGAACCATCCATGTGACAGTGGCGCAAGTTTTATTCTCCATTCTCCCAAGCATTTCAACTAAAAGACTCCATTTGGATCTTAAGCTTGTTTGTTCTTCTGGTCTTTCAGCTGATTTTATAGTGATTTTTTTACCTGTATTAAAGATCATTTGCCAATTTTCTATGCTAAAAGCTATAATAGTCCCTGCTAATATTTATAATTTCTTACTTCTTAGTTCTTCCTTTTCATTCCTTAGAGGCCACTCTCTTGATATTTCTATTGTATGGGAACATTGAGCTCAAAGAAGGGGAAAAGGTATTAAGTTCTTACAAAAATTGGAATAAAAAACCATGACTGTTCCCTGATCTGTCAACATTATAATCATTTTAGGATATATTCAGAGGAAAATTTTGGATATTCCAAAAAAACTAACAAACTCAAGAATAGAAAAGGAAAAAAATGGAAAACAAAAATGATTTAGTTTGAAAGTCTTAATGATGTGATAAAAGTAAGGAAAAATAGTATAAAGGTGAAAAATAACACAAGCCACAATTAGTGGAAAATAGGAAAATCACAAGAGCGGATTTTCACTTGTCCTCATAGAATTTACACGAGATTCAATATTCTTGATATCTGATCTACACTGTCTTGACTTGAAGCAGATGGTGTGAGATTTGGATACAGTGGGAGTACTGGTCCGAAGCATTGGGGGAGCTTAGGTCCTAATTTCACACTTTGCTCAAAAGGAATCCACCAGTCTCCGATTAACATTGTGAAAGATGATGCATTCTACAACCCAAAATTGGAGCCCCTTGAAAGGGATAATGCTACCATTGTTGATAATGTCTTCAATGTTGCGGTTTGTTCTGATGCAGATAGTTATTTGTGTTAACAAAGAAAGAATGTATAAATACAAGGATGTTAAACAAAGAAAGAATGCATGAATACAAGGATGTTAAGCTCTGACTCAATTCTTACTAAGGAGCATATCCTTATTTTATTATGCTGTCCATGACTTTATCCATTCGTGCTATTCCTTTTGCATCACATATCTTGTTCTCTACTCGGATAGTGCGTAGGATTTGATCTCCTCCATTCTATTGTGATCTTTTTACATAAAGTAGGTATTAGTATAAAAATTGATTTATATAAAAAAATGGAAACGTGCTTCGTTCAACTTTGTATATGTCATCTTCAAATCCCAGGTAGTGGGTACGTAAATATAAATTCATCTGGGTTAATTGATTGATGTAGCTGCGTTACAATAACACTGCTGGGACTGTGAAGGTGGGCGGTAAGAAGTATAAACTGCAGTAATTGCATTGGAGAGCACATAATGCCAAAGGTTCCCATGTACACCCTGGTGTGTTGCCAAGCACTGGATATCTGCTTTACTAATTGTATGCGTTGTTGTCTTACCCTAATAGGTTTGCGGTGGAGCTCATGGTTCACTACGCCGATGGCAACATTACTGTTTGTGGAAATCCTTTATCGATATGGAAACCAGGCCCTTCCCTTTTCCAGGTAAATCTTGTGATAGGACAGAGGACTGGCTATAATCATCACTGCATTGTAGGACACTCTTCCACTGCAGTCGACTTGAGAATATGATTCATTTAACCTGAGTAGGAGCTTTAGATTTAGCTCCATCAAGTGGTACTACTGTTTTTTCAGGGGAATCAAGTGGTGCTGTTGTGCCTTTTGTGTTGCAATTTGATTGTAAGAAAGTAAGGATCTGGACTATAACTACCTGATATCAATATAATGCTACAGTTATGTAATAGGACACTAGTCTTTTGCATTAGTCAATTTAGTAGGAGTCCTGATTAGATGTTTAATAAACAGGCTTCAGTCTTCTCTGAAAAGCCAGGAAACATCTGACCTGTTCATGAACTGAATGACCTCTTCACAGCTTGTAATTTGGTCTGTCATTAACATGTATTGGATTTGAACCAGATCATTAGGACATTGCTGGTGCTGTTGCATGCTTGGCCAACATGAATTCACGTATCAGCTTTGTTTGACTCAGATAAAGTGTAGATTGGCTGAATTATACCCAGAGGGCTGCAAAGCTGAGAGGTGATCCTCTGCCTGTTGGACCGGTGGATATGAGGGAACTGAGGCAGGGTGCACATAAGTAGTTCAGATATGTTTGACCTCTCCTTACACCTCCATGCACCGAGAATGTGATCTGGAGCATCATTGGCGAGGTATTTCCTCATTTGTGTACCGAAAACAGTGCGACAACTGAGCTTAAATACCACAGGCAGTTTATGCTGTGGAAGTCAACAGGCGCTTTTATCTTGCTGATAAGAGAGATGAGCAAGGAGCAGGCTGCTGCTTTGATGGCCCCTTCAGAGGGGAGTTACAGGCAAAACTGCAGGCTGACACAGCCACTGAATGGTCGTACCGTGGAGCTCTACGGGCATTTTCTTTTCAGTTTCTAAAAATTATTTTTCGGTCTTTTTTATATAGTAATTAGTTTTCAAACAAAGTGTTTTTTAAAATGGGTCTATAAATTAATTGTAGTACACGTTGTAGCGACTTCATTTATGTCAGTTAAAATCGTATGTAAGTTTTTATTATTTCGTACTTTCTCACAAATAGCTTAAAAGCTATAAGTAAACCAAAAAGAACATGCCTTAGCCTATTGTAGTTCGATCTCTGTGGAGATTACTGTAGTTTGGTGCCTATCCTGAATGTTATAGGAAGTGTAAATTGACAGAATTGACTGCAATAAAACCTTAGCACATGGACATTCAGGATAGGCACCAAACTACAGATTGAACTATTGAAAACAATCACAAAAGCCGAAAAGAACAGCCACAATCAATATCGATTCTTCTTGTGTTACACTGGGCTGTTGCTTGAATACTACCAACTATTCAAAACAACTTCAAACTAGAAAATCGCATTGAAGTAATTGTGTCCTTATTGAAAATTGTTCGATAAGTACTATTGTCTCCTTATTGCTTGAGAAGTCTGAGAGAGACAGATGCATGATGCATAGAAATTCATGATATATGAATTTGAATTCCTAAAAGCAAACAAGATATTATACGAGGCTTGGAGGTTCTTTCATCTGCTGTTAATTCCGAATGAATTGAGGAAATTTGAATGGCGTGAAAAATAACTTCTCCCCTTTGGTATCAATGCCAAACGTATTTGTTCTTTATGCTGCTGCCTAATTTCTGGATGAGATAATTGGTGCCATTTCACATAGATTGAGCAATAATAAGCATTAGCATATAAGATGTTGCGCTAAGTATGCTGGACAATGAAATGCAGTAGCATGCTGCTTGTTCCCATTTAGCTGAGGATGCTGCATTTTTATAGCGGAGGGTGAAAGCAAAATGCATCGACCTGTACGAAGAATAAAACCGAAGAAAAGTGAAGTTTCGAAATAAAACACGAAAACAGGGCCCATCCGGGTTCGAACCGGAGACCTCTTGATCTGCAGTCAAATGCTCTACCACTGAGCTATAGACCCCTGTTGGCATGATGGATAAGAAATACGTTTTAGTACTATAAATAATACCTTAGCACAGTTCAAACCACTAAATTAATTACGTGTCAAAACCAAAACGTGTCATGATTCAAAGGAGATCCAAGACGAGGTCTCATAGGATATTTTACTTGCTTTGGCTACGATGAGCAATGGCTCACGGACGCGAGTTTCGTCAAGCCCGGTTCAAGTTGTGTCCTAACCAGGGTTTCAATTATCGTTTTTTGTTGACATGACTGGGGTTTTTTTTGGGACGATCTTGTTGGAGTACTAATTATGACAGTCGTGGGCGTTTCTTTTTTCCCTTGCGAACATGTTGTAGTTTTGCGTGGCATGCATTACAAAGAAAAGTGGCTGTTTTATTGTTTACTATGATAGTATGGTTTACTGCCATGTAGATGCTCTCTTCTGCTGGCCGAAAAAAGTTATGGGCAAAAATGATTATATATTTAATGTGTACTTGATGAGTTATTTGATGATTCTTGCATATGACTAATAATGCCATATATACTCAGCTATCCGTGTAGAAATTATAAAAAAAACAACCTTTGCTATTGTATGTAATATGATTTTTTTAGTAATCTTAGGCCTTCAATGCATTCTTCAAATAGGGAAGTAAGTATATCTCTTTTGTATATACTACTTGTTAGCGTTTGAAGTTGAAGTTTGGTGCCGTCCACGCACTGTCCGCCAGGTTAACAGGCAAGTGCATAGTAGAACAGTAAACTATGACGAATATTTATTATTTGCATTTTTATGCTATGATTTACAGTATTTATGAGATGATGCATGTGATTATGTGTTAATCATACCTTGATGAGTACCGCTTATGATTAGACATTCACATTTGAAGCATATTGCATCATGCAAAATGAATAAGAGCCAGGTTGGTGAGAAAGTCATATGACTAGTCCAAAGTGCTCTTGAATAAGACCTATAGAGGTAGATACCTCCACGAGATGGAGGGAGAGGGTGACATCGACGGGTGTACCCTCCGCTATACCGGTATAAGCTACAGTTACATATGCATTACAGCTACATTGCATTGCATGAAAATGACAGAGAAAGTGATACAGTTTACAGTTACAGAATTGATTTACAGTTTACAGTTACAGAATTGATTTACAGTTTACAGTTACAAAGTTGAATTACAGTTTACAGACATAGAGTTGATTTACAGCTTACAGTTCGCGAAGTCGATTGAATTGCTGAAGTGAAGTTATTGTTTTATCGTGTGCTTGCTAAGTCTCCGGACTCACACTTGCTTTGTCGTTGTTTTTAGGTGATTGATGGTGACATGCATGGAAGGGAATAGTCTTTTTGGCACTGCACATATGAAATAACAGTTTAGCCGTACACTGAGTTTTTATGTTTAATCTAGTATTAAGTTTTTTGTGGCTCGCCGTTTGGTTTAGTTTGCTTGCGAGCCGTGATGGTGGATCTCCATGGTCGTGGATCCCAAAGTCTGTTTATGTTATGGTTTATGCAATATAAAGTTAGTTGGCTTATTGCGTTTATCCGATATTTTTATGTTGTTTGCTCCTTGTGGCTAATCATAAAATCAGTGAAGGTGCTGCTAAAAGTTAGATTAGCAACTGTTGTGGTTACAGACCAAACAGAGAGAGATGTGGTAGTGGAGAGTTGGGAGAGAGTGATCATCCTTCCTCCCCCTAGCTTCCCCTTGGTATATATATTCATACGAGCTGTGCTTTTACAATTGTGCCCTTACATCGGTACCTCCCTGTCAGGGGTATTTAAGCCATTACATGTGTCTCATTTTGGGCTCTATGGCCATCTAACAAGCCTGCTGGGTTTAGGTGGGGGCCACCCTACAACAGGAGCCTCTCATGGTGAAGGGCTTCACAGGGCCGAAGCTATGTTGCCGAGTCCTTTGGCCCTCTCCGTCCCTGCGGCCTGTGACAAACCGAGGTAGACGCGCGCGCGCTCCGTCCCCTACCCTTCGAACGGGTGGCAGCAGAGCTGGCGCCTAGCCGAAGTAGACGCGCGTGCGCTCCGTCGCCCCGAAGTCGGTGTTGGGGACCGAGTCGGGGTCGCGGCTGACGCTGTAGTGAGAATGGGCCTTGCGTCGCCGATGTCGCTACACTTCGGGACCGTTGTGCCCCGCGGTCTGGTAGTGCGCTTTTAATGGCGGCTGGAATCGTGCCAACGCCTGGCCTGTCAGGGGGAAAGCCGTCGCGTCGCGCAGCCTGCCTTCCGTGGGTGGGGTACGTGGCGGTTTATGCCTGGTGCGTCGTGGGATGTGAGCGGTTGCGTGAGCGCGGCCGTTCGCCTCTTCCCTAGGCAAGCGGGACGCGTGTCGGTCGCGCGCTGGCGTTGTGCGCTGCCTGGCCACCTACCGCACGCCTCCGGATGCCGCGTTCTTTCCAGTCGTGGGTAGTCGAACCGCTGGGGGTTTTTAATCTGGCTGCGGTTCTGGGCGTGGAGGAGGCGAACGGGCTTTATAAAGCACCACCGCTGTGGTGGGGGCGCTCTATCTCACCTGTCGCCTAGCTCTGCTTATTTCGTGTTGATAGCCCTTCTGCCCTAATCTTAGAGAACAATGGCCGGTCATGACGGTGCCTCCCGCCACCCCGGCGGCGGCTCCTCGTCTAGCCGGGACGAGTTGTCCTTCCGTTCTGAGGATTACGAGCTGGTGCTGCGGGGGTGTTCGTGTGGCGACAAGCGGTGGGACGCCATGAAATACTCGGGGGGTCGCTGCTCCCGTGTGCTGGGGAGGAGCCGCATGACTGAAGAGACGCTGCAGCGGCTTGTACGGGAAGGGAAGATCGAGGAGCGTGATGGGGCTCGCCTACCCCGCCGCGACGAGACGCAGCCGAAACCCCAGGAAACAGAGGCGATCATTTTCGTCGCATTCTTCGACGCCGGCCTTCGAATGCCCTCAACGACGTTTGTGGGCGAAGTCCTGCGGGCCTACGGGTTGGAGCTAGCGCAGCTGACGCCAAACGCCATAGTTCGCCTAGCTATCTTTACATGGGCTACGCGGATGGAAGGCCGGCGTCCCAGCGCGAGCCTGTTCGTCACCCTGCACGACGCGCGCTGTCGACCTAAGAAGGTTGAGGGGGCTGTATCCAACTTTGGTAGCGTGGATTTCGTGCTACGAAGCGCCCCAGTCGACGCTATTCTCGCGCCGCCAACTTGGAGAGGTGGGAATCGGCCGACGCGCGATGGTTTTATTAGGTCGTGACTAGCACGAGTGGCCTGCTATGCCGAGGTGGGCCAATCTCGTTCAACAGCTCGCCAAGTGTGAAGCCGGAGGCTGATGACGCACGGAGGCTATGGAGGCTTGCCGGCGTTGCACGCCGGCTAAGTATGCGCGACTTGGCTGAAGAGTTTACGATGTACGGGGTGGCGCCACTCTCCGTCCGGTGGAAGTATGGGCGACGGGGCGATGACCGAGAGGACGGGGTGCACCCGTCATTGTCTTACTCGCTCGCCCCTCCGCTCCTTGTAAGTCGCGCGATCGCGCTGGTGCGCACTTTGCGCTCGTGATAGTCCCCGCTGACCAACTTGTTGCCTTTGTGCAAGTGGCTTGGCTAGAAGATGCAGAGCGCGCCGTGACGCGTCTGGCCCGTACACGCTCAAGGAGCACAAGCTGCGTGAGGCTGCGACCAAGACGGCGAAGCAGGGGCGGATAAACCGCACGTGCGAGGTTCTGCGCATTGCTGTGCCCGAGCGCGCGGTGCCGGTGGAGACTCCGATGGGGCTTCGAGTCGCCGCGTGGCGGTAGCTGCCGGGCCTGCTCGAGGTTGCCGCATCGATCCCGCCGCCACCTCGGCGGTGGCACCGTGGGGCCGGACGCGGCGGCGGTGATGGGTTCGGCCGACCAGCTCGGGAGGCGCGCCGCCGAGCCCAATGGCGGCATCCTCCGCCGGCGCTGTTGAGCCAGCGAGTACGCCCCTCAGCCGGAACCGCCAACCTGTGAGGACGCCCCTCGGCGGTGCTTTGCCACCCATGGCGGCCGCCAGGACACGCCCGGCAGTAGTGACCGGCGCGCGACAGAGCTACACCGCTAACGCCGCGGAAGAATCGCTGTGGAGCCACAGCAAACGCCTCGAGTCCGCCCCTTCGCCGAGGGGTTTCGTGCAGCGCTGCCGCCTCGTGCTTGGAGTTGCGGCGCCGACGCGCCGGCGCGACCAAGGGTCTTCGACCACCCACCGAGGTACTCGCCTCGATCGGCGGTTGAACAAGCACCCTCTCGCGCGGCGGGGTGCGTAGGTAGGCGCAGCTTCTTTTCCTCGCACGACGACTTGCGAAACTCTCCCGATTTGCTCGCCATTCCATCGACATCGCGAGACGGTCTCCTGACGCGGTGAAGGATCGAGCAACGGGTGTGCGCGACGTGCGGACTCGCATGAGGGGTCTCGAGGCGGCCGCCGCCGTTGACGTGGTCGGCCTCCACAGCCCCTGACGCGGCGGGGCCGGGGCTCGTCCTCTCCGACTTCCTCCCGCTACCGAGACGCCGCACTTTAATGCAGCCGCGAGCGCTCGCGGTGGCTTTGACCAACAGATGTTGTCATCGTGCGAGGAGACCTCCGGCGCCGTGATCAGGTGATGGGACCGGGTCCCGATCTTCCAACAGTTCTGATATGTTTGATTTGGTGGAGGCGCGACACAAATCGATCCGCTTCCGAACGACACGCCCAACCCCGCAATCGCAGCACCACGTCTCCTCAGGTTATCAACCGTGCGCAGCCCGGTTGACCTCGCCAAGAAGGCTCATCCTCGCCTGCGAATCGAAGAACACAAGCAAGAACAAGAAAGAACACAACTGAATTGCGGATTAATTGATGTAGCACTCAAAAGTTGGGGTCTCACAAACCGATAAACGACGAAACTGTTCAAAGACAGAATTAATCTAAGTAAAACCCAAACCCTAATGGTGGGGTGGCGGCTGGATATAAAGGAGTGAGGGGCGTGCAAAACCCCTAGACGCGCCCTAATGGGCTCCAACACGATACAAAGCCGAAAGGCCCAAAAGACGGTGGCGCAGCACCCTGACAGATTCTGAACGCCCACTTGTTTCGACGATTACTGTTGACTCAGAAGGAATTTTGACATGGGACCAGAGCCATTGGAAAGGTAGTCTTCTCAGCTTTCCATACATATGTAGAACGTCCAAAACGGAGTATGGATGCGATCTGGGCGTCCGTTTTAGTGCGCCCTGGTCCTGGACTCCGAATTGGATTCGAAGTCGGTTTGAGTTGGGCCTCCAACATGATTCGACCGCCCTTGCTGGACTTGTGCGCCTCGTAGTCCTTCTCCAAGTACTTCTAGGTCCTCTCCATAGTTCCTAATCATAATTAAATCATTAGGTAGCAATCTATTCTCAAATGAACAAAAAGAAGTACTTAGGAACGAGCTCACCTGTAAATTCAATTGTCGGGCGCGAGCTCTAGTGATTGGTCCTTGAATGTCAAGTGGAGGAGTGTTGTGTGTATCCAAAGAAGTGATGTCCTCATCATCCTCCCCCTCTTGAAGTGGAGTTGTCCTCAACTCAGCCTCATCTTCTTCTCCCAAGTATGGCTTCAAATCTGAAATGTTAAAGGTGGGACTAACCCCAAACTCGGGAGGCAACTCAAGTTTATATGCATTATCATTTATCTTCTCAATTATCTTAAAAGGACCAGCAGGTCTAGGCATCAATTTTGACTTTCTTAACTCAGGAAATCTATCCTTTCTCAAGTGCAACCAAGCAAAATCACCCGGTTCAAGTTTAACTTCCTTTCTACCTTTACTACCAGTAATCCTATATTTTTCATTCATCTTTTCAATGTTTGCCTTAGTAGTCTCATGCATTTTGACAATAAAATCAGCACGCTCCTTAGCATCATCATGAACTCTCTCACTAGTAGGCAAAGGTAAAATATCAATAGGGGCACGTGGATTGAATCCATACACTACCTGAAAAGGACTTACCTTGGTGGTGGAGTGTTCTGCTCGATTATATGCGAACTCAACATGCGGCAAACACTCTTCCCACAGCTTCAAATTATTCTTTAAAACAGCTCTCAACATGGTAGACAATGTACGGTTCACCACCTCGGTTTGGCCATCAGTTTGTGGGTGACATGTTGTAGAGAACAACAACTTTGTACCCAACTTGTTCCATAAAGTACGCCAAAAGTGACTCAAGAACTTGACATCACGATCGGAAACAATAGTAGAAGGCATACCATGCAAACGAACTATCTCTTTGAAAAAGAGGTCAGCAATATGAACGGCATCATCGGTTTTATGGCATGGTATAAAGTGAGCCATCTTAGAAAAGCGATCCACAACAACAAAAATGCTATCCCTCCCCCTCTTAGTCCTGGGCAATCCTAAAACAAAATCCATAGAAATATCTGCCCACGGAATAGAAGGAACAGGAAAAGGCATATATAAACCATGTGGATTCAAGCGAGATTTAGCTTTTTGACATGTAGTGCAGCGAGCCACAAACTGCTCAACATCTCGCCTCATCTTTGGCCAAAAGAAGTGTGTGGCCAGAACGTCCTCCGTCTTCTTAGCACCAAAATGTCCCATCAAACCGCCTCCATGCGCCCCGCAACAACAAAAGACGAACGGATCCAACTGAATGCATAGGCGGTTAGCTCTAAACAAAACCCATCATTGATCACGAATTTGTTCCATGTATGTCCTCTTGACAATGCAACAACACATCCTTAAAATCAGCATCAAGAGCATATTGTCCTTTAATAGTTCCAAGACCAAAATGCGATAATCAAGTTGAGACAACATGGTATAGCGCCGAGACAAAGCATCAAGAATCACATTATCCTTTCCTTTCTTGTGTTTAATGACATAAGGAAAAGATTCAATAAATTCAACCCACTTAGCATGTATACGATTCAAATTGGTTTGACTACGAATATGCTTAAGTGATTCATGATCGGAATGAATGACAAATTCTTTAGGCCATAAATAGTGTTGCCACGTCTCTAAAGAACGAACAAGAGCATACAATTCTTTATCATACGTGGAATAATTAAGAGCATGACCATTCAATTTTTCACTAAAGTAGGCAACAGGTTTGCCTTCTTGCATCAAAACACCACCAATACCAATTCCGCTTAGCATCACATTCGAGCTCAAAAGTCTTACCAAACCGAAGTTGGAGCAATGGTGCGTGTGTAAGCTTGTCCTTCAAAAGATTAAAGGACTCTCTTGGGATGGGCCCCAATGGAACACGACGCCTTCTTTGTCAACTCAATCAATGGCGTCGCAATGGTGCTGAATTCACGACAAAGCGGCGATAAAATCCTGCAAGGCCAAGGAAACTCCGCACTTGGGAGACCGTCGTGGCGTGGGCCAACTCCATATCGCCTCCACCTTGGCTCTATCAACCTCAATTCCTGTGGAGTCACAACATAGCCAAGAAAAGAGACTCGATCCGTGCAAAAGGTGCACTTCCCAAGGTTACCAAACAAACGTGCATCTCTCAAAGCATTAAAAACAGCACGTAAGTGATTCAAATGTTCATCCATGGACTTGCTATAAATTAAGATATCATCAAAGTAAACCACCACAAATTTGCCAATGAAAAGACGAAACCTCGCTTCATTAATCTCATGAAAGTGCTAGGTGCATTAGTTAAACCAAAAGGCATGACTAACCACTCATACAAGCCGAACTTAGTTTTAAAAGCAGTTTTCCATTCATCACCAAGTTTCATTCTTATTTGGTGGTATCCACTACGCAAGTCAATCTTTGTGAAAATTATAGCACCACACAACTCATCAAGCATGTCGTCTAGCCTAGGAATAGGATGACGATACCTTATAGTAATGTTGTTAATGGCTCTACAATCTACACACATACGCCAAGAACCATCTTTTTTGGGAACCAAAAGAACAGGAACAGCACAAGGACTAAGACTCTCACGTACGCACTCCACGGTCCAAAAGGTCTTGGACTTGTCGCTGAATCTCCTTAGTCTCTTCGGGATTGGTCCCAGACGCCGCACGGTTTGGCAAACTCGCTCCAGAATCAAGTCAATCTGGTGCTCAATCCCTCGAATGGGTGGAAGTCCCGAGGTATCTCATCGTGAAAATATCTCTAAACTCCTGCAAAGGTTAGTGACAGGAGCAGGCAAAGTGCAAGGCATAGTATCAAGAGAAAATAAAGCATCCTTGCACACAAAAGCATAGCATGTCTCATTAACATCATCAATTTCAGCAAGGTCTAATTTTGTGGTAAGCATAACAGAATTTTTCAAATGGATTACTTGCTGTTTTTCAGATTTATCATGTTCCTTTGGATCATTAGCAGCAGCAGCTCTCTCCCTATCACCTCTATAATCTCACTGGGTCAAAGGCAATAAAGTAACTTTCTTTCCTTATGCATAAAAGTATATTTGTTACTACTACCATGGTGTAAAGCATCATTATCAAATTCCCAAGGTCGACCCAATAAAAGAGAGCATGCTTGCATGGGAACCACATCACAATCAACATGATCAAGATAACCACCAATGGAAAATGGACTCGCATGTTTGCGTTACCTTAGCTTTTCCGTAATCATTTAACCACCGAATATGGTATGGATGTGGATGCGTCGCGTGGTCAAGCCAAGCTTCTTGACCAAATCAGAACTCACCAAGTTGTTGCAACTTCCTCCATCAATGATGACACGTGCACGCCGATTCTTGATTGCGAAGAAAGTCTGAAACAAATTATGGCGTTGAAGTTTATCGGGTTGTTGTACCGTGTGCCGAGGACTCGCTGCACAATGATGCTCCGTAGCGCCGCCGTGGACGCCCACCAAGGACCAAGTCATCGCCACCACCACCATTGTCGTCCGGGCAGCAGCAACATCATCATCCTCCTCGACATCCGGTGCTGATGTAGCCTCCATCTTCGTGGCGATGTATGCCCGCTGGCTAGGGCAATTCTTCCGCACATGACCAAGCCCATGGCAGCGATGGCACCAATGTCGGAGGAGCGCCCGCTGAAGCCACGGAAGAAGAACTACTCTTGGCTGGAACTTGCAAAGAATTTTTGAAGGTGGCTTCGTGGCGCCGCTGCAATCTTGTTCACGGTGTGGTGGAGGAGAACGAAAATTCAAGAAGACTTGGGCAGTCCCACCGATGTAGTCGTCATGGCGTGTAGAAGGGACGCTCGGTCGCGTGCCTTCGCTGATTCCTTGCGCCCCGCAATTCTTTTTCTGCAAGCATAGCAAGGTGGAACAACCGGTTGATGATAGTAAATTCTTTATAATCAACAATATCCTGAATTTCACGCCGTAACCCCGTAGAAATGACAAATCTTATCCTCCGTGTCCTCAACAACCCCACAACGCACCATACCCTTTTGAAGCTCAGATAATAGTCCCGAATGTAACTATCACCTTGTTCTAAGCGCTGCAATTTTTTCTCAATTCAAGTTTATATGAGGGAGGAACAAAACGACACGCATAGCTTCTTTTAACCGCTCCCATGTATCAGGTTGTAGCGCATGGTACATAATTCATTCCACCGATAATAGCAAAGTCCTTAAACTCACTAGTAGCTTGTCTAACTCTATGTTGTTCAGAACCAATTGAGAATTAAACTTCGCTCTACCGTCATCTCCCAATCAAGATATATTTCAGCATCATAAAGACCAGAAAAGATGGAATGGTAAACTTGACTTTAGCAAAGGGTCATCGTTACCATGACAGCTTCGTTATTACCTTCCATACCATGTCGGTTCTCGTTATTACCTCCCATACCTTGTCGGTTTTGTTTGAAGACGCCGACGTAGTCGCAGCATCTTGTGTCGCCCACGATCAATGTTGCCATCTGCATCATACATCGTGTGTCATCATCATGACGATGGCCATCAATGACAGTGGCGGTGTGCCTCAATTTGTCCATCTCGACCAATGAGGTCGCCCATCCGCCGCTCCACCCGCTCAATGCCTTCCGTGGTATTCAACTGGGCAATGGCAGCGACGATTGTGTCCAGTCTTGCATTGAGTGAAGCATTTTGTTTGTCGAGCGTAGCTTGTAGCTGGCCGCGACTAACACACTCGTTGAAATCGCCTGTCTCGCCCCTTCGCCTCCCGCCATGGTTAGTGGAAACACAGGGAAAACAAAAGGATTATCCCTATCAACTACAAATGGAGGGCAGTGGGAAACTCGCAAAGGAAGTGGCTTACCAAGCTCTTACAAGTGTTCTTACCAAAGCAAAGCAGTGGTACAACCGGTGGTGGTTCGTGATACCATGTCGAGCGTGAGTACGATTGCAAGGGTCAAAACGTGCTATCCGTAGATATATGGAGCTTGAAGGCCAAATATGTCGTGGAACACAAATCAATAACAGATAGTAATGTTGAGTAAATGTCCAAAGCACTGGTCCTAGTTGCTGGCCTAAATGTGTCCTATATCGTTGTTAGGATATGATGAACAAGGAATCACACCAGAAAGTAAGCGAAGACAACAACAAAGATGGCCAGGAATGAGAAACTTAATTCAGCATAAGCACAAAACAAATGAAGCTCACACCTAAAACTGTGCTCACACGGTTTTTTTTTTTTTTTTCTTCTCTTTTTTTTGGCCACAGATAGCACTTTCTCTCTCTTCTCTACTATGCCGAAATTTTTCTTTTTTTTTTGTCTTTTTTATTTTATTTTTTTCACAGAGCAGAGCACAGAAATAGGAACCACACAAAGTTTCACCTCAATCCGATGTAAGGTGTGGCCTACAGAAAATAATGAATGCGCTGTAAATTCGGTAATTCAATTTCGGAGCTCGAGTACTGCACTTTCCAGGCCGAATTTGGGGAAAATAAAATCGCCGAACCGAGTATCAGATGCAAAATTTAATTTCACCCAATTTCAAAAAAAAATCGCCTGATTTCGAGTCCGTATGCAAAAGTTACGGCCGTTTGAAGTTGAGGCTCCGAGTTATGGTTTCTGTGGAGGCCGAAACGAAATCGGGTGGAGGAAATTGGTGGCGGAAGCTCGGGGAAAGGTGGGGGATGGTGTTGTGTGATCACGAGAGGCGAAGGATGACTCAAACAGAGGGTGGGATATGGGTGGAAAAACAAAAACAGAGGGTGGAATACGCGATGGATGACGGCTAGGGTTTGTATGAGAGGTGGCGGAAGCAAGATAACCCGAAACAAAACACGATCTAAACCAGCAACACAACTCGACTAAGGACACAAACTCAACACTACGGACTCTGAAATTAAATTGTGCAAAACGCTAAACAAGATCTGGGATAGGAAACAACCTACGACTACAAAATTTTTGTAGGGCTTTTCTTGGACTCTAGGATGAAACGAAACAACAAAGGTAGGGTATTCTCGAACTGAAGGAACACTGAAGCTCTGATTACCACTTGATGGGAACAGGTCCCGATCTTCCAACAGGTTCTGAATATGTTCGACGGTGGAGGCGTGACACAAATCGATCCGGCTTCGAACGACACGCCCAACCCCGCAATCGCAGCACCACGCTCCTCGGGTTATCAACCGCGCGCGCCCGTTGACCTCTCCAAGAAGGCTAATCCTCGCCTGCGAATCAAGAGCACAAGCAAGAACAAGGAAGAACACAACTGAATTGCGGATTAATTGATGTAGCACTCGAAAGTTGGGGTCTCACAAACCGATGAACGACGAAACTGTTCAAAGACAGAATTAATCTAAGCAAAACCCAAACCCTAATGGTGGGGTGGCGGCTGGATATAAAGGAGTGAGGGGCGTGCAAAACCCCTGGACGCGCCCTAATGGGCTCCAACACGATACAAAGCCGAAAGGCCCAAAAGACGGTGGCGCAGCACCCTGACAGATTCTGAACGCCCACTTGTTTCGACGATTCCTGTTGACTCAGAAGGAAGTTTGACATGGGACTAGAGCCATTGGAAAGGTAGCCTTCTCAGCTTTCCATACATATGTAGAACGTCCAAAACGAAGTCCGGATGCGATCTGGGCGTCCGTTTTAGTGCGCCCTGGTCCTGGACTCCGAATTGGATTCGAAGTCGGTTTGAGTTGGGCCTCCAACATGATTCGACCGCCCTTGCTGGACTTGTGCGCCTCGTAGTCCTTCTCCAAGTACTTCTAGGTCCTCTCCATGGTTCCTAATCATAATTAAATCATTAGGTAGCAATCTATTCTCAAATGAACAAAAAGAAGTACTTAGGAACGAGCTCACCTGTAAATTCAATTGTCGGGCGCGAGCTCTAGTGATTGGTCCTTGAATGTCAAGTGGAGGAGTGTTGTGTGTATCCGAAGAAGTGATGTCCTCATCAGTGGGCCTCAGAAATAAGGGTAAGTATGTGCGCTTGTGATTGTGAGAGTACTGTCGGGCACCTGCTGACTTTTTCTACTATTGCCAGACGCTTGTCCTTGGCCATGCGCTAGATGAGGCTCGTATCCGGGAGCGAAGAGCCCTGGAGGTCGATCTTCGTGATGCAGATGACGCCCACGCCACGAAGGACGAACAGCTTCACGTGCTGGAGGGCGCCCTGACGGCCGCGCAACAGGAGACCCAGGGGGTCCGGCGCGTCGCGGCGGAGGAGGAGAAGGCCCAGCTGGTGGAGTCTCTTGCGGAGAAGGACGGCGCCTTGGACAATGCATCCATGTCGGCGTGGAGGGCAATGGAGTCTCTGAACCAGGCCCTCCAGGACCTGTGTGTCGACGTGCCGGACGCTACCCACGGGCCGGAGGACTTGGTGGAGACGCTCGGGTTGGTCGAGGAAGGCGCCGGCGTTGCTCTTCGCAGCGCGAAGACCTTCGGCGAGCATTGCAGCTTCCTCGGTGCGTGCCTCGCCCTTGCCATGCTTCACACTCATGGGTGCGAACATGTCCACGAGCCGCGAACCCTCACCGGATCTTCTGCCCGCCGGAGGCGCTGCCGACGCTATCCGCTTCATCGATCTCCGCCTCGAAACTTCCACCGACGGATCGGGCTATGTCGGGAGGACGCGCCGTGGTCGCGAGCAAAGCACACGCTACACGGGGCGGGACCTCCTCCGCTGGCTCGGGGTTCCCGCGCGTTACAACGGCGCGCGACCCATCGGGATCGCGCGAAGGATGAGCGTTAGTTAGGAGAGCAATGTACCGCACACTCGCCAGGTTATGTAACCCCGGCATTTTTCGTGGAAAACTGAAGTAGCACCCGTTGTTAATATTGTATGCTGTTTTTATACTTCGCACGCACAGAGCAACGCTGTGCGTCGCGCGAGATTCGTGTCTTGTTTATACTCCGAGAGTGCGCGCAAGGGTGCCCCCATCGCGTCTCATTTAGAGTCCGAGATCGCGCGCGCGCGAGGCGGACTCAACGCTACGACTTCATTTAGAGTTCAGAGATCGCGCGCGCGAGGCGACCTCGACGCTACGACTTCATTTAGAGACCATAGACTGGCGTGTGCGGAGGCGGACCTCGACGCTATGACTTCATTTAGAGTCCGTAGATCGGCGCGCGCGAGGCGGACCTCGGCGCTCGACTTCATTTAGAGTCCGTCGGCGCGCGCGAGGCGGACCTCGGCGCTACGACTTCATTTAGAGTCCGTAGATCGGCGCGCGCGGAGGCGGACTCGGCGCTACGACTTGATTTAGAGTCCGTAGATCGCGCGCGCGCGAGGCGGACCTCGCGCTACGACTTCATTTAGAGTCCGTGATCGGCGCGTGCGAGGCGGACCTTGACGCTATGACTTCATTTAGAGTCAGTGGATCGGCGCGTGCGAGGCGACTCGACGCCGGGGTGATCTCTCGCACATTGCGGCCGTGCAATACTATTTTTGGCAATAGCGAGCTTTATTGAACTCCCGTTGGCGCGGGCGAGCATCGTACAAGGAGGAGCTGATGCCATTATAACCCTCGTCCTACTTCTAGGCGTAATATCGCCGCAACTTGTCTGCGTTCCATGTGTGGCAGAGAGTTTGTCCCTCTAGTGTGGCGAGGCGGTACGCTCCCTTTTGTAATGCTTCAGCCACGATATATGGACCTTCCCACTTGGACTCCAGTTTGCCAACGGTCTTCGCGTGGAGTGCCGTTCTGAGGACGAGATCCCCAGCCTTGAACCCTCGCGGGTTTACGGACCGTCCCGAGCACGCATTATCTCGCCGCGCATTTTTGACATGTTGGGCTGCGCCGCGCGCGCCCGGATCGAGGAGGTCCAAGGACACGCGACGCCTTCGTCGGGCGCTTGGACGAGGACCTCCGCGATCCAGCCTTGATTTCTTCAGCGCCACCGCTCATCACCAAAAAGGAGCTTGAAGGGCGTGAATCCGTCGGCGTGTTACCGTTATGCGAAGGACCAGAGGACGCCGTGAAGCTCGCCGCCACCGCCGCTCGCAGCCCGACTAGGCGTTTTTTGATGGCGACAGAGATGGCGCCGTTCGCCCTTTCGACTGCTCCGTTGGACTGGGGGTGCCCAACCGAGGCGAACCGAAGCGCGATGCCCATGTCGCCACAGAACTCCTTGAATGGGGTGGCATCAAACTGCAGGCCGTTGTCGACGGTGAGTTCCCTGGGTACGCCGAAGCGACATATGATGTTCTCCAGAGGAAACGCTGCATGGCCGCCGAGGTTATCTTGGCTAGGGCTACCGCCTCCGGCCACCTGGAAAAGTATTCCAGCGCGACTACCACGAACCGCAGGTCCCCTGGGGCTCGGGGGAGTGGTCCCACTATGTCGACGCCCAGCCGCCCAACGCCACACCGGGGGAATAGGGTTGAGGTTCGTCGGGGGCCTACGGATGATGCGTCCTATCCACTGGCACCCCTGGCACCGACGCACGAGGTCCTGGGCGTTAGTGATGGCGGTCGGCCAGTAAAAGCCTTGCCTGAATGCTTTGCCGACCAATGACCTCGGCGCGAGGTGAGACCCGCATGCCCCCGCGTGGATCTCCGCGAGGAGCTTCTTCCCCTCATCGCGGGAGAGGCAGCGCAGGAGCGGTGCGCAGACTCCCTGTTTGTAGAGCGTCCCTTCAAACACCTGGAAGGATTTGGCACGGTGTTGTAGGCGCCGGAGCTCGGCGTGGTCCTCTGGCTCGGCGATGCCTTGCAGAAAATTGAAGATAGGCTCTCGCCAGTCGCCCTGCTGGACGACGTGGTGAATGAGAGCCGCGTCCCGGTTGTCCTGCGCGATGGCCGCCTGCAGCAACACTTCATAAAACGCCCCGTCCGGGGGTGGCAGCTGCTGGCTGGCCGCCTTTGCGAGAGCTTCGGCCTACTCATTTTCCGCGCGAGGGATGGCCTTGACCGTGACACCCAAGAAATGCCTTTCCCTCGCTCTTACGGCCGCGAGGTATTTAGCCAGCTTAGGGTCCTTGGCTTGATATGACTTGTCTACGTGGCCTGCCACCAAACGCGAGTCCGTGCGGACGAGCACTCGCCGCGCACCGATTGCCTTGAGCTTGGTCAGGCCGAAGAGCAGCGCTTCATACTCAGCTGTGTTGGTGGTGGCCGAAAACGCGAGGCGCGCCGAGTACAATAGGCGCTGCCCCTCGGGCGTGACAATTACCGCGCCTACACCCGCGCCCGCGACGCCGTAAGCCCCATCTATGGTGAGGGTCCAGACCGGGTCGTCGTGCTTCTGAGCGGGCTGAGCCGGTGGAGTCCATTCTGCTAGGAAGTCGGCTAGGACTTGAGATTTGATTGCCGTCCGTGAGGCGTATGTCAGGGAGAACGGGGCGAGCTCGGCAGCCCACTTGCCGATGCGCCCCGTGGATTCCTTGTTGTGTAACATCTCCACCAGGGGGAACGAAGAAGGCACTGTGATCGGGTGGGCCAAAAAATAATGTCGGAGCTTCCTGGAGGCCATGACCAACGCGTAAGCAAGCTTTTTGAGCTCCGTATATCTTGTCTTGGCGCCTTGGAGGGCTTCGGAGATGAAGTATACGGGTCGCTGTACGGCGCCCTCCTCTAGGACAAGGACGGCACTAACCGCCGTAACCGACGCGGCCAGGTAAAGCAAGAGGGGAGCCTCTGGTGCTGGGGCGACCAGAGTGGGGAGGCTCGCCAGGTGTGTCTTGAGCTCGTTGAAGGCCTCCGCACAGCCGCTGTCCCACCGAAATCCGTCGCACCCGCGGAGTGTCTTAAAGAACGGTAGACCCCGCTCCGCTGCCCTAGATAGGAAGCGACTTAGGGCTGCCATGCGGCCCGCCACCTCTGGACCTGTCACATCCCAAAATTTGCTTTTTGGAAAAAATTTAAATTCAAATAAAGTATTTTGAAGTAATTGGATTTTATTTGGTTTTCCTGAATTTTCTGGAATTTAAAACCTATTTTTAAAAATTAAAAGGTAATTCAAACTATGAAAATAATTTACCAACAGTAGTTGGAAATAATTTTGCTTAGTCCAAAATATGTCCGTAAGCTTCGTGAATTTTTCAGAATTTTGGAGGTATTTTCATATTTTTCTCGAGGCCTAAATAATTTCCTAGCCTTTTCTCAAATTGTAAAATCAAAATAAAAATCCAACCCTCCTTCACCGACACTTGGACAGACGGATGTCGCCCACGCCGCCACTGGTCCATCTCGGCCGCTTCTCTCTCTCCTTCTCTTCTTTCCGAGAACCCCGCAATCGACTCCTACCCGAATTCTATCTCTTCATTCGATTCGCTCGGGAATTTGAATTCAAGAGATGAGCTCCTTATCTCTTTGATTTTCAAACTCGCGCCGCTCCGTTGCCTTATTCCGTGTTAATAGGATCTCAAGCCGTGGTCTTCGTGAGGAATCCCGCCGCCTCACCCCTTCCCCGAGTCCTATAAATATACCCCTCGGCCTCCTCGCCCTCCCGCTCCATCTCCACAGCTTGTCGTGCGTGCCTCGACCACCTTTTGACCGTTGCACCTCCGCCTCGCCGTGGTCGTGTGCCCTGAGCCCCGTCACCGCTTGGACTCGAGTCGCGCGCCTCTTCTTCGCCGCCGACCGTCTCCACTCGTCGCGAACCCCTCCGACCCGCCTTCAACTTTGACTCGCATCGGGATCGCGTCTTCAACCATCTCCATTCCTCCGACCACCCCGCCGCCGACCAATTTCCAAGGTAAACCTTCCGTGGTCGAGATCTGTATGGTCGAGATCTGTAGTCGAGAGTCTTACGACCGCCCTAGATTGTTTACGATCAAATCCAAACCCTTAGAATCCTGTACGACCATGTTAGAGTCCTTTCGACCGCCGCAATACCATACAACCGCTTAAACTCGTTGTCGATCACTTTGAGTCATGGTCGTAAGACCAGTAGCGCCTCTCGGCTTCACCACTCAATTCATCGTGGTCAAACCCTATCGATCATGTCCACTTCTTTCACCACGGTCGTAGTTGTTTATGATTACGCATCGCCTTTTCAGCGTGGTCGCATCTCGTTACAACCATCGCCGCCAAGTCGTGGCCTTCCACGTGATCAAGCATCTCTACGACCGCTGCTCGTTAGCGCTTGCCGTGGTCGTAAACGCAACGTGGTCGTTAACTTCGCGTGGTTGTAAGTCGATCGTGGTGGTCGTGGCGACTTCATGGTCGTAATTTCACTACGTGTTCGTAACTCATTCTCCGTGGTCGTAAACGACTTTGCGGTCGTAATCTCGATCGCTTGGTCGTGAACGACTACGTGGTCCTAAACATCGTAAGTCTTCTTCGTAGTCTTAAGTCTCCTTTGTAGTCGTAAGTCTTCTCCGTGGTAGTAAGATCCCTTCGAGTAATCGTAAGCTCCATCCGAGTAGTCGTAATCTCTTCCAACTGCATTGTAGTAGTCGTATCTCCCTCTCCGACCACGTTGATTCCCAAGACAATTTTTTTCCGATTTAAAACTTCCAAAGGTCATAACTTTCTCATTTTAACTCCGATTTCAGCCATTCAAATTTCTAAATTCATCTAAAATCATGATATATCCAACCATGGCCTCCATTGGAATTTTTTAGTTTATTTGAATTTTTTTTTATTTATTTGAATTTATTTGTTTTGTTGCTTTTCTCTCGTGCGTAGAATCCAACGTTGAAGAAGACCTCTCCACTCCTCGACAGGAAGACCCAGAGCCCTTGCAAGAAGGCAAGTCTCCTTTGATCATTTTGAACCTATGATTTTGAAATATTTTAATTATTTTAAATTATGTGCATGCTATTTACATAAAATGATAGTTCAAAACTTAGGATATAGTTAATCCCATATTGTTATGCCCTCACTTGAAATTGATTGCCATGTATCCTTGCAACCCTAGAAATTCCTTTGACTCATTAATGAGAGTAAATTATGTTTAATTGTTGATATTAGAAAGGTAGTACGATGCTTAGCCATGCTATTGAATATTTCAAAAATCTTGAAAATGGGAAATTAAGATTTATTATTGAATCCTTGTGTTTGTAAATGAAGTGGCAATTGGAGTTGTCACTAAGATTTTGAAATAAACTAAAATGTGAAGGTTGATTTAGATTAGGTGGATGGTTGGTTTGGGTTGGTGCAGCTCGCACGAGAACTTGTTAAGTGTATGTTCCACCCAGTCCAATTAAGGACCGACGCTTGTGTTTGTCCAAACCGAGCATTCACCGTACAACCACAAGTCTATATGGGTATGACCTAGCTGATTAACTCATGATAGTCTAGTTTAGGTGCCACCGATGGAAAGTGGGTGCTGTGGATGGACCGTTATCCACAAGTGAGGGACAGGATTTGTGTACTCATATGGCGCAAGAGGGGCTTCTGTTCGGCAGTTAGCCTACTGCGGTGAAACCTCAATGGGTGGTATCTAGCTATATTAGAGTAAGGTAAAAGCTTTGTGATATTTTATCTGGGTCTCATGCCAAAGGAAGCGTGTTGACTTTTAGGATAATTTATCTCTTGTGGGTAAAGTTGTACAACCTCTGCAGAGTGTAAAACTATTCGAATAGCCGTGCCCACGGTCAAGGGCGGGCAAGGAATGCATTCACATGGTAGATTTCTGGTTTTGGTTTTAAAATCAAAAATTTGTACACCGAGAGTGGAGGGAACTCTCGGAAGGGAATCCTGGCGGTTGGAGCCAGAGAGGTGGATGTAACCCGCAATATTAACTGGTTCAGTTGGAAATGATTAAGCTAGTGTTGGTGGATGGAACCTTCACTAGAGTATAATTGTTAGTTCTGTTAAAATCATTTACCTTAGTAAATTGATGCCTTCGAAAATAATTAGTAGCAATTGAAATTAAAATATTGCTTTGTGCAAAAGAGCCATATAGCCTTCCTTTGTCAAGCCTTGCATCTATGCATTTTTCCCAAGACTTGCGGAGTACTTTATGTACTCACATGCTACACTCAAAAATAAATCTCAGAGGAAGTTGAAGCTCAAGAAGTTGACTACGACTCATCGCTTCGCTTGTGGATGTGATGGATTCTTCCCGGAGAACTAGGTCGCGCTTCCCCAGTCAATTGCCTGTGGCGTATTGATGGGTCGTCATCGAGTTATCTTTTGCTTCCGCTGTGTTTTATGTGTGCGAGGTCTTAAACCTCTATTGTAATAATGAGACCTTTCGGTCGGTACTCTCAACTATTGTAATAAATCGCTGTTGGTGATGTTTATTCATTCTGCTTAATCGTGCACTATCTTTGATCCGGGACTAGTGCGGTAATACACGAGGGTCCGGTTCGAAACCGGTCCCGACAGAGATGGTATTAGAGCCAATTTGACTGTAGGACGTGACCTAGGTTAAGAATGGCAAACCATAAGGACTTATGTTTATAAAAATAATATATTAAAAAGCCTCTCTGCTTCTATTCTCTTCTTACTTAGTGTCTCGTTCTTGTCTCTCAAGTCTCTTATTAAAAACATTTTCACTGATCTCTCCGTTATTTCAACTTTGTAGATGGCCGGTGCAACCTCCGCTGCTCCTTGGGACTTTTACTCTCATGGTGAGGATGTTGGAGCATTCGCCAGCCTCCTTCGTCAGCTTATGCAGTGTTTGGAGTACCGTCAGCTACCCATTTTCAGGGGGCGAAAGACAAGGATCCTGGATCGAGACTCTTGGACCATGGAGGTATTCCTATATGCACGGGAAGGGGAATTCAACTCCCATACATACCCCAACAAGCATCCTCGGTCCCGCTGCTTTGACGCCGCCCAGATGCAACGACGCCGCCATCGATGAGTTGTGCCATCTCGCACAAGGATGCTGTACATCGCCCCCTTTTGCTTCTTCATCAACCCCGAGCAGACAGAGGTATCTGCACCCCTTTGATATTCCAATGACGATCTCGATCGTCACATCAGTGCAGCTCACCCGTGCGATGGCGATCACTTATGCGAGCTTTGGAGGAGATTGACAGCCCGGATGCTTCACTTCCAGCTATCAAGACTGACACTCTTCGCGCACAGCTTCTTCGAGCGACAGACGAGTTCAGACCGAACGCCTCAAGCCGTACCCCACTACACGCCGTCTTCACCGCACCACCACCGTCCCCAACAACCAAGCGCCACCTCGACTTTCAGACTCGCACGGGCTCACAAAGACGCAAGAAGGTGCGACGCCCATCCGCCACTGTCATCACCCTCACGGCGCAAGCCTTCTCCTTCCCGCCGCGCTCGATCGCTTCGATCAGAACCGCCCCGATGCTTCACCACTTGTGATTGTTCACGACATCACGCCAATGAGCATGAGGAACCGTAAGAAGAACCGTAAGAAGAACCGAGGAGGACCCCGAGGAGCGCGTGCCTTGGAGGATTGGTAGTCTTTAGAGCCGTGAGTACCCAAATAATGTCCACGTTATTAGAACGCTTTTTATTATGCTCGGTGTGCTAGATGAACTGTACCAAGCCTAAGTGCACTGTGGTGCAACCATTCTTAAAACTAGGTTGATTTCAATAAAAGTTCTTTTGCTAAAGTTAATTTGCTTGCTTCTTCCTTGTGTGTTGGCTTGGGATGTGACTTAGTCTCCCTCAATCTCTTACCTTTGCTATTTCCCTCTTACCTTGTGCTGACCTGAAACCGCTTCAGATGGTGAACACAAGGGGCAATCCTGACAACACCGTGATGCCAACCTCACCAGAGAACAACATTCCACACCCCACCTCAAGCCCCACTTGGAGCAAATGATGGCCATGCAACTGCAGCTTCTCCAAGCTTTAGCTCAAAACCAAGTGCAAGAAGCTCCGCAGCACTCAACCAAGCTCCCAATCTAAGATGGGAGAATTTATGAGGACAAGGCCTCCTACTTTTCTGGTCGCGCTTCCCACCAATTGCCTCGTGGCGTATTGATGGGTCGCCATCGAGTTATCTTTGCTTCACAGTGTTTTATGTGTGCGAGGTCTTAAACCTCTATTGTAATAATGAGACCTTTCGGTCGGTACTCTCAACTATTGTAATAAATCGTTGTTGGTGATGTTTATCCATTCTGCTTAATCTGTGTGCACTAGCTTTGATCCGGGACTAGTGCGGTAATACACGAGGGTCCGAGTTCGAAACCGGTCCCGACAAGACCTCTGTCACATCCCAAAAATTCACTTTCTGAAATTTAATTTTAAATTAATTATTTTAATGTATTCGGATTTTATTTGGATTTATTTGGAATTTATTTAAAATTTTAAAGCAACAAAATGTATTTAAAATATTTTATTAAAGTCAAAAAGAGTTTATTTTATTTTTCCTAGCCTTCTCAAAATTTTTAATTAATTTTTGGAAATTTTCTAGAAATTAAAATCAATTTTCAAAGTTAAAAAGAATTTTATAAAATTATAAAATTCAAATCTGAAATTAAAAATATTTTTAGTAAGTCTAAAATACTTCCAGGAATATTCTAGGATTTTTCTGGAATTTTTAGACATTAAATATTAATTTTCCAAGCTTTTATGAAGTTTCTAGTAATTTCTGAAATTTATTCCGAAAATAAAAATCAATTAAATCCTAGCCGCCACGTGTCGCTCTCAGATTAAATCTACCTCTCTCCACGTTTTAATCCTAGCCATCCACCACATCTTACCCTTCATAAAATCCAAAGCCTCTCATACACCCACTTGCCACGTGTCGCAAACCGACGGCCCGCACCCCTTCACTTCCTCCTCTCTCTATTACACATGGACCCCACATGTCATATGTTTCTTCAACCTCTTCTTCTTCCTCCTCCCACCCTCTCTCTCCACCTCCATTAACCCGAAAATAAAGCTTCAATTCCGGCCGTTTCTCTCAATTAAACTCCAAGCTAACGCGTGCAATTGATTGCCCTCATCAATCCCCACTCACGGCCGCCGCCTCCTTCCTTTAATCCTCTCTAAATGCCGGCTCTTCATCTCTCTTTTCCATCTATAAAAGCTCCTCCCACCATTCTTCTCTCCCCACGATCTCTACTCCCACCGCCGCCTTTCTCCTCTCTCCGGCCGCCACCCCGCCGCCGTGTGCCGCCTCTCCCGCCGCCGCCGCCGCCCCGCCGCCTCCCGCACCACTCACCGCCGCCGCCTCCTAGCGCCGCCGCCGCCGCCTCGCCTCCGTCGCCGCCGCCGGTAAGCCGCCGCCGACCCCTTCACCCGCCGCTGCCGCTCTCCCAGCCTCGGCCGCCGCCACGGCGAGGCCGGCCGCCATCTCCCGTCTTGGTCATGGGTGCGCCGCGCGGCGGGTTGTGCCGCGTGGACGGCCATGTGGCCGCCACCATGCTCGCATGGCGCCTTGTGGCGGTGCGCCACATCGGCGAAATTGTGGTCCATGGATCCGGTCCACGGTAGACCGGACCCACACGTCATTCAAATATCTTTCCCGCTCAGCAAATTCGAAATTTGATGACGTCATAAATGGCATTTTCCAGTGCAAAAATAATTCCTGAAATCGGTTTTTTCCTTTTTCCTCCCATTTAATCTTCCTAAGCCATAACTTTCTCATTTTAACTCCGATTTGAGCCGTTCAAATTCCTAAATTTTTCTAAAATCCTAAACTATCCAAATATGCACTCTTTTTGAATTTTTGAGTTTTATTTAAATTTTGGTTGAATTTATTTGTTTTGTTTGTCCGTCTTTTCACAGAGATTCCGCCGTCGCCGAGGAACTCGTCGAGTCGCAGCAAGAAGACCCAACCAGCGTCCAGGAAGGCAAGTCTCCTTTGATCATCTCGAACCTATGATTTTCGAAATGTTTTAATTATTTTAAATTATGTGCATTGCTATTTATATAAAATATTAGTTCAAATCTTAAGGCATTAGTTATATCCAACCTTGTTATGCCCTCATTTGAATTCGAATGCCATGTACCTTTGCAACCCTAGAAATTCCTTTGACTCACTAATGAGAGTAATATATTAAATTGTTGGTATTAGAATGGTAGAACAATGCTTAGCCATGCTATGTAATATTCTTGAAATCTTGCAAATGGGAAATTATGATTTATTGTAATACCCTGTGTTTATGAAAATTTAGTGGTAATTGAGTTGCCATGTTCTTTTAAAATAAACTAAAATGTGAAAATTAGTTTAGATTAGGTGGATGGTTAGTTTGGATTGGTGCAGAAGCACGAGATCTTGTAAAGTGTATGTTCCACCCTAGTCAATTAAGGACCGACGCTTGTGTTTGTCCAAATCGAGCATTAACCGCATAACCACAAGTCTATATGGGTACGACCTAGCCGACTAACTTATGATAGTCTAGTTTAGGTGCCACCAAGGGAAAGTGGGTGCCGTGGATGGACCGTTATTCACAAATGAGGGACAGGATTTATCAGACTCATATGGCGCAAGAGGGGCTTCTGTTCGGCGCTTAGCCTACTGCGGTGAAACCTCGGGGTGGTATCTAGCTAGATTAGAGTAAGGTAAAGGCTTTGTGATATTTTATCTGGGTCTCATGCCAAAGGAAGCGTGTTGACTTTTAGGATAAATTATTTCTTGTGGGTAAAGTTGTACAACCTCTGCAGAGTGTAAAACTATTCGAATAGCCGTGCCCACGGTCAAGGGCGGGCAAGGAATGCATTCACATGGTAGATTTCTGGTTTTGTTTTAAAAATCAAAAGTTTTGTATTCCGGGAGTGGAGGGAACTCTCGGAAGGGTATCCTGGCGGTTGGAGCCAGAGAGGGTGGATGGAACCCGCAGTTTTAAAACTTGACCAATTGTAATTGGTTGGCTAGTGTTGGTAGTTGGAACCTTCACTAGAAAGTTAATGATAGTTTCTGCTAAAACATTTACTTTATTAACTTGATGCCTTCGAAAATAATTAGTAGTAATTAAAATTTTAAAATGTTGCTTTGTGCAAAAGAACCATATAGCCTTCCTTTGTTAAGCCTTGCATCTATGCATTTTTCCCAAGACTTGCGGAGTACTTTATGTACTCACATGCTACACTTAAAATAAACCTCAGAGGAACATGAAGCTCAAGAAGGTGATTACAACCATCGCTTGTGCGTGGTCGTGACGGATTCTTCCCGAGGACTAGGTCGCGCTTCCCCTCACCAATCGCTCGTGGCATATTGATGGGTCCGCTTGAGTTTTCTTTGCTTCCGCTGTGTTTGGATTGTGCGAGGTCTTGAAACCTCATTTGTAATAATGAGACACGTGGTCGATACTCTTTATAATTGTAATAAATGCGTTGTTGGTCATGAATCATTTCTGTTTAACTGTGTGCACTAGCTGTGATCTGGGACTAGTGCAGTAATACACAGAGGGTCCGGGTTTGTAATCCGGGGTCCCGACAACCTCCCTCACCGTCTTGGGCGGCTCCATACCCAGGATGGCCTCAACTTTATCTGGATACGAGGAAGCCAAGTAATTTGCCCGCCTGGACGCCGAAGACGCATTTGTCGGGGTTGAGCTTGATGCCGGCCTTCCTGAGGTTGTCGAAGGTCTCCTGAAGGTCCCGGCCATGCAGAGCGAGCTGCCGGGTTTTGACTACCACGTCGTCGACGTAGGCTTTCACGTTCCTCCCGAGTTGGGCAGCGAGGGCAAGTGCGATGAGGCGGGTAAAGGTAGCGCCTGCGTTCTTTAAACCGAAGGGCATCCTGACAAAGCAGAAGGTCCCAATTGGTGTGATGAAACTGGTCTTGTCCTCGTCATCTTCGGCCATGTATACTTGATGGTAGCCAGAGTAAGCATCCAAGAAACTCATTAGCTCGCATCCGGCGGTAGCGTCGACCAGTTGGTCGATGCGTGGCAAGGGGTAATTGTCTTTTGGGCATGCCTTGTTGAGCGCCGTGAAGTCGATGCACATACGCCAGGCCCCGCTGGCCTTTTTGACCAAGACGGGATTGGCGAGCCACTCTGGGTGATGGACCTCGCGAATGACTCCAGCCCGGAGGAGCTTCGCCACCTCCACCTTGGCCGCCTGCTACCGATCCATGGACATACGGTGAAGCTTCTGCTTGACCGGCTTGGCGTCAGGGCGGACCACCAAGCGATGCTCGATCACAGCGCGGTCTACGCCCTTAATGTCCTCCGGCGACCATGCAAAAATATCGGCGTTGTTCTGAAGCACTCGGAGTAGGTCCCGCTCGACCTCCGCAGGGAGCCCTTCGCCAATTGACACAAACTGCCCTTCCGCCTGGAGCGACACCTTTTTGACTTCACCTTCGGGCTGAGGCTTAGGCGTCCATCCCGGAGCGGAGGGCGTGTCGCTGAGCATGTCTGGGAGGACGTGCACCGGGCGTTGCAAGTCCCAGCTGCTGGCTTCGACGCGTCTGGCGAGGTCCTGGTCGCCGAAGACAGTGATCACACCCTCTTGGCCTGGGAGCTTCATACATAAGAAGGTGTGGTGTGGGATCGCCTCGAGGGAGTTGATGGCGGGCCGTCCCATTATGACGTTATAAGGGTGCGGGATGTCTATGACGTCGAAGATAACGTGCGCGCTTCGGGCGTTTTCCCCCTGGCGGAATGTAACTGGAAGGGACACTTGTCCTATGGCCTCCAGCGGTTGGCCTCCGAAGCCTTGAAGTAGAGCTCCTGGCTGCTCTAAGCGGCTTCAGGGGATTCCCATACGGGCGAGGGCCCCGCGAACAGGATGTTCGCAGAGCTCCCCCCGTCGACAAGGATGCGCCTGACGTCGTGGCCTGCGATGTGGGCCTGGACGACTAGAGGGTCTTGGTGAGGGAACTCCACGCCCCTGGCGTCATCCAGGGTAAAGGTGATGTTGCGGGGCACCCACGGCCGTGACCGCTCAAGGGGCCCTCGATAAGGAGCCTCGTATAACGCTGATGGTGCGGTGCCGCGACGCCTTCTTTGGCGAGGCTCGCAGGGGTCACCTCTGGGCTGCCGCCATGGACTTCGGCAGGGCACGAGGTGAGGCCCGAGATTCGCCATCACCCGCCGCGGTTCCATGATCGCGGTGCACGCCTGCGTAGAGTGATCGCCGTAACCATGCACCTCGCACCACTGGCCGTAATCCCGCTCTTGCTCGCGGGCCGCTCGTCCCGACCGTCCGCCTTCACATATCCGCCCTCTTTCCACGATATGGGGCGGACTCGAAGGACGCCCCGATGCCGGGGACATGGCGGGCCTTTTGTGGTCTGCGCACAGACGCCGGGCTTGCGCCGCTCCTTGACGAGCCTTCCGCTCCCGTGGCCGCCGCCTCGGAGTGTCCCGGGGTTGTGGATCGCGCCTGCGCCAGTGGAATCATCGCCGCCTCCTCCTCGCATGGCAAGCGTTTCTCTTGGGCGATGTCGGGGCGGGGCGCTGCGTCTCGTGCATCCTCCTCACCGCGCATACCCTCCATTTTGTCGAAGAGCTCGACGATCGTCTTGATAGGCTTGCGCGCTTGTACTCGGCCGGGGCCCGGCGAGGCCCCAATGGCCGCGTTGATGACGGTTGTCTCGTTAACGCCCTTGACTCGCATCGCACCTTCGCGAGGCATTTGAAATAGTCCCGAACCTCTCCGGGTTTCGCTTCACGGCGAAGAGTTGGTCCGCGTCGACCGCCAAAGATAGTTCCCTTGAAAGTTGTTGTGAAGGCGCCGAGATCTGCTCCCACGCGTAGATGGAGTTTGGCTTTATGGTGAAAAACCGAAAGCGCCACCCCTTGCAACGCGAAGGGGAGTCCCTTTGCCTTTGTGGTGTCGTCCCCACCCGCGGCTTCGATTGCGGTTTCATAGACACGCACGAACCCGCAGGGGTCCGAATCGCCTTTATATGGCTTGATGACATTTGGGAATTTGAAGTCTTTGGGCCACGCCACTTGCTGTAATCCTGCCGAAAGCGGGGACCCTGGATCGACGTGTCGCAGCGGCACGCTGGCCGATGCGGGCGCCGCGGTATCCGCTCTTTCCGGCGTGGGCTCGAGCGACCACGGGCACGGCCTGCTGGCTCCGAGCCTCTTGTATGTCTCGAACGGCCCCGCTGGGTCTCCTAGCTCTGTTGGAGCGCTTTGAGGCCGCCGCCAGGCGCTTTCCACCGCCGGCGGGTGGGGCGGCGCGCGCCGGCGGACGGGTCGGCACGGTACGATCGCCTCGCGAGCTCCCGAGCTGCCGATCGCTCCGTTGGCTACCTCCAACCGCCCGATCCAGCGCCGCCGCCGTTGCGGCGAGGGCGGCGAGGTTGGTCGCCGCCGCGTCGGCGGGGTCGGTCGTTGCAGCGCCGGTGACGGGGTAGGTCATCACAGCACCGGTGACGGGGTTGGTCGTCGCAGCGCCGGTGGTGGGGTTGGTCATCGCAGCGCCGATGACGGGGTTGGTCGTCGCAGCGCCGGCGACGGGGCGGCTGTCGCAGCGCCGATGGCGGGCCGATCATCGCAGCGCCGATGACGGGTTGGTCATCGCAATGCCGGCGACGGCCGGCCGCCGCGCGGCGCTAGCGCCGATGTCGCCGACCGCCGCGCCGCGCCGTCACTCGCGCCGCAATGGCCGATGCGCCGCCCCCGTACCCATGCGACGTTCGACCCAGCCGCCTTCTTTCCCCTCGCCGCCGTCGTCGAAGCTTTTCGGTGCCATCCTCCTTCGGATTTCAGCTTGCTCTGTCCCTCCCACGACGGCGCCAAGCTGCTGTGGTTCTGGACCAAACAGAGAGATGTGGTAGTGGAGAGTTGGGAGAGAGTGATCATCCTTCCTCCCCCTAGCTTCCCCTTGGTATATATATATATATTCATACGGGCTGTGCTTTTACAATTGTGCCCTTACATCGGTACCTCCCTATCAGGGGTATTTAAGCCATTACATGTGTCTCATTTTGGGCTCTATGGCCATCTAACAGGCCTGCTGGGTTTAGGTGGGGGCCACCTCTACAACAGCAACACTTTTGAAATGGTTAATGTGTGGTGGTAGTGATGAGGACATCACTTCTTCGGATACATACAACACTCCTCCACTTGACATTCAAGGACCAATCACTAGAGCTCGCGCCCGACAATTGAATTTACAGGTGAACTCGTTCCTAAGTACTTCCTTTTGTTCATTTGAGAATAGATTGCTACCTAATGATTTAATTATGATTAGGAACCATGGAGAGGACTTGGAAGTACTTGGAGAAGGGCTACAAGGCGCACAAGTCCAGCAAGGGCGGTCGAATCATGTTGGAGGTCCAATTCAAGCCGACTTCGAATCCAATTCGGAGTCCAGGACCAGTCCGCACTAAAATGGACGCCCAGATCACATCCGGACTCCGTTTTGGACGTTCTACATATGTATGGAAAGCTGAGAAGACGAGAATTCCAATGGATCTGGTCCCATATCAAAATTCCTTCTGAGTTAACAGGAATCGTCGAAACAAGTGGGCGTTCAGAATCTGTCAGGGTGCTACGCCACCGTCTTTTGGGCCTTTTGGCTTTGTATCATGTTGGAGCCCATTAGGGCGCGTCCAGGGGTTTTGCATGCCCCTAACTCCTTTATATCCAGCCACCACCCCCACCATTAGGGTTGGGTTTTGCTTAGATTAATTCTGTCTTTGAATAGTTTCGTCGTTCATCGTTTTGTGAGACCCCAACTTTCGAGTGCTACATCAATACATCCACAATTCAGTTGTGTTCTTCCTTGTTCTTGCTTGTGTTCTTCGATTCGCAGGCGAGGATTAGCCTTCTTGGCGAGGTCAACCGGGCCGCGCACGGTTGATAACCTGAGGAGACGTGGTGCTGCGATTGCGGGGTTCGGAACGTGTCGTTCGGAAGCCGGATCGATTTGTGTCGCGCCTCCACCAAATCGAACGTATCCAGAATCTGTTGGAAGATCGGGACCCCGTTCCCATTAGGTAGCATCTTGGGCTCTATGGAGGGCCGGGGTGTTACATTTGGCGATGGCTCCACGATGGAGATAAAAGGCAAAGGGACGATGATGTTGTAATGCAAAAATGGAGATAAGAAGTTGTTGACAAGGATTTGCTATGTACCAAGTCTGTGCAACAACATACTGAGTCTCAGGCAGATGACATAAAGAGGGTGCAGTGTGGTGCTACAAGATGAGTTCTTGCGTGTGTATGACAAGAATAAAGATTTGTTGAAGAAGGTAAAAAGATCTCCAAATCGATTGTACAAGATTTCTTTGAAAACTTGTAGATCGATTTGTCTGAAGAGCAGCATGGAGGTGACAGGAAGTGGCAGGACCCAGGGGCAAGACAGAGTAGGCGTAGCTGAGGGCAGCCAAGCAGGGCATGTAGAAGGCCAAGATGGCGGGACCCAAGCGCGTCACATGTAGTTAGCACGGGGAGAAGGGCATGTCTATGGACTCCACGCACGTAGATGGCAGCAAGCCACATGACCACGCACATGCAGGCGTGCATGAAGGGAGCAGTGGCTCCAGAGGCACATGCGACGCACATGCAGGTGTGGCTAACACAGGAAGTCAAGGTGATGGAAAAAGTGCACAAGGTCTAAGAGAAATAATTGGAGTACAGGTTGGTGTAGTCTTTTGTAGTTTTGTAGAGGGAACACAGGAAACATTAGAGATAGATGTTAGGGGCGGTGTAGCCTCAACTAAGATATACGTGGAAAAGCGGGCAGACTTGGTCCAAGAAAGAAGAGTGGGAGGCTTAGGTAAAGGCGAAGCCAAGGTGGCTGTGGGAGCAGGTGCTCCAACTCAGGCAGGCATGCAAGGAAGGATGGGATTAGTCCAGGTAGGAGACGTGGCAAGCGTCGGATTGTGCGAGGCTCAGGATGGAGCAAGTGCAGGTGGTAGGGTGGTGACGGCTCAGGCGCATGGGAGTGTAGGGAAAAGGAAGAAGCGGAAGCAAGAGAGAAGATCAGCATGATCAAGATTAAGGAGGTAATTGTTCGAGTTAGTAATTTTGTTTAGTCATATTCGAGTCAGTTTTGTTGTATTATATGTGTTCGAGTCATGTACAAATTTGTTTCCGCGTAGAGTCAATTTTCGAGTCCATCTCAGAGTCATAGTTGTCTCTGTGTCGTAGTCATAGAGTTGGGTATAAAAGGTAGAGCAATATAACGAGAGGGGAATGAAGTGATCGATGTGATCGAACGAGAGGGAGAGAAATAAAGAAGAGAAGAAGGAGTGGTTCTGGCTCTGGGAAATTGGAGGTGTTTGTAAAGTTGAAGACATGGTCGTAAATACTTTACGACCACGGCGATCAAGTTTTCAACGTGGTCGTAATCGAGTTACGACTACTGTGATCAAATCTACTACGTGGTCGAAGGAGTAGGGTCTACAGTCAAAGTCTTGAGTTCTCGTAAACCGGAGTGGTCGTAGCTCGGTTATGAGAATGTTCAGCGCAATGTGAATGTGGTCGTAACTCTCATCAGTAGAAGTTACATGTACGTAGCGTGGTCGGAGCAAACACAAGTGATTGTAACTACTCTGTGTGTGGTCGTAACTTTTACGTGGTCGTAGCCATCTGTGAAGTGGTTATAAATCGACTTAGCATGGTCGTAACAACTGCAGAGTAGTCGAAGCGCAACAATTAGTGTTAAAACAATGTAAACATCATTAGGGAAGCCAACTTTTACACTCAAAAATTTAAATTTAAACAAATTTAACCGATATGTTTTTTCCAGCTCCCACTGAGAAATCTGGTTCACGCCAGTAGCCGACCGGATTTTTAACCCTGGTCCTAACAGCTGGTTTCTTCCATATATGCAGTGGCAGAGACAACTGATGGTCGGAGCCTAAGCAGAGCTAACCACCGTGCGGAAGCCCAGGCAAAACCAGCCGCTGTGCGGTGGGAGACGATCATGAGTTTAACGGAGTTGCTTACCGGCGAGCCCGGGCAGCTACTGAGGGTCGTCAGAAGGTGGCTCAGCCTATGCATATATGGCGGCTTACGATCACGCTTCGTGGCGGAGCATCGCTATCCAAAGCCAAAAAGGACCAAGACGCATGCACACAACACTCGGATTATCCAACGCAAAATTGAAACGCCCCATTTTCAAACGAGAGAAACTTCCACCCATCGATTGCCGATCGATCGTGTCTTGGCGGCGCCAAGCACAAAGCGTCCTACTTACGCATGCAAACGAATTTTAAACCTAGCTCGTGGACTCGTTAACCAACACTTGGTTGTCTCCGGGAAACCAAAAGCAGAAGAGTATCCGGTACAAAACAAGCACAAGAGAACACGGCTTGGATCATCTTGGAAGCAAAATCAAAACCAGATTAAACAACATTAGCAAGCCGCCCCCAACACAACTACCACCACCTTTTTTCAAATCTCCAGAGTGCAAACCATTGGCGCCTCCCCCGATCAACACATGGAAAAAAATACCCATTTTACCCCTCGCCACGGCTTCTTCAAAACCAACCCCCCTGGTGTGCTTCTCGTCGCACTTCGACACATCACACCACCACAGAAAGAAGCTAGCCAACACACCGCACTGAGCTACAACAGATGGCACAGCAGGATCTCGAGTCCCTCTCCGGCGGCGGTGGCGGCCGTGATTCGATGGTGGCGCTTGAGTGTGCGATCTCGGACTCGGACACCGAGGAAGAATGCGGCACGGATGCAAATGACCCGTACGCCCCTGCGGAGTCGCTGCGGCTCCGGATCGGGGAGGACATCGACTGGAGCGACGTCGAGGCGGTGCTGGAGCGGCACGACTCCACCAAGGGCGCCGCCAACCCCAAGTCGGCCGCGCGCAAGAGCGCCGCGGCGGCGAGGAGCTCGTGCGCCGCGGCCGGGGCGCCAAAGGCGGTGGCCGTGGTCATCGGCGGCCTGCCCGCGGCGGGCAAGGCCGCGCGTGAGAACCGACGCCGCCGCTCGTGCAGGCTCGGCCGCGCGAGGGTGTTCGCCAGGGAGGCCGTGGAGGCGGAGCCGGGGTCGCCCAAGGTGTCCTGCCTCGGCGGCGTCCGGTCGCAGCCGGAGCTGGAGCCCGCCGAGGTAGGAAGACGCGGGTGGTGGCCGTGCTGCTGTTGGAATCCATGTAGCTGGAGGCCGAGGGGGAGTGAGGCTAACTAGCATGCACCCAGGTGGCGGAGGCGGAGGTGCAGCCGCCGGTCGTGCACCGCTGGACAATCACGTTCGTTTGCTGCGCAAACTGCACTAGTAGAGAACTCCTAGCTGGTTATGGATTGCATTGTCGGCCACTAGAAATTTTTTAGTCCTTAATTTCTGGTTAACCTCGGGTTTTGTGTACGCAAGCTCATTGCTGACCTGGCTGGTGCCTTTCCCGTACGTAGATCTGCTATGGCGGTATCATTGAGCGGGCCTTTGCCTCTCCATTGTAAGTCTCCAGTTTGTGTTGCGTCCTTCTTTGTCATTTAATCTAGGGCCTCTTTGACTTAGGAATGAAAAAACACAGAAAAAAAAGTACACGCGTGAAACGGATGACTGAAAACATAGGAAAATTGTAAGGATAAAATGCCTTTAAAACCATCTAGAATATGAAAGTGTTCCTATAGAATTCTACTGCGCAATTCCTAAAAACCAAACGGACGAACAATACCCGTTCCATAGGAATGTAGAATCATATATTTCCTTTAAAATTCCTTTGAATCAAAGAGACCCTTAGCACGCCAATTTGCTACATTGCACCCACGACATTTGATAATGGATTTGTGATATGCTGTAAGTTGTAACATCCTGAATTTCAGAGTCTTTTTGAAGTTTTGAAAATAAAATACACCATTTGTATTTTCTGGAATTAATTAAAGCTTAAATGGAATTTTTATGAATTAAAAGGATTTAATATGATTAAATTAAACATTAACATTTGCCAAAAATATTTTATTTGAGTTATTTGTGTCTCAAGGAGTTTATTGGCATTTTTCTAGATTTTTCTGGATTTATTTGCTATTTTCTAGAGTTCAAAAGGATTTAAATGAATTTATGAAAAAGAAAAACCCCAAATTTCCCAAACCGCCAAAGGGCGAAACCCACCACCGCCCAGCCAAAGAGCCGCGCCGCGCTTCTCCGCCGCGCCACGCGTCGCGCATCGCGATCGCGCGCGCTCCGCTTGACCTCCGATGCGCGCCACGCGCCGCCCATCCACCGAGCCGCCGCGCCGCGACGCCATCTCGGTCGCGCCGCGCCGCGCCGGCCGGCAGTGGGGCCCACTGCCGTGGCCTTCGTTTCCGATCGGGACTCCGCTCGAGTCCGGCTCGCGTCCGCCGTCGCCGCCGTCCGTGCCCGTTTCGAACTCCTCCGCCGTCTTCCATCCGGACACCTCGGTGTCCGTGTATTTAAGGGGGGCCGACCCCGGGCCTCTCCCTCGTCCCGAGCCGCCGCCGCTCATCGCCGCCGTGCGCTGCCTCGTCGCGCCGGCCGCCGCCGGGTTCGCTGTCGTCGCTCGCGCCTTCGTCGCCGGAGCTCGCCGCCGATGAGTCCCGCCGCCACCATGGCCACCGCCGCCGACTCCCGCCGCCGTTCCAAACTCGCAGAACCAGCCGCCGCCGCCGCCGCCATCGCCGCGCGACGCGCCGCGCCTCGCCGCCGCCTCGGCGCACCGCGCCCCCTCGGTCCCGCGCGCCCGCGTCACACCGCTGATGCGCCGCAGCCGCCGCCGCTTTCCTCGCGCTTGGTCCGCCGTGAGCCGAAGTCGCCGTCTGCGGGCCCACTCGCCACCGCACCCGTGAACCGCCACGCCGACCATGCCGTGTCGGCCGGCCGAGTCAGCGCCACCGCAGCCCTAGAGTCCACGTGGCTTGCCATGTGGCTGTCACCTCAGCAGCCGAGTCGTCCCAGGTGCCACGTCAGCCTGCCGCGTGTCTGCCCCGTCACCCTCCCACGTCAGCCAATCGTGCACACGAGTCCTGCCACGTGGTCGCCCCGTCAGCCCCGCCGTTTGCGTCAGCAGCCCGTCGCCCGCACTGTTCCGTGCGCCGCGTTCACCGTAGACCCATCTCACCGTGCACCCGGTCCACAGCACAGTGCCTTTTCCAATTTCCCCGAATTTCTGTAGATTTAATTTTCCAAGAGCCCGTTCTCCCTCATCCTAGCTCCGATTGACCCGATTCTTTTTCCTAAATTCATCTAAAATTGAGCTCTATCTTTTGGTTCATGTTTGAGAATTTTTGGAGTTCATTTGTATTTTATTTGGTTTTATTTTGTCTCTTCGTCTGTTTTCTCTCCCGTTAGATCGCGCGTTCGAAGGAGCAGAAGTTGGATTTGAAGTTGAAGAGCCGTCAACTGAGCAAGGCCAAGGCAAGTCGTGTCCTTTGATCATGTTGAACCTAGTTTGCAATCTATTATTTAATTATTTTGTTTTAAATTATCTTGCATCGCTATTTTTATTCAAACCCTTGTATTGGTAGTTATCGTCCCAATTGGTTATTTTCCCTCCTTGATATTTTGGAATACCTTGATGCCATTGTCACCTTAGGTTGGGAATTTAATTAGTGATGCTATGTTATTTGTCACATTGGGTTGGTACGATTAGAATGCTTAGCCTTGCTTATTTTGCGAAAGGGTTCATCATCACATGTGATTAATTAATTTGACTTAATGAGATATTGAATTGTGGTTGGTGCCACGATGAATCGTGGTTGGTGCCATCTGTTATAAAATTTGTGCCGTGACGTTGGTGCGTCATTGGCGGTGGTTATACAAAATTGGTTTTCACTCGGGCGAATGATCGTGCAGTAAAGGGGGAAGTGTGGATTCACTTCGTGGGATGTGGAAGTCTCGCCCGGGTACACTTAAGGACTTAACTTTGTGCGCCATTGATTTGAGTCTTACCGTGCAAACCACATGTCTGGTATGGGACAGACCTGGCTGATTAATTTGGGATGTTTCAATTTCAATCTCGCTGGGATGAACATGGTTGCTGATTTCCATGAGGCGCAAGGGGGGGGTGTGATGCGAAACCCTAGCGGGCGGGATTGGGTTGGAATTGAACATTGTAAAGGCCTTGTTGTGATTTCCTTAGCGCGAGGCTAATCGCATTGTGTGGGTACAGTTGTGCAACCTCTGCAGAGTGTAAAACTATTCGAATAGCCGCGTCCTCGGTCATGGACAATGCTCGGTGATTTCACACGAGGTATAGTTACTCTTGGAAAAATTTGTAGATGGTCAGTGGATGGTTAATTCACTGTTGGTTTAACTTGTGGATGGGAGGTCCATGAGTGGTTGGTTTAGCTTGTGGATGGGAGATTCATAAGTGGTTACTTCAATTCCTTTGATTATTATTTATTATTGTTTTACGTCAAATGCGCCTTCAATCTATTTATTGTAATTTCAAATGCCGTTTTATGCAAATTAACCCTTTCAGCCTTCCATTGGTAAGCCTTGCATACTATATTGTATCATTTGTTACAAACGACTTGCTGAGTACCAATGTACTCACGGCTTTACGCCTATGTTGCTCAGTTGAGGATGAGGAGTACTACCATCAGAAGGTTCCAGGAGGGGAGTACTTCAACGACTACGCGCTCTAGGCTTCGCTCCCACTCGATTGCCGTGGGCATGTCGATTGGCCACTACGCTTTATTTTGGACTTTCATTGCTATTTTTTAAGCCCCTAAGGCTATTGAGATTGTAAGCTTGACCATAAGGTCTCACTTTTGGATTTTGATTAATAATTTGAGTTTTCCTTATTTAATATCGTGATTGTGGTGATGATTACCTCTATGTTTGAGTGTGTGCACTAGCGTGATCCTGGACTAGTGCAGTATACACAAAGAGTCCGGATTTGCATATTCGGGTCTCGACATAGATGGTATCAGAGCTGTATCGACTGTAGGACGAAGCCTTGGTTAGAATGGTCGTTTTAGCCAATTTCAAAATCTACTTTCTAAATCAAATCAACAAAATGAATATCTAGTGATCCTCTATCCTTATCTTATTCTTAGGATTCTTAATCCTCGCCTTTTCGGGAATATTATTTTTGAAAATCAAGTTAACTTCTTATCTCTACAATATCCAGAGATGTCTCGAGTGTCCCAAGATCAAAAAGGAGGTCGACCCAGAATTCTTCAAGCGTTGCTGTGAAGATTGGATCAAGGAAGCACTCAAGATGTTCCAAGACAAGATCGAAGACTGCCGTGAAGATCGAGAGCCATTAGATTAAAACCCTGCCATAGTTTTAGCATCGTGTAGATCGTCTTGCTTCTTATTTGCCGTTGGGTGTGATGTGAGCTGCAGTTTTGCTTCTAGCATTATGATGCAGTCATGTCAAAATCTTTTTGTGGAGTTTATCGCTTCTTTTGTTAGCCTTTCCGGCTAAGTGTTTGCTTAGTTTAGGATTGCCATTAGTTATTCCCCTTAGACGAGTTTACCGCTTACCCTTGCTTTTCCCTCTTACCTATTGAGCCTTCCGAAGTCAGTTCTCAGCAAATGGTCTTTCTTTTAGAGCAGAGCAGAAATGGTTGAAACCAGCGACACTGAGGTTGTGGTCGGTAAGTTCCTAGTCCATTCAAAGATCCGCCACGCTTTTATTTGATTCTCGAGCTTCCCATTCAATTGTTTCTCGGAGTTTTGCCTTAAAGCATCAGTTGAAAATTGTTACTCTGGGATCTATTCATTTGATCCAATCCCCCGGTGCAGAGTTGAGCACCAACCTAGGCTGTCCCGGAGTTCAGATAGACATCCAGGAGTTGAGTTCAGAGCGACTTGATTATCTTGGATATCCACCCTAGATGTGATCTTGGGTATGGATTGGCTCAAGAAGCACCAGTGCGATTCAGATGTGGGAGCAGAGCGGTGACCTTGACCACTCCGATGGGAAGAAAGTGCAGTTCTCGGCTAGCATGAATCAGCCAGAGCAGGTAATGGTTTGTCAGATCAAGGGAATTCAGTTGGAGGATGTGCCGATTGTCAGGGAGTACCCCGATGTGTTTCCAGATGACCTTCCAGGGATGCCACCAAAACGAGAAGTTGAGTTTCTGATCGAGTTGGTACCCGGTACCTCTCCGATTTCCAAAAGACCCTACGGATGCCAAAGAAATGAGTTAGCGAACTCAAGAAGCGGTCGAGAGCTTTTGGACAAAGGTTATGTCAGGCCCAGTTCATCCCCGTGGGGAGCGCCAGTCTTGTTTGTGAAAAAGAAGGATGGCAGCCAGCGCATGTGCGTGGACTACCGAGCACTTAATGAGGTCACCATCAAGAACAAGTACCGTTGCCGGGGATCGATGACTTGTTTGATCAGCTCGGGGAGCAGGAGTTTTCTCAAGATTGACTTGAGGTCGTTACCATCGATGAGGATTCGACAGGAGGACATACCTAAGACAACATTTTTGACTCGTTACGGATTGTACGAGTTCACAGTGATGTCTTTTGGTTTGACCATGCTCCAGCCTATTTTATGTACCTGATGAATAAGGTGTTCATGGAGTATTTGGATAAGTTTGTCGTTGTGTTCATTGACGACATTCTGATCTACTCCAAGGATGAGAGAGAGCATGAGGAACACCTGAGAATGGTATTGCAGAAATTAAGGGACCATCAGTTGTATGCCAAGTTTAGCAAATGTGAGTTTTGGATGAAGGAAGTCGCCTTCCTAGGCCATGTGATGTCCGCAGAGGGAGTTGCTGTTGATCCCGGAAAGGTCAAGGATGTTTTGGATTGGCAGTCACCTTCTTCGGTGACTCAGATCAGGAGTTTTCTGGGTATGGCTGGTTATTACCGTCGTTTCATCGAGGGATTTTCCAGTGTAGCCAAGCCACTTACCCAATTGCTCAAAAAGGAAAAGAAATATGTTTGGACGCCCGAGTGCGAGAAAAGCTTTCAGAAGTTGAAGGAGAGTTTGATCACAGCCCCAGTGCTAGTATTGCCAGATTTAAACAAGGATTTTGAGATTTATTGCGATGCCTCACGCAAGGGTTTGGGTTGTGTACTGATGCAGGAAAAGAGAGTGGTAGCGTATGCCTCACGTCAGTTGAGACCGCATGAGGAGAATTACCCTACCCATGACTTAGAACTAGCAGCCGTAGTGCATGCTTTGAAAATTTGGAGGCACTATCTCTTGGGTAATAGATGTGAGATTTACACGGATCACAAGAGCTTGAAATACATCTTTACCCAGTCCGAGCTTAACCTCAGGCAGAGGAGGTGGTTGGAGTTGATAAAGGATTATGATGTCGGAATCCATTATCACCAAGGGAAGGCCAATGTAGTCGCAGATGCTCTGAGCAGAAAGGTTTATTGTAATTCAGTGATGGTTCAGGAGAGTCAGCCAGCTTTGCATGAGGAATTCCAAAGGCTCAGTTTGGAATTGGTTGAGGAAGGATTTTTGGCGGCAATGGAGTTGCAAGGAAGCTCATGAGTCGCTGTACTCGATACACCCTGGCAGTACCAAGATGTACCAGGACATTAAAGAAAAATATTGGTGGCTGAACATGAAGCGTGAGATCGCTGAGTATGTGGCACTTTGTGATGTCTGTCAGAGAGTTAAGGCAGAGCATCAGAGGCCAGCAGGTTTGCTTCAGCCGTTGAAAATCCCTGAGTGGAAATGGGAAGAGATTGGTATGGACTTCATAGTCGGTCTGCCTAAGACCAAAGAGGGCTATGATTCGATTTGGGTCATCGTGGATCAATTGACCAAGGTTGCTCACTTCATTCCAGTGAAGACAACCTACCCCGGTGACATATTGGCAGAGCTGTATATGTCGAGGATCGTCAGTTTGCATGGAGTGCCCAAGAAAATAGTGTCAGATCGAGGGTCCCAGTGCACTTCTCGGTTTTGGGGTAGTTTCCATGAGGCTATGGGAACGCACCTGAATTTCAGTACCGCATACCATCCCCAGACGGATGGTCAGACAGAGCGAGTCAATCAAATTCTGGAGGATATGTTGAGAGCATGTGTGCTAGATTATGGACCTAAATGGGACAGCTGTTTGCCTTTTGCAGAGTTTTCCTACAACAATAGTTATCAGGCAAGTTTGCAGATGTCACCATTTGAAGCCCTCTATGGCAGGAAATGCAGGACCCCTCTCAACTGGAAAGAGACAGGGGAAGGTCAGGTGTTTGGTCCAGATTGTTTAAAAGAGGCTGAGGACAAGGTCCGTTTGATTCAGAGAGGTTGAGAACCGCCTGGCCAGCAAAAGAGCTACGCGGATACCGGCGCCGAGAGCCGAGTTTTGAGCCGATGATTTTGTGTATCTCGTGATCACACCATTCAAAGGTGTGAAGAGGTTTCAGCAAAAGGGAAGCTTGCACCAAGGTATGTCGGTTCGTTCGCACTCAAACGCAGGGAGAGGTTGCTTATCAATTGGAGCTACTGCGTCCTTGATGGGGTACATGATGTTTTCCATGTGTCCCAAACAAGAAGTGTTTGAGAGTGCCAGAGGAGGTCAGACTGCAGTTGAGGCAATTGATCTTCGGAAGATCTGTCCTACAAAGAGCGTCCGTCAAGATTTTGGACGTGTCGAGCGAGTCACCCAGAACAAAGTTGTTCGCTTTTGCAAAGTTCAGTGGAGCAACCACTCCGAGGAGGAAGCCACTTGGGAGCGCGAAGAGGATCTCAAGGCAGAGTTTCCAACCTATTCTAGTAGTGAGCCTGATCTCGGGTCGAGATCTCGTTAAGGGGTAAGGTTTGTAACATCCCGAATTTGAGTCTTTTTGAAGTTTTCAAAATAAAATACACCATTTGTATTTTCTGGAATTAATTAAAGCTTAAATGTAATTTTTATGAATTAAAAGGATTTAATATGATTAAATTAAACATTAACATTTGCCAAAAATATTTTATTTGAGTTATTTGTGTCTCAAGGAGTTTATTGGTATTTTTCTAGATTTTTCTGGATTTATTTGCTATTTTCTAGAGTTCAAAAGGATTTAAATGAATTTATGAAAAGAAAAACCCCAAATTTCCCAAACCGGCGGTGGGCGAAACCCACCAATGCCCACCCAAGAAAGCCGCGCCGCGCTCCGCTCGCGCCACGCGTCGCGCATCCGCGATCGCGCCGCTCCGCCTTGACCCCTCCGATGCGCGCCACGCGCCGCCCATCCACCGAGCCGCCGCGCCAAGACGCCATCTCGGCGCCGCTGCGCCAGTACCGCCGCAGTGGGGCCCACTGCCGTGGCGCCGTTCCGATCGGGACTCGCCGAGTCCGGCTCGCGTCGCCGTCGCCGCCTTCGCGTTTGCCTCGGCGTCGTGCTCGTTTCGAACTCCTCCGCTGTCTTCCATCCGGACACCTCGGTGTCCGTGTATTTAGGGGCCGACCGGCCCTCTCCTCGCCCCGAAGCCGCCGCCTCGCCGCCGCCATCGCCGCCGCGCGCTGCCTCTCGTCGCGCCGCCGCCGCCGGGTTCGCTGCCGCCGCTCGCGCTTTCGTCGCGGAGCTCGGCGCGGTGAGTCCGCCGCCATCGCGGTCACCGCCGCCGAGACCCGCCGCCGCCCGCCATCGCCATGACGCGCCGCGCCTCGCCGTCGCCTCGCCGCACCGCGCGCTTCTAGGTCCTCGCGCCGCGCGTCACATCGCGACGCCGACCAGCCGCGCCGCCTTCCTCGCGCTCGTCCGCCGTGGCCGAAGCGCGCCGCGGCGGCCCACTCGCCACCGTGCACCGCGTGAACCGCCACGCCGGCCATGCCGTGTCGGCCGGCCGAGCCGGCGCCACCGCAGCCCTAGAGTCCACGTGGCTTGCCACGTGGCTGCCACCTCGCCACCGAAGTCGCCCCAGTGCCACGTCGGCCACCACGCCGGCTGCTGCGTGTCCGCCCGCCACCCTCCCACGCCGACCAATCGTGCACACGAGTCACGCCACGTGGTCGCCTCGTCGCCCCGCCGCTTGCGCGGCAAGAGTCGCCGCCGCACTGCTCCTGCGTGCGCGCGTTCACCGTAGACCCATCTCACCGTGCACCCGGTCCACAGCACAGTGTCTTTTCCAATTTCCCCGAATTTCTGTAGATTTAATTTTCCAAGAGCCCGTTCTCCCTCATCCTAGCTCCGATTGACCCGATTCTTTTTCCTAAATTCATCTAAAATTGAGCTCTATCTTTTGGTTCATGTTTGAGAATTTTTGGAGTTCATTTGTATTTTATTTGGTTTTATTTTGTCTCTTCGTCTGTTTTCTCTCCCGTTAGATCGCGTGTTCGACGGAGCAGAAGTTGGATTTGAAGTTCAAGAGCCATCAACTGGGCAAGGCCAAGGCAAGTCATGTCCTTTGATCATGTTGAACCTAGTTTGCAATCTATTATTTAATTATTTTGTTTTAAATTATCTTGCATCGCTATTTTTATTCAAACCCTTGTATTGGTAGTTATCGTCCCAATTGGTTATTTTCCCTCCTTGATATTTTGGAATACCTTGATGCCATTGTCACCTTAGGTTGGGAATTTAATTAGTGATGCTATGTTATTTGTCACATTGGGTTGGTACGATTAGAATGCTTAGCCTTGCTTATTTTGCGAAAGGGTTCATCATCACATGTGATTAATTAATTTGACTTAATGAGATATTGAATTGTGGTTGGTGCCACGATGAATCGTGGTTGGTGCCACTGTTATAAAATTTGTGCCGTGACGTTGGTGCGTCATTGGCGGTGGTTATACAAAATTGGTTTTCACTCGGGCGAATGATCGTGCGATAAGGGGAAGTGTGGATTCACTTCGTGGGATGTGGAAGTCTCGCCCGGTACACTTAAGGACTTAACTTTGTGCGCCATTGATCCGAGTCTTACATCTGCAAACCACATGTCGGTATGGGACAGACTGGTGATTAATTTGGGATGTTTCAATTTCAATCTCATTGGGATGAACATGGTTGCTGATTTCCATGAGGCGCAAGGGGTGTGATGAAACCCTAGCGGGCGGGATTGGGTTGGAATTGAACATTGTAAAGGCCTTGTTGTGATTTCCTTAGCGAGGCTAATCGCATCGTGTGGGTACAGTTGTGCAACCTCTGCGAGTGTAAAACTATTCGAATAGCCGCGTCCTCGGTCATGGACAATGCTCGGTGATTTCACACGAGGTATAGTTACTCTTGGAAAAATTTGTAGATGGTCAGTGGATGGTTAATTCACTGTTGGTTTAACTTGTGGATGGGAGGTCCATGAGTGGTTGGTTTAGCTTATGGATGGGAGATTCATAAGTGGTTACTTCAATTCCTTTGATTATTATTTATTATTGTTTTACGTCAAATGCGCCTTCAATCTATTTATTGTAATTTCAAATGCCGTTTTATGCAAATTAACCCTTTCAGCCTTCCATTGGTAAGCCTTGCATACTATATTGCATCATTTGTTACAAACGACTTGCTGAGTACCAATGTACTCACGGCTTTACGCCTATGTTGCTCAGTTGAGGATGAGGAGTACTACCAGCAGAAGGTTCCAGGAGGTGAGTACTTCGACGACTACGCGTTCTAGGCTTCGCTCCCCACTCGATTGCCCGTGGGCATGTCGATTGGCCACTACGTTTTATTTTGGACTTTCCGCTGCTATTTTTTTAAGCCCCTAAGGCTATTGAGATTGTAAGCTTGACCATAAGATCTCACTTTTGGATTTTGATTAATAATTTGAGTTTTCCTTATTTAATATCGTGATTGTGGTGATGATTACCTCTATGTTTGACTGTGTGCACTAGCGTGATCCTGGACTAGTGCAGTATACACAGAGAGTCCGGATTTGCATATTCGGGTCTCGACATAAGTTCACATCAGAGGTGCCCAAATGGGCGGTACGGTTCGGTATGGCACGGACCCGTGTAGACACGGCCCATTAATTCTATCAACTTAAACGGGCAGTGCCATGCCAGCCCGTGGGCTCGGCCGTAGGCCTAGGCACAGCCCACAGAGTGCACAGGCTATGCTGACCTAGGCCTATTTGGCCTAACTGGCCGTGTCTAATGGGCTAATCATGCCTAACGGAATGCTATCGTGTCTAATAGACCGTGCCTAATGGCTAAACATATTGCTTTCATGCCTACATAGGCTGTGCCCATGCTGGCCGTGCTTGGCCTGGTGCTATTCGTGTCGTGCTGGGCTGATACGATGGGCCAGGGTGTCAACCCAAGCATGGCCTGACATGATTCAATGGTGGACTGTGTCGTACTTGTACTAACCCAATAGTGACATGCTTTGGACCGGCCTGGCAGGCACAACCAATTTAGCCAATCCAACAATGGGAGTGAGGGACTCATGCCTCGTTGAGTAAGTAGAGTGTCAGGATAATTGGACTAGGAGCAGAGTCAATGCCTGCTGTATCGTGTCGTGGGCGGTCAAGGCGGACTAATAATGTATAGCTGTGATCAACTCGGCTTATGGCTTCTGGCTTATTTTTCACTATTCATAAATTTCGTCTTTTTCTGAACTTTTAGCTTTTTGTTGAGCTTTTTTGCCGGTTCTTTTTTTTCCCGTATTTGTTTGTATTATACATAATGGGCTAACATATTTTTTATATTTTTAAATTTTTTTTAAATTTAATTATGCGAAATAAGTCTCTGTCAGCTACAGTGCTTTTTTCAGCCAGCTACAGTGTTTTCAGCCATAAGCCATGAGCTTTTAAGCCGAGTTGATCACCACCTATTAGTCGATCATCCTACCGAGCAATGGAAAAAATATTCAATCACGTGGAAAGAGAGCATTTAATAAACTCTACAGGAGAACACGGCACGGCAGCACTTTCTGGACATTCTTTGTAAACAACCTGTCAAAATTCAATTTAATCTGTTGCAACTTGCAATAATATATTGCAATGACAACCAAATGCAATTGAAAGTAATCTCAGTACTTTGCATCACTAGTATAGTGTCCGTGCTAACGCCACAGCGGCATTTTAGGGATGCACACGAAATCAACCAAACGAATTTTTGAATGGCCATACATGTTTTGTTCCCTGCTTTCAAAGCCAATATACCACCAATATATTCTTCCCAACCAGCAAGCTACGAAGAAATGAGGGCCTAGTTTGATTTTCTTTCCTTTCAGGCATCTCCACTTTTAGCAACTGTTGAAGACAAGAAGCAATTGTGCTTGCTCTTATAGGTTTACACATCACAATATCAAATGTGGATCCATATTTGTCCTTGTCAGCTTCAGACGTGACCAAAAGAATTAACTTGGGCAACTCATGTACCCGACCATTCTTCTTGGGCTCATGTAGACGATTCAATAACAGAATATCTGTCTCGGGCCTCCAGATGTCATTCTCAATAAAAAGCATGGACAGTTTTTCTCTACAAGAACATAAGGTAGATAGAGATAGGAGAATCAGTAGGTAGCCAAGAAGAATGTACAATACATGAATGTAAAGTATTTAGTTATTATTGAGGCATCTATTGTGGTCCATCGCAGTCTTATGTTTTCTTGAAAAAAAATTACTAACGACTTGCATTATGGTCCTGGTCCTTTCATTAACTACAATCATTATTTGTCCTTTGTTTCTAACTTTGGTCTCTCCTGTATCAGATGACTGGTTGATGATATAGCTGGTGTATCAGATGACAAGTTCTGTTAGAAATTGAAATTAACTTAACAGAAGACTCACCTGGGCTCTGTTGCACGATTTTCTCCAGAAAAGGCTTGAAGTCCCATACTCATATTATTCACAACTTGAACAAGAATTCCCAACCTGTTAAGGTGATATCTTGTGACAGCACTACGTACGGGTCTCCCATCTACTAAAATGGCCTTCATTCCCTTAAAGGCAGTTGGTAGTGCCTCGGACAAGCTCCTCTTTGGATCACTTGAAGTATCTTTGTATGCGCGCTTCAAGACAGCTGAGAATGTAAATGTACTCCCAATGAAAGGACGGCTAGTGAAACTTATTTGCCCGTCCATAAGTCCAGCTAAACATTTGCTGATGCTTAAACCAATGCCAGTTCCACCATAGTTCCTTGAAGTGGAACTATCAGCCTGCATAAAAGGCATAAAAACACGATCTTGTGCATGTAGTGGGATCCCAACACCTGTGTCTTCAATGCTTATCATCAAGGTCACAAGATCAGAATCATTTTGATTAGATTTTTCACCCTCAAGCTCATCCAAAAGTGACTCTTTATCAGAGAGCAGCAGCTTGAAATATTCCCAACTATTTCATTCGTCTGCAGCTTGAAACCCACTCAAAGTATTGAAGGCACCATTAGATGCAGACTCAACTTTACCATCTTTCCCATTCAAGCTTCCACATTTGAGTTCTCAGCCAAACAGACCCGCACAAATACATGACCGCGTTCTGTGAATTGGGACAATTAATAGTGAACTCAGTACATCTTTTTAATATGTTTGGTAACAGAATGATATACAAAAAACAGCGTTCCAACATTATTTAAAGTTACAAAGTATGCAAACAGCAGTAGAATTCATGGTCAAGAAGCATATCAAATGTCATGATACCAAAAGTTGGGTGCTTACTTTGACTGCATTACCCACCAAATTTGTCAGTATCTGTCGAAATCTCCAAGGATCTCCAATAACAACTTTTGGAACGTCATCACATACAAACACTGCAAGCTGCAGCAATTAGGACCAAGACAACTTATGCAGTTGCAAGACCAAGACTTCTGCATGAACATAACGGAAAGACATTTCATAGTGCAAAAACCTAACAAATGTAATCAAGAATTCGAGCTTAAAACAATCTTTTACTTTATCCTATAATCAAGCCATGAACGATCAAATTCCCAAGCTGTACAAAGATATCGATAATGATGCAACAATTCAAATCATACGCAATAAAAGCGAAGCAATGAAGCCTACCACAATACCAGTTCAAACAAGAACCATTCCTCGGATGAACTCATCTACTTGACTGGATGACAAAGGCAACAAAACTAATCAAACACTAATTCAGACCCTAATAACACATCGCTTAGACTCACCTCCTAACAAATCAATAACCACCCACGGTGGCAAGGCTTCACGAACATAGCATTCAAACGTTCACATAATAATCACATTGCATATGCATAAAAATATGAGACGAGTTAAATAAGACGGAAATTTTCTTGAGAAGCACCACCTGAAAGATACCGAGAAGCTCTTCGCTCGCCAATCTCGAGCCCGCATCCCAATGAGCCAATGACCAGGGCCCATGGCTCCGCCACCGTCGCCGCCACCTCTCGCCTTCCTCCCATCACCGATCCCACCCAAGCCGGAGCGAGCAAAGCCGCTGCGCCGAGCGCCATCCTCCTGGACAGCGGCGGCGGGGAGGCGGGATTGATGTTGCCGTTGGAGTAGTAGTAGGAGTGGTAGGCCGGGTCGGCCCGAGGTCGCCCTCCAAGAACACATCGGCGCCGGCGCCGTGGAGCGCGCCAATGGAGCCCTCGACCGTGGGCTGCGCGAGCCACTGCGAAGAGCTCACCAATGCAGCCACATGCATGTCCGGACCTTGCTTCTCCATAGCGGTTTGCGGTCAGCCACTACATCTTCACCTACCGATTTCAGAGAAATGTTAATTGGATGGAAGATGCAACTATAAACAGTCAAGCTATTTGATTTTGGATGTGTAGTATCGACAAAACATAGTTACTCAAATAATTTAAGAAATTTCTTTTCCATTGTGGCTAGACTGAAATGACAATATGGGTTTTAAACAATTGTAATGTTGGCATTATCAATTTTACGTTGCATAATGTACAGAGATATATCGAATTTGTGAGCACAAGGAAATCTTACAGCATCATCAATAGAAAATGCTTTGGTCCACTTGACAAGGGTACCCGATGCAATGCAGGACATCGCCTCACTGGGAAAGAAAATGTGAATCCAAGTTCTCGAATCTTCCGCTTGATAAGTTAGTACCCTTTTCTTCATCAACAACGAACTTGCCTAATTCAGATGCAATGAAACTAAACAGATCCTAAAAGTGGATAATGAATAACATCAAATCTAAATCTCACATAGTAACTAAATTCAACATATATACTTACGTAAGAGCTCCCGACATCAAATGTGGTGGAATGGTGACTTCTCTGACTCACTGGTTAACAACATGCTTCTCATTGCCACCCACTGCACCTTCAAGACGCGGAAATTTGTTCCTCCTAGGTCCAATCCATAAAACAATCCTTCCTCTCTCTAAATTGAGTATCATAAAAGTAAGCGACCTAATAATTCTAATGGTGTGCAGAGGTTAAACGTAAATTTGCCCATTGAAATCTGCAATCTTCACCATCACCTAACTCAAGCCCGATAAAATACCACATAAATGGATCATACTTTAATGTCATCGACACGATGAGGAGTTGGTATTTCTATTTTGTAATGACCCATACATCCACATCCATGAGTTCAGTCGAATGGTCATCTTATTCTGGTCATTCCATAACAGGCGCCCTTATTTTATTATGCTCAATTATAATATCATATGACCATAGTCTCTGATGTAAGCATCTACAACGATAAAAGCAACATAAACAGCATATTGTTAATTTTTCCTTAATAAGATGACAATGATCACAAGAAATGACATGTTTAAATCATAAAAGTAAGCAGCCTAATAATTCTAATGGTGTGCAGAGGTTAAACGTAAATTTGCCCATTGAAATCTGCAATCTTCACCATCAGCTAACCTGAAGCCCGATAAAATACCACATGAATGGATCATACTTTAATGCTGTCGACACAGTAAGGAGTTGGTATTTCTATTTTGTAATGACCCATACATCCGCATCCATGAGTTCAGTCGAATGGTCATCTTATTCTGGTCATTCCATTAACAGGCGCCCTTATTTTATTATGCTCAATTATAATATCATATGACCATAGTCTCTGATGTAAGCATCTACATCGATAAAATCAACATAAACAGCATATTGTTAATTTTTCCTTAATAAGATGACAATGATCACAAGAAATGACCTGTTTAAAGAGAATGATTTTTCAGACAGCATGAACGAAAAGCTCAATAGGTGCTCCTAGAAATATTTTGTTTTTCTTCTACTGTTATTTAAATAATCAAAAAACAAGAATCAAGAGACCGAGCTTCCTCTGATCACACAAAGCACAAGACGCGAGAACTGCGTATGGACTAACCCAGTGGGGAGCTTATCGACGTAGGAGAGGAGCATTTTGACCCTGCTCCCACCCTCCTTCTCCAGGCCAAATCGCGCAGCAGCGGTGCTGGCGTTGCGCACTTCTCCCGGAGGTCCGCCACCACCTGCCCCGCCATTGCCACCGCGACTGCCGCCATTATCCCAGTTCCCAATAAGCAAATCAAGAAAAGGACCCCGTTCAAAAAAACATAGAAACAAGGACAATTTTGGATTCAAGAACTGAAACAGGAAGGAGAGAACAGCAAGAAAGGTAGGATCTTTGGACTCGATAACCGAAGGGAAAATATTCAAATACCCAAGAAGATTACGAGCTCAAGAAAGGGGAAAGAAACAGTACGATATACGACAGCTCGATCAGGGAAAAAAGGAACTATTTAATTTTAAAACCAACAAAAGAAAGTCAGGATCTTTGGGATTGGAACAACTCAAGGTGGGAAGGCACGTGAAATCTGGCTCCAAGGGCTCATCTTTTCGCAATTGATTGATCAGCTCGGTGGGGAAAAGGCGGGTGGTGCCTCGTGTGTTCTTATGGACTTGTTTTGTTCCTAGCTTTTCGAGAACTGCGCTGGAGCATCTCTGTTGGAGTATAACAATCAGTTAATACAGAGAACCCTTTTCTGCGTAGAAGATAGAGAGAGTTTGTGTATAAAAACCACGCGTACCTCCTCCTTCTCGGCGGCGGCTGCCGCGTCCGGCGCCTCCTTCCGATGCTTCTTCTTCACCTTGCGCCGATTCTTCTTCTGCTTCCTCCTGGTGTCCGCCTCGCCGAGCTCCACCACGGCGTCCTCGTCGACCTCCTCGCTGGAGGACAGCGACAGCAGGTCGGCCAACCCGGGGCGGCCGCCCGCCGCCTCGCGTCGCCACGCCCGCGCGACGATCTCGAGGCTGAGGTCCTCGTTTCCCACCTCCTCGTCCTCGGCGCTGAGGGGGGCCCGGCGCTGTAGAGGAGAGGCGTCGTCGTCCAGGTCCGGGTCGCACGGCGGAGATGGGGGAGGAAGGGGGGAGGCGGAGGGAGGGGAGGCGCGGGGGAGGAGGGGGAGGCGCGGGGAGGCGGAGGGAGCGGAGGAGGCGCGGGGGAGGCGGAGGGAGGGGCAGCGCAGGTCGAGCGGGGGCGCGGGGTGGAAGGGTACTGCAGATCCATCGAAGGATGACCGTCGGATACGGTTGAGTAAGGAGAGAGAATGGAGGAGAGTTAATCTGGTGCGCATATTTTTATGATGGTGTATTTCTGGGTGCATATTGTGGTGTGGACGTAGTTAAGGTTATGACTGTGGAGCAGGTAATTGTTGGGTGGATATAGGATAATTTGAACTGGTGGTTTATTAGTTTAGATTTGAACTTGAACTATCAATCCGGAAATATTGAATAATGCATTATGTATCGCCTTCTGCATGAAAAAACTGAAACCAATCCTCTCAAACCACTCAAAAGTAATACACCAACTCTAACATATCTAAAAGGCTAACTCTAGATGATCTTTTAGGAGTAAATTACAGTTTGCACTAAATTGAACCTAATTGCACAAAACACCAGAGTTAAGCATTCTTTGCACATAACACGGAGTAAATTGTCATTAAGTTGCACATTTTACTGCACTAAACTACAACAGAACCAATGAAACCAAAGCAAAAGGAAAAAAAAGTAATCGTAAGAAAAAAGGAACCATGAAGTGCTGTTTCAGCGGAAGGATATTGCAGAAAAAGATAATCGTGCATGGAAATTATATACCTTCTGTAGAATTCAAAAGACGGCTACAAAAGGAGGTTTCTCACATCCATCCACAGTAAACATGGCATCATTGGCTCACGAAGACCTACTTGAAAGATCTAGAATCATGAACACAGCAATATGGTCCATATCACATAACTCAAACCATAGAATTAAGTAGCAACAGATGATATATTAGTGACAAATTTGTCAAAAAAAAATCAAAAGATAGCCTTTTTCACAACTGTAGTCCAATTTGTTAGAAATAGGCCCATATGAGTGAGACCAATTTCCAATAATTCCAAAACATACATAATTTAGCACTATATTACTAAGACAAAGTGAAGGAAATCAATTTATAAGATGGAGTCCTCGCCACTACTTGAATATAGATAGGGACTTCATGAGGAGGATTTTGGCTAATTACACACATGCACACGCATGCGCGTGCATATTCACATATTTTTGGGTGAAAATCGCATGACTTGCGATGCGCGATCGTGCCGTGACATGCGCGCCACTTAGCATACCAAGTCCATCTTATTTTTACTAAACCATGTATCATCTCTCACATTTTAACTAGTCATAATACTGCTTAAATATTATAATGTGATTTAATGAGATAGTTACTAGTGAGTTAACACTGCTTAATCTAAGATTTGATAAGACAGTTACCAGTGAATAATTCTGTTTAATCGCAGCAGTTACTAGTGAATAACAGTAGTTCCCTTAAAATGGTCTGGAGACGTCCAGGAAAATACGGAGCATTCCACCTCCATTCTTCTTCTACTTTCTTCTCTGCTGATCTGCGCTACTATGTTGTGCGACCGAACCTCGCCGGCCTTTCTTCTCAGCGTGCACATGGAAGGAAGGAGAGTGGCTATCTCCAAACTATTGTCACAGAGAGTACCTGAAGGGGCAGTAATAAGGTTTCTGGCAACGCATTTGCGCGACCACTCATTCACTGCATCATCTACATTCTGCACTGTATCAAGCCTACACTGTTTATTGTTCTTCATCAAACTCAATAGTAAGCCATTCGTGTGTTTGATCGACTTTGATATTATATTTTTTTGCGTATTTTCTAAAGTACAAGGAGTAGTCTGCTATTAGTTATGAGTTTTGCATCACTTGTCTTTTATTGTATTTATCTCTTAGTAAAACTTGGAATTAAAATATTGTCCACATTTCGAACACAATGTGTAATGAAGTGAGGAATATCTTATCATGCATCCCTTGGTATGACAGATACACTGATTGTTATACCTCATATGGATTCTATATTATGTGAATTTTTTTACAGTCCCGTTTGATCCAAGGTGATTATTAGTTCTAACCCAGCGATCATTAGTAACATACGGATGATAAATTATAGGTCTAATAAGAAAATACATTATTTATCTATAACAGATTTATGTTCAACAAAAGTAAAGTCAAAGAGAGGTGAAAATATTACACCTATCAAGAACGCACATGACTCAGCTCGGGCTGAATGCTGTCCAAAACACATAAGAAATAGCTTGAACAGGAAATATGCAGCCATATGTAGATTCAGTGCGCATCTCAATGAACGTGCATCATGAGTTTCTATGAACAGGAAATAATCGTGAGGCTTATAGGAACAACAGACAATTCTACCTCACATCCATGTAATGCATGTCAATGAACTGATTGTCATTACACACCAATTGACATCGCATTGCAAAAGACCAGCAAGGCTGGCCGGCTTCAATCATATTGGTAGGCTGGTCTTATTTTGCAAATGAATTAGCTGCATATATTCTATACATCATATGTAGCTGCCATTAATTTGAACAAATTTTGCCTCCACAGAGAGAAGAATTTTGCTACCCATATTCTACATATGGCCAGAAAGTGCCCCAACACGTCAAACAAATCAGAGCACTTGTATCTGTGGATTTAGTAAAATAGATGGACAAACATGCTCTATGTGTGCAGCAATAGCACGACAATTCCTCCTCTGCATCTCTAGATAATTAGCAAATTGAAACCACAAAAGCCCAAACCGAACGTAGAAATCCAAAGTCCCTACACTATTACAGAAAGGCTAATAGTAGACGCCAAATCACAGACGGTTTTGTGAAACCGTCTGTAATGTACACTATTACAGACGGTTTTAATTTGAAGGCCGTCTGTGGTATTTGTGGCGGAAAAAGGAGTATCACGAGCGGTTCTTCTTGATGAACCGTCGTGATATCGAATATCACGAGCGGTTTTATTAAAACCGCTCAGTGATAAAATTATCACGACGGTTTTTTATAAAACCGTCTTTATGTCGACTATCACAGCCGGTTGTTGTTAAGAACCGTCTGGGAATGTTCACAGACGGTTTTTCACAAGAACCGGCTGTGATGTCCCTTTGTCTGTCATAATCTAGATCAGAGGTTAATATATAAGTACACATTGCTTCTAATAACTTAACTACAGAACTACAGAAGAGGTCACAAATTTAAGGCAAATTTATTAATTTCAATTAGAGGCAAATTTATTACAAAAGTCGCACAGGTAAAGAGTTTCCCAGATTGTATTCTTTTGGGCTTCGTAAGCTTCTTCTTCAACTTGGGGACTTGGAGGATCAACCGCTAAATTCTCGAACGCCGTTAAGATTGCCCTTGTCCTCAGCACTTCCTCGTGCAGCTGGGCAAATGATCGCACATCCATAATGTTGTACAGATAGCATGAAAAGATTCCTCGACCGCTGCCGTTTACTTGATCGGCAAGGCTATCCATCGATCTCGCAATACGTGTAGAGCTTCTTCCGCATTGCGCACATTGTGGAGAAGAACCGTGGTGAGGCTGTTTCCCTTTCTTGAGCGGCGGCGAGACGCCTCCGTCGGCGGGAGGATCAGTCAAGCCGACGGATGCAAGAAAGTCGGGAAGGAGCGCAGGCGGGTGCGGAGAAGTCGCTCCGGATGCAAATTGCTGGCCGCTGTGTAAGGTTCCGCCGAACAATTCGTGATGAGCAGATGAGAGGAAGGAGATGATCACAAGAACGATAGTAGAAGCCATGTTGTATTGTATATTGTATTGTACGTGCGTAGAAGAGACAGATTAGGAGCGCATATTTAACCTTTAGCACAAACGGTTCGTATACCCAAACATTAATGATATAGACGCCGTATAATGATCGAGAGCGTTAATTAGACGATCGAAACACGGCGTTCGCATCGAACACGCGGCGTTACGATGCAAGCTTATCACGCACGGGTTTTATAAAAACCGTCAGGATAATTTATTATCACGAGCGGTTTTTAGTTAAAACCATCTGTGATAATGACTACGGCATTTATTGCGCTGCTCGCACCGCATCGTCTTCATTTCGATCCAGATCTAGCCATCTGCTGCGCACTTTTTCACTCGGAGGAAGCTAGAGCGATTTCAGGCGCTTAATTTGGTGGGAAGAGGCGAGATTGAGCTTTGAATTAAGATTCAGACTTTCTGGTTGTTTGTAGATATGGTTAGTAATGAAATTTATTTATTTTTAATTGCATTACAATTTAGGTGTAAGTAATCCATGAGTGGTTATTGAAGATGGTTAATTAATTTGCAAAATTGTTGGTTATATAATAGCAATTGTGTTTGTAATATGAATTGAGCTAGAAATTAAGTCTCAATATAATAAATGTGGCAGTATATATGTAGTTATAATTAGTTATTCTAGATTTTAATACTAATTGTTGTTATATATGTACGTAACGTAGGACCGAAGTTGGATGTATGCATGAGCCGTGTGAGTGAAGAGTACATTAATGGTGTTTCGCTTTTATAAGAGCCGCAGGAGGATATGTTGAATAAGGGGTGGAATATATGTGCTGTCCATGCATCGATCATGAATTTGAAGATGTTTAAGAACCGAGGGCAAATTGAAGCGCACTTGATTCGGAGGGTTTCAAAAGGATTATACGTGTTGGACCAGTCATGGCGAAGTGAATGATCATATGCGCGGATGACATCGCGGTGAAGTGAATGATATGCCCCGGATGACATCGCAGTGAAGTGAATGACATGCCGCCGGTGATGTCGATTGTGGCTCGGATTCGGATAGGTTGCACGATGATAACTGGATCGGATGCTTCGCGATGTAGAAGAGAACTATGATGAGAGAGAGTATGTTAAATTCCGTGGCTTGATGGAGGACTCGAGAAACCTTTGTACACGGGCTGCAAGTACACGAGGTTGTCGGGCGTGCTTGAACTGTTGAAATTGAAGGCAAGCAACGGTTGGTCCGACAAGAGTTTCACGCGCTGCTAGGTCTTTTAGCGGACATGCTTCCGAGGGAAATGAGTTGCCTAAAACCACGTATAAAGCCAAGAAGGTTCTTTGTCCGTTGGGAATGGAAGTAGAAAGAATACATGCATGCCCGAACGATCGTATCCTCTACCGTAAAGAGTATGCAAACATGCATGTATGTCCGTGTGCAACACATCCCGATACAAACGTAACAATCAATCGATGATGGCGAGGAACAGAGGCGAAGAAAGGACCTCCTGCTAAGGTGGCATGGTATTTTCCTATAATTCCCGTTTGAAAAGGTTTTATGCAAATCCAAAGGAGGCAAATCTGCTGTGTTGGCACTCGGAGGAGCGCAAGAAGGATGGAATGCTAAGACACCTTGCTGATTCCGCGCAATGGAGAAACATCGATAGGAGTTTTGCGAGTTCGGTGCGAGAACCAAGGAATATAAGGTTTGGATCGAGTACGATGGAATGAATCCATTCATAGCATGAGCACCGACATAGCACATGGCCCGTGACTCTCTGCATCTATAACCTTCCTCCTTGGTTGTGTATGAAGCGAAAGTACATTTTGTTGTCGATACTTATCCAAGGGCCAAAACAACACGGGAATGATATCGATGTGTTCCTAGCAATCGTTGGTGGAAGATCTAAAAGCATTGTGGAACGAAGGTACAGGTATGGGATGCATACAAACGAGAGAACTTCACTCTGCGCTCCTTATTGTTCTGCACCATAAATGATTATCCTGCCCTTGGTAACCTATCGGGCCATAGTATAAAAGGTGCCAAAGCTTGTACTCACTTTTAGATGGTACCGAGAGTGTGTGGCTGAGACACTCACGCAAAACCGTCTACATGCGTCACCGCCGGTTCCTTCGGAGGGCTCACCCATACCGCAAGATGAAGAAACAATTTGACGGAGACAAGGAAGACGGTTCAACTCCAAAGCATTTAAGGGGACACGAGGTTTATGATATGGTTAAGGATTTAGATGTTGTCCTCGGAAAGGGACGTAAATTGAGGGCTCATGAGAAGAACACCTGGAAGAAGAGATCAATATTTTGGGACTTACCTTATTGGGAGTACCTAGATGTGCGGCATCGCATCGACGTCATGCACATAGAAAAGAATGTGTGCGGCGACAGATTGGTCTCTTCTGAACATCCGTGATAAAACAAAGGACGGCGTCAACGCACGGCTTGACTTGGCCGATATGCACATCGGCCCGAGTTAGCACCGACATGCACCGATAATGCACGAACGTACCTTCCCCTGCGTGTTATACTCTGTCCAAGGCTGAAAAACAGCGTGCGCTGCTTGCATGGTGTCAAAGTTCCGCCTCGTTACTCCGCAACGTGAAGAAACTTGTTTCGATGCAAGATTTGAAGTTAAATGGCATGAAGTCTCATGATTGTCATGTCTTGATGACACAGATGCTCCCTATTGCAATTAGAAATATTTTGCCGATCAAAGTCAGAGACAATCATGAGGCTATGTTATTTCTTTAACACAATTGCTCGAAGGTCATCGATCCCGGGACTAGATGCTCTGCAGACGAGGTGGTGATGACTCTATGTCACCTTGAAATGTATTTCCCTCCTTCGTTTTTGATATCATGGTCCATCTCATTGTTCACGTTGTGTGGAGATAAAATGTGCGGGCCCGTATTCCTACGTAGCATGTACCCATTTAAGAGGTTCATGGAATTCTCAAGTCCTACGACGGAATCGTTCTCGGCGGGGCGCATCGTCGAAGGTTATGCAAGCGAAGAGGTCATTGAGTTTTGTGTCGATTATATGGCTCGATTCAACCGATAGGTGTCCTCAATCTCGCCATGAGGGGAGGTGAAGGGTCTCGAACTATCGGAAGGAAAGCAATCACTCCAGATATGGACATGTATACTCAAGCCCATTTCACGGTGTTGCAACACATGACCGAAGTGGCGCCTTATGTGGACCAAAGACAAGGGTGTGCTTCGCAATGTAATCCGAGCGCGCGGATGTTTGGATCATGAGGCAACACAACCGCCGGTTCAACCAATGGTTGAAGGAGCAAATCGCTAGGAGCTCGCCGAGTGAGACGCGACATGGTTGGCAAAAGGGCCGACATTTACAGTTGTGACATGGCAAGGATATGACATAAATGGGTACACATTCTATACGCAGATCTCGGGATGTCAAGAGCACTAACGAACAGCGGTGTCCGCATAGATGCATTCAGATCCGATGGGTCGAGAAACTCGTACTATGGCTTCATAGAAGAGATTTGGGAGCTCGACTATGTGGTTTTCAAGATCCCCTTATTTCGCCTTGGGTGCATCTCCCACAGTGAAGGTTGACAAGTACGGTGTCACGACCGTGGACCTCCAACGTGTCGGGTACAAAGATGAACCATTCGTACTCGCCAATCAAGTTGTTCAAGTTTTCTATGTAACCGACCCGGCAAATAAGAAACGCCATGTAGTTCTTCATGGAAAAGGAGAATTGTCGGAGTGGAGAATGTAGTGGACGAGGAGGAATACAATCAATTTGACGAGTTACCTCCTTTTGGAAATGGCATAAGGGTCGACGATGAACAACGTGACGAAACTAGTTACGTACGCATTGATCATGATGAAGGGCTAATTTTTAAAGGAAATAAGCAAGTACAATAAGAATGTATATGTGAAAATGTGTGACAATTTTGAGATGTATATGTGAAAATGTGTGATGTAGTCAATTTTGAAATGTATATGTGGAAATGTGTGATGTAGACAATTTTGAGATGTATATGTGAAAATGTGTGATGTAGTCAATTTTGAGATGTATATGTGAAAATGTGTGATGTAGTCAATTTTGAGATGTATATGTGAAAATGTGTGATGTAGTCAATTTTGAGATGTATATGTGGAAATGTGTGATGTAGTCAATTTTGAGATGTATATGTGAAAATGTGTGATGTAGTCAATTTTGAGATGTATATGTGAAAATGTGTGATGTATTTGAGAATGACAAAATGTATCAAGAAATACAACGTGTGAATGCAATGGTTGGTGTTGTATATGAATGCACTGTTTGGTAGTTGATATGAATGCATTTGTGTAGTTATTGGTGGTCTTAATTGCAACAGTCGGCAAAGACGGTTCTAAATTTAGAACCGTCAGGATAACATATCACGACGGTTCTAAGTTTAGAACTGTCGTGATAGAAACTATCACGCATTTGGTTCTAAGTTTAGAACCGCTCGTGATAGTAAACTATCACGCATTTGTTTTAACTCAAAACGTCGTGATATGTTATCACGAGCGGTTCTAAGTTTAGAACCGTCTGTGATAATCATCCTACATATACCCTCTCGCTAGGGTTTTCCGTGCGCGCTGCGCTTATTCGATTGATTCTAAATCCCGAGCCCGCCGCCGCCGCCGCCTCCCGAGCCCTCGCCGCTGCCTCCCCAGCCCTCGCCGCCGCCTCCCGGAAGACGCGTCGCGCAGCCTCCTCCTCCTCCGCCGCCGCCTCCCGAGCCCGCCGCCTCCTCCTCCGTCGCCGCCTCCCGAGCCTCGCCGCCTCCCCTCGTCGCCGCCGCCTCCTCTGCGCCGCCGCCTCCTCCTCCTCCGTCGCCTCCCGAGCCCGCCGCCTCCTCCCCCTCCGCCGCCGCCTCCTCCTGCGTCGCCGCCTCCTCCTCCTCCGTCGCCTCCCGAGCCCGTTGCCTCCTCCCCTCCGTCGCCGCCGCCTCCTCTGCGCCGCCGCCTCCTCCTCCTCCGTCGCCTCCCGAGCCCGCCGCCTCCTCCTCCTCCGCGTGCCGCCGCCGCCTCCTCCTCCTCCTCCGTCGCGCCTCCTCCTCCTCCAGCGTCCTAAGGTCACCAAAACCGTAAGGTCATCAAATCCTCCCGAGCTTCATGCTTACTGTTAGTGTTTAGGTTGATGCTTGATGCTTCATCTTGTTATGGTTAGTTGCTTAGTACATATTTAGGTTGATTCTTCATGCTTCTTATTAGTGTTTAGGTTGATGCTTGATGCTTCATCTTGTTATGGTTAGTTGCTTAGTACATATTTAGGTTGATGCTTCATGCTTCTGTTAGTGTTTAGGTTGATGCTTGGTACATATTACATTGGTACATTGTTTATCGCAGTAGCTTAATTAGTTTGCTATTTGGTACATACTACATTGGTACATTGTTTATCGCAGCTTGCTTAGTTTACATTGGTACATATTGCTTGTTGTGTTAGTATATAGTATATAGTATATAGTACATAGTATATAGTTTGAAATCATTTGGGTCCCCTTCCTCTACTCCTCTCCTCCCTTCTCCCCTTCCTCCACTCCTCTCCCGATCTCTTTCTAGTGTATCTGGATAAAGAAATCTTGCGATTATTGCAAAAGATACATTGACCATTTGGGTGGAAAGAAATACATTGTGTCGTCAGCTCATGATCGCCAATTTGAAGCGTAGCGTAACATCAGAGGCACATCCAAGGCTGCAGTGTGTCTTGAGGAATCCCAAGAGCTGGTCTTGGATGTGGCATTCCTCAAACTATAAATTATGAATCTTATTCTCATAACCCATCTGAATACCAGCTCTTGGCATTCCTCAAGACACAAGAACAGCCCTCGGATGTGCCTCGGATGCTATGCTATGCTTCGAATTGGCAATCATGCGCTGACGAAACAGCTTGATCTTTCCACCCAAATGCTCCATGTATCTAGACAAAAACAGCAAATGAAGCAAGTGACATACTATAGTGTTCCCGCTCAATGAACCGGATACACGCTTTGTGTCATTTGCTTCATAGACCTTTGTTTAGGACTTTGCTATTTGGTTTATAGTTTTAGCAACTAAAGTAGGTGCTAGGATAGGCACTTTGTTTAGAGACCTTGTAGTAATAGTATTACAAAATTCAAGGAAATTTTAGTACTGAAGTTCAAAAAAACAAATTCCCATTCTTCTGGCGCACCGATATAGCCGACTTCTTCGGTGAGCGACTATGCATCTGCTTCTTCCCACTCATTCTCTTCATCTCTGGTCTCTGGATCACATACGCCAGTAGCGATGATTCAGTTAGGCACATCACCCCTCTCTATGTCCATATCACCCCTCCCTTCTCCCCTCCCTCTACTCCTCTCTTGTCTTGCAATTCAATATGATTACTTTCTCATCTTATCTTAATAGACCCACAAAATGAGCAACATGTCACCCGCGCATTCTTCAACATCATCGCCGGAGGCGTCCGCTCCAACATCAAGACGCCAAGGAAGAGGGCTATCAAAGAAGCTCGAGGGCCGACAAACCATCACAATGGTGAATGCATCCGGGTCCCTATCCTTCCTCGAGCGATGCGCATTCCAACCATGGTCGGAGTAGTTGCACGAGAACGAATTGAGATCACATACAATTCGTGGAAGAACGTGCGACACTCGGAAACGTGAGTCGTGGACCAAATTTTGGCATCGCTCGAGTTCCCGTAAGAACACCTCGACGCTGCAACAACAAACCTACAAAGCGGCGTGCAAAGCATAGAAGAACTTCAAGAGCACGCTTGTCAAGAAATACGTGGAGATGGACGAAACGCCTGTTCATACATACCCATTCTGGAACCACAATGGGAAGAGTTCAAGGCGATGAAAACGACCAAGATTTCAAAAGTACAAGTGTGGCGCACAAGGCCCTCCAGCAAAAAAATACACACCCTCACGCACTTGGCACACCGGGTATGCGGGTAAAATCGCAGCGGGATGAAGGAGGATGAGTGGCAGCGCACAGACATCGCCCGTCGTTTCCAATATCCGGACGACCGCGCGAAATTGGATTAGAGCAAGGTCATCTACAACGACATCGAGGTGAAAACGGGTCGGGTTAATCCCACCGATCCGCACCGAATCCGATTGGTACCGAATCCGACTAGTACCGAATCCGAGAAAAATATGGGTTAGGATATGGTAACAGCAATATCCGTCCAATCCGAATATCCGTCCGAATCGTCGTCTTCAAGTATGATTGCAGGTTAGTGCTACTATTTGACGTTTATTTTCTTTGTAATGGTAAAATAAAATCTTCCACATCGCTATTAAATAGTAACATCAAGTCGGTCGTCCTACTCCATTTATCGCATCGTATGCATTCTTACAAACAAGTAGGGTGCAAACGAATTGGGTTAATCCCACCGATCCGACACGAATCCGATTGGTACCAATCCGATTGATACCGAATCCGGAGAAAAATATGGGTTAGATATGGTAACGCAATATCCGTCGAATCCGATCCGTTTTCACCCCTAGACATCGGGGACATCACCTTTGAAACCCTTCGACCAGCAAGTGACCGAGCGCCGTAAGATATCGATTGAACTACGTAGCTTGTAATTACTCCACAACTTTGTACGAATTGAAATGACATGTCGTGCTCTTGCAGAAGAGCTGAGTTTTCAATCTACCCTGGGATCATTCCAGGGAACAAGGGAGAATGATATGCTCTCCATGGCCCTGAAAACAAGGAGCACCCGGCCGCACGAGAGGCCTTGCTTTACGTTCCTTGGAAACATGGTTTCCAAGATGACTCCGACATGTATCGGCGCAGAAGAGAAACAAAGCCGAGCGTGACGCACGGCTACGAGAAGAGCTCAAGGCATCTCTTAAAGAGGAGATATCTGGTTCGATGGTGATATAATCGAGATGAGCTGCGAAATAGATGAGAAAGTCAAGAGAGCCACCACCGCCACTCTGTGCTAGCTAGCCCGCACAACCATCCGAGTAGCTACGCGTCCAATCCGACGCAAACCCACCCAAATTTCCCGTGGGCGACATCCGGTAATAATTATTACCTCTCAATGCTTGCTCCATTGGTAGGCCTATTCGAGTAGCTAATTTTGTATCGTTATGTAGGAGCCTCGACATGCGGGCTCCAAGTGAGATATGGCTCCATTCCTTGTACGCTTTGCTTGGGCCGGGCATATTCGCAGTATCGGGGCCATGGTGCACGGTCAAGCTTTAGCGCCAGGCTTCGCAAAAGTTAATGTGGATGGTGTGTATGCCAATTTTGAGGTGGTCCCGCTACCGAAGCCCCCCAACGACGAGATCGTGAATCTAGGACAGGCCATTGGAACATTCATCCAGTGGCCCAAAACCGACATCTCCTCGAGGCTTCTTCACCGGTGGCGGGACCGTAGTGCAAGACGAACCACAAAGAACTTGCACTGGTGCCATCTCCACACGGGCAGTGCGAACCACAGCTACCTGCACCGGTGCTATCTCCACCGGTGCTATCTCCACGGGTGCTATTCTCGCCAGAGCAACTTGCACCGTCTATACCATTACAGTCGACTAGCATAAAGTCGACCCACAATCGAGGCAGTGGCCAGGGCAAATCAAAGACGAAGGATGATGACGAATTCCGCCCATGCCATTGGCCCGCAAATTCGTGCTAGCTCACCGATGGTAGTCCAGAAGAGCTCCAAAACTAGGACTTGGTTGCCAAAGATTCCACCTTTGGTATATGGAAGTGTCCAATAAGCCGAGGCGTAACGCGCCGTATAGTTGTCAAATTCAAGCCGAACATTTCTTGCACGGCTCGGGATCGTGTCTTCACGGTGACCTTTGACGATATATTTCATCTTTTCACGCCAACGCCTCGACGCCTCACTCGCTCGATCTTTGACGCTGTAAGTCTGCATAATCAAAGTCTCTGCTCACGTAATACCGATATATGTCACAATTTGTTGCTTTCCTATGTTATATATAGATTCATGCCGATCGAAGCTAGATCATCGAAATCACAAATTGGTTTCTGGACCCACGCTTGGTCGCCATTGATACCATCATCGAGAATGCATCCTTCGCCGAGGACTATATTACAAAAGCACCGCTGCTCACCAAGATAAGGAATTTGTTCTTATGCCATACAATGAGAATTTTCATTGGATTTTAATTGTAATTATACCAAAATGGAACAAGGTTATATACCTTGATTCTCTAAGTAAGAACAAATTCAAGTACACAGCTATCGCCCGAATACTCGATAGGTACGTACATTGTACATTGTACTCTTTCTTTCCTTCCGAATAACTAATCTAACTTTTTCGAATAATGAAGGTCGTTCGCCACATACGTTCAACAAACACGTGACTCGACGACAGGGGCCAAGGCCTTGAAACATGATCGCAAGTTTCGGGTATTCGCTAGCTACACATTAATTAATCATATACAACACATAGTAGTAATGCCACTTGATTTAACACATTATATTTTTGCGGTGCCACCAAAGAGAGCGGGCAACACATGTGGATACTACATGTGCCACCATATGAGACTACTCCTCGATTCCACCAAGATCACTAATTCTAAGGTTTGTCAATCTTCCCACATTTATTTCATACATGTCGGTTTATATATGCGCGTTGATATTCCTATCGACAGTCAGCGCCCATCTCTACATCTGCATTGACACACCGGATTTTGCAAAAATTCGAGGAGAGCTCATTTGGTTTTTGTGGTCAAAGTCGCACGATCGATGGAGAGTTCCACCGCCCGAAATGATTTTTATTGTAATTCTAAGTGCAAATACAGTAGATCTTTTACAATTGTGTATTTGTTAATGGATATTTTATTTCAACTCAATGAATTGATTTGCGAAATGGATGCTTTATGTTTGTGAAATGAAGTGCGTTGTCAATTGGATGTTTTATGTCCGTGAAATGAATTGAGATGTGAAATGTATCTGAAATGAAATGAGATGTGTGAGTTGTATATGTTTATGTCTGTGATTATCCGCTTGTTTCGAGAGGGCATGGCTAGCATTTCCGAGGCTAGCTATAAACGTAAATAGATTCTGCTTGGGGAGGAGTATCACGAGCGGTTTTCATTAAACACCGTGCGTGATATCGCGATATCACAGACGGTTTGTCATTAACAACCGTCAGGATTATTCGATATCACGACGGTTTTGTACTAAAACCGTCAGGATTATCGATATCACGACGGTTTTAAAAAAACCGCTCGTGATATCGATAATCACGCACGGTTTTAGTACAAAACCGTCAGTGATATCGATAATCGCTGACGATTGTTAATGACAAACCGTCTGTGATATCGCATAATCGCGCATTTGTTGTTAATGACAAACCGCTCGTGATATCGCATAATCACGCACGGTTCAAAACCGCTCGTGATAACTGATTATCATCGACCCATAATTTGAGCGGTTACTCAAAACCGTCGTGATGACGTTTCAACCGCTCATAATGTGGATTTCTGTAGTAGTGCTATGAGGAGAAACGTTGCATTAATTACATGAACTTTGAGATGAGAAAAATAAGCCATAGCCCAAATAAATAAAGACCAGCAGACTTATCCTGGACAAAGCGATCATGTATAGGGGTGGATAACGAGCTGGCTCGGCTCGGCTCGTGAAGGCTCATTAGGGAAGTGGCTCAGCTCGGCTCGTTAAGCTAACGCGCTAAAAGAGAAGCTCGGCTCAGCTCGTTGAAAAGCTCGAGCTCGGCTCGTTAGGTGGAATATGTAAATTGCATCAATCGTATGGCTTATTAGGCTCGGCTCGTTAGGCTCGTTATGTTTCAGATTTGTTTTTCTGAATGATAACTTCTATGATTCTCTAGAGTGACAGTGAAACATATATAGTAGTAATCCTATGATTGAAATTACATTAAAAAGGAAAGAGCATCTAATGTAGTAGGTTCATAACAAAGTAAAAAAAACTTGTCAAGAAAACTCCAGTTCTAGTATGAGTAAATATAGCATCTGATGGTTCCTTTCCATAGGTGAAATTAATAGAGAAAAGATTAACGTGTACTGTAATAATACCTCTTAGTGACTAAAGAGGTATGGAAATTAGCAGGCATACATACTACTACTGCTGTACTGAGCCGTTCACGTCGTGATGAGCCGAAGACACTACCAAGCTAGGCCGACCAAGCTTACCGAGCCTAGCGAGCAGCTTACGAGCCGGCTCGGCTCGTTTGTGCAACGAGCCGAACCAAACCGAGTCGAGCCAGCTCACAAGTCTCAAGTTTTTTTGCCGCCTCTAGTCGTGGACCCATTCTCAGCCATATACGATAACAGCGTCAGCGGAGGAAGGGGGACAACCACGCGCCATAATATATGTCCGGATGCGTCGACGTGGTGCGAAGGAAGCGGACAGCCCACGCACCGCCCACCTAGTGGCGCGCATCCGCCGCTTCGGACGGGAATCCGATGCATTGTCTCGGGCCGCGCGGCTGCGGCTTTGCGCACCGAACACAAGTGCCTCCTGTTAGGAAACCTGGACTCTATCCAGAGTCCTGATCTAATTGGGCACCCCCACCGTAGACTATAAATAGGGACCTAGATCCCCCTCATTATGTACCCGATGCAATCTAAAGCAATAAAGAAAGACCAAGAGTTCTCTCTACCTCTCTGTGTTCAATCTATTATTCTGTGATTCTGTGATTGATTCGTTCTTGTTCTAAGCGCAGGAATCGCCGATCGGTCTCCGCGTCGGTTCCTCAACACGTTATCAAGACGACTTCGCTCGTGAACGAGGTAATCATCGAAGCACAGATTGAATTTTCTAGATCGCTTTTGAATCTGTATTTTCTTTTAACGTTCTAGATTGAATCTCTACGGTACAAATCTGCCCTAATCTACCGCGAGCAGACTTGAAGTCGCCGGCACAATGCCGATCGGTAGATTGAGAAACGGGGTAGATGTTGATTGCACTGTAGATTAGAAACGATGCAAATCCGCCCTAATCTACCGCGAGCAGATCTGAAATCGTCGGCACAATGTCGATCGGTAGATTGCGAAACGGGGTAGATGTTGATTGCATCGTAGATTGGAAACGAAAATTTTTGCATGGCTTTGTTTGATCAGCATGATCATTGTACAGAAATTTATGCATCTATATTTTATCGTTGTTTGGTTGGCCCCTGCACGAAAAAAAGAAACGAGCAATGGCTAGAAGCCATCGCCGGTAAAGCCACCATGGCCGACCCTCTGCAGCTCGGCATTAATGCGCCTGCACGCGCGCTCGCGCCTGTACGCGCGATCTCCACCGCTCGGCTTCACCGCGCCCCGCATGGCGCTGACCGGCCTAAGCCCAACATGGCGCCGGCCACCTCCGCCCCGCATGGCGCCGGCCGGCCTAAGCCCCGCATGGCGCCGCTCATCCACCGCCCGACGCTCGGTGCCGCCCCCTGAAGTTGCCGCTCCACCTCACCCGCGCATTAGTCCACTCGGGAGCCCCGCCGTCTTCCGCATCGGCCTTCTTCGCTGGCTGCGCCGCGCGCGCGAACCGCCGCCAGATCGACCGGCCTCGCCCGCCTCCCCGAATGGAGCACCAAGCTGCGCCGGTGACCTTGACCCGCTTGGACCGGTGGCCCGCAGCGCCTCCGCCGCGAATACGCGCCACTCGACCGCCGCCGCCCGCCACAGCTGCCGCTCCGCCGCAACCGCCATAGCTTCCTCCCAATCGCGCGCACTGACGGTGGAGTTGCGCCAAAGCCGCCCGCCGACGGCGCGCCGCCCCGCGCGCCTCGCGTGTCGCCGTAGCCGCCACTCTCCCGCTGTGCCGCCCGTGGCGCGCGCCCCGCCGCGTCGCCGCGCCTTCGCCGTGTCGCCGCGGTGGCCCTGGCGCTCACGCACACGGCCGCTTGCTCGGCAGCCGCCGCCATCCTCTCTCCGCGCGCATCGGCCTTGGGTGCGCCGCCGAGCCGCTTTGGCACCGCCGCGCCATCGAGAAAAGGTAGGGAAACCCTCACCATTTTTTTGAGTCGTGCGGGCGGGCCGAATGGGCCGGGAAGGGGGGTCGGTAGATGGGCCTGAAGGGGGGGATCGGCGAATGGGCTGGGAGAGAAGGATGGGCCGGGAAAAAAAAGGGGCAAAGCAAGCCCGACCGAAAAGAAAAAAATGGTAATCTTGCAGAAAAGCCCTCCGGTTCTCAATAATATACCAATTGGCCCTTAATTATTTGATTTGAGTCCCAAATTTTGCAAAAAGGTCTCGGTAGTTCTGAAAATTGCCGATAAGCCCTTAAATTTACGAGTGGGTCCAGAATTTTGCAGAAAACCCCTCGGTAAATCAGAAAATTGCGCAATTTTTTTCTCTGAACTGAAATTTTGCGTAGAAACCCCTAGAAATTGCAGAATTTACTGAAATTTCATATTTTAGCATAAAAGGGCCTCGGGAATCCGAATTTTGAATTATTTTAGCATTGAAGCTTATTTATTTATTTATGCCATTATTATTCTCTGTATTTTCTGTATTTATTTACTGTTTTGGTTAATTGTAATTGCTGAAAATTGCTTTTAATCACTGAAATTAGCAATAAAATTATAGAAAATGCACAGAAAATTTTGGAACATTACGAGAACCTTTTGTACCATTTATTTACCCGTAGTGAATTATCCCGTGCATGTCTACCAGCAGTAGACTTATACACATTTAAATGACTAGCATCACGAACTAGAAGTTCGAGGAGCTGGCCCAGCATGGCCAAAAACTATGTGTTGTAGGCATCCGATGTCGAGATTGTGCTTGGAGCCAGGAAGCTCCACGCGACTATTGGGATTGGCGGACTGAATGACGCCTAACCCACGCCTAAAGAGAATGATCAAGCACTTCATTTTCTCAGGCACCACTTCTGTCTCACTCTCAAGAATGAGTACATGGTAGAGAATAGTGCGCTAGCACTCTGGACCGCACCCAAGAAGCAGGTTTGAGAGGCTAAAGTACACCATTCTTCCTCAAGCAGAGTAGGAGTGGATCAGACTAAGATTTGCCGACTTTAAGACAGTCAGGGAATACAATTCTGCCTTGCACAGGATTTGTACCCCAATACAGAAAATTGAGAAAATCCTTCCACCCAAATGAAGTACAATCCGCACGCAATTATCGTCAAGATGGTTATGAGGAATACGACGAATTGACCGATATGATGCAAGTTGCGGAGGCTCGGGACAAAGTTCTCTGTAAGAACTACGCCACTTAGCCACACAGGAGCTCCGTTGGTCGTGAAGCCAACATCGGAGCAACAAGGTGCGAAAGCCCTTGATAGAGAAAAGGGAAAGAAGGGTAAGACCGCGGCTCGAAAGGCAAATTAGATGCTCCACGTGAGAATAAGGCTAGCAAGCCAAAGCGGATGGCAAAGGGCACATGAAGCCCACTCTGCATCGGTTGAGGGGAGCGTACGGCATTGCTCACACGATGGTGTTTGAGACCATTACGACAATGACACCCTCTCGACCTAGAAGCGACCACCGTCCCGATTTACATTGAAGAGAATGTCAACCCCGAAAAATAGCAGAAGAAGTCTTGTGCACTGAATGCATTTAGACTTTAACTGTCATTTATTTTGTGTGGAAGAATATGTTAGAATTTGCATGGATGGTACTTAAGAATTGTAATCTTTCTTGTGATGGTTGGATGATTTTTGGAAGAATTCATTCATTTATTCAGTTTATAATGGCATGATATGTTCTGATATTGGAGTATCTTATTTATGTGTTTATTGCCTTCTCATACATGTTAATAAATACCCTATATTAGAACATGTGTAGCGCCCTATGAAGAAAGTGTGCTTAGCCAGCAGCGGCACAACACATATCATCTTAAGAGAGATTGAGTATTTTCAGTCGATTCGTAAGAGCACTGGCAGCCTTACGACAATCGCCAGAAGCGATGCATGTATAATTGGTTCGGGAAGAGCCATAATGGGCACAATCTTGGTCATTGAAGAAGCCTTATTATACCCAAAATTGACTAGAACTCTCCTAAGTTTTAAGAATTTTTGCGCCAACGGTTTCCACGTTGAGACTAAAGAAGAGTACGGTAAGAAATACCTGCTCATCACGAAGCGTGAAGAGAATGTCAAAAGAATATTAGAAAACTTCCTTCATGGGCTATATTATACCAACATTAAAGCGCTGCAGCGCATAATCGCTCAAAACAGTGTTTAGAAGCTCAACTCTCTTACTCTCGGCATGACAGATTAGGCCACCTGTGTCTTAGGATGATGAGTAGCTTAATCAATAACTCGCATGGGCATAATATTAATAAGAAGAATTTCCCGAATCATGAAGATTTTGTGTGCCCTGCATGTGCCACCGGGAAACTAATTACTAGACCCTCCACTCTGAAAGTGAAGGATGAAGTCCCTACATTCCTGGAACGCATCTAGGGAGATATTTGCGGTTTCATTCAGCCCGTCCCAGGGTTGTTTAAGTATTTCATGGTGCTCATTGACGCTTCTTCGAAGTGGTCATATGTGGGTTTGTTGCCCACAAGAAACCACGCCTTTGCAAAATTGATCTCGCAGATCATTGCATCAGAAATGTGTTTCCAGATCATCATATCAAGTCCATCCGAATGGACAACGCCGGAGAATTTACTTCGAAGGCATTTGATGATTATTGCATGGCGATGGGAATTGCAGTTGAGCACTCGGTACCGCATGTCCATACCCAGAATGGTTTGGCAGATGCTTTAATTAAGAGGATTAAATTTATTGCCCGACCTCTTTTGCATAATTGAAATCTAGCAGCTACATATTGGGGACACGCAGTCCTTTATGCAGCGAATCTCATCAACCTTAGACTTTTGGCCTACAACATCCATTCACCTATGCAATTAGCGCAAGTGTCACCACCGAAAATTTCCCAACATTAGGGGGAGGAAATCAACCTCTTGGTGAAGAATGTCGGAAATTATGTGGCAAGCACGGGAATCCATGCGATGACCCGCACTAGAGAAGTCCAGAAGACATTACATGGCAAGCCACGGGAATTCATGCAGATGACCAGCGCATTAGTGAAGCAAAAAGAGAAGTCTAGAAGACAAGAGAAGTCTATAAGACAATCGATTTGCAAGAACTAGCAAATCAACTGCTTGATCACTTTAGTGATTTGAAGAGCGTGACTAAGTCGCATGTGCCTGCACGCACTGCACCGGAGAGGGTTGAAATACCAAAGAAACAGAAGGTATCCCTAATCTCGTCCAGAGGCCTCAGCAAAATAAAAAAGAGGACGAGAACTCCGGTTCCTCGAATCCTTAGTAACCGGGGACGCCTAGTGAAGAAGGATAAGAGGGATTTATCACAACCGATCATTGAAGTCCCCCAGAATGAGAAGGGGAGCCAGTTGAGACCTGGCACAAGTATGACACCTTCAGAAAAGGGCATACCGGATCTGAATATCCCCATCGGCATGGATGTGTGCGCACACATCGGAGCCGAAAAACTAAAGGGACTTGCCACCACAATTGAAAGAAGCGATGTGCAAGGTAAAGCTCTAGCAGAAGCAATCGCTCCAGAAGAAGCAACTCATGAAGAAATAGCTATAAATTATGTGCACACGGGAGAGTCCCTGAATAGGACAACAACTAATATCGATATCTACTTCGCAAAGAAAATTGCCACCATCATCGATCTTGATCCCGAGTCTGCATCGCTCGCTGAATGTAAGAAAAGATCAGATTGGGAAGATTGGAAGAAGGCAATAGCAACTGAATTGCTATCTCTGAATAAAAGAGAGGTGTTTGGGCCTGTATCCCAGAAGGTGCTCGAAAGGTTTGGCTTTGAGAAGGCATTTCCCTCGAAAGTACCGATGATCGGTAGGTCTTCTGAAGAAAAGATCCTTTCCGACCAAGGGAAGAGGGGAGAAGTCCTGGGACCGAATTCCCATACTTGAGTGCAGTGGGAGCACTCATGTATTTAACAAACTGCACTAGACCGGACATTGCATTTGCCGTGAACACGTTAGCAAGGCAGTCAGAGCCCACCAAAAGGCATTGGCAGGGCATAAAGGACATTTTCCGATACCTCCAAGGTAGCAAGGACCTCGGATTGTTTTACGTAAAGAATCAAGATCTGAACTTGATTGGCTATGCAGATCTTTGGGTATTTGTCGGACCATATACCGCTAAGTTACAAACAGGCTATGTATTCTGTGTGGTGTAATCGCAATTTCATGGAAATCGTCTAAGCAAAGTCCGTAGCTACTTGACGAACCACTCGAAATTATAGCATCAGATGAAGCCGCACGAGTGCGCTTGGCTCCGCCAATGGTTCACCACATCCAGCATCATGTGGGATGAACATTGTGCAAACCCCACAATTATCTATAAAGATAATGCCGTTTGCGTTGCACAAGTGCAAACGGGCTATGTGAAGAGTCATCTCACAAAGCATATCAACCCCAAGTTCTTCTATGCACATGAATTGCAAAAGATGGACAAGATTAAAGCATCGCATACTAAGTCATGTGAAAATCTCGCAGATTTATTCACTAAGTCACTCCCGCATCTAGCTTTAAAAGGTGCGTGCGTGGAATTGGAATGATGAGACTTAGAGAAGTGCAGAATTCATGGGAGAATTCTCACAAGCCCGCTAATAAATCTTGATCATGAAGATTAAGTACTAAAAATAAAGTCTTGCAGACTAAATGAATTTGGGTGAATTGTACTCTTTTTCCTTGACGAGTTTTCATGAAGTTTCTCGACCAAGGTTTTTAATGAGACAATTCGTGCATCGCAAAGATCACATGTATCATGTACTCTTTCTCCAAATTTTTTCCACGTGGTTTTATGGAGTTTTGACGAGGCATGAGCATGATGGGTGAGTGCCCAGGGGAGTGTTAGGAAACCCGGACTCTATCCGAGTCCCGATCTAATTGGGCACCCTCACCGTAGACTATAAATAGGGACCTAGATCCCCCTCATTATGTACCCGATGCAATCTAAAGCAATAAAGAAAGACCAAGAGTTCTCTCTAACTTTCTGTGTTCAATCTATTATTCTGTGATTGATTCGTTCTTGTTCTAAGCAGAGGAATCGCTCGAACTGGTCTCCAACGTCGGTTCCTCAACACCTCCCACGCGGGCGCGGCCCACCCCGCAGTGGTGATGTCCGCATGGTGCCCAACCACGCGCGGGGACGGATGGACCAGGCCCACCTAACCGGTGCCAATGCAGGTTGCGGGGCGTGCTTGCCGCATCGTACATTCCTACTCTCGCACGGCCGGCCTCTCGAGCGAGCAGTAGGTGTCGGTCGTTGCCTCTGTTCGTTTGGAAGCTATCACTTCGGATCGTCCGTCGCTCGTTCGAGATGAGGTGCAAGCCGCCGTGCCAAAGAAGGCGCAGCAGGACAGCATGGCGTCTTTCACCTCCCATCATATCCAGTTGTCCACTCGATGCACGTAGCACATTGCAGCCAACATGTACAAGCTACGTAAGCTCGACCAGAGGTTTTCAGACTCAGGCTACACTACTAGTAGTACATACCACTACTTAGTACAACCAGTACTCTCTACATTCTATTGTACTTACAGTAATTCTATCCACAATTTATTTATTTTCGACCGAAAACGTACACACGATCTGAGTTCGACAAAGCCTCCATTTACACCGACAAGATAGCAAAGCATCACTACAACACATATTCACATTTGTATTACACACCATCAACAGAGTTATTCGTAACTTCGCGTTCGATCTGTACAAGAAGAGAGCACCGGAGCATCCGATTGATTGATCAGCTTGGATGAGCCTCCTCACCCTTCTGCAATTAACACAAACAGATCATCACTCACAGCCCCCCAAAAAAGATGTTCCATTTAAATGAGAGAAATCGCGAACTAAATAAGCCGGTCGTAAAGACGAACAAGCTGTACCTTGTCCCCTTTCCCCGCGGCGGCCCTCTTCGCGGCGTCGGCCTTGTCCTTGTCCGCCTTCCTCCTCATCTTCTCGAGCTTCTCCCTCTCCATCTTCTGCTCAATCAAACCCGATTTAATTTAATTTAATTTAATCCCACACGACCACACAAGCACACACGACGTTACAATTTGTTGCACGTCCACGCAAGAATCTTTCTTAGGATGCAGTCATAGTGTCTTGTATAATTCTATATACCACAAGAAGTAGAGCCCAACGAAAATCAACCAACGTAGCAGCATAATCAATCAATCAATCAATCAATCACGTACCTGTATGTAGACGTTCTCGGCGGCGCGCTCCTCCTCGCTGAGCACCCTGCCGGTGCTGTCGCTGAAGTAGCGCGGCCGCCCTGCCCCGGCCACGCCTTCCATCCTCCTCGTCACGGCCTCCGCAGCGGCCGCCCACGTGGGCCTAGGGATCCTGGCCACGGCTGTTCTTGTAGTAGCAGCCATCCACTGCCCGCCCCCTTGCTCCCCAAGAATAGCCCACCCACCGTACGTCTTCTTGCTCCCCAAGAGTACAGGACGGCGACGATGTTGATGACTCACACTCACGCAAGTGGATTGATCGGCGCAGTGAAATGGTCGAGGGATGCCTATCCATTTGTAGTAGTTTGTCAGTGTCCGGCCGGTGCTCTGAACCTGGCAGATTCTTCTGGTGCGAGGATAAGGATGAGGCCGGCGGAAGTAACCGGATAAAGTGAACCGAAGCGGGTTTTGGGAAACCGCGACTAATGAAATTCTTGTATTCCTTCTTCCGTTCTTTGCCAGCTGCCCACCTCCGGTTTTGTGCATATTAAAATGCTATCCGGCCCACTCCAGAAAATGCTAATATTGGGCCTGCTCAGAAATGGTATTTGGCTCCGTCTCGAGTTAGCACCTAGTAGTAGTGCACAACTGCACACTCCTCTCCCAAAAAAAAAAAAAAACATGGCTAAGCTCGTCAAGTAGATGAGGCTCTGCTAGGCTCGACCCATCAGCAGCAGGGTGCGAACTGCGAAATGAGTTCCGTTTGGACTGCGAAAATACTGAATAATAAATACATTATGTATCGCCTTCCACGAGAAAAAAAACTGAAACCAATCCTCTTAAGCCACTCAAAATAATACACCAACTCTGATATATCTAAAAGCCTAACCATAGATGATTTTTTAAAAGTAAATTAGAGTTTGCACCACCTAAATTGACCCTAATTGCACAAAACACCAGAGTTAAGCATTCTTTGCACATAACACCGAATAAATTGTCATTATGTTGCACATTATTGCACTAAATTACAACAGAACCAATGAAACCGAAGCAAAATCAAAAGTACCAAGTAATCGTTAGGAAAAAAAAGAAACCATGAAGCGCAGTTTCAGCGGAAGGATCATTGCAGAAAAGATAATAGAGCATGGAAAATATATACCTTTTGTAGAATTCAAAAGACAGCTAGAAAAGGAGGTTTCTCACATCCATCCACCATAAACATGGCAACATCGGCTCACGAAGACAACTTGAAAGATCTAGAATCATGAACACAGCAATATACCCCATATCACATAACTCAAACCATAGAACCAAGTAGCAACAGATGGTATATTAATGACAAATTTGTCTATGAAAAAAATAAGACCCTTCTTCACAACTTTAGTCCAATCCACAATGAAGAGAGGAATACCTTACCATACATCCCTTGGTATGACAGATACATTGATTGTTATACCTCATATGGATTATATATTGTAACGCTCCGTTCTTAGGAACAGGAGCATCGTTACCTTCCGTAACATTCTACCAGTTCAGTTATAAACAGAAAAAGTATCATACCTACTCACGAATATTTCAAAAGTTAGTTTGATTAAATTAAGATCTAATGGTCAACTTTAACAGCTTTAAGGGTGTCCAAGCCCCAAATTTACTTACACTCAGAAGATCCAAAGAAAATTTCTACAGGAAAGCTTAGTGTGGTCATAACCCTAATGTGAAAACTTGTAACATCCTTTCTTCTCTTTATCTCTGTGTTGATGGAAAATAAAGCAATACTGAATACAACCAACCGTACTTAACAAGTCATATGAGAAAATGCTACATAACTGTACAGCCTTTACGACTGCTCCAGGATCTTTACGACCACGTTCAAGTCGCTACGACCACCTCCTGCAGTCATACGACCACGTTGAAGAGGCTACGACCACCCCTTGAGTCGCTACAACCGCTCTGTTGGTTCTCCGATCACGCAGACAGTCGTTACGACCACACTATGATCTCTCCAATCACGCCTCGCTGCTCCGATCTCGTAGTCGTAAACTTCAGCTGAAGTTACGACCACGTTCACCGCCTCGCGTTGCTTCCTTCGATCACGGTCGATCACCGTAGTCGTAGCTCCTTACAACCACGCAGTGATTCTGTTAACCGTTATGGTCATAACGACTTACAACTACGTCTCCTCGCTGCGGTCGTAACGACTTACGACCACATCTTCCTGCGAGACCGTGGTCGTAACTCCTTTACGACCACTTCTCTAGCACCTGTGGACACCTCCGCTTGTCACCGTGGTGTAACTCCTTACGACCACGTCTGCTGTTTCTGCGGACGCCCTCCGCCCGATCGCCGTGGTCTTAACTCCGTCTACGACCACGTTTGCGATCCTCTGCTCACCGTGGTCGTAAGTCGTTTATGACCACGTCTGAGAACTCAATGAACTCGATAGATTTTCAGAGCCAAACTGCTCTTCTCTTCTTTATTTCTTCTCTCGATCACACAGATCACCTTGGCCTCTCTCTTGGCTCCTTCTCGCCCCTCTTTTTTGTTGTACTCTCTCGGTTACATGGCTCCGCCTTTTATACCCTACTCTATGACTCCGGCTCGGTTACGACCACGACTATTACTCGAACTCGGCTATGACTATGAAGCAAACTCGAACTCGACTATGGCACAAACTCGTGTGCGACCACGACCACACTCGTATACGACCACAACCTGGACTCGTATACGACCATGACCGAACTCGTACACAACTTTGACCACTCATATAGGACTGGGACTATGACCACGACTGAAAAAACAAGATTACAACCCTAACAATCATCTCCTTAATCTTGATTTTCTTTCTTGATCACGTTGACCTTCTCTCTTGCTGTTGCTTCTTCTTTGCATGCCTGCCTGGGCTGGAGCACCTGCTCCCATAGCCGTATGTCTAGTCGTCTTCCTCCTGTAGCCCTTGCTCATGCTTCCTCCACCAGCACCTACTCTCACTATTGTGTGCCCTTGCTTTCGACCACTGCCCTCCACATTGTGCTTCCTCCCACCACCTCGAAACCCATCTACGACTTCGTTCTGCTGCACGCGTGAGAGCTCCTCCCAACCCCTGCTCTCTATGACCATGCCTGCTGCATGTGGCCTATTCTGACCACCCGAGCCAACACTTCGACCACCCGTGCCAACCCTTCACTCCTCTCTGCTTGCATGTGCTCGTCCGGAGTCGGCGCACACCTATGCGCACCTCCTGCGCTGCTTACTAGGATCATGGCGTGCTCGCTGCATGCTCTTTTGGAGCCACTGCTCGTTACAACCATGTGCTCTTTCCTGCCTTCTCGCTTCTTCGTCGACTCGGTTGTTATGACCATGCCTTCTGCCACCCGATGGTGAAGACCTCCATCTTCTGGCTCCTCCAGACCGCTCTTCTCACAAACTGATCTACAAGTTTTCAAGGGAATCTTGTATAGCCGATTTGGAGACCTCTTCACTTTCATCACCAAATCTTTGTTCTTGTCATACACTCATAAAAACTCATCCTGCAGCACCACCTTGCACCCTCTCTCTATCATTTGTCCGAGACTTAGTATGTTGTTGTATAGACTTGGTATATAATAGATTCCTGTCAACAACTTCTTATCCCCATTCCTACATTGCATCATCATCGTCCCTTTACCCTTTATCTCCACCTTAGAGCTGTCGTTAAACTTTACCTTGCCCCAAACTTTCTTGTCAAGCTTGTGGAACATGGAGCGATCTCCCGTCATGTGGTTACTTACACCATTATCCAAGTACCATTGATCCGTGTGATCATGGCCTCCTTCCTTCGTGCGTAGTTTTGGAACTACGTTCTCCTCATTCAGTTCCACCATGACCGACTCCTTTTCAACATATGAGGAGAGAAGTACTAGCTCTCCGTCATCTTCTTCTTCGTCTTTGGCAAGGTTCACTTCCCCGTCCTTCTTCTTGCTATTGCAATCCAAAGCAAAGTGCCCAAACTCGTTATAGTTGAAGCACTTTTTACTGTTATGGCATTTTATTGCATAGTGCCTGTATTCGCCACATTCAAAGCACTTGACATGTGACGTATCATCGGATCTCTCACCACTGCCTTGCCCAGTCCTGTCTCCACGGCCACCCCTGCCGCCTTGACCACTTTGGCCACCACGACTGTGCCACCTCCCACGGTTGTATGATGAGCCATGACCGTCTCTCGGATCTCCCCTCACTAGTAATGCCTGCTCGTTGTGAGATCCCTGCTCCTTGCACGACTGAAACCCCTTCAGTAACTCCTCATGCGCCTTAAGAGATCCGATTATCTCCTCTATCTTCTTCTTGTCCAAATCGGGAGAGTACATAAGTATTGTGATAATAGGTATGTATTTCTCCGGAAACACATGCAGGTACTTCTTTACTGGCACAGATTCCTCCATCTTGTCGCTAAGAGAGTTAATCTGATTATACAACGAACTCAGTTTGCCCGCGAACTCGTCCACCGACTGGGTCTCTTCCATCTTTAGATTCTCGAACTCGCTCCGCAAATTCTGGAGCCGCACCTCCTTGACTTGATCAACTCCTTCGTGCATCGGCTAAAGCGCCTCCCACGCTTCCCATGCTGTCGCCTTGCCGATGAGCTGATGCATCATCACGTCTGGCACCGCCTGGTAGATGAGGGCCAAAGCTGCCTGATCTACCTTATCGTCCACCTCCTTGTCCTTCCCCTTCGGATCGACTGTGCCCCAGACTCCCTGGGTGTGCATGTTCACCTTCATCTTCATTGCCCATACCGGGTAGTTGTCGATCGTCAGGAGAGGGTACTAGAGGGAGATTAGCCTACCCTAAGCCTTTGCCTTGTCACCCATGCTCTGATACCACATGTTATAGCCTTTACAACTGCTCCAGGATCTTTACGACCACGTTCAAGTCGCTACGACCACCTCCTGCAGCCATACGACCACGTTGAAGAGGCTACGACCACCTCTTGAGTCGCTATGACCGCTTTGTTAGTTCTCCAACCACACAGACAGTCATTACGACCACACTGTGATCTCTCCAATCATGCCTCACTGCTCCGATCTCATAGTCGTACACTTCAGCTGAAGTTATGACCACATACACCGCCTCGCGTTGCACTTCCTTCGACCATGGTTGATCACTGTAGTCGTAGCTCCTTACGACCACGTAGTGATTCTGTCAATCGCTGTAGTCGTAACGACTTACGACCACATCTCCCCGCTGTGGTTGTAATGAATTACGACCACGTCTTCCTGCGAGACCATGTTCATAACTCCTTTACGACCACGTCTCCAGCACCTGCTGACACCTCCACTTGTCACCGTGGTCATAACTCCTTACAACCATGTCTGTTGCTCCTACGAATACCCTCCGCCCGATCGGCGTGGTCGTAACTCTGTCTACAACCATGTCTGCAATCCTCTGCTCACCATGGTCGTAATTTATTTACGACCATGTTTGAGAACTCAATGAACTCGATAGATTTCCAGAGCCAAATCGCTTTTCTCTTCTTTATTTCTTTCTGTCGATCACATAGATCGCCTTGGCCTCTCTCTTGGCTCGTTCTCACCCCTCTTTTTCGCCGTACTCTCTCGGTTACATGGTTCTGCCTTTTATACCCTACTCTATGACTCTGACTCAGTTACGACCACGACTATTACTCAAACTTGGCTGCGACTATGAAGCAACTCGAACTTGACTATGACACAGACTCGTGTACGACCACGACCTGGACTCGTATACGACCACGACCGAATTCGTACACGACTCCAACCACTCATACAGGATTGGGACTACGACCACAACTGGAAAAACAACATTACAACCCTAACAATAACTACTTGCCAAAGATTTTCAAGGTGTGGGGATATGACGGTTTTATTAAAGTATTTATGGATGCAATTTTATTTGTAGATGTTTTTAAACACAAAATAACAACAACTTCTCAAGGAATTAGGATTTCAAAACTTGATTACCTAACTTAAACATTTCCAAATCTACTTATGTTCACTATTGGAATCACCCATTAAACATAGCTTCATTTATCGGAAGCACAGCGCATTCGAATATCATTTATGATTGACTCTGCAGAGTTGCCCAGCTTTACCCACAAGATCTCTTAACTCCCACAATAGAGTTAAGAAAACAAGGCTTTTCACTGCTCTATTCTTTATATAGCCTCTACACAGTAGGTGTTGTTTCCCAACAAACTTGGGTGGCCTACGGCATCATCCGATTTGAAGTGGATCTACTGCTGTTAAGTATGGTTATACCCCCTCCTATACCACAAAAACTCTCTCGTCTCCCTCCACCCTTTATAGATATTCAATCGAACTTGAGCAGCTACTAAACCAGATTTGATGAATCAACGCTTGTGGTTGAACGATCACTATATTCTTTACTTGGCATAAGGTTCTAGTCCTTATATTTTTCACTAAGGTAACTTCCATCAACAACCCTTGTTTTAGTGCCCATCCGCACTGCCAACTTTCCAGTCCAAGCCTCCACCCTAGGATAAGGTCATGGGACCCAACCATCTCGTTGCTTTCCGTGATATCTCCTTATCCAAGAACCACATTTGAAATTCTACCGGCAAAGTGCCAAGTCTCTTCATAGCATAAAACATTTGGGTTCCTGGTTTATCATGATTATTTAAATAGTATTTATAATAATACTAAGTCTTGTCAAGGTGAATATGGCTTATCAAATTAAACTAGGTTTTGTCAGGTGGTAGGACATAACTAATATCATATCATTCTAAATGTTCATTGCACATGAAATAACAGTGCGCAAATAATATAATGAAAATACTAATAAATAAATAATTAAAGGAATGTAGATTCAATATGATTAAAAAACATGTGACTTGCCTTGCGGATCAATGTATTCTACAATTTCGTATTCTTCTAATTCTTGAGCTTCTCCTTCCTGGGCTGGCTGGTCTACAACGTCGTGTGCTAGCATAGAGTAAAAGAAACAAATCAATTCTATGCTCGAAGGATTAAGTTAGGAATAAAAAGAAAGAAAATAAAGAAATAAAAGCTAGAAAAACCAAATAAAATAGGTTTAGGAATTTAGGAGGGCTGGTATGGGAAAACAAAGCTGAGAAATGGGTAGATGGGTTCGAAATGATCAAAATGAATGTATATATGTATTTTAGTGTTCTATGAATAGTAAGAGGTATAGTACTGTTCATCGCGGGTTTTTACTGTTCACAGTGGGTTCAGTCCTTATTGTGTTATCGCTGCGTACTCAGAGAACAGAGGAGTTACGAGTACTCGGGTAGTCTCGAGTACGACTATGAAGTCGGGTGGACAATTGAGGTTCGACTTCGAGCGTGAAGTCGATGAAGATTGGACGGTGTACTAGTGGCTTAGGAGCATCGGATGGCGTACGAGTGGGTTAGGAGCATCGGACTTGAAGCGGTGTGGTCGAAGTTTCTCTCGATTACAAGGTGGTCGAAGACTTCAAGCGGTGGAGGGGTCGGAGATTTCAAGCGAGGGAGTGGTCGGAGATTTCAAGCGATAGGACGGTCGAATAATCTGTGGTCGAAACAACAATTAACGACCATGGGTAGGTTCCTAGGGCCACGAGGATTCTATTTTTGGGCTCGGGGGTGGCTGGAAGTCAAGCGAGCGTTAGCGGTGAGGTCTCCTCTCCTCGGGACTTTTGAATGGCACAGGGGTTAACGGTGGTTTAAGAGGACAATAGCATTTGCGATAGAGCATCTCTAGGAGTAGGGGGAGCTTGGGCGTGTGGTGGTTTGGGTTAGGGATGGCCAAGCTGAGCTGTCCATGATGACCTCCTATGGCCGAGCGGTGGCACTAGCCGTCAGGGTAATAGGGGGTTTGGGAAGCCGAGGATTTGCTTCGGGTGTGACACTAGGGGCATGAAGAAGCTACAGGCGAAAGCAATCGAAATGGACTAAATAGCAAGAATTGAAGATTGGCTTACGCTGGGGTCTTTTGACGATCGTCGGCAATGATCCGGTCGAGAGCTCAATTGGGGGTGTGTGGCTCACCTTGGGTACCGGTGGTTCCAAATGGAGGGGCTTGTGGGTTTAAATATGGTGAGAATGGCGGTTCGGCACAAGGGCAAGGCTAAGGCTACAGCAGTGTGAGGCAGTGGTCAAGAAGGTGCAAGAGGGTGTGGCACGGCTAGCAGAGGTAGGTATAGGCTGCCTCGGGCGTGGCATTGCAGCTATCAAAAGTGGTCAGAGGCGTGTCAGGTTGGCTGTGAGAGGATGAGAACATAAAGAAAGCAAGGGGTCGGTGAGATGGTGGGATGTGAGATGTCTACGGTGCTGGTCTAGGTAAGGTTCATGGCACGAATGAGGGAGCGTACGGTGGCTCTTGCTGGCAGAGGTGGGTTCCAGTGTGCTCGAATTTGTGGTGCTGGGTTGTCGGCTATGACACAGGGGAGAGCAGAGGTGGTGGCAAGAAAGCAGTAACAACGACGGCTACTCTGACGTGCAGCCAGGAGCATTTAAGAGGATGTCAGAGTGGGAATGACAAGGTGGTACGGTTTCTGACCGAATGCAGTGGTGTGGCAGCGGCAGGGAAACACCGAAAGGCATGGTGGCTACAAAGATTGGGACGGTGATGATTTTCCAGACAGTGAACAGTGCCTGCATGCGGAGGGATGGAGGAGATGGCTCAGCAATGGAATCATGATGTGGATGGCTGAGATAGGTGCGGGATTAAGCCAAGATTCAAGAAGAATCAAAATCAAAAAAGAATTCAAATTACTTTTGAATTTCAATTTTGTTTCATATATTATGTGAACTTTTTTACAACCCCATTTAATCCAAGGTGATTATTAGTTCTAACCCAGCAATCATTAGTAACACAGGGATGATAGATTATAGGTCTAATGAGAAAAGACATTAATTATATATAAAAGTATTTATGTTCAACAAAAGTAAAGCCAAAGAGAGGTGAAAATATTACACCTATCAAGAACACACATGACCCAACTCAGGCTGAATGCTGTCCAAAACACATAAGAAATAGCTTGAACAGGAAATATGCATCCATATGTAGCTTCATTACGCATTTCAATGAACATGCATCATGAGTTTCTATCAATAGGAAATAACCGTGAGGCTTATAGGAACAATAGGGAATTCTACTTCACATCTATGCAATGCATTTCAATGAATTGATTGTCATCACACACCAATTGACACCGCATTGCAAAAGCCCAAAATGAATGTAGAAATCCAAAGTCCATGTGAGAAGAAATGTTGCATTAATTACATGAACTTTAAGTGTGAGAAAAATAAGCCATAGCCTAGATAAACAAAAACCAACAGAATTAGCCTGGACAAGGCGACCATGGACCCATTCTTAGCCATATCCGACGACAGTGTCAGTGGAGGAAGGGGGACAACCGCCCAGATCTGGCTTTTCTCGGAGGATGGCAGTGGTGGTAGCTTCATGATAAAATCAGCAGCTACTACAATCTAGAGTTGAATCCCAAAGCCAAAAATATTTGCCAAAACATTGAGGTGATGGTGGCATCGGTGTTGGCATCAGCTCTCGCCTTCATTGCTTCCGCTTGGCTAGAGGTGATGGTGGTGGGCATCCGAAAATATTCACCAAAAAAAATCAACAACCACTACAATCTAGAGTTGAACCACCAAAGCCAAAAATATTCACCAAAAAATCGAGGTGATGGTGGCATCGGAGGTGGCATCAGCTCTCACCTTTGTTGCTTTCGCCTAGCTAGAGGTGATGGTGGTGGGCAACCAGAACCAGAGCCAGAGTAGTGGCGACAGTGGATGAGCGTGGAGGAAAGGCAGCATCCCCAACTAGATCTGGCATGCTCGAGCTAGGCAGCGACTCCACTGGCGATTGACCATGGTGCTAAAGGCAACCAGGAGCTCCACATCCGGCAATTGAGAACAAAACAACTGATAGTGTTTCAATCCTACCTAGATTTGGGCTGGTCAATGGCTAACAGTGGGTCTACCGATGATAGAGGTGACACCAAACATAGCCCTTGATCTTGATTAGATTTGGTGTGCTCGGGCCAAGCAGTGGACTCAATCAAGGCCCACGGCGGCACCATTCAAGAGAGACTCATTTGGTGCCCTAGAAGGGGACGAGTGGCAGTACAGATAGATGACTGGTGGCAGGCTCGACGGGCAGCCCGATCCGCAGCACCATCACCCACGTGAGGGAGATAGAAGGGAGCTTCGAGGGGGACTAGGGGGAGCAAGAGGGAGGAGGTGGGAGCACAAGAGGGTGAGGTGGCTAGGGAGTGTGGGGGCTAGAGTTTTGGGGGTCTGGTGTTAACTGGGATGCTCGATCTCAGAGGTTCGTGCATGATCCGCTAGCAAAACTAAACCACATCATCTATCGGCTCGATGTTGAGCACTCTCCGTGGCCCGTACTGGCGTGGACACACGGGAGCAAGCACATCTCATGGAGCACCCTGGTGCGAGCAAATGGCAGCTCTCCTTGATAAAGGCAATGGCGGACCCAGGATCAAAATTTAGGGGGGGTTAATAGGACTTACTGACCAGTTTGCTAAATACCAAGTTGCCGGCCTACGATAGACTTGTAAATATGAGAGGGAGAGAGGCTCCATGCCAAGAGCCAAGATATCGTTGTGGCTTGTAATCACCACTACAACACTACTAATTTTTGGGCCTATTGCAACGGCGTCGAAACGTTGCAATAGGCCCAAAATGGTTGCAATAGCACCTATTGCAACGCTAACTTTTCGTTGGGAGGCGTGGCAAGAAGTTGCGTGGTCTAAAGTTTGGGCCACGGTATTTCAGTTCGTTGCAATAACGTTTATCTATTGCAATGCAATAAAGCATTTCAATACATTGTTTATGCAACAATGTATTGCGTGGCAAAAACAACTATTGCCACGCAATGAGGCGTTGCTGTAGATAGCATTTGCAACATACCGATTTCGTGGTTATAAGTTAAATTGCAACGAAACCTGGTGGTAGCAATAGACTATATTGCCACACAAAGAATTCGTGGTAATAGATTCAATTGCCACGCAAAGAATTCGTGGTAATAGGACATAGTGATATTGCCACTCAAAAAATTCGTGGTAATAGATTCAATTGCCACGCACATACTTTGGTTGCAACAGCCTCTATTGCCACGCTTACTATTTTCGTTGCCATAGCTTCTAATGCCACGCTTGATCTTTTGTTGCTATAGACTCTTTTGGTACGCTGTTTTTTTGTTGCTATAGCATATATTACCACGCCAAAAGTTGAAGGGAATAGTGTATATTGCAATGCATTGCTTTAGTAGCAACAAGAATTATTGCAACGCCATTAATGTCTGTCTAACAGAATCAACCGATGTAGTAAAATCATTATATCAAAATAGAATTTGTTGCTACACATATCTGAAATGAAACCAACTTTAATTGTGACAAAAATTTGAAGTTGTATTACAAGCATCACTAAAATATCCCTAGCTATCACTGCATTGAAGCTTGGCTTGACCTCATTGAATAACTTGAATTGACCTTAGCTTCCCATGGCTGAAACACTGCATTCAATTTGTTCCTTCCTCCTGAATAAAATCATTCAAAATGGCATATGCATCAGTTGTTCAGCTCATCACGACAGTAACACATTGTAAATGGAATAAATTTTCATAACATGAATACATATGTTCATTACTGCATCAATGCAACTATTTAGAGATATAGACATGATTGTCAAAATATGTAGAGCTCAAGAACCACTAGAAAGGTAGATGATGAATAACCCAACCAAAAAATCAAGAAGTGACCAACCACCAGAAGCATCCCCATTGTGTACTTCAGCAGTGACCAATGGTGTAAAGGTGATAAATCTTGATATCCTACAGATTGCCTACATAAATTTGGAACTCTTTTTGTGTTGACTGTTATTCTCTACTAAATTTCTATTCCTACAGTTAGTAGTCAAAAAAACAGAGTTAAGGAGCCAAGCAATCCTACAAAGGCGGGTTAGATTCCAGTGCGTCATTGGTGACATAACGGAGAAAGGAGCCAAGCAATCAAAACGAGTTAATATAGTGAACTCAAGGAGAAAAATCGGATCGATGCGTTTACTTTTCATATGCAAAAGTATGTGGTCGATCTGCGATTCTCAACGAAAAATGATGTGAAGTGCACTAACAAGAGACATTCTCCACAAAATTTTGTCATTCAAAGCATACCATACAACGATGAAAAACTTCGCGATTAACAATTTGCAATGTTGTAGTAGATAGGCATTACAGCTATAAAAAAATCCCTCGCAATGCATACCTATTGACTCCTTGTGTGTGCGTTTAGTAGCAACAATGACCTTTAGTGTTTTTGTAGTAATATAATTCACCGACACATTCCGTCTTTGTTTTGGGGACGAGTTCATTAAGAACACTACTTCTAGGGTGCAGTATTGGTTTCTGCATTCGCCTAGCTTCATGTTGTGTTTCGAGTTGCTATACAGGTTGTCCGCTTATCAAAAATTGAGAAAACATTTCAGAGCTCATACAGTGTAGTGATCCATGTTGCCTGTAAACATGTTGCAATTGCTATTACCTGCATTTAAATTTTAGTTTTCAAATAGTTAGCTCTCATATAATGACCGAAACCATGAAGGAACTGATGCTAATTGGTCATATTTTTATCTTAGACGATATATTACTCACTCACGTTCTAAATTGAAGTTCACTATCACTGAGTGAGTAATATATTAAAGCTTACAAAACAGAAATATTGCAACTAATTGTTTTGGAAAAAATGAACTGAAACTCAGACACTATCACTGAAAACTCGAGCTGCAACAGACCTGCAACAAACCTACTAGAACCAACAGCCAAGTAACCTTGCAACTTGAACCCAGGAAACTATCAGCCAAGGGATAAATATAAAATAAAAGGAAGCATGCAATGATTACTTGTGGAAACAGATTTGATGAAAAAACAACTCCACAGACTATTACAGAAATTTATTGAAACCTCACTCATTTTAACACAATTGCTATTAACTGTAAGTTAAATTTATTTCAAAATTATTACCTCCTGGAAGGCTCCTTGTCTGTGTTCCTAGCATGGACATAAACTCTTACTGAGTTCTTCTTTAATTGTGTCCTCGAATTCAACAATTCTTCTATCGGCCTTTGCTTTCTTCCTTTTCGTTGGCCCTTTCCGCAACTTGGTTTGCAAGTTGTTCTTTTAACATTTGAACCTCGAGGCAGCTCTAACCTTGTCCTATGGGATTCCGCAGAATGCCGGACTTGCATCTGCAAATTTTCATTGTATAGCTGCCTTCGTGTTGGATAGTACGCCAAGTATCCATTACCATGAGTTTTCGATGATTTACACCTAGTGCTTTCCTTATATGATGACTGGAAAACAAAGTTTTCCTCTTGTGATGAAATGAAGTTATCTTGTGGCTCTAATTCCTTCTCTGTTATTTTGCTGCTTGCAGTATCCTAACGCACAGAACATATTTGTAGGTGTCAATTGAGACTGGAAGTGTAGGCCAATATTATGAATGACTTAGTTGGCATGATCGGTGTGCTTCTTGGGCTGCATTTATTCTTTCTGTTGCACACATACAAGTTCTTTGAGTAGTAGCAAAGAAATGTTCAAATGTATACATGCATTTGCTCTGCAGCTGTTCAAATGTTCAAATCTTTGTGTCATATATACACTATCTGTCATTATGTCATTTGAAGTAAATAACCATCAAACTAGAGAAGCGAGAATAGTGTATATATGACAAGTTTACGGAGACATAACATCAAGGACATTAACAATTTAAGTTGGAACTAAAACTTTTCAAGGCCATTAACAATTTAACATCAAGGCCATTAACAATTTAAGTTTGCAACTAAAACTTTTCATTTTTTAAGTTGGACCATAGGTATTCACAATGAAAAGGATAGGCTGTCACTTGTAATACAATGCTTGCTTGTATGGACTGTACATATGGTCCAACAAAGGATAGGTGCAACAGTTTTTTTTAAATGAAAAGTCAAAATGTGCAGATGTGTATACTTCATTTTTTAAGTCAATGGAAAAAGTGCCTTTTGTAGTCAACTAGTCATTTTACTGCATACATTGCGTTTGTGTAACTCAACTAATAATACCTATGTTTTAATGAATCTTTTTCCTTTTCACTCTGCTGGAAGGAATTGATTTCATATGAGTTTTTGGACATCAACTGGCTACAATGAACCATAATCATCCTAAGAAACCTGTAACAACTTATATGTTCTATAATAAAGATTTAGCTACAAGCCTACAACTATCTTGATCTATCGGTGATCTACACGGTGATGTCTCTGACTAATAACAAGTTTGGCAAAGCATAGCGACATATGCACTCGATTTGCATACACTCGTGGATCATCAAACCAAGCACGGATGCTGAAGGCATTTAGCTACAATCCTACAACTATCTTGATCTCTGACTAATAACAACGACAAAGCATAGCGGCATATGCTAGAGGCACTTTAATCACATCTAAAAACATTATATTACTGAGTCTAAAAGGAAGCTACACAATGTTTTTCAGATTTGCGGTCAAGATTTGCGTGCGACTCTGTGGATCATCAAAACAAGCACATATGCACGAAGACCATTGTGTAGGATCTCGGCTTAATTTATGGCGTGCGGCAAGGAGGAACATACCGAGCGGGGGCGGCGGCGATGGCGTTCTACTTCGTGCGGTGGGGAGGATCAAGGAGGCGGCCAGGCGGGAGGCGACGACAGCGGTGTCGACAACGGTGGGGACGGAGAGGCGGCGGCGCGCGCGCGGTCTGAGGAGGAGAAGCGCGGCGCAGTGCGTGGCCCGTGGGGAGATACGGTAGGGGGAGACGAGTAGTAGACGAAGACGAAGACGACTAGCCGGCGCCGTCGACGCTCCCGCAGTCCCGCTCAGGCTCGCTAAGCCGACTAGCCGCCGCCGCCGGGGGATCTCGATCTGAGGGCGCCGCCGCTCCCGCAGTCCCGCTCGGCGCTCACTACTCCCGGCTCCCGCAGACCCGCAGTCTAGGGTTGGACGGTTGGTTAGCGTCGCTGGTCCACTCGGTCGGATGGATTGGGCCCCGATTGCCGATTGGGCCATTAGCGTTATCCGCCTGCAAATCTCCAAGTATCTGCATGGAAAAGACACATATATCAATCATGATAAAAGGAGTACTATATCTGCTTAATTAACCAAACAAAAAATGATCGATGAACTCGTACCATGGGATATCCTCGTCCATGCATGTTGCGGCGATGCTATCATCCTGACTAGGGGTGAAAACGGGCCAGGTTAATCCCGACTGATCCGGCACCGAATCCGATTGGTACCGAATCCGACTAGTACCGAATCTGGAGGAAAAATATGGGTTAGGATATGGTAACGGCAATATCCGTCCGAATCGAATATCCGTCGAATCCGATACATCTTCAAGTTTGATTTCAGGTTAGTGCTACTATTTGACGTTTCATTTTCTTTTGCAATGGTAAAATAAAATCTTCCACATCAGCTATTAAATAGTAACATCAAGTCGGTCGTCCTACTCCATTTATTGCCTTTGTATGCATTCCTTACAAACAAGTAGGGTGCAAGCGAAATGGGTTAATCGACCGATCCGACACGAATCCGATTGGTACCAATCGGAGAAAAATATGGGTTAGGATCAGTAACAGCAATATCCGTCGAATCCGACCCGTTTTCACCTAATCGACCCAACACTACGCTGTTTGTTGAACACGGAATCCGGGAGCGTAGGAACTAATACTCAAGGCAGGTCGGGCATTCAATATCGTCCAACTAGTATGCACCTAAATAACCATTAAGGTGCACGGATCTTAGCACATGGGAACGGTTGATTTAGTGAGTGTAACTACACCTAGGAGTGTATATATATATATATATATATATATATATATATATATATATATATATATATATATATATATATATATATATATATATATATATATATATATATATATATATATATATATATATATATATATATATATATATATATATATATATATATATATATATATATATATATATATATATATATATATATATATAGAAAGTCCAACTTTGATCCATTGAATTAAATGACGACAAACCAACACGAGAATGCCCGAGGACTCCTTTGAAGTAGCGACCTAGGATTGTGGCAAATTGGTCGGCATGTGCTTATGAGCGATGTTCTTCTTGAAGACTAACGCTTTGATCACCTCACTACAATCAAAATTACACGGGGAACATGTACAATTTGAAACATACACAGAAATTACATTATTTTTTTTAAAAAAATCTTTTTAAAGAAAAAACAAATTATGTTTCACCTTTGCCAGCGAGTACGAGATGCTATACATTTAACCTTGATGTAAACAGTTGCCCGGTATAGGGTCTCGATGCAGACGAGCGACGAGCGGCGCATCACGTGCCCGGTCATGGTCTCGGCGATGCTTACGCTGGCAAACCGTCTTCGCGACAAACCGTCTCGGCCGACGCCGACCGGTGGGTCCCACGCCACGGGGTATGCCGGGCCCACCCGCATACCACAGATCCGCCACTGCGTGCCGCCACTTTTTCTTCTTCAATCTATTCGATCTGAATGGCTGCACTACTAGAACAACCGCCGTAGCCTCTTTTTCTCTTGTTCGCTCAATCACAAAGACGCCTTCACAATTCTAGCGGCTCTGCACCATGTTTTTATACATACGAAGAAAACCGATGTCACCCCATACCAACAGCCGGTCACCTACACGGACACCAACTCCAAAAGGAAGCGGCCGTAAGCCTTACGAGCTTTTCAACTCCAACACGGAGACTCCACTTATTATTGTTTAGGTACAAAATGTTCCACGTATAATCACAACTGTGTTCGTGTCCTAGTGGTATGAGCGTTGGCTACCAATCAAGAGGTCCCTAGTTCGATTCCTAGGTGGCTTCCCATTTTTCAATTTTCATAATTTTTTGCTGCATGATGGATAGCTAAACAAAAGCCCACGAAACAAAGAGTTGCAATAGAATACCATATTGCAACGAAACGCACTACTCTATAGCAACAAAATGTACACGTGGCAATATAAATATGTTATTGCATCGATTTAGTTTTTCGTTGCAATACGCACCTACCTCTTTGCGCCATGAAGATTATACCAACGAAAAACATCATGGCAATAGTATCACCCAATAGCAACGAAATTATATATGGTTGCAATAGGAGCAAATAATTGCAACGAAAATCAACACTAACGCAACAAAAGAGTGTCGTGGCAATATATCCAACCTATTGCAACACTTTTTCAAAATGGTTGCGATAACACCTACCTATTGCAACGACATTCACGAATATCGCAATGCAATATAATAGTGGCAATAAAGTCCACCTATTGCCACCGTTTTGGAAAAATGTTGCAATAAGTCCTACCTATTACAACCAAATTGGTGGCGTTGCAATTTCTTGCGTGGCATTAGGCCGAAAATCTAGTAGTGCAAATACAATTTTCTTCATTATGCAAAGGATTTTTAAATCTGACAGGGTCATTCATATGGCTAGTGTGGAGCTCTAGGGGATAAGAGAGGTACACACGGTCGGCTAATGGTAGGGGGGCTGGCGCCCCACCTAACCGACCGCTGGGGCTGCCCCTAGATAAAGGTAACATGTCCAGACACCTCAGCATGGAGCGAAGGAAGCCGCTGGCCCATGCACCGCCCACCTAGTGGCACCCGCATCTGCTGCTTTGGATGGGACTCATCTGTGAAGCACTCGAGAATCCAGTGGATTGTTTCAGCCGTGCGCCAGCGGCTTTGCGCACTGAACAAGAGTGCCTCCCATGCGGGCGTGGCCCACTACGTCGTAGTGATGTTCGGATGCTGCCCAACCATGCGCGGGGATGGATGGGCTGTTGGAACTAATTTTGTTGTTGATAGTACTCATGTGTTCGAGTACTGTTTGTCCAGTACTCATATGTTGAGTATTGTGTAATTGTGTATCGAGTACTCATGTGTTGAGTACTCTATAGTCGCGTGGTGAGTACTCGTGTATCCGACAACAAGTCGAAGACCCAAAGTTGGAGAGCAGTCGGAGCTCTAGAGTGTCACAAACTAGTCGTAGCTACACTGAACCGGTCAAAGCTACAATGGACCGATCAGTAGTCATAAGCTACAGAGACGATCAGTAATTGGAGCTACAGTACTGGTCAATAGTCAAAGCTATAGTAATTGATCGGTAGTCAGAGCTACAGTACCAATCGGCGGTCGATGCTCGGAAAACCTATGTAGTCAAAGACTGATAGTACCAGCTCTATGTGATTGGTACTACCGGAGTTGTGGTCGAGAAGCCATGGTTGAAGTACTCGTAAGTTGAGTAGCAACCATGGTCGAAGAGTCGTGGTCAAGACGCCGAGTCGTAGTTGAAGCGATGTGGTCGAGACATCGCGGTCGAAGAGCCGTGGTCGAGATGCTGTGATCGTAAGTCATGGCTAGGCGTCTGAGTGACGGTTGTAAGTCAATGAGTTGGCCAAGTCGTGCAGATCATAGAGAAGATCCCGGACAGTGGCATCAGAATAGGTCCTGGTTGCTAGCTAGTGGACTTAGTGGGTGCGTGGAGTATAGGCGTGGGGTGCGTGAGGCTTATTTAAGCCATGTACTACTTGTTGAGCAATTTGAGAAGACACAAATGAATAACAGAAAATAAGAAAAGGCATGCGTCGCAATAAAAGAAATCTCTCTTGTGTTCATTCGTCCTCCTTACTCGTGTGCATGTGTAGTTACTAGGGCAAAAGCATGTGTATGTTTTCTCTCAGAGAGTAGCGATCAGAGTTGATGAGTTCAGTTCTAGCATTTATCGAAGTTGATGAGTTCAGCTCCAATAATTGGTATCAGAGCCTCAAGATCCGAGGGCTTAGGCGAGAGGCTACCGCAGCTGACTTTGTGTCGGTTGGATGGTGACAAGCATTCAGGTCAGCGCGATGGCATACACAGCGGTGTGCATCAAGCAAAGGTGCACAAGGCGCTGGCGACGAGTCGACTGCAGCACCGAGCACCTAGGAACACAATGATAAGGTTCTGTGCGGCCTTAGTGAGACTAGTTGTGTACCAGCGTCACACACGATGTGCGTAGTGGCAATGTCAGCAGTGAAGGGCAACGAACACAGGTGCGGACACGCCATGAGGAGAGTCATCATGAGGCCAATGATGGTGGTTGTAGCCATCGTCATAAGAGAGTTGGTGCGCAACATTGATAACCAGCAATGCAAGATGCCGTTATGTGTGGCAAGGTAATGCAATTGTCAGGTATTTTGGTGGGAGACCGACAATGGCGCATGAGTCACGCAAGATGCTGCTGAGTGTGGCAAGAAGAGGCTACTATGTGCGGCAAGATAATGTGGGTGATCAGCGTCGTGAGTCGACGTGTCAAATAATGACAACAAGATTAGGAGGTTGATTATTGGAATTAATCTTGTTGTTGATAGTACTTGTGTGTTCGAGTATTGTGTGTCAAGTACTCATGTGTTGAGTACTATATAATTGTGTATCGAGTACTCCATAGTCCGTGTCAAGTACTCGTGTATTCGAGTACAAGTCGAAGACCTAGAGTCGGTGAGCATTCGGAGACTCTGAGTACAGTGAACTAAGCATAGCTACAGTGAACCGGTCATAACTAGAGTGAACTGGTCAATAGTCATTAGTTACAGAGATGATCGGTAGTTGAAGTTACAGTACTGGTTGATAGTTGAAGCTATATTACTAGTCAGTAGTTAGAGCTACAGTACCAGTCGGTGCTCGAAAAACCTACATGGTCGAAGACTGGTAGTACCAGCTCTGTGTAAGCGGTACTACCTGAGTTGCAATCGAAAAGCCATGGTCGAAGTGCTCATAAGTCGAGTAGCAGTCGTGGTCGAGACATCATGATCGTAAGTCATGGCTGGGCATCTGAGTAATGGTTGTAAGTCAATGATTTGGCCGAGTCGTACGGATCGTGGAGAAGATCCTGGACAGTGGCATAGGAATAGGTCCTAATTGTTAGCTAGTAGACTTAGTGGGTGCATGGAGTACAGATGTGGGTGCGCCACAAAATAATCTCTCCTGTGTTCATTCGTCCTCCCTACTCGTGTGCGTGTGTCATTCGAAGAGAAAAAGTGTGTGTGTTTTCTCCTGGAGAGTAGTGATCAGAGTTGATAAGTTCAGCTCCAATATTTATCGAAGTTGATGAGTTCAGCTCTAACAATTGATATCAGAGTCTCAAGATCCGAGGGGTAGAGGCGAGAGGCTACCACAGGTGACCGTATGTCGGTCGGATGGTGATGAGCGGTCGGATCGGTGTGATGGCGCATGCAGTAGCGTGCGCCGAATGGAGGTGCACAGGGCTCTGGCGACGAGCCGGCTGCAGCACCGAGCACCTAGGAACACGAGACGAGGGTCTGTGCGGCCATGGCGAGACCGATTGTGTACCGTCCTCACACGCGACGTGCGTAGTCGCGATGTGAGCGGCGAAGGGCAATAAACGCAGGTGCGGAGAGTCGGCATAAGGCTAATGATGGTAGTCGTAGCCACCATCACAAGAGAGTCGGCGCGCAACATCGACAACTAGCAATGCAAGATGCCGTTATGTGTGACAAGGAAATGGCTTGCATCATCACAAAGAAATTTCTCCTGTGTTCTTTCATTCTCTCTATCCATGTGTGCGTGTTGTTCAAGAGAAAAAAAATACATGTATGTTTCATCTCAGAGAGTAGTGATTGAAGTTGATAAGTTCAGCTCTAATATTATCAGAGTTGATAAGTTTAGCAGCATGAACAAATCCCACCTAAGCGGTGCCAGTGCGCGGTGCAGGCGTGCTTGCCACATCGTACATTCCTACTCTCGCACGGCCGGTCCCTCGAGCGAGCAGTAGGTTGTTGCCTCTTCGTTGGGGAGCTAGCTCTTCGGATCGTCCGTCGCTCGTTCGAGATGAGGTGCAAGGCAGCGACTCCACCGGCGATGGGCCGTGGTGCTAGAGGTAACTAGGAGCGCCACATCCGGCAATTGGGAACAAAATGACCAGCGACGTCTCGATCCTACCTAGAATTAGGCTGGTCGATGGCTGGTGATGGATCCACCGCTGATGGAAGCGACACCAGACGCAGCCCTCGATCCTGATCATATTTGGTGCGCTCGGGCTATGCGGTGGACGCAATCAGGGACGCACAGTGGCACCAACTGAGAGACACATATAGTGCCCAGGAATAGGGTGAGCGACGGTGCGAGTTGATGACCGGAGGCAGGCCGATAGGTAGCCCGATCCGCAACACCAACGCTCGCGCGAGGGAGATAAAAGGGAGCTTGAAGGGGACTAGGGAGAGCACGAGGGAGGAGGCAGGAGCACGAGAGCGGTTAGGGAGTGCGGGGGCTAGGGTTGTGGGGGTCTGGACTAGACTGGGTTGCTCGATCTCCATCATTCGTGCGTGATCCGATGGCAAAATGGAACCGCAACATCAATTGGCTCGATTTTGAGCGCTCCCCGCATTGGCGTGGACACACGGGATCGAGCACGTCGCTTCAAAATCGCGTGGAGCACCCTGAAAGGAGCAAATGATAGCTCTCTTTAATCATTACTATTATAAAAGAACGAGTTGATGCTTATACATCTCTTCTCGTCCAACTGCTCTATTATCAACTTCTCACCACTCTTCACTTTTCAATTAATCAGAGTAGCTCTCTTCCATAGCATAATTTTCTATATATCTAATAAATTTTGTTACAACGTATGAACAGGTGACTAGTAAAGATAATATATGTCCGGATGCGTAGGCGTGGTGCGAAGGAAGCCGACGGCCCACGCACCGCCCACCTAGTGGCGCGCATCCGCCGCTTCGGACGGGAATCCGATGGATCGTCTCGGGCCGCGCGACTGCGGCTCTGCGCACCGAACACGAGTGCCTCCCACGCGGGCGCGGCCCACCCCGCAGTGGTGATTGTTACAAACAAGTTACGCCAGTTACATATGCTCAATGTGCAGATGTCTTTCCCAAAAAACATTTTTTCATGCCACCTTTTACCATGTATATAAAGCAATGTACAGATTCAGAATGCGGTTAACGAAAGCATCATTTCTCTCAAACACTTGTCTCAAACCTCTCTTGCAATACGTTATCAGCACATACAGTGAGACAGAGACGAACAAAAGGTAAGAACCATCCTCTCCCAGAAATCGTCAATCATGATGAACTCGGTGCCCAACGGTGCTGCCTCCGCTTTTGTCCCCGCGGTGGCACGGCCCGAGCCCGAGGCCGGCGTGGCCTAGAGCACGGCGCACGGCCGGCTCAGTCCAGCGCGGCCCGGCCGGCGCAAAGCGCGGCCGACGCCCGAGGCGGCTCAGTCCGGCGAAGCCCAAGGCGGTCAGCAGCTCGACGCGGTCTCGGTGTGGCGAGGCACGCCCCCCGACGTGGCACGGCCCCCACGGCCGGAGACGCTCGCGGCCGGCGGCGAAGCCCGCAGCATGGCCGACGCTCGGCGGGAGGCGGCGCCAAGGGGCCGACGCTCCCGGCGGCCGACGGCGGCGTCCACGGCCGGCGAGGCTCGGAGCAAGGCCGGCACAGCGCCGCTCGGTGCGGCACGCGGCCCGGGGTGGTGTGCCGAAGTGGCCGGCGGCGAGGCGCAGCCGCGCGGCGCCGGGCGACTCACGGCCGACGGCGCCCAAAGACGTAGCGGCCCGCGACCGGAGGCGCCCGTGGCCGACGGCGGCGGCAGCCTGCGATGGCGTGCCCGGCGGCCCCTGGCGGCGGGTGGAGGCGGCGCCCGAGGAGGCCTCGCGGGAGGAGGCGGCGATGCCCAGGGCCGGCGGCCGGAGGCCGGCAGCGGCGCCGGTGGCGGCTCCCCGAGGCGGCGCCCATGGCGAGGCGGCGGTGGAGGCCCTGGCGCGGCCGGCAACGCCCATGGCGGCGGCGGCGCCCAAATGGGCAGAGGCGGCTAGGGTTTGGGGACCTCCTCCCCCATTCCTTTTATATGCTGCCCAAATATATGGGCTTTAGCCCAAAACATCCCACCTCCCCACTTGGGCCTAAAGGCCGAATGGGCTTCAGCCCAAGTTTTCGGCCATTTGCAATTTCCCCCCTCTTTTTCATGGAAAATGCAGACTTTTAAGTTTACATAAATTCCTATTGTAATATTTGCAATATAGTCCTTTTTGCTTGTTTATAATTGTATATGTTAATTTTTACAGTTATAAATTAGCATTTCAGTCCCTACAGGACCTGAAAATTATGTAAATATTTAAATAAATGTGAAACCACATTTATATAATTTTTACATATGTAGAATTATTACTTTATTGCAATTTACTTACAATATTAATTGCGACCACATTTAAATTTGCTATTGCTAGAAAATTTAAAATTTTAAGAGTACCATTGTACTTAATAAATTGGAATTTTTGCAAAATATTATACCTAAAATACATACCATAAAATCACAATTTATGGCACTTTGCTACATTTATTTGTATGCTATGCCATACAATAAATTGGTGTTCACCACTAATATTGTGATATATACGGTATTATAAATATAACCTCATGTTATATTTAATTTAGGTATACATTCTTTTGGATTACAATACTCATATTATTTTCCACATATTTTGCATTTTATTACAACATTACCATACACATTAATTTACCTCATGTAAATTAATCATATATGGTGTACTTTTCATGTAGGTTTTAAATGACTACCAAAGATTTGGAGCCTCTCGCTCTCGATGGTTCCAACTACCCTACATGGGCTATGGATTTAAAAATCAACCTCACCACACGTGGGTTGCAAAGGGTAATATTTGATCCTCCAAATGATCAAATTCCGCCGGATATTGTGATATATTCTGTTTTAAGCATAATACGGAATCACATCCATCCCGATTTAAAGGCGGAATATTTGTATGAGGAGAATCCACTCACATTATGGTTAACCCTCAAAAATAGATATGAACAACAGAAAGCTGTTATATTACCTGAGGCTAATCATGAATGGGCACATCTTAGACTCCAAGATTTCAAATCTGTTGGAGAATATAACCATGCCCTTCATACAATTTGCTCCAAATCGCGACTCTATCACTCTCCCTATAGGTACACAATTGGAAATTGAGAATGCACTCTTGTATCCCGACTTAACACGTACCCTACTCAGTTATAGAGATATCCGTAAGAATGGTTTCCATGTTGAAACCCAAAATGACAACAAAGAGGAATATCTCCTCTCAACCAAAAACAACGGATATGGCAAACAAGTACTAGAAAAAATTCCATCTTTTAACTCCGGATTGTACTATACATACATCAAACCCGTTCAACATATTGCGTACAAAGTAATTTTCCAAAATACTAACACATTCCAAACATGGCATGATCGCCTTGGCCATCCAGGCATTGGAATGATGAGGAAAATTATTAGCAATTCAATTGGTCATACATACCTCAAAACAAAATTTCCGGAATCCTCAGATTTTGTGTGCACTTCCTGTGTCACCGAAAAATTGATTTTAAGAACCCTCTTATCTTAAAATCAGAGCTGAACCACTTAAATTTCTTGAATGCATTCAAGGAGACATATGCGGTCCTATACAACCATTGTGTGGACCGTTCAGATATTTCATGGTTCTCATTGACGCATCTACTAGATGGTCACATGTGTGTCTTTTATCCACACGAAACCATGCATTTGCTAAGTTAATTGGTCAAATTATCCAATTACGAGCACATTATCCTGAATATCGAATTCAATCAATTCGAATGGACAATGCTGCTGAATTTTCATCCCATGCATTCAATGACTATTGTATGGCTCTTGGGATACAAGTTCAACACTCTGTTCCATATGTCCATACACAAAATGGTTTAGCAGAATCTCTTATCAAGAGAATCAAGCTCATTGCAAGACCATTACTACAGAATTGCAACTTACCAACGTCATGTTGGGGTCATGCAGTTTTACACGCTGCTGACTTAATCCAATTGCGTCCAACTGCATATCATAGCACTTCCCCGCTACAATTAGTACGTGGAAATCCACCAGATATTTCCCATCTGCGAAAGTTCGATTGCGCTACATACGTACCGATCTCACCACCGCAGCGTACCTCAATGGGACCGCACAAGAAACTTGGGATCTATGTTGGGTATAAATCTCCGTCAATCATAAAATACCTCGAGCCCCTAACGGGGACACATTTCTGACCGATCGCTGATTGCATATTCAATGAGGAACATTTCCCGGCATTAGGGGGAGACAACAAGTACCAAACTGAATGCCAGGAAATTGATTGGAATGTACAAGGCATTCCTGCCTCAGACCCACATACCAGAGAAACTGAACTTCAAGTTCAGAAACTCATTCATTTGCAAAATATTGCAAATAATCTTCCAGATGCATTTACTGATTATAAGGGTGTCACAAAATCCTATAATCCTGCCAGAAATGTACCTGAAAGAGTGGAGGTACCGCAAAATACCACTCAACTCCCAATTCAAAAAAAGAGGGGGAGAAGTACGGTACAAATGGCGGATACAGCTTCTAACAAGCGACAAAGGAAACAAAAGAATGTAAATGCAGATCAACATCATGTTGATAGACACTAAAGAATCCTTGAACCCAGATCAACAGTGCACTCAAATCGATCACGGGACATCGAATACCACGACTCAAATGTTTTGGGAAATAACATTGAGTCACGAGGGTCCAAGAAATTTCCACTAACTATCCGATTACGGAGAATCATACGATCGTAAGACTACAATTGTCGATATTTATTTCTCCACAACAATTGCAAACAACCTTCAAAATGATCCAGATCCCAAGACCATGGCAGAGTGCAAACAGCGCTCGGACTGGAACCAATGGAAGGATGCAATTCAAGCGGAGTTAGCATCGCTCAAGAAAAGAAATGTATTCACCAATGTGATACATACACCTCCCAAAGTATTCCCTGTCGGTTTCAAATGGGTTTTCGTCCGCAAACGGAATGAAAACAATGAGGTGGTGAGATACAAAGCAAGGCTTGTAGCACAAGGGTTCACGCAGAGACCCAACATTGATTACAATGAAACTTATTCTCCAGTAAATGAGTGGAATAACATTCCGATACTTAATCTCATTGGCAGTTAAAAATCATCTATCTTTTCAGTTGATGGATGTAGTGACTGCATATCTTTATGGGTCACTTGATTTGAAAATATACATGAAAGTTCCCGATGGAATTTCAATTCCGAATCTGAACGCAAATCGCAATATGTATTGTGTAAAATTGAACAAGTCTTTATACGGCTTGAAACAGTCGGGTAGAATGTGGTACAATCGACTAAGTGAGTTTCTAACCAAAAAGGGATACTCCAACAATGATGATTGCCCATGCGTATTCATCAAAAGATCCTCAACAGGATTTTGTATTATATCTGTGTATGTTGATGATCTTAATATCATTGGTAACACACAGGATATAGATGAAGCACGTAATCATCTTATGACGGAATTTGAAATGAAGGATTTGGGTAAAACCAAATTTTGCTTAGGTATACAACTTGAGCACCTTCATAAAGGCATCCTAATACATCAATCAGCCTATGTCCAGAAAATATTGGAGAAATTCAATATGGACAAAGCATATCCATCGAAAACCCCCATGGTTGTTCGATCTCTAGACAGGGACAAAGATCCATTTAGACCCCGAGATGACAATGAAGAACTATTGGGACCCGAGGTTCTATATCTCAGTGCTATCGGAACGCTTATGTACCTTGCAAATTGCACCCGGCCGGATATCGCATTTGCAGTAAATCTACTTGCTAGATATAGCGCTGCTCCAACCAAAAGACATTGGGTAGGAGTGAAGCATATCCTTAGATATCTTCAAGGCACTAAAGATCTCGGTCTATTCTTTCAGAAGAATAACGATGTGGATTTAATAGGATATACAGATGCTGGCTATTTATCAGATCCCCATAATGCCAGATCTCAAACAGGCTTTGTATTTTTACACGGTGGAATAGCCACCTCTTGGAAGTCTTCGAAACAGACTCTAGTGGCTACATCCACTGATCATTCTAAAATAATTGCATTATATGAAGCATCACGTGAATGTGTATGGCTTCGCAGAATGATTAACCACATACAACAATCATGTGGTATAGGTGCTATTGCATCACCTACCATTATCTACGAAGATAATGCTGCTTGCGTTCTTCAAATGCAAACGGGTTACATAAAGAGTAATATCACAAAACATATTGCTCCTAAACTATTTTACCCACATGAATTGCAAGAGAGTGGGGAAATAAATATTCTGCAAACTAAGTCTTGTGATAATCTCGCAGACTTATTCACCAAGTCATTACCAACCTCCACATTCCAAAAATGTGTTCATGGAATTGGTATGCGAAGACTACGTGATTTGCAGATGTCAGGGGGAGAAATCTCCTAAACATAACCCGTTCAAATAAAAATATTGTACTCTTTTTCCCTTTATGAGTTTTTCCTCTAAAGGTTTCTCATCAAGGTTTTTAATGAGGCAATATGACAACGTAATCATAAATATATCTCTCTTTTCCCCACAGGGGTTTTTAGGAGATACAATCAAATATATGCCATATCATCTTCTCCTTAAAATTTTCCCACTGGGTTTTAAAGGAGTTTTCCATGGCATATCTACTCTATCGGATCTCCTCATATTTTTTCCTACAGGGTTTTGGAGGAGTTATTTCAAGATGATGAATCAAGGTGATCATGTGAAGACACATTGATCAATGGGGAGTGTTACAAACAAGTTACGCCAGTTACATATGCCCAATGTGCAGATGTCTTTCCTAAAAGACACTTTTTTATGCCACCTTTTACCATGTATATAAAGCAATGTACAGATTCAGAATGTGGTTAACGAAAACATCATTTCTCTTAAACACTTGTCTTAAACCTCTCTTGCCCGCATGCTGCAAAAGCCCAACCACGCGCGGGGACAGATGGGCGAGGCCCACCTAACCGGTGCCAATGCACGGTGCGAGGCGTGCTTGCCGCATCGTACATTCCTACCCTCGCACCGCCGGCCTCTCAAGCGAGCAGTAGGTCGTTGCCTCCCTTCGTTGGGGAGCTAGCTCTTCGGATCGTCCGTCGCTCGTTCGAGATGAGGCGCAAGTCACCGTGCCAAACAAGACGCAGCAGGACAGGATGGCCTCTTTCACCTCCCAGCATATCCAGTTGTCGACTCGATGCACGTAGCACGTTGCAGCCAACATGTGAAGGCTACGTAAGCTCGACCGGAGTGAGGTTTCCTGACTTTTCAGGCTAGAGTAGTACTAGTAGTACATACCACTACTAACAGTACTCTCTATATTCTATTGTCTAATTCAGTAGAATTGGCAGGTTCTGCACCCTTTTCTAAAAAAAAAGGTACTTACAGTACGTTCCATCCACAATTTATCTATTTTCAACTCAAAACGTACATACGATCTGAGTTTGACAAAGCCTCCATTTACATAGACAAGATAGCAAAGCATCATTACAACACACATTCACATTTGTATTACACACCATGAACAGAGTTATTCGTAACATCGCGTTCGATCTGTACAAGAAAAGAGCACCGGAGCACCCGATCGATTGGTAAGCTTGGATGAGCCTCCTCACCCTTCTGCAATTAACACAAACAGATCATCCTCACATAAACCCCCTCCCTGCAATTAACACAAACAGATCATCCCTCGCAGACCCCTCAAAAAAAAAGTTGTTCCATTTAAATGAGACAAATCGCGAACTGGCCCCGCTTGGTTGGGTAGAAAAATGGTGATTTATAGCTGAAATTGCACTGTAGCTGGAGGTGATTTATTTGGCGTAATTAAATTTAAGAATTTAAAAATAGAAAAAATATGTTAGCTCATCACGGACAACGCAAACGAATACGAGAAAAAAGAACCGGCAAAAAAGCTCAAAAAAGGCCAAAAGTTCAGAAAAGACGAAATTTATGAATAGTAAAAAATAAATCAGAAACCAAAAGCTCAACCCAAAATGAGTGGGACGTAAGTCGGTCGTAAAGATGAACAAGCTGTACCTTGTCCCCTTTTCCCGCGTTGGCCCTCCTAGTGGCATCGGCCTTGTCCGCCTTCCTCCTCGTCTTCTCGAGCTTCTCCCTGTCGGAATTTTCCTGATCTTCTGTGACCCGCATGGTTTTGCGTCACACCTTTTCTCTCTGTGGGACCCGTTGTCCCAGCCGATGTGACTCGCTGACATGATCCTCCTAGTCGTCTACGTCGCCTATGCCCATGTAATGAATAGAGACACTGCCCCTTGTGTGTGCTTGTGCCTTCACGGATATGTTACATCAGTATAAATTAAAATTTTTCTATTGCACAAACCGAAAAATCATACAAATAAGAGATCATAGATCGTTAACACTAGACGCACAATGCAGCGGATGTAGATTTAAAGCAGCCGATTCAATGAAAAACATTTCGGTATACTGGTAGTGGTCGATCGTCCTTCGGCGAACCGTCTCCTTCTCGCGATCATCCCGATCAGTGCCACTATCGCAGCAGTGCCTCTACCGAAGTCCACACATTTAGGGATGGAACACCATGCGTCGGTGTGCTAGCACCAGCGTACACGACAGGGGTTATAAGAGGTGGTGGCAAGGGTTTCGATGGTTGTGTTTCAGGATATCACCCTTAGTCCTGCACATCTCTTTATATAGCCTCCAATCGGATCCTTATCCGATACGAGTAGAGATCGAATCCTACTCGAAAACTATCGTCTGGACTCTTATCGTTCTAGCCCATTAAGTATGTGACATTGTAGGTTTATGTATATTTGGTCATGGGCTGAAAACTCCTTTTCGGTCCATAAGTTGGTAGTGGTCCCTAGCAGGATATAACGACTTCCAAACATACATAAAGATCATATCGGACAAACCTATATAGTGCTTATATACCAATCCCTTTTGTCTCATGATACCAAATCGAACTCAAGGCGAGAAGCGTGCCATCCTATGATAGTTCGATTCTTCACTCAAACCTGTAGTGGATTACTCAGTTGTGATTGACTCCTCAACTACATTCGGCATGGCCATGCACTTCCTTAATCCAACCACATCAAGGGGCCTAAAGATATCTCTTCTGTTATATAGGAGGGGTAAATTCCATCTTGATTGCTCATATTCCTCCGCATGTTTTATAGAAAACCCGAAAGCTACATTTATGACCACTCAGTCACGGAGTAGTGTTTAGTAACCCCTAAGTAAACTATTACACATGTAGAAAACAATGACGATATCAGGCCTAAAGATCTTAAATACACTATGTATAAGACCAACTGATGACACTTAAGAATATAACAATCCTCGTAGTGTCCCATGGTGGGTCAATCCAACATCATGTTCTCTAACATGTGTCCACATTATTGATTTGATATTTCTTATCCATGATCCATGAAACATGATCATCAATCAATACATGTGTTGATCTGTAAGTCATAATTGTCCCACATAATGATATAAAATCAGGAATAATTTAGAATAACATCAAAACATAAATAAAGAGTTACACAAATAAGTCACATACTTGTTGATCAATATGAAAGACATTTATTTAAGGGACAAAATAACATATTATTCAAAATATCATTGTTGCAAATAATGCACAGAAAAATAGATGCAAGAGACATGAATTTTACGTAGAAAACTCTTGCGGGAAAAACCACAGGCGCTCGAAGGTAAATCACTATAATGAGAAGAGTTTACAATGGAGCACTTGCTCTTCCTATGGGATACTAGGGTACATATTTATAGCATGAGGGCAAAAAGTCCCACACGAAGAGGAAACTGAATCAGAGTCGGTTGCTACAGATTGACACCACGTCTGATACAACCTGTGCATGCACTTGCCATGCCACATCTGGCATGAGGCGATGAAGTGTCCTACACGGACACGATACGAATTCGGATCAACTTTAACAATCTCCACCTTGAGCTGAATTCCCTCCTGTAGTCGAAGAATATGATAGACTCATCCAATAAAATTATCATCCATACCTTGAACGCTGAAAGTCCAAAGGACTAATTAGTAATACCAACTAAGTCTGAGCATAGCTCAAACTTAATAGCAGGAACTGGCTTTGTCAACATATCAGCTGAATTATCATGAGTACTTATCTTGCAGACTTTAATACCACCTTGAGTAATGACACTTCGAATGTAGTGATACCTGATATCAATGTGCTTTGTTCTCTCATGGAACATTTGATCTTTTGTAAGGCAAATAGCGCTCTGCCTATCACAAAATATTGTAGTACAAGATGTACTTTCACAAAGCTCAGTAAATAAATCTCTTAGCCAAATGGCTTCTTTGCAAGCTTCAGAAATAGCCATATACTCAGCTTCTGTAGTAGACAAGGCAACGGTAGTTTGCAAACTTGCTTTCCAGCTAACGGCACACCCTCCAATAGTGAACACATAACCAGTGAGAGATCTTCTTTTATCCCAATCTCCAGCAAAATCTGAATCCACATAACCAACGAGTCTATCTCTAGTCTTCCCAAATTGTAAACAAGCATTTGATGTGCCCCGCAAATATCTGAAAATCCATTGAACTGCTTTCTAATGCTCTTTTTTAGGATTAGCCATGTATCTACTAACCACACTTAATGATTGAGATAAATCAGGGCGAGAACATACCACAGCATACATAAGCGAACCAACTACAATCGCATATGGAACTTTAGACATGTACTCAATTTCATCATTTGATTGTGGACAAGAAGCTGAAGAAAGTCAGAAATGTGCAACTAAGGGAGTCCTCATAGGTTTGGCCTTATGCATGTTGAAACGATGAAAAACTTTATCAATATATCCCTTTTGACTTAGATATAATTTTCCAAACTATCTGTCTCTAATGATTTCTATACCAAAAATCTTCTTTACTGCACCAAGACCTTTCATCTCAAATTTACCATTTAACTGTGCCTTCAATTTTGAAATTTCAGCTTTGTCTTTTGCAGCAATCAATATATCATCAACATATAGAAGCAAATAAATAACTGAACCATTAACAGTCTTCAAGTAAACACAGCTATCATAATTAGATCTTTTAAAGTTCTGAGATATCATAAAAAAGTCAAATCTTTTGTACCATTGTCTAGGTGATTGTTTCAAACCATAAAGAGATTTCTTCAATTTGCAAACAAAATTCTTCTTTCCCGAAATAATGAAACCTTCTGGTTGCTTCATATAAATGTCTTCTTCTAATTCCCCATATAAGAATTAGTTTTTACATCCAATTGTTCAAGCTCATAATCATGCATAGCCACAATGATGAGTAAAGTGCGAATAGAACTATGCTTCACAACAGGGGAAAAGACATATGTAAAATCAATACCTTGGAATTTGGCTGTATCCTTTTGCATCTAGTCTTGCTTTGTACCTAACCGCTTCGGTTGGTGAAACTCCTTCTTTCTTCTTAAAGATTCATTTGAAGTGAATATGCTTTTTCTCAATTGGCAACTTGACCAGCTCCCAAGTGCCATTCTTGTCAAGAGATTCCATCTCATCATACATGGCAATCATCTTCTGAATAAGATGAAGGTTCTGCAATAACTTCAATTTCTTCTGCCATATTTAAGCAATAAGCCACAACATTAGCTTCTTCAATCAATCTTTTAGGAGGCTGAATGTTCCTCCTCTGTCTATGAACTACAATGGAACGATCTGTTGACAGCTCAATAATAGGAGCTTCTGAAATATTTTTCTTGTTGACTTCTGGTGTAGATCTGGAATCAATAACATGCTCCACTTGCATACTTGATTGCTTCTCAACAGGAACATCTGTAGATGGTTTATCATGCAACACAGCAGACTCATCAAAAGCAACACTTCTGCTAATAACCACCTTTCTAGTTTTAAGATTCCACAATTTATATCCTTTCATACCAGTTTTATAACCAAGGAAGATGCACTTAAATACTCTAGGCTCTAATTTACTATTGTTAACATGAGTACAAGTAGGACAGTCAAATATTCTTAAGTTTGAATAATCTGCTAGAGAGGCAGACCATACCTCAATTGGAGTTTTCTTATCAATAGCCAAATTTGGTGACCGATTAATCAAATAACAAGCAGTGGAAGCGGCTTCAGCCCAATAACTCTTAGATAATCCACAGTTTGATAACATGCAACGTACCTTCTCTATGATGGTTCTATTCATGCGTTCGGCCACACCATTTTGTTGAGGAGAGCTTAGGACGGTATAATGTCTCACAATACCCTCTGACTTATATAAAGCTTCAAATTCTCCAGATTAGAACTCCAAGCCATTGTCGGTACGCAGCTTCTTGACATACATACCAATTTGTTTTTCAATCATAATCTTCCACTCTTTGAATGTTTTGAATACATCTTATTTGTGCTTGACGAAATATGCCTAAACTTTTCTTAAGTAATCATCAATGATGATCAATATGTAGCTTGCACTTCCAAGTGACGGAACGCGGGATTCTCCCCACAAATCATATTGAACATAATCCAATATGCCTTTTGTAGAGTGAGTCATAGCACTGAATTTCACCCTCTTTTACTTGCCAAAGACGCAATGTTCACAAAACTTCAACTTGTTGATACTTTGACCATCAAGAAATCATCTTTTGTATAATTCCATCATTCCAGCTTCACTCATATGCCCCAGGCGTATATGCCAAAGATTAGTAGCATCAGAATCAGATGATTTATTTGAGGCAACAATAGCATTACCTGAAATTGTAGTGCCTCGCAGATGATATAAGTTGGCATCATTCATATCACCCTTCATCACAACAAGAGAACCTTTACTAACTTTTAGAACTCCACCTCCACCTGAATGTTTGTACCCTTTAGCATCAAGAGTACTCAATGAGATAATATGTCTCTTCAAATTCAGAATATGACGAACATCCAATAAAGTTCTGATGGTGCCATCGAACATCTTGATCTAGATAGAACCAATACCTGCAACCTTGGATGGTGTATTATCACTCATCAATACAGATCCACTTAGCGTAGCTTCAAAGGTAACGAACCACTCACGGTTCGGGCTCATGTGGAAAGTATATGCTGAATCAAGAATCCATTCATTGTCGATTTTTCAATTACCTGCGAAGGTGATGAGAACATCTCTATCAGAAGCTTCTTTAGTGACAATGGTGGCTCTAGGTTCATAATCTTGTTGATCCTTCTTGAAATTATTATTCCTCTTCTCTTTGTTCTGCAACTTCTAACACTCGAATATGTCATGACCATCCTTCTTGCAATACTTGCATGACTTCCTGTTTTTGGATTTAGATCTGCCTCTGTATCTGCTTTTGCTTCTGTCTTTTGAATTACCGTTTGAACCCTTCTCGTATTGCTTGCCGCGAACAGACAATCCTTCTGCATGCGTACTTGAGCTTTCATTGGAAACCATAAGCTTCATCTTTTCTTTAGCATACAGAGCTTCATAAACTTCACTAAGAGTAAGAATATCTTAGCTATATAGAATAGTATCTCTAATAGTAGAGTATGAACTGGGCAGAAAACATAGCAAAATAAGATCCAAATCTTCATTATTATATTTTACCTCCATAACTTTGAGGTCTGTAACAACTTCCTTGAAAGCTGTCAGGTGGTTCAACAATCAGGCACCCTCCGCCATCTTGTGGGAATAAAGCTTCTGCCATAATGCGGCGGTGGATGTCTCCTTCATAATCTCCTGTAAAATATTATTTGATAGACGAAGATGAATTTGAGATAAGGTCTTACGATCTTTACGTTGCTTCTCATCTGCGGACAATATGGCTGTCATCTTGTCCATGCCCAGAAGTGCATCATCTAAATCAAGCTGTGATAAAATAGCTCACATCTTGACTTGCCATAGAGAAAACCTCGTGTCGTGATCCAACAATGGAAGATCATACTTTAGAGTTGCCATGCGGAAGAAAACCAAATTTTGCTAATACGAATTTGTATATACCTAGCAAAATTCTTGTTATCTGAAAATCCTAGTACACTTATTGGGTGCACCTAGCAATTTCCACCAAAAAATCCAAACCGCCTCTCTCTCTTTTTCTTTCACCTTGATTTCCGTGCCCTTAATGCTTTGCCTGCATCTCCTATTTTTCCCTTCTGATTGCTTTTCTTTCTAACTAGTAGAGTGACCGTGCGTTGCAACGGATATTAAATAATAAGACAACATGTTCTAAACTCATAGTATTTTGTTTTTATAGTTTAGATCATAGTATCGCAAATCATCTACTTAATTAAACTCTGTTCCAATGGACATGCATTAAATGGAATGGTCGTACTAAAGATGGTTTTTGAAATTGAAGTCTAGCCCTCTCTAAAGACACCGGTTAAGTTTAATAGTTATCCTTAGAATACAATCGATTAAATTATTATCATCGTAAAAGACTCCATGGTGAATAGTGACTAAAACCTAACCCCTTACCAGACTCTTCTCACTTCCCTCTACCTCCTCCTACAAGTTACTTGTGTTGGCTCCCAACAACTTCGCACCACGGAATCTTAGGCAACATGACCGTCTTCCTCGACTCCAATGGCTTCGCCACCGTCTCTGACGACGAAGGCCAACATTGACCCATTTTTTATCGGCAGTCCTTTAAAATCATAAATATTATTATGAGTTATATAATCTAGTATTATTTATCAGCAGTCCTTTACAATAGGTAATGATCCATTTGCCCACAAGAAAAGCACATTGACAAATTGAGTACATACCATCAATAGCAGGCATAAATACCCATTTAATCAACGGCATAGAAATACTCCAATCCCACATACCACAAGTGGATGATCCTATTTGAAAGAAATGAGGAACCAAAGCTTTAAATTCACACCCCATAGTGCCAAACCAGTTGTTAACAACTTATAAAGCAGTGCCATCTTACATATTCAAAATTCAAATGAATTAGGACCCTAGAGGCCTACATGTCCAAGTAAAGATTATTAACAACAAGTTAGCCTGCAACACTTCAGAATTTCTCCACAGGCTGCATATACTACATGCATTTCTTGATTTCAGATTTCCATCTGTGTAGTCAAGAAAATTTGCCAGACTAAACTACCATTGAGGAGAACAACAAAAAACTCTTGAGCTCAAAAGGTTGAAGTACAACAAAGCTCAAAGCCCTAGCATAGGCCACCACTAAGCTGGATAGAGAAACAAGCAATTAAAAAACAGAAATTACACAACTAACACAAAAATTGACAGTTACTTCATAGAAAGCAAAATACTACCAAACTTACTGATATAGACCAAATAACCTCGACAGATGTGAATCTAATCTCCGGCTAGACCCTAGTTCCTGCCTTCCTCTCGTGCAACATTAAGCATCTGTTGCAGATTGTTGTTCTTACCCTGGTGCCTGTACAAAAAAAAAGTAAATTAAAACCTATTTGTAATTTCACTCCAAACAATATGACCTATGGCTCCTAGTCCCATATCTGAATGGAAATATAAATGAAAAGCAGTGATTCAGGGGTTCTGAGCAAACTTGACAAAAGGAAAAAGCGCCTTGGTTCACAATAGAGAATAACTAATAGGGTAGTTTTAGATGCAGCGCCATGTTGGAGCAGCACATGTGCTTCTCATTTTAGGGACACAAAATCTACATATCACAACAGAACATAACCAACAAACTAATTTTCGATGTAGTGTCATGTTGGAGTAGCACATGTGCTTCTCATTTGAGGGACACAAAATCTACATTTCACAACAGAGTATGACTAATAAAGTAATTTAGATGTAGTGTCATGTTGGAGCACATGTGTTTCTCAGTTTAGAGGCACAAAAATCTACATTTCAGGGAGAAATTGCAAGCACAGGATCTTAGTGCTGAAGCCCATAAATGGAACAATAATAGAAACCCAGATTGAAACAATAATAGAAAAACTCGTTGAATCAATCAAGAAGCAAATGCAAAGAGAATGGAGACAAGAGCTAACCTGCTTGTGGGAGGATATGACAACGGAAGTTCCCTCTCTACTGACACATCAAACTTGCATTTTCTTTCTAATTTCCATCGTACTAACCATGTACACCCCAAAATCTAGAAAAGGAGTAGAAGTGTAAAGTCAACTAAATCATCATATGTCTTCACCGAAGTACCAATAAACATCATACCTACAAACCACTGGTTCTTTTCATGAGGATTGGATACATAAATGGGCAAATCGCAGACACTTTTCATGAGAATTGAGTACATAAATGAGTGAATCACAAGAGTAATCTACCCGCATATGAAGGCATTTTTTTTATAAGGAGTAATGTACCCACAAACCTTCATAGGAAGCACTTCAATCCCTTGCCATCTGAAAATGAAAAAGCTCCACTATGTTGTTAATTGTAAGGACCCATTGCCAAATGTTTCATCAGACTAAGAGCATTAAATAAAAAGAATAATTTATTTTTTAAAAAATATTGGGTTGGCCTTGAGAAGGTTGGGTGCAATGGAAATGGCTAAAACCTACTGTGATACAATTAGCTAGGAGGTAAAGCAGCACAGATACTTGGCATTTTCTGCAATATGCATGCATACTATGTCAGGGAATTATACCTTGTGGAAGTAAGCAACAAATATGACATACAATAGAGCAATAGACGCTACCAATTTTCCATATAAAAAAGACAGTGTCTATAAGTACGAAAACTATAAGCTGGCAGGAATGAATTTCAAAACCAATAAAAATATATATACAGCTGTCTATGACATTACCAATATCATTAACCACAATCACAATTCCTTCCTCTTGGAGCTACTAACTGTTATGTTCCTACCTTTCGGTCCATGGCCATGACACATCCTATTCCATAAAAGAATACAGGTAGCACATTTTTGAGTAATCCTCCAAGTATTCCAATCGACAAAAAAGCTAGAAGATAGATGCACAAACTGAAATTATACCTAATTAGACCTAAAAGGATGCCCCCAAGAAAAAAGAAATTACATGGTGCAGCTAGAGAATCGAGCACAGGTAGCACACATGCAGGTGGGGCGCTAAGGCTGCTCAGAGAGCATGGGCTTGCCTCCTCCCAACGCTTACTCGCAAGCTGCTTGTGGGGAGTCACCCCGTCCTTTGGTTGTGTGCGCCATCACTGTCCTCTAAATTGGGCGCAAATGAAATAAATGGGAAACAATGTAAATCAAGGAAGCAAATGACACAATGTAACTTATAACAGATCTTAAGTGTTTATTTACAAATGAAATAGGGAAACAATATCATAATTGCTAGCTTCTGTGCTATTCAAAATGTGTAGGATTTTGATCAGTTACAATATTTCTGCTGATTGATACCAAAATACCCAACAATAAGTCATTCTCACTTGCTCTAATTAGTCATGACATATAATTGAGTGACTATCATTAAAAATTATGTAACTATAGCATGGATAACATAATATACCTGATAGTAGATAGCAGCAGATAGCCTAATGCGGTGGCGGCCCGAATCTGCTTATTACTAGCGAGCAACCACAATCAGAGAGCAATTGGCCCCTTGCCAGTTGCTGCCCCACACCGGATCACCGAACACTGGGCATTGCCCCCTTGCCGCCGCGCGCCCATGCCGAGACGAGATCTGGGGGAGGGGGAGGCAAGGGCTGAGCGGAGGAGCGGGGGGAGGAGGAGGCGGCGGCGGCGCGAGGTGGGGGGAGGAGGAGGCGACGGCGTCGGGGTGGGAGGGAGGGGAGGAGGCGCCGACGCGGGGTGTGGTTGGGAGGAGGCGGCGGCGGCGCGGGGTGGGGAGGAAGAGGAGGAGGCGGCGGCGCGGGGTGGGGAGGAGGAGGAGGCGGCTGCGGCGCGGGGTGGGGGAGGAGGAGGCGGCTGTGGCGCGGGGTGGGGGAGGAGGCGGCGACGGAGCGGAGGGGTGGGGGAGGAGGAGGCGGCGGCGGAGGAGGGAGGGGAGGAGGCACACGGCTTCGGTTGGGGGGAGGCAGGCAGCGGCGGAGGAATTAGAGGGGAGGAGGCGTACGGGTCCGGTGGGGCGAAGAAATCCGTGAGTCAACATAGTTTTTTTTATGGAAAAGGATAGGAGAGGCCATACAAACCACCAACTTCTTCTTTTTAAGGAGTAAAGATCTCTGCGCTGGCTTGTGATGATTTTTTTGACGACGTGCTGTTGCTTCCGCGTGACTGGTCGCTGACTCGGAGAGGGACCGCGTCTCGGATTCGACGACAAGGCTCGAATCCGACGAAAAATACGCCGATTTTTTTCCCATTAGATCTCTTGAACTCTAATATCATGCGCTTTAATTTTTGTGCTCTAATAACAATTGTTACAAATAATGCACAGAAAAATAGAGGCAAGAGACACGAATTTTACGTGAAAAACTCATGTGGGAAAAACCACGGGTGCTTGAAGGCAAATCACTGTAATGAGAGAAGAGTTTACAATAGAGCGTTTGCTCTTCTTATGGGCTACTAGGGTACATATTTATAGCATAAGGGAGAAAAGTCCCACACGGAGAGGAAACCGAATCAGAGTCGGTTGCTACATATCTCTAACATTCTTCACGTGATGCAATTAATTCAGGACCTCTTTTTTCAAGAGCCAAAGCATCTCCGCGTTTCTCTTTAGTTCTCTTCCTCCAATTCTGATTGATACAAGTCTACCAATGATACCAATCGATGGCTACCGAAACGGACTACGGACTTACTACTTCTCTCGTATACACACGGCAGACTTGGATACGTATACACATGACAGACTCGGATACGGTAAACAACAAAAAAAAACACTAAATAAGATTAAACTCTAACATATATCCCTTTAATCTTATTTCTTCATCTTAAGTATACCGATCTTCTACTTTGATCTCACACCTACATTACAGCTTGATTTAACGCTCCTGCTCGGCTGCTCGCTACTGTGCTTCCACGTCTGATCGTCTTCCACACTATCAGACTTCATGGTTGATCTTCATCCTCTATGGCTTCATCATACTTCAAAGCAGCATCATGTCTAGCTTCCGTTGTCCTCAGATTTTGTTCTCGGGGAATCCACACCCCTAACACCTCCGGTCACCCAGTACCAGCGTCAATGTGATCTTCATCCTTCTTTTCATCAGCATGTGCCTGAGGACGGAGGCCAACAGCAGAGACCCGGCTGCATGTGCACCCATTTGACCAACCGACCTGCTCTGCCAACTGCACCTTGCGCTCAACACGCGTGAGAACCGGAGCCACTGCCTCCAGCTGCGTGTGCGTGGCCTTGCGCCAGCATATGCCTTTTGTTGAGGAAGGGACCAACACCTCTCCTTTGACCTTCCCCCTGCGTCATCTGCATTCCGACGGGACTGCCCCCCGACCGCCTGGAATTGTATGCATGTGGGTCCACTGCCCTCTTTACCGGAGCCGCTGCTGTCTGCAAGCGGACAGCTGGTGCCAGCAGCACCAGCTGCATGCCCGCCTGCACCAGCGTGGGCCCCACCCGAGCGGCTGTGAACCGCGCCGGCTGTACGCACTGCGTGCGCGTCTCGTGCGCCTGTTGCGTGCGCGCCTCTGCATCCGCTCCTGATGTACGCGCGCGGAACCGCTGCCGCCTGCTACCTGCAGCGACCACTTGGGACCTGCCTTCTACTGCAACGCGGGACTCCTTGGCGCAATTTTTGAAAGTTTTTTTTACATATAAATCCTTAAAGAAAAGATTTGCAAAAATGGACTCTTAGCACGGCGCCAAATCATATGGTGCCCAGAGTACGTAGCACACCGCCATATATTTTGGCACCGTGCGTGGCCACGTAGGATCCATGGTGGCACAGTCTTTGGCGCCGTGATGCGCACCAACGGCGCTAACGGCTGTGGCGCCGTGTTCTGACTTAGCCAGACAACCGTGGTCGCCGTGCGATGGGGCAAGTCCATCTATGACGGCGCCAAATATTCGGGTGCCGCATGCAGCTAGCACAGCGCCAAAGGGGCTGGCGCCGAGATGTGCACACCTCGGCGCCATCTCCTTTGGCGCCGTGCTAGCAACACCTGCCAAAAACAGCAAACTTTGCTGTTTTTCTGCAAAACAGCACATTTTTCTGCAAAACATATGCACATACACACATACACAAAACATCTGCACATACACACATACACATAACATCGCATAATTGTCAATAAGTCTCAAAATATCACATATAAGTCTCAAAACATCGCATAACACGCTCAACGCACAAAATACTCAGTCTCACTGCCTCCTGGCCTTTCCCTTGCCCTTCGCCAGAGCATCACTCTCTGGAGTGTACGTGCTCGGGGGACGAGCCGAACGACGAGGCCGCCGCGGCTCGAGTAGATGGGGCGCCGCATCCGCGACATCCCAATCTCGTCGTGGGTAGAAGCCTCCTCGTCCTCGTGCTCCTCCTCGTCATCTCGCTCCGCCTTGTCGCTGCGTTGTCATCGCCACGATCGAAAGTCGGAGCGCGTGACGAGCTCCTCGTGATCGGGCGTCGCGGCGTGTGATGACGAGGCCGCAGCGGCTGAGGCACCCGAGCGCTGGGAGGCCGCCGGTATGATCACGTCCGAGCGTGCGCGGCAACCACAACGACCTGCCGCCCGACTGAGCCGACGTCGAAGTCTTTGCAAGTAATGATATGTCATAATTGCATACATGCTGAATGGATCTAACTTAACGAATTATCTTCGTACCTGCAGGAAGTCCCTCAGGGGGTGGCTCTCGCTATCCAGGTGGCTGAGAGCCTCGTCGATCTCACGCACCGAGGTTTGGAGAGAAGTCTCCTAAAGAAATAAATAAACATAAGTGCGAGATAAACGTATGGAACCAGAGTATTGCAAATATCATACTTTCTGTACCACTCGATCGAGAATTGGAGCAGCCTCGACAACTGTGCCCTCCCTCGCACGCCTGTCGTACGTAGTGTCCTCGTCCTCGGATGAAGCGAGGTCCGCATAGTCGACATCGGTCCACCGCTGCCTCAGCCTGTGGCGGGTGGCAGTGTGGTACCAGGCCAAGTACTCCCAGAAGCTGGCGTTGTGGTGGGGGGTATTGTCCCGCTCGCAGTTCTCCTCCATCCTCCTCCACCACTCGACGTACTCTCGGTGGTGATGAGCGAAGTCCGTCACCTTTCGTTGGCGGACCCTGTCAAACCTGTACATATAGCAGATGTCAACAATAGGTGTTAAGAGTATGAACCAACAAAATTTAAAATAAAGCAAAAATTGTAACTTACTTGTGCAAATCAACAGAGGTTGAAACCGCCTCGGGGGGATAGAACTGCACGAGGCCAAACTACCGCGCAACTCTGTAGGGGAGGTGAATCTCTACGGCGTAGAAGCAAATCAGCGGACACCTCATCCTCCAAAGATGGTAGTCCCTGCGGCACATGGTGCTCAGCAGTAGAGCTGCAACCTGTGGCTCGGAGTAAGGCTCCCACGAGAGCTAGCAAGCAAACATACGGGCAAACACACGATTAGCCATGTACAAAAACCAAGAACTGTAAGAAAATAAATGCATTACCAATTTCTTACCATCGTGGGAGACAAGGTGTCCAGCAACCATCTAATGTCGACCCCCAAGACTCGGCCTCGCCTGGCACTCTCTGGGACAGGAGGCAATGCCGTGCCCAGAAAGGCCTCCACACGTGCCCTCCAGCCCTTAGACACCGCCGGGCCGACCACCGGCTGTCCCCTAATGGGAAGTCCAAGAATCATCGCCACGTCCTGCAGCGTGACGGTCATCTCCCCACAGGGAAGGTGGAACGTGTGAGTCTCTGGCGTCCACCTGTTAATAGTACACGGAGAAAAGAATTAGTTACGTACGTAAGAATATAAAAACGAAAACAAACGGACCCAATAGAGAAAATGCACCTGTCGACGAGTGCGGTCAAAGCTGCGGGGTTAAAGACCGGCATGCCCCGCCGTACTAGGTTGGCGACCGTGTGAAGCCCAGCACGGTGAAGCAGTGGGGTATAGCGGTCGTCGTATCGCATCAAGTGGAACCCATCATGGGTTCGACAATGAAGTATGTGAAATTCCTGAAAATTGCTATAAAAGTTAGCTGCGTGATGAAAACACATGTATATTTCGACAACACACGTACCTGGCCATCCTTCGTGAGCCTGCCACGGTGCTCCCTCTCGTAGTACTCGTCTAGCAACCAGTACCTCGCCATCCTGTGCATTCAAAAATACGTTAATGATAAGAATAACAAAAAATCGTAAAAACATATGTATTTCTAAATCAAACCCTAAAAACATATGTATTTCTAAATATTCATCAATCTCGCTCAAACCAAACCCTAAAAACATATGTATTTCTAAATCAAACCCTAAAAACATATGTATTTCTCAACATTCATCAATCTCGCTCAAATCAAACCCTAAAAACATATGTATTTCTAAATCAAACCCTAAATCTAAACTTTCATCAGTCTCGCTTAAATCAAACCCTAAAAACATATGTATTTATAAATCAAACCCTAAAAACATATTATTTCTAAATCAAACCCTAAAAACATATGTATTTCTAAACATTCATCAATCTCGCTCAAACCAAACCCTAAAAACATGTGTATTTCTAAATCAAACCCTAAATCTAAACATTCATCAATCTCACTCAAATCAAACCCTAAAAACATATGTATTTGTAAATCAAACTCTAAATCTAAACTTTCATCAATCTCGCTCAAATCAAACCCTAAAAACATATGTATTTCTAAATCAAACCCTAAAAACATATGTATTTCTAAAATGGACCCTAAAAACATATATATTTCTAAAATGGACCCTAAAAACATATGTATTTCTAAAAATCAAACCCTAAAAACGAATCTATACACATTACTACTCTTACGTTACGCATATATATTGAAAATCCAACCTAAAACCGAGCCAAATTGAACTAATTTCATCTAGGGTTTTAAATTTTCCCACACGAAATGTACCTCAAATAATCCATATTTATTGCAAAAAAATCAAGGGAAAGGAGGGGGTTCACCTTGCTTAATCGATTTGGAAGTAAAATCGCGAGAAAAACGGAGGGATTGGAGTAGATTTGGAGGGGGAAGAGAGGGGCGGCGACGGCGGTTGCTCTCGGGCTGAACAGAGGAGTGAGGGGGTGGGGGCCGCGCTCGGGCTTAAGTCCTAGAGCACGGCGCCACGGCCGTTAGCGCCGTTGGTGCGCATCACGGTGCCATGTGCTTTGGCGCCGTGCTGTGCCACCGTGGATCCTACGTGGCCACGCACGGCGCCAAAGCATATGGTGGTGTGCTACGTACCCTGGGCGCCATATGATTTGGCGCCGTGCTAAGGGTCCATTTTTGCAAATCTTTTCTCCAATGGTCTATATGTAAAAAACTTTCAAAATTTGGGCTAAAAAGCAAAAATTTTACGACTCCTTGCCTGGTCCTCCAGAAGTGATGCCTACATGTCGTCTGCATGCACGCGGGGCCAGTGGCGGATCTAGGATTTTTAGAATGGGTATTTGAACTTCGGCACATGATTTAAATGATCCATGTGAATTTAAGTTGCAAAGATACCTATCCAATTACTCATTCTCTTTCTCATTTCTAATTCTAACAATATTTGGCAGCTCTACACACCACAGAACAACTATTTATAGCAAATTTTGTAAACCATCAATAGTTTCATTGGAAGGGCGTCTTTTTGAAATTTTACTGAAAAGAACCATAGTTAAACATCAAGCCATACTTACAGCAGCATCTAAAGTAATTGGCAGGGAGGACCAATATTTAATGGAAGGACCAAAAAAATAATTGGCAGAATCGCAGAAGTAGCTATAGAAATACTTACTCACTGCACATGCTTGCCAGAAATATTTCATCAGAGATCATGCCATGAGACCAGAAGTACTCATAGGTGGCAGGGGCATCCCTATCAAGCTTGAGAAGTGGATTCCCAATCTATCCAAGTTAATATTAAAGCTAAAATTAGTAAGAAGAACAATGCCAATTCCAGAAAACTATAACCCGTATTTGCTTGAGTCCTTACAGCAACTCCCTTGATATTGAACTTGAAACCTTTTAGTTTCTCGTCATGTGTGAGAAGTACATTGGTTTGAGTAGGACCATCCAACTCCAGCAGGCTGCAGGTGATTTGACAAATAGAAGATTGGTCACTGCAATATTAAAGATAAAAACAACATACTAAGAGTAAAGACATACCCTATTCTTCAGTTCCTATCAATATGCCTAATACTTCTAGTAATGTACTAGCAGTCAAAAATAAAACTAACACAGAATGAAATAGTCCAAGAATTTATGGATTAGATGGCACTTGAGAAACTTGTTATGGATTAGATGGCACTTGAGAAACTTGTTAAATAAAGGTGTAGACATTATTATAGGTTCCACATACCCAACCAACAAAGAGGGATGTAGATTCAGTAATTCTTGTATTATCTCTGCAAGTGGTAGGGCAGTACCAAAATCAGACTAGTTTGCTAATCTCTGAAAATGTATCTGCCATTTTTAGGAACATTTATCTTCCATGGACTCCAAAACACACAAGCAAGGTTACATCCATCATTTTTTCTCATGGATCCCTAAATCAAAATCCAGAACTTCAAAATATAAGAAATTTTTCCAATGGATCCTGTATCTGATGACAAATTGAAAATAGTGTGAATCACCGAATGCGAATCAGATTTGGCAATATGGCATAGAGAAACTGAGAAAGTACCTCCTCACTATCCCCAGGCCGTCAGGGGTGAAGATGAGGTCGTTGCTTGCCCGCCTCACCGGAGTGCCGGACGCCGTTCGCCGTCACGCCAGGAACCCGTGGGATCCGATCTAGGAGAGACCAGAGATGGGAAGGCAGGGAAGCTAAGGTTGGGGCGTTGGCCGCTGGGCTGCTGACCGATCGCGAGTCTCGAGTCGGAGGGGGGAACTCGCGCCAGCAAGGCGGCAACCATTGCGAGGGGTGATCGCCCGTGCGCCGCCAGGGAGAGGAGAGCTAGAGAGTCTGTGAGTCATGTGACTCAGTAGGAGAGCTAGAGAGATGTGACTCAGTAGGAGAGGCCAAGGCGTCGTGATTCAGCGGGACGTGGGCCTCACAGTAATTCAGCGGGGCATGGTCGGCCCAGCGCGCGCAGAGCCTCCAGATTGAGCCCAAAAGATGGAAATGAGATAAATTAAGCACATTTACTAGTATATATAGGTATTACATATTATATATAGTGATTTTTTTGTGAAAATTTTTGGGTATTCAGCTGAATACCCATGAATTACTGTAGATCCGCCCCTGCGCGGGGCTGGCCTTCTGCGCCAACCGAGCCGCGGTTCTCCTCGCCTGCATGCGCGTGTTGCCTCCGGTATCTTCTGCGCCAGCTGGGCCTGCACGGGTGTGTAGCTCATCCAAGTCGCACTTTGTATAAATCAATTTACAAATTTTCAAAAAAAATTTATACAACTAATTTGAATTTTTTTCATTTCATGATCAATTTTTCATTATCATCGTAGATACACAAAAACTCATTCTGCAGCACCACCATACACCCTTTTACTATCTATCCAAAACTGATTAATGTTGCTACACAGACTTGGTATAAAGTAAACTCCAGATAGTAACTTCTGATTGCTGTTCTTGTATTGCACTAGCATCGACCTTTGCCTCTTATTTGTACTGTGAAACCGTTGCCAAACATGACTTGCCTAAATATTCTTGTCAAGCTCATGGAATATGGAGCGATCTTCCGTTATGTAATTGCATGCTCTATTGTCCAAGTACCATAGATTAGTGTAATCATGGCTATCTTCCTCCGAGCGTAGTTTAGAAACGACGTTCTTCTCGTTTAACATTGCCATACCTAGCGCCTCTTCGACGCATAAAGAAAGAAGTAGTGCCAGCTCTGTTGGGTTGATCTCGGCTAACCAATCTCGAGTTTTCAAGGAGACAACGTCTTCACTCACGCCATGATCGGAAGCACTGCAACCAACTCATTAGATTCGGTCCCGGTCACCTAGCGCCATATAAAAGGACTTAGGGTTTCGGCAGGGCTGTTAGACGAGTTGTTCAAGCCCTAAAAAGAACCCGCACAAACCCGATCTGTTACGGGCGCTTAGGTGAACGAAGGCCAAAGCTCTTCTCCGTCCACGGCTCCGTCGTCCTCGCCGACTGACCTTCCCTACGTCATCAACCGAGCACCTCAAGATGGCCTCCTCAACTTCGGGTATGTTCATTAAGCTTCCGCTCTGAGGATTTAGGTGTTCATGTTTATGATCTAGGATTAAGCTAATGACTCATGTTTAGACCTTAGATTAGCGCTCATATTTGGTATCATAGCCATGTCTAGATCATCTTGAACCCTAGTTAGCACCTCCCGAACACTGGATCTTGAATCTAGAGGTTAATGGCTCGGTAGAGAAATTAGAAGGAGAGGATTATGTTTTTCTTTTGCAAACTTTATTGAAAATCCCCAATGTCAAGACCTCCCGAACCCTAAATCCCCAAAATCAAATGAACAAAATCTTAGATCGGCGACGGGAAGAACAAAAAAAAAAGAGGAGAACTTACAGGCGCCACCTATGCCGTCGTCGCCGGCATGCTGCTCCGCCTCGGGGCCGCCGCCGACGCTGCATCTCCGCGCGAGCCGTCACGCCGCAGTGCCGCCGCCGCCCCTCGCGCTAGCGCGTGCTGCCGCCGTGCCGCCTCCCGTGAGCGCCGCCACGGATGCCGCCTTGCGCCCCGCCGCTCCTTTCCGCGCGTCGCCGCCGCCGCTAATACCACCCGTACCCATGTTTTTCGGAGGAACGGACTGAAGTGATTAGGGTTAGGGTTTTTTCGGCTCTTTTAAGTCACGGGTGGAGTGTTTTTTGGCCGCTGGATCTAATCAGACGGCGCGGGGAGCGGGCGTTTCTGTAACATCCTGAAAATTTAAACTTGGAAATATGGAGTTTTTGAGTTATTTTGCAGTGTGTTTTATTTGAATTTGGAGTTGGTGAGCTACATTTAAAAATTTGGTTAAGGTTCCCAAAAATAAGAATAAAGAAATGCCAGAAAGGAATAAACATGTTCAATTGATAGGAAAATAAATTTTAAAAGATGAGCCATGGATGGAGGAAGAACTTTGAATTAAAGTACAAAAATTTTATGAAGACAAAAATCACAAGGGGCAGTAAGAATATATATACATAAAGCATATGAAAAAGGAAAGGCACCTATGGAAACAAACAAGTAAATTGGAATAAAAGTCTATATACAAATATATATATACACATAAGTATATAAATATCCATATACATATAGTGATAATAGCAAAAGTGAATAAATAAAATAAAATAAAAATAAATGAAAGAGGAGGGGATCAGACCAGGCCAACCCAGCCCAGCCCAACCCCCTTTTTCCTCTCCCCGTTACCGCGCACGGCCCACCTCCTCTCCCTCATTCCCCTACCCGAGCGCCACTGTGCTTCTTCCTCCCCACACCTCGCTCTCTCTCCCGGGCCAAAGCTCGTGCCCCCGCTCCATTTGCAGCCCAGCCTACCTCCCCGCACGCACGGACCAGCAGTTCTCCGCTTCGGACCACCGGACCCGCCGCACACCTCTTTTTCTTGCCCGTGCCAACGAGCTCTGCCACCACCCCTCTTTTTCTCAACCCGCGTCGCTCGGTCACACGGCTCAAGGTCTCCGTCGCATCAAGCAGCGCGTGGCGCCAGCTTCTCTCTGCCACTCCACACGCGGCGCCAGGAGATCATTACCGTATCCATGCGCAGATCCTCTGCTGTGCCGCCTGCATCCGCCGCTACTCCGCCACTCGCCGAAGTGACCACTCGGGAGGTCTCTCGAGGATAGCACCGCTCGGCCGCCTATAAGAGCCGCTGAACCTGCCAACCTCATTCCCACGCTTTCTACAAACTCCTACAGTGCACAATTGAGTTTCCCTCGCCCGTAGCTCATTGGCGCTCCCATCTTCCCTAACTCCGGTCGCCGGAGCTCCCCGTCGATTCGAGCCATCAGAATCCAATTCCCTGCACCCTAACCACCCTCAGCCCCTCACGAAGTAGTTTTCGGCCTCTCCGCGCCTCCCGTGGTCCACACATCGCCGGCGCCAAGGACCCTCCCCGAATCGCCGCCACCGCACGCCGCCACCGTGCCCCCTCGGCCCCCGCTGACCCCACCGCCGACATCCCCTTTGCACTGGGGACGCGTTTTTGCACATCCCCGAGCCTCCCCGAACGTTACTTGCCATCGGCACCGTAGCTCCCCTGCCGCCTCCAACTTCCTCTGCCCGACCCTCCCCGTCGTCTGGTTTAAAAGGTATACGCCCCCTTATTGGGTAAGCAACACCGTGAGGCTCTCCTGGCTAGCACCGTTAACTCTCTTCTCCCCCCGACTCCCCGGCCGCGCGCGTTCGAGCCCCCAGCTCCGCAGCGCGCCGGGTTGAGTTTTCTTTTATTTCGGGCTGACCAGTGGGCCCCACCTGTCAGCGGCTGCAGCTCCCGAGCGGCCCACTAACATCAAGGTCCCACCTGTCAGAGGCACATTTAATTAACACTAATGACCAATGATTAGGGATTAATAACAGACATTAAAAGATAAATAAAGGATTAACCCGGATAACCCCACTGACATGTGGGCCATAACACAAACATTAACATAACCCCTGGGCCCACCTTTCATAGATACAGCAAATGAAATAAGAAAATAAAAAGAATGAATTAAAAATGCCAGTGAATTAAGAATGAATTTTTGGATTTAACTCAACTGAAAACTTTAAATGAGCATAACTTATTCATTTTAACTCCAAATTGAGTGAAACAAATTTATAAATTCATCTAAATTCGAGATCTATCCAATGGAACTGAAACCATGATTTTTAGGGTTCATTTTAATTTTTGGTGATATTTTGTTTGATTTGCTGCTTTTCTTTTTATATGAATTCCGCGCACGATAAATAGCGTACGAGGCTCAAAAGGAAGAGGCAGAGGCAGCAACCTTAGAGGCTCAAGAAAATCAAGATCAAGACTTAGAGGCTCAAGAAAATCAAGATCAAGACCCCTGTGACCAAGGCGAGTTAACACTTTGACCATGTTGAACTCATGATTATGCAAATTTAATTTCTTTTAAATTATCAACATGCATGCTGTTATTTTATGTGGTAAATTATCTTGGCTTTTAAAGATGCTAGTTGTGCTCCCAATATTATGCTTGCTATTATTATTCCATTGCAACCTTTGAATGAATGAACCTTGTCACCAAAATTTAAAATAGTATACCCTTTGCAATTAAGTCCTTATTTTATGGTGTTGCTTAGAAATGCTAGCTAATCAGGGGTACCTAGATGCTCCGAAGTCAACACTTGCAAATATGAAATGATTTGGGCAGTCATGGTGGGAATGACTGGGATATGTTGATACGTTATTTTATGTTTCCAAAAATCCTCAATACTGCTTAGTACCTGGGTGGATGGTTTGGGGGCTGGTATGTGGTGCAGGGGACGCACAAAAATATGAAATATGGTAGAACCATCCAGGTAACCTTAAGGACCAAATCTTGTCATGTTAGCTCATGTAAAACAAGTACAACCACAAGTCTGTATAGTACAACGTGGCTTAGTAGATTTACCAGACCTCGAAAGTCATCCTCACAGGAGGGGGTAGTGAGGTAGTGCAAGCGGCTGTCTATGTGACGGCTTGAATGGGACACTCGTAGAGGGTGAAGTTCTACTGTGGCGGGCTAGCAGTAGGGGTAGCTAGCTGCTAGACGTTCAGAAGGAGAACATTCCGCACAACGTATGGGACCCACCGCAAGTGGGAGCGACCCATAGGGTGAATTGATGGAAGGGGGCGAGGAATTTTGAACAGTTATTGTGATGGCTTGCTCAACAGCATGACTATGGAATCACGCGGGGCAACGAGTAAACTGTCTCTTGTGGGTAAAGTGTACAAACTCTGCAGAGTCAAAACTATTCGAATAGCCGTGCCCACGGTTAAGGGCGGACATGGGGACTTAACTAGATATAGCTCTATTTAAAAATGTTTGGAGAATGGGAATGGAAGTATGGAGGGCAACGGAAAGCCCTAATTTGAGTTGTCCTAGGTGTCGTCCCAGTGGTAAGTTAAGTGGCTATAACGCTGAAAGATGCTATATGGCACAGATGCCATGTAATGGTGGATGGAATTTGTGTCAATAATAAGTTGGTTATATTCCACAAATTTAAGTCATGGGTTTTAAACTGCTAGGTCTTAGGGATTTTTAAGTAATTGTATTCAAAAGCACTTTACGCAAAATAAAATGAGCCCAAGCCTTCCTTTGATAAGCTGAGCATGTTAAATAATGCATTTTGTGTGTTGACTCGCTGAGTACGGTGGATTTGTGCTCACACTCGCATTACCCAAAACAGAGACGCAGGATCATTATGCCCATGAAGACACCCCTGCCACTGAAGGAAGGAACAACGAAGGGAACTAGGGCGTAGTTTACGTTTTCTGGGCCTAGACAAATTGACCCAAGGCATTGTGTGCAAGTATATCATCGGAGTCTCGATGATATACATTGCACACATTACCCCCCAGTCGCTTGCCTGTGGTTATGGTCTTACTTTTGCTTCTGTTTCCGCTGCTTGGATGCAATGAAGACATTTGGCCTAAGCGGCCCTTTTGTAAACTGTCACCCGATGTGGTGTATCTTAAACTCTATAATATTATTATTGTCAATGTGATGTATGGCATGATTCAGCAATGTACCTGTGTGCACTATCTACTGATCCAGTGAATAGTGCAGTGAAACACAGTAGATTCTGGATTGAAAAATCCGGGTCTGACAGAGCTGGTATCAGAGCATACGACTGTAGGGTAAAAGCCTTAGGATGGGAACTAGGAAGGGCTTAGGACCATATGATTTGTAAAACTTATAAAACTGGTTTCGAAAAATATAGCATACTACTTTATTCCGTACCCTTCTTAGATCTGTTCTACTCTACCTTTCATTAAATATTTTGGAAAGATACTAACACTAAGTAATTTAATTTACAGATGGCAGGAGTTGGTGATGAGGGCAACTGGGACTACCTGGCCCATGGAGTCCATGAAGGGGAGTTTGCCAGCATACTACGCAAGCTCTTGCACTATTTAGGCTACAAGGATCAGCCCATTTACCGTGGGCTCAAGTCTACTGCTGGAGGAGAAGAGTCTTGGTTGATAGAGGTGTTCATTTACCCAAGAGTGTGATGCACAGTGTTTTTGGGCTATTTCTTTAGGGGCCGGCTGAGAATAGTATTTTCTTCGTTTTCTTTTTGGTACATTTTGTTATGCTTTGTGTCTTTATTTTATGCACTATTTTTTAATTATTTTTGGTGGCCCAAATTTCATGTATCTTTACCATATTATTATGTATAATCTCTGATTAAAATTGAACCAACGGGATATTTTAATTTTGATATTTTATGATTAATTTTGGTATTATGAATACATATGGTTATATTCTAACCAACGTTGTTTATAATCATATGTCGCCATATAAAATTAAGCTTTTTTCATTTGCTGCCCAACGGTGATATGAATTAGAGCTGTAATTTTTGCATGTTATTAATCAGACCAACGTAGGGTTAATTACATGCAATATATAACTTTATGATATTTCTAATTTTTGCCCTATATTTTGAAATTCAGCACTTAATGCTTCAAATGTAGCCGCCACTATTGATAACATTGTGCAACTCACGGGGAGCAATTTTCACACATGGAAAGAAAGAATTCAAGTTGTCCTCAGAGTTTTGGACCTTGACTATGCCTTAAGGGTAGCCGTTCCCATTCCTCCCACCGAAGGTGAGGAGAATTATGATGAGAAAAAGAAAATTTACGAGGCTAATGCAGAAAATGGGAGCGGTCTAACCGCTTATCACTAATGATTATGAAGACCTCTATTTCAGTCGGGATTAGGGGAGCAATCCTTGATTCCAAAAATGCTAAGGAGTACTTGGCTTCAATCGAGGAGAAATTTAAAGGCTCCACTAAAGTTTATGCCAGTACTTTGATTCAGAGGCTCTTAACCAGTAAGTATGATGGGTCCGGCAGCATAAGAGAGCATATCATGATGATGACTGATATGGAAAAAAAAACTCAAGGGCATGGACATGGCAATATCTGATGGTTTCCATGTCCATTTCATTATGACCTCTCTTCCTTCTGAGTATACAGCTTTTAAGATTAATTACAATACTCAGAAAGAAAAATGGAGCATGAGCGATTTGATCGCCATGTGTGTCCAGGAGGAAGAGAGAATAAGAACATAAAAGAAAATTTTTGCTTTTCATGTTGGTGGCTCGAACAAAAGGAAGTTCCAGGGGGGCTTCAAATCCAAGAAGAAGCTGCAATTCTCCCCTAACTCAGACAAGTCGGGGCCTAAAGTGCACAATGCACCTAAGCCTCATATTGCTCCCGCCGGAGCATCTAAAAGGGGGAATGTTACTTCTGCAAGTAGCCAGGGCATTTCCAGAAGGATTGTGCTGGTTTCCTAAAGTGGCTCGCCAAACGGGGTAATGATACAATAACGTTTATTGATGAAACTCTTTATGCTGATTTTTCCCTTAGTTCTTGGTGGATTGACTCAGGTGCAACTGTGCACATTACCAACTCTTTACAGGGATTCCTTACCGCGAAAACACTAAGAAAGGGGGAGCGAAGTCTTAGAGTCGCGGATGGAAAGGAAGCCGAAGTTGAATCAGTTGGATCTGTTTCATTAGCTTTAGATAGCGGCTTCATTCTTCGTCTTAATATTGTAGTTTATGTTCCTTCCATCAGGAGAAATTTGATTTCAGTTTCTTTGTTGGACGATGAAGGTTTTAAATGTATTTTTGGAGACAATAAATGTATTATTAAGTTTAATTCAAATAATGTTGGTCTTGCCTTTAGACAAGACAAGCTCTATATGCTTTTCCCTTAATGAATCTCCTGTATCCTTGAATGTGTGGGATGCTAAGCGTAAACATAATGATGAGACTTCTTCGAAACTGTGGCACTGTCGTTTAGGCCACATTTCGAGGGGGAGAATGGAACGTCTCATTAAAGAAGAAATTCTCCACCCATTAGATTTCTCTGACTCAGACCACTGCATTGATTGCATTAAAGGAAAATATGTTAAGCAAATTAAGAAGGGAGCTACTCGCAGCACAGGACTTTTAGAATTAATTCATACTGATATTTGTGGTCCTTTTCCTGTGACATCAATAGATGGTTTTGATACATTCATCACATTCACTGATGATTTCTCCCATTATGGTTATATCTTTCCCATTAAAGACCGATCTGAATCACTTGATAAATTTAAAATATTTAAGGCTGAAGTTGAAAAATCAGCACAACCTAAGAATTAAAGTGGTAAGATCGGATCGTGGGGGAGAATATTATGGAAGACATGCCTCTTATGGGCAAATTCCTGGCCCTTTTGCTAAGTTCCTTCAGGAAAATGGCATCGTTGCCTAGTATTCGATGCCGGGCGAACCTCAGCAGAATGGTGTAGCTGAAAGACGCAATCGTACACTTATGGATATGGTACGAAGCATACTTGGCCATTCTAGTTTACCAATTGGCTTGTGGATGGAAGCACTAAAGACAGCCGCACATATTCTTAATCGGGTTCCCAGTAAATCAGTACCTAAAACACCTTATGAATTATGGACTGGGAGGAAACCGAGTATGAAATATTTACGAGTGTGGGGTTGTCATGCTGAAGCTAAATTATTTAATCCACACATTGGGAAATTAGATCCTAAGACAGTAAGTTGCCATTTTATTAGGTACCCTAACAGATCTAAAGGGTATCGGTTTTATTGTCCTGATAGGATAACTAAGTTTGTAGAAACAAGGCACGCTGTGTTCTTAGAAAATAACGAGGATCTAGAGCCCAGGAAAATAGATCTTGAGGAGAAGCGGATTTATGTTCCTACACCGCTCATCCCAGAGACCTTTATTCCTGTGCCTCAGACGGTTGCACCTCCAGTAGAGAATACTGTTGTTGCACCCACTGTTGAAGTCTATGAAATTCCTAATGTTATACCTAATGAAGAGCCTCAGCAGTCTCCTGAAATAACTAATGAACATCTTAGAAGATCACAGCGGGAGAGAAGATCTGCCATCCCAAATGATTATGTTGTCTATATGAATGAGGATGTTAATGATATAGTGAAGGTAGATGATCCCACCTCTTATAAGGAGGCCATGATGAGTGAACATTCTTCTAAATGGCTTGAAGCTATGGAGGATGAACCAAAGTCTATGAGTATTAATGATGTATGGGACTTAGTAGAAATTCCTGACGGAGTCAAAACAGTAGGCTGTAAATGGGTCTACAAAACCAAGCATGACTCTAAGGGAAATATCAAAAGGTTCAAAGCAAGGCTCGTAGCAAAAGGCTTCTCCCAAAGAGAGGGGATTGACTATAATGACACCTTTTCTCCTGTCTCAACTAAAGATTCGTTCAGAATTGTTATGGCACTTGTAGCTCATTATGATTTAGAGTTGCATCAGATGGACGTTAAAATGACATTTCTTAATGGCGACTTGCAAGAGAATGTTTACATGGCTCAACCGGAAGGTTTTGTCGTGGAAGGCAAGGAGCATATGGGATGTCGACTTAAGAAATCCATTTATGGCTTAAAACAAGCGTCGAGGCAGTGGTATCTCAAATTCGATAAGATCATAAGGAGCTTTGGATTTAAGGAAAATGAAGTTGATAACTGCATATATGTTAAGTTCAAGGGGAGTAAATTCACCATCTTAGTACTTTATGTGGATGATATCTTATTGGCCAGCAGCGATAGGGACATGTTGTTTGAGACCAAGAGATTTCTTTCATCTAATTTTGATATGAAGGATCTCGGTGATGCCTCTTATATTCTTGGCATTGAAATTCACCGAGATAGGTCCAAAGGAATATTAGGATTATCTCAGAAGGCATACATTGACAGAGTACTGAAGAGATACAACATGCATAAGTGCTCTGGCTCGCCTGCTCCTATTGTTAAGGGCGATAAATTTGGGACATTTCAATGTCCGAGGAACCAATATGAAACTGATCAGATGAAGTCGGTTCCTTATGCTTCAGCTGTCGGAAGTATTATGTATGCTCAAGTATGTACACGCCCTGATTTAGCTTTTGTAACAGGGATGCTTGGCAGATATCAGTCAAATCCAGGACCGGACCACTGGAAGGCCGTTAAGAAAGCTTTGCGTTATGTGTAAGCTACTAAGCATTTCATGCTCACATATAAGTTTTCTGATAACCTTGAAGTTATTGATTATTCAGATTCAGATTTTGCGGGATGTGTTGATACTAAGAAATCTACGTCAGGTTATATCTTCACACTCGCTGGAGGAGCTATCTCGTGGAAAAGCTCCAAACAAACCCTTACGATATCTTCAACGATGCAAGCTGAGTTTGTGGCATGTTATGAGGCTACCGGGTAAGCTGTATGGCTTAAGAACTTTATCTCGGGACTTAGAGTGGTAGACTTCATCTCTAAACCACTCACCTTATACTGCGATAACGAACCCGCAGTCTTTTATGCAAATAACAACAAGTCAAGTGGTGCTGCCAAACACATTGCCATTAAGTATCATGTTGTGAAAGATAGAATCCAGGATCAAACCATAAGTATCAAGCATATTAGTACTAAGTTAATGCTTGCGGATCCGCTTACTAAAGGCTTACCACCCAATATTTTTCGTGATCATGTTGCCGGCATGGGTTTATTGGAAAGCCTCTGATTCTGGATAAAAGGACCTTAAAGTAAACCAACTCCCATTAAGTATAATGGATATCCATTTCAAGATAAGATAGTACACTATAGGTAATGAGGTTGTATGTCAGTTCATTGTCCATGCAACACATTGCCTTGGTATGCTGTTTTATTGAGAATGGGTTTATGATGTTAGCCTTACGATCAAAGGGGAGAATGTTGGGTTGATCTCGGCTAACCAATCCCGAGTTTTCAGGGAGACAACGTCTCCACTCGCACCATGATCGAAGCGCTGCAACCAACTCATTGGTTTCGGTCCCGGTCACCTAGCGCCATATAAAAGGACTTAGAGTTTCGGCAGGGCTGTTACACGAGTTGTTCAAGCCCTAAAAAGAACCTGCACAAACCCGATCTATTACGAGAGCTTAGGTGAACAAAGGCCAAAGCTCTTCTCCGTCCACGGCTCCGTTGTCCCCACCGGCCGACCTTCCCTACGTCATCAACCGAGCACCTCAAGATGGCCTCCTCAACTTTGGGTATGTTCATTAAGCTTCTGCTCTGAGGATTTAGGTGTTCATGTTTATGATCTAGGATTAAGCTAATGACTCATGTTTAGACCTTAGATTAGCGCTCATAAGCTCATCGTCCTCCTCGGTTCGAGTGAGGTTTACCTCCTTGTCTTTCTTCTTGCTTGGGCAATCTAAAGTGTAGTGCCTGTACTTATCGCAATTGAAATACTTTATGTGGTTGCAGCACTCTGACATGTAGTGATCGAATTCATCACATTCAAAACACTTGATATATGACTTGTCACGGGATCTGTCACCATTTCCTTGCCCAGCTTTGTCTCCACGGCCACCTCGCCGCCTCAACCACTCTGTGCGCCTCACCCGTGCCATCACCCATGGCTACTTGATGAGCCACCGCTCCTTGCATCTCCCTTTAACAGCAATAACTGCTGGTTATGAGATTGGGAGCACTACTCATTACGTGATTTAAACCCCTTCAGTAGCTCCTCATCTGTCTTAAGGGAGCCGGTGATCTCCTTGATCTTCTTTTCCTCCAGATTTGGGATGTACATGAGCGTGGTAATGATAGGTATGAACTTCTCTAGTAGCACGCGCACATGTTTCTTCACTACCACATATTCCTCCATTTTGTCGCCAAGAGAAATGATCTGATTGAACAGTAAAGTTAGCTTACCGATGAACTCATCCACCGACAGGGTCTCTCCCATCTAGAGATTCTCGAACTCGCTTCGTAGATTCTGGAACCACACCTCCTTCACAGTCGAAGCCTTCGTGCATCGTCTGAAGCGTCACCCACGCCTCACATGCTGTCTCCTTGCCGACGAGCTGCCGAATCATGGAGTCTGGCATCACCTAGTAGATGATACCCAAATCTGTCTGTTCCGCCTTGTCGTCCACTTGCTTGTCCTTTCTCTTTGGATCGACTGTACCCTAGACTCTCTGGACGTGTATATTCACCTCCATCTTTACTGCCCATATTAGATAATTATCAGTTTTCAGAAGAGGATACTAAAGAGGATTAACCTATCATAGATTTTTGCTTCTCATCCATGATTAGAGCTGGGAGTTGGGCCATGCCGGCAAGGCCCAGGCCCACCATGCTTCATGCCGCTTCATGCCGTGCCGACTTGGCCCAATCATCTCACCGTGCCATGCCATGCCGGCCCGCCTCACCTCCGACCAGGCCCAAGCACGGCCCAAAGCCCGCCATGCCAGCGTTCGTGCCGTGCCAGCCCAAGCCCAGCCCGAGTAACTATACACAACGAAGGTGACGACAGTCGACATCTTCCTTTCTCTCGTACCTGCCTCGATAAAAACTTGTTGAAATTGAATTAGTTGCATAAAAACATGGGCATGCAATGATGTAAATATTTCAGAAAAAGTGGAATTTCTTTGATATTTTAAAAATACAATGTTACTACCTCATTAAAGACATTACGCCCCAGAGTGGGGTTCCCCGAGTAAAGAAAAGAGTACAGTAACAATATATGTACATACTAACTATAACAACATACGTACATAGTATCTGCTCGTCAATGTCTAGGTTGTTCATGCGTTCGAGGTCAGCATATACCAGTACGATTTCAGGATCCTCTAGTTGATGTTGTTGCCATCCTTTGGTTAATTACCAGTCTTTGGCTCATGTGATTGCCTCCACCATCCTGGGCGTAAGGGATGATCTCCTTTATTCGATTATTCTCCCTACCGTGTTGAACATCGCTTTTGAAGAGACAATGGACACTGGCATCAGGAGAACATCTCATGCGAAATGTGACAGCATAGGAAATATTAGCTTGTTGTTCTTCCACCACTCGAGTAAATCTATCTTGCCTCCACTAGTAAGATCAGGATCAATATTGCAAAATCATACTCCAAGTAGTGGCTCAACTTCGAGACAGAATTCCACTTGGAGGCTGCTTGAGACTGAGAGGACGAAAAAGTAAACTTGCCCTTTAGCTTCTTCATAAGTGTGATATAAAGCTTGTCTTTTCTTGTTGCGTATGATGTGAGGCCTCCGATCATCCGCTGTTGCCAAACTTATCATGATACATACAGAAAACACAAAAAAGCTCATCTTTGACATGTGCGAAATCTTCCAAATAATCAAGGCCAAGGCATTCACCTATTTACTTTATGCCAACCTGTAAACCTGCCAACTTTTTTGTAGGATCGAAAATGATAGCAAAACAATACAAGTATGAAATAGAACCAAAATATTTAATAAAATTTTCCTCTCTTGCTAAGACGACATGGCCTAAAAGGAATCCTCCCTAGATTTGGCAAATTTTGTCTGCAATTAACCAAATAAATTATATAACTAAGCAACAGGTAGGATAATAACACATTAGATAGAACCTTTGTTGCTTTATAAAAAGGTTTTAAAAACTCTCAAAAATGGCTAGCAATCTGTCAATCTGAATTAGTAACTACCAATTCATTATTTTGAGAGTTAGTATTGACAAAAACGGATATAACATGTTCGTACCCTTGTATCTTCTTTAGCATGATATATGTCGAGTTCCATCTCACCTTCATGTCAAGACCAAATTTTCTTGGCGTAGTCTCCCATACTTGGTGAGAGCCAACGAGCATCAATGGGAGTCAGAGCCGGAGGAGGACTAGGGGAGCGATGAAGAGAGCTTACACTAAGGTGTCCTATTGCCCTTTTTGTGCTACAACTTCTTTGCATACCGCTCGGGAGCTCCTTGGTGCCTCGACTCGTTGGTAGCATATTGTATGGATGGTGAATAAATAGGGAGAGTAGAGGGTTGTTGAAAAAAAGGAGAAGTGTAGAGGGATATTGAAGAAATGAGAAAATTGAATGCTTGTGAACTAATGAGAGAAGAGAAGAGAATTTATAGACATTGCTCTTCTGAACGTTACTCTCCCGAAGACCCAAACGTTGTGCTCGAACGTTACTTCTCTGACCGTCACGCTCAACTTTATTCTTCAACTTTACTTCTCTGAAGTCTGAATGGTACTCTCCCAACTTTATTCGTCCTCTGTCTATCTATTGGCTCTCTCTCTCTCTCAATCTCTCTGTCTCAGTGCTCTCACCTCGCGTAGTCCGCACTCCGCACAGCGCTCCGTCGACCGCCACTCCATCCCCTCCCCGTCCTCCCACCCCGGCGCGAGCGCCCCCTCCCACTCGGCCCCTCCCTCCCCACCCTGTTGGCTCCCTCCTCCCCTGGCCTTCCTCCCCCACCCCGACGGCCCCTCCTCCCCCGAGCGCATCCCTCCCCTCTGCCTCCCTCCCCCACCCCAACGCCCCTCCTCCCTCGACCGCCTTCCTCCCCTACCCCGACGCCCCTTCCTTCCCCGACTGCCTCCCTCCCTTGGCGCCACCCTCCTCTCCCGGTTGCCGGCCTCCCTCCCCCTCCCTCACCCCAGCGCGATGGCCTCCCCCAGCCTTCCTCCCCTCCCCCACCCCGATGCGGCGGCGAGCCCTCCCCTCTCCTGGTTGCCTCCCCCGACTCCCTAGCCGCCCCCTCTCCTCCCCCGACCCTCGGTCGCCTCCCTCTCCTCTCCTGGTCGTTGCCTCCTCCCCCAGCTGCCCCCTCCTCCCTCCACCTCCCCAGCGACCCCTCCTCCCCCTCCTCCCTAACCCCCCTGCCATCTCCTCCATGACTGGCGCTAGCGAGGCCGAGGTGGGCGTGTAGGAGACTGAGGCTTACTGGGGCGCCGTCGCCTGCGCCGGCGAGTGGAGGCTCTTGGGAGTTGGGAGGCAGCTACTGGGAGCTTGGGATGGAGGTGGCAGCGTGGAGTCTCCGACTGCGGAGCAGGCAAAGGTGCTAACGCCGACACCAGCGGAGGCAGCGTCGCGACCTCACCCCCTCCGTCGACTCCTGATGCCACCCTTGGCTCCCGCTGCCTCGCTCCTTGTCCTGCGGCCGTCGTCCACTTGTCTGGGCTCCGGTGACCGGTATACGTCCTTCCCCTCTACTCCCTCTCTGCTCTGTGATAGCTTGATGAGTTGTGGTTATGGAGAATCTAGGGATGTCAACGGAAAGAGGGAGGCGAGGTAGAGGCTGAGGTGGCCCGGCCGTAGGTGTTGATGTGCCCGCCGTACTCCCCATGCCGTGCTGACCCGAGCATGGCACGATTCGCCATGTCATACCATGCCGCTAAGTGGGACGGGTTTCTCGGTTTAGCCTAACCTACTATTCGTACCCTATCGACACGATCCCTCACGTGTCAAATTAGACCGTGCTTCAGATGGACCAGAAAAACCATGCCTAACGGACGTTCAGCTACCACCAATCATAAGGCCCGTGATCTTCCGTGACCAGCCCGGTTCTTGTTACGCACTGCGCCTTCCTTTTCTCTCTGTGGGACCCCCTGTCCCAGCCGATGTGATTTGCCAACACGACCTTCTGGTCATCTGTGTCGCCTATGACCACGCAATGAATAGCGCCACTACCCCTTGCGTGTGCTTGTGCCTTCTGGCTTCTGGTATATGAGGTAGTACACGTAAAATTTTTGCTTTTTAGCCCAAAATTTGAAAGTTTTTTACATATGGACCCCTGGAGAAAAGATTTGCAAAAATGGACCCTTACCACGGCGCCAAAGTATATGGCGCCTATGGTGCATGTCACGGCGCCATATGCTTTGGCGCCGTGCATGGCCACGTAGGATCCACGGTGGCATAGCACGGCGCCAAATCACATGGCGCTGTGACATGCATATACGGCGCTTACGGCCGTGGCGCCGTGATCTGGGACTTAGCCCGAACTTTGCAGTTTAGGTGCAAGTCCAGCTATCACGGCGCCAAACCTTCTAGCGTCATATTTAGCTAGCACGGCGCCAGACCCTTTGGCGCCGAGAGGTTTATATACGGCGCTATATTCTTTGGCGCCTCTTGCGCGCCAAAGACCACGACGCCAGATATAAACATCTCGGCGCCAAAGGGTCAGCGCCGTGTATAGTTTCACTGTGAAAAACGAGAAACCTTCTTTTTTTTCCATAAACATATGCACATACACACATACATATACATTCACACATAAAACATCTGAACAACTTAAATGACAACATCGCATAATTATCAAAAGTCTCAAAATATCACATAACATCATATAACTATCAAAAGTCTCAAAACATTACATAACACGTCTCAGCACACAAAATAGTCACTCTCACTGCCTCTTGACCTTTCCCTTGCCCTTGGCCAGGGCATCAGACCCTGGAGTGTACGTGCTCGGGGGACGGGCCGAACGACGAGGCCGCTGGGAAGCCTGAGTAGATGGTGCGTCAGGCATCTGCGACATCCCAATCTCGTCGTGGGTAGATGCCTCCTCGTCCTCGTGCTCCTCCTCCTCGTCATCCTGCTCCGCCTCATCGTCGTCGTCGTCATCGCCTTGACTGAAAGTCGGAGTGCGTGACGAGCTCCTCGTGGACTGGCGCGTGCCAACGTGTGACGACGAGACTGCAGCGGCACCCGAGCGCTGGGAGGCCGCCGGTGGTGATGCGACGTCCGTGCATGCGCGGCAACCGCAACGAGCTGCCGCCCGACCGATGCGACGTCTAAGTCTCTGCAAGTAATGATATATCATTATAGTATACATGCTGAATGGCTCTGACTTAACGAATTATCTTCGAACCTGCAAGAAGTCCCTCAGGCGGCTCTCGCTGTCCGGGGCACCAGCTGGGTAGGAGAGAGCCTCATCGATCTCATGCACCGAGGTCCGCAGAGAAGTCCCCTAAAGAAATAAGATCCACATAAGTAAGTGCGAGATAAACGTATTGAACCAAAGTATTGAGCAAATATCATGCTTTCGTACCACTCGATCGAGAATCGGGGCGGCCTCGACAACTGTGCCCTCCCTCGCACGCCTGTCGTACGCAGTGTCCTCGTCCTCGGACGAAGCGAGGTCCACGTAGTCGACATCAGTCCACTGCTGCCTCAGCCTGTAGCGAGTGGAAGAGTGGTACCAGGACAAGTACTCCCGAAAGCTGGCATTGTTGTGGGGGGTATTGTCCCGCTCACAGTTCTCCTCCATCCTCCTCCACCACTCGACGTACTGTCGGTGGTGATGAGCGAAGTCCGCCACCTTTCGTTGACAGACCCTGTCGAACCTGTACATATAGTAGATGTCATCAATAGCTGTTAGAGTACGAACCAACAAAATTTAAAATAAAGCAAAAATTGGAACTTACTTGTGCAAATCAACAGAGGTCGACACCGCCTCAGGGGGATAGAACTGCACGAGGCCAAACTGCCGCGCAACTCTGTAGGGGAGGTGAATCTCTACGGCGTAGAAGCAAATCAGCGGACACCTCATCCTCCAAAGATGGTCGTCCCTGCGGCACATGGTGCTGAGCGGTAGAGCTGCAACCTGTGGCTCGGAGTAAGGCTCCCATGAGACCTAGCAAGCAAACATATGGGCAAACACACGATTAGCCATGTACAAAAACCAAGAACTGTAAGAAAAATAAATGCATTACCAATTTCTTACCATCGTGGGAGACAAGGTATCCAGCTCGTTGCTGAAATCCACGTACGCCCGCTCTGTGGTCGCGAACGGGACTGAGCCGCTATCCCACAGGTACTAGGTTGGCGACCGTGTGAAGCCCAGCACGGCGAAGCAGTGGGGTATAGCAGTCGTCGTATTGCATCAAGTGGAATCCATCATGGGTTCGACAACGAAGTATGTGAAGTTCCTGAAAATTGCTATAAAAGTTAGCTACGTGATGAAAACACATGTATATTTCGACAACACACATACTTGGCCGTCCTCCGTGAGCCTGCCGTGGTGCTCCCTCTCGTAGAACTCTTCTAGCAGCCGATACCTCGCCATCCTGTGCATTCAAAAATACGTTAATGATAAGAATAACAAAAAACCGTAAAAACATATGTATTTCTAAATATTCGTCAATCTCGCTCAAATCAAACCCTAAAAACATATGTATTTCTAAATCAAACCCTAAAAACATATGTATTTCTCAACATTCATCAATCTCCCTCAAATCAAACCCTAAAAACATATGTATTTGTAAATCAAACGCTAAATCTAAACTTTCATCAATCTTGCTTAAATCAAACCCTAAAAACATATGTATTTCTAAATCAAACCCTAAAAACATATGTATTTCTAAAATGGACCTTAAAAACATATATATTTCTAAAATGGACCCTAAAAACATATGTATTTTTAAACATTCATCAATCTCCTTAAACCAAACCCTAAAAACATGTGTATTTCTAAATTAAATCCTAAATCTAAACAATAATCAATCTCGCCCAAATCAAACCCTAAAACATGTATTTGTAAATCAAACCCTAAATCTAAACTTTCATCAATCTCGCTCAAATCAAACCCTAAAAATATATCTGTTGTAGGGGTGGCCCAACCCCCCGTGACTGGGCCGTGCAACTAGTCCAACATGTAATAGGCCCTTTAGTATAGAGGAATATAACAGTGTAAATATACCAGTGTACCCCCATCCTTTGTAAATACTGAGGGGTATAATGGGGATTTCCCATTCTACCCCACTCACATATATATAAGCCCCCAGGAGGGGCAAAGGGGGGACATCTCTCCATCATCCTCTCATTCTCACCACCACTCCCCAGCTCTAGCTCTCCTCTTCCTCTCCTACCAGTCCCCTTCTTCCCTGTTTGGCCCGTAGCCACAACAGATGGCGCCGTCCGTGGGGACTGAGCAAGAAGCCGCGCGGAATGGAAGTAGCTTAAGCTGCCCGTATCATGGGCGTCACAGATAAGTTCATCCTGTTGCTAGCCTGTTTGTTTTGGGATATATGTATACGCGCCTCATCAAATACGGCAGGAATGTTGTGAGCACCCAGATCTGCGGTGAGCTTTCATTCCCTTTCCAGATCCGGATCTGGCAGAATATCCATCCACATGAACGCATGAAATATCCACCCATGCAAGCATGAAATCCATGTATGCGGGAGTCCTATGTTCACTGTTCTTTTTTATGCAGAAAAAGCAAGCGTATCGTTAAAGCATTCGTTCAGCCGGCGTCGCTGCTTTCGTGGCGGACTTCCACGGCCCGTGGGCGAGCTCCGCGCCAACTCCGCCAGACTCCGCGTCCGGGGGACCCCGCACGATGCTCCGCGTCTCCGCACTCGTCGACTCACCCACGCGGGGTGTTGAACTGCGCTGCCGACTTCGCTCCGGAGGACTCCGCGGCCTAGCTCTCCCCCGCTCTTCGTCGAGCCTCCGCTTTCTCCATCGAGCCTCCGCGCGGTAGTCTCCTCCGAGCCTCCGCGCTACCACGATGGGAAGGACAAAGCGGTACGCCTACCTGAAGAAGCCGAGCGCGCTGCGTCACGCCTCCTCGGCGCGCCGACGAAGAATCCGATGGCTTCGCCTGGACCCCGAGTGCATGGCGTTGGACTCCGTGGGGTGAAGTGTCGACCTCCACTTGGCGCCTACGCATAGTCTTCGACTCCAGCCGTGGCTCCCGTATCCAACTGCACATACACAGTAGGCTTGGCGTACATGCATTCTACGCAAGCCCCCAATACGTGCATGCATGCATGGGAATAGGGAATACTAATTAATTCTGCATGAAGCATCATAGGGTGAGTACTAATCAGCCTTGCATGCATGCATAGCTTGCTGCATGATTAACGTATGTGTGTGCTGCATGCGCTGCGCCGAGACTGCACACGGCGGAGTCTTGTTATACATCCAGGTGATGGACCTTCGTTGCGTCTCCCCGGCCTCCGTGCTGCTCGAGTACGAGGCGGCTTCGACCCCACGCACCCTCGTCGCGGCTCCGGGAGGGCCTCGTCGGCCTTTACAGCAACGGTCGCAATCTCCTCCTCGGCGCGGGTCCTCTCCTCAGCGGGATGGTCGAGGTCTCCTCCTTGGCGCAGGCCCCCGCGAAACATCAGGAAGGGAGTCTTGGACCCGCGCGTCGTCCGCCCCGACCTGCTTGATGCCTCCGCCGACCTCCTCCGTATCCGGCGCATCACCGCTCCGGGCAACAGCGAGGCCGGCACCGCCGACGCTGGCAACAACACCGGCGCTGTCCGCTCTGCATGCAGGCGTAAGATATACGGCGGCTCCGAGCAGTGGATGGATCCGCGTATGCAGCAGAGGCCCGCTCGCCTCCGCGCGCCTCCGCAGGGACTTCGCAGCCGCGGCGTCGACCTCGCCCCCGCGCGCCTCCGCAGGGACTTCGCAGCCGCGGCGTCGACCTCGCCCCCGCGCGCCTCCGCAGGGACTTCGCAGCCGCGGCGTCGACCTCGCTCCCGCGCGCCTCCGCAGGGACTTCGCAGCCGCGGCGTCGACCTCGCCCCCGCGCGCCTCCGCAGGGACTTCGCAGTTTCGGCTCCGGAGTCTTCGCCGAGCCCCCGGGGATCTCTGCCAGTGTCAAGGAGTCTTCGTTGCGATCGGAGTGCTTTTCGCCGTGTGGTCCGCGAGCTAGCCTCCGCATGGGCGTCCTCGACTTCCCGGCCTCCGCATCAAAGGCCACTAGGGAGTGGGACCCCTCCGGGCTGCCGAGGTCGACTCTGACGCTGCTACGCCAATACTTTCCACTGCATGCATCCAGCTCCGTCGACTCCATCAGTAGCCTCCGTAGCGGCTCCGCTGTCTTCACCTAACTCCGCGACGCCTCGAAGACCGACTCCGGACTCTGCAGCGCTCCGCGACGGCGAGCCCCCCTCGGCATGGTACGAGCTTGCGGAGAGCCTCCGCGCCAAGTCTCCGCCAACGCTAGCGACAGCGCCCGCGGCCATGCGGCTTCCTCCCAGGCATCCTCGGCTTCGGCTCCACGCCTCCTAGCTCCGAACAGCATCCATTCACTATGTGTGCACGCGCGAGATCCCGCCCCTCCGCGCCGACGTACATGCAGACTCCAAGGTGGCCGTGCATGCAGACTCCCCCCAACGCGCCGGCATGGGTGCATGGGATTACTGAGCCTCCACCGCCGAAAGCATCAAACGAGGAATCGTGGGCGTGGAGTACGGCTCAAGGCCATCGACGAGCAGGTTCGCCTGCTTTGGCACCGTCGACTTGCCACCGTGCGAGGCCGGCATCACCCCGAAGCTCCGGGGCACGTAAGAGGAGACGCAGGATGCAAGCAGACTCTTAGGTCTCCGCACCAACAAAGTCTACCCCACGCCGTCACCGTCCCGCCGGGTACGCACTGCATGTGGTTACGCAAGGGGGTTATTCGGAGAGCATTTGATTTGGCCGTACTTGCTTCTCCGGTTTTGACCTGTTTTGGGCTCTTGTAGCATTTCATGCTCCTCGCATCTTGCATTCGGAGTGTTTTGCCATCGCAAGTCTTCGGCCTTTTCTCTGCTGCCTCTATTTTGGTCCTCGATTTTGGTTTAAATCGCACGACGGCTTTGCGCCTCGGCGTAGTCCACGGACTCTAAATAAGACGTAGCATCGAGCCTAGCTCCGCACGCGCGAGTCTCCGGACTATAAAGAAGGCGTCGCATCGAGCTCTACTCTGCGCGCCATAGTCCACGGACTCTAAATAAGACGTAGCGTCGAGCCTAGCTCCGCACGCGCGAGTCTCCGGACTATAAAGAAGGCATCGCATCGAGCTCTGCTCTGCGTGCCATAGTCCACGGACTCTAAATAAGACGTAGCGTCGAGCCTAGCTCCGCACGCACTCTACGGAGTATAAATAAGACGCTGCGGGGGGACGCCTTCGCGCGCACTCTACGGAGTATAAAGAAGACGTAGCATCAAGCCTAGCTCCGCACGCAATAGTCCACGGACTCTAAATAAGACGTAGCGTCGAGCCTAGCTCCGCACGCGCGAGTCTCCGGACTATAAAGAAGGCGCGTGAGCTCGCTCGCGCCCATAGTCCACGGACTCTAAATAAGACGCGAGCCTAGCTCGCACGCCGCGAGTCTCCGGACTATAAAGAAGGCGCCGCGCGAGCTCGCTCACGCGCCATAGTCCACGGACTCTAAATAAGACGAAGCGCCGAGCCTAGCTCGCACGCGCGAGTCTCCGGACTATAAAGAAGGCGTCGATCGAGCTCGCTCGCGCGCCATAGTCCACGGACTCTAAATAAGACGTGGCGTCGAGCCTAGCTCGCACGCGCGAGTCTCGGACTATAAAGAAGGCGTCGCATCGAGCTCGCTCGCGCGCCATAGTCCACGGACTCTAAATAAGGCGTGGCGTCGAGCCTAGCTCGCACGCACTCACGGAGTATAAATAAGTCTGCGCGACTATATAAAGAAGGCGTCGCGTCGAGCTCGCTCCGCACGCCATAGTCCACGGACTCTAAATAAGGCGTGGCGTCGAGCCTAGCTCCGCGCGCGCAGTCTCCGGACTATAAAGAAGGCGTCGCGCCGAGCTCGCTCTGCGCGCCATAGTCCACGGACTCTAAATAAGGCGTGGCGTCGAGCCTAGCTCCGCACGCGCGAGTCTCGGACTATAAAGAAGGCGTGGCGTCGAGCTCGCTCGCGCGCGCGAGTCTCGGACTCTAAATAAGGCGTCGCGCCGAGCTAGCTCGCGCGCCATAGTCTCGGACTATAAATGGCGCGCGCCGAGCTCGCTCTGCGCGCCATAGTCCACGGACTCTAAATAAGACGTGGCGCCGAGCCTGCTCGCACGCACGCGAGTCTCGGACTATAAAGAAGACGTGGCGTCGAGCCTGCTCCGCACGCGAAGTCTCCGAACTATAAAGAAGGCGCGCGATCGAGCTCGCTCTGCGCGCCATAGTCCACGGACTCTAAATAAGGCGTGGCGCCGAGCCTGGCTCCGCACGCGCGAGTCTCGGACTATAAACTAAGTCGTGCGCCGAGTGCGCCTCGCACGCGCGAGTCCAAGGACTATAAATTAAGTCGTGCGCCGTGTGCGCCTCCGCACGCGAGTCCAGGACTATAAATCAAGTCGTGCACCGAGGTCCGCCCGCACGCGCGCGCGGTCTACGGACTCTAAACAAGTCGATGCGCCAGTGCGCCTCCGCGCGCGAGTCCAAGGACAATAAATCAAGTCGCGGCGCCGAGGTCCGCCTCCGCGCGCACGATTACCCTCACGCACTTTACGGAGTATAAAAATTGTGCAATGGCCGAGACACTAGGAGTGCCTCGCGCCTTAGTGGTGCGGCACTGGATGTCGCACCTTCGCGCGTTACACCGGGTGTATCGCTTTTTGAAGGTAGAGGCGCGGTCTCGCCTCCCTACCCGGCGTGCGTGTGCCTTCCTCGCCCAAGCGCGCTCCAGCGCCGCTCCGCCTCCCTACCTCGGCACTCCTTTTCCAGAAGGTAGGGAACGGCGGTCTCGCCTCCCTACCTCGGCGTGCGTGTGCCTTCGACCTACGCTCCAGCGCCCGCCCTCGCGGGCACTCCTTTTGAAGGTAGGGAACGGCGGTCTCGCCTCCCTACCTCGGCGTGCGTGGTGCCTTCGACCTACGCTCCAGCGCCGCCCTCCCGCGGGCACTCCTTTTGAAGGTAGAGGCGGCGGTCTCGCCTCCCTACCTCGGCGTGCGTGAGTGCCTTCGCCTACGCTCAGCGCCCGCGCCCGCGGGCACCCTTTGAAGGTAGGGAACGGCGGTCTCGCCTCCCTACCTCGGCGTGCGTGGTGCCTTCGGCCTACGCTCCAGCGCCGCCCCCGCGGGCACTCCTTTGAAGGTAGGGGCGGCGGTCTCGCCTCCCTACCTCGGCGTGCGTGGTGCCTTCGCCCTACGCTCCAGCGCCGCCCTCGGCGGGCACCCGTTTGAAGGTAGGGGCGGCGGTCTCGCCTCCCTACCTCGGCGTGCGTGCCTTCGCCTACGCTCCAGCGCCGCCTCGGCGGGCACCCGCTTTGAAGGTAGGGGAACGCGGTCTCGCCTCCCTACCTCGGCGTGCGTGGTGCCTTCGCCCTACGCTCCAGCGCCCGCCCTCGGCGGGACACCTTTTGAAGGTAGGGAGGCGGCGGTCTCGCCTCCCTACCTCGGCGTCGTGGTGCCTTCGCCACGCTCCAGCGCCCGCTCCCGCGGGCACCTTTTGAAGGTAGGGGCGGCGGTCTCGCCTCCCTACCTCGGCGTGCGTGTGCCTTCGCCCTACGCTCCAGCGCCCGCCCTCGGCGGGCACCCTTTGAAGGTAGGGGAACGCGGTCTCGCCTCCCTACCTCGGCGTGCGTGGTGCCTTCGCCTACGCTCCAGCGCCCGCCCTCGGCGGGCACCCTTTGAAGGTAGGGGAAGGCGGTCTCGCCTCCCTACCTCGGCGTGCGTGGTGCCTTCGCCTACGCTCCAGCGCCCGCCCCGCGGGCACCCCTTTGAAGGTAGGGGAACGCGGTCTCGCCTCCCTACCTCGGCGTGCGAGTGCCTTCGCCCTACGCTCCAGCGCCCGCTCCCGGCGGGACCCTTTTGAAGGTAGGGGAACGCGCGGTCTCGCCTCCCTACCTCGGCGTCGCGTGGTGCCTTCGCCTACGCTCCAGCGCCCGCCCTCGGCGGGCACCCTTTGAAGGTAGGGGAACGGCGGTCTCGCCTCCCTACCTCGGCGTGCGTGTGCCTTCGCCCTACGCTCCAGCGCCCGCCCTCGGCGGGCACCCTTTTGAAGGTAGGGAAGGCGGTCTCGCCTCCCTACCTCGGCGTCGTGGTGCCTTCGGCCTACGCTCCAGCGCCCGCCTCGCGGGACCCTTTTTGAAGGTAGGGGAACGGCGGTCTCGCCTCCCTACCTCGGCGTGCGTGGTGCCTTCGCCTACGCTCCAGCGCCCGCCCTCGGCGGGCACCCTTTGAAGGTAGGGGAACGCGGTCTCGCCTCCCTACCTCGGCGTGTGGTGGCCGGCCTCGCTCCAGCGCCCGCCCTCGGCGGGCACCCTTTGAAGGTAGGGAAGGCGGTCTCGCCTCCCTACCTCGGCGTCGTGGTGCCTTCGACCTCGCTCCAGCGCCGCTCCCGCGGGCACTCCTTTGAAGGTAGGGAACAGCGGTCTCGCCTCCCTACCTCGGCGTGCGTGGTGCCTTCGGCCTACGCTCCAGCGCCCGCTCCCGCGGCACTCCTTTGAAGGTAGAGAACGTGGTCTCGCCTCCCTACCTCGGCGTGCGTGGTGCCTTGGCCTCGCTCCAGCGCCCGCCCTCGGCGGGCACGGCACCCTTTTGAAGGTAGGGGAACGGCGGTCTCGCCTCCCTAGCTCGGCGTGCGTAGTGCCTTCGGCCTACGCTCCAAGCGTCCGCTCCCCGTGGGCACTCCTTTTCGAAGGTAGGGGAACAACAGCGTCGCCTCGGTGGGACGGCACGTCTTCGGCGCTCGACTCCGTCGTCCGCCTTGTAGGCATCGCCTCGGCGGGACGGCACGTCTTCAGCGTTCGACGACACGCCTTCCGCGCTCGACTCCGCCGTCCGCCTCGTAGGCATCGCCTTGGCGGGACGGCACGTCTTCGGCGTTCGACGACACGCGTTCCGCGCTCGACTCCGCCGTCCGCCTCGTAGGCATCGCCTCGGCGGGACGGCACGTCTTCGGCGCTGGCGACATCGCGTCTTGGCGCTCGGCGACACGTCTTGGCGCTTCGACTCCGCCGTCGCGTTGTAGGCATCGCCTGGGCGGGGCGGCACGTCTTCGGCACTCGGCGACATGTCCTCGGCCTCGACTCGCCGTCCCGCCTCGTAGGCATCGCCTCGGTGGGGCGGCGCGTCTTCGGCGCTTCGACTCCGCCGTCCGCCTTGTAGGCATTGCCTCGGCGGGACGGCACGTCTTCGGCGTTCGACGACACGTCTTCGGCGCTCGACTCCGCCGTCCGCCTCGTAGGCATCGCCTCGGCGGGACGGCACGTCTTCGACGCTCGACGGCGCGCCTTCGGCCTCGACTCCACCATCCGCCTCGTAGGCATCGCCTCGGTGGGACGGCATGTCTTCGGCGCTCGACTCCGTCGTCCGCCTTGTAGGCATCGCCTCGGCGGGACGGCACGTCTTCGGCGTTCGACGACGCGCCTTCCGCGCTCGACTCCGCCGTCCGCCTCGTAGGCATCGCCTCGGCGGGACGGCACGTCTTCGGTGTTCGACGACACGCCTTCCGCGCTCGACTCCGCCGTCCGCCTCGTAGGCATCGCCTCGGCGGGACGGCACGTCTTCGGCGCTCGATGACACGCCTTCGGCCTAGACTCCGCCGTCCGCCTGGTAGGCATTGCCTCGGCGGGACGACACGTCTTCGGCGTTCGACGACACGTCTTCAGCGCTCGACGACGTCTCCGGCGCTTCACCGGTTCCTTCATAAGCATGGCCTCTAGGGTCTACGAGCTATCGGTTGCATCGGCACCCTGCGTGCTTCGCCGTCGAGAACGGGGTCAGGGTGGTTGATCGCGTCGGCTCGCCCATCGGGACCTCGGCGCTTCTTGTCGAGAGGAGTGTTGTAGGGTGGCCCAACCCCGTGGATCGGGCCGTGCAACTAGTCCAACATGTAATAGGCCCTTTAGTATAGAGGAATATAACAGTGTAAATATACCAGTGTACCCCCATCCTTTGTAAATACTGAGGGGTATAATGGGGATTTCCCATTCTACCCCACTCACATATATATAAGCCCCCAGGAGGGGCAAAGGGGGGACATCTCTCCATCATCCTCTCATTCTCACCACCACTCCCCAGCTCTAGCTCTCCTCTTCCTCTCCTACCAGTCCCCTTCTTCCCTGTTTGGCCCGTAGCCACAACAATATCTATTTCTAAATACAACCCTAAAAACATATGCATTTCTAAATCAAACCCTACAAACATATGTATTTCTAAAATGGACCCTAAAAACATATATATTTCTAAAATGGACCCTAAAAGCATATGTATTTCAAAATATTCATCAATCTCGCTCAAAACAAACCCTAAAAACATGAGTATTTCTAAATCAAACCCTAAATCTAAACATTCATCAATCTCGCTCAAATCAAACCCTAAAAACATATGTATGTATAAATCAAACCCTAAAAACATATGAATTTCTACAAATCAAGCCCTAGAAACATATGTATTTCTAAAAATCAAACCCTAAAAACGAATCTATACACATTACTACTCTTACATTACGCATATATATTGAAAATCCAACCTAAAACCGAGTCAAATTGAACTAATTTCATCTAGAGTTTCAAATCTTCCCACACGAAATGTACCTCAAATAATCCATATTTATTGCATAAAATCAAGGGAAAGGAGGGGGTTCACCTTGCTTACTTGATTTGCAAACAAAATCGCGAGAAAAACGGTTGGATTTGAGTAGATTTTGAGGGGGAAGGGAGTGACGGCGGCGGTTACTCTCGGCAAAGGGCTGAACAGAGTGAAGGGGTGGGGGCCGGGGGGCCGTGCTCGGGCTTAAGTCCCAGATCACGGCGCCACGGCCGTTAGCGCCCAACTTACACAGCACGGCGCCATGGGCTTTGGCGCCGAGCTGTGCCACCGTGGATCCTACGTGTCCACTTACGGCGCCAAAGCATATGGCGCCGTGCTGTGTAACGTGGGCGCCATATACTTTGGCGCCGTGGTAAGGGTCCATTTTTGTAAATCTTTTCTCCAAGGGTCTATATATAAAAAACTTTCAAATTTTGGGCTAAAAAGCAAAACTTTTACGCAGCACACTGCCTTCTTCACATGACGCAATGAGTGCAGGACCTCTTTAACCCTAAGTACCTCCGTTTTTCTCTTTATCTCTCTAGTTCTGATTGATACAAGTCTACCCTTGCTTATATACTCAAAACATACCAATTGATGGCTACGGAAACGGACTACTGACTTACTACTTCTCTCGTATACACACGGCAGACTTGGATACGTATACACATGACAGACTCGGATACCGTAAGCCAAAAAAGAAAACATTAAACAAGATTAAACTCTTAACACTCCCTCTCCATCTTCTGCTCAATCAAACCCGATTTAATTTAATTTAATCCAACCCGACCACGCTCGCACACACAACGTTACAATTTGTTGCACGTCCACGCAAGAATCTTTCTTAGGATGCAGCCATAGTGCCTTGTATAATTCAATATACCACAAGAAGTAGAGCCCAACCAAAATTCTATTTCTAGGAGTCTGTCAGTTCCGGCCAGTGCTCTGAATCTGGCAGTTTCTTCTGTGCGAGGGTAAGGCTGAGGCCGGCGTAAGTAACTTAATAAAGGTGGTGCTCTGGTCTGTCATTGAAACGAGGGGGCGGGGTTTGGGCAACCGCGACTGAAAGTCTTGTATTCCTTCTTTGCCACCTGCCCACCTCCGGTTTTGTGCATATTAAATGCTACATATGGCCTACTCCAAAAAAATGCTACTATTGAGCCTGCTCAGAAATGGTATTGGGCACCGTCTCGAGCTAGCGCTGCACAACTGCACACTTTTCTAAAAAAAACAATGAGTAGCGCCACTGCCCCTTGCGTGTGCTTGTGCCTTCTGGTATATGAGGCAGCACACTGCCTTCTTCACGTGACGCAATGAGTGCAGGACCTCTTTAACCCTAAGTACCTCCGTGTTTATATACTCAAAACATACCAATTGATGGCTACGGAAACGGACTACTGACTTACAACTTCTCTCGTGTACACACGGCAGACTCGGATACGTATACACATGACAGACTCGGATACCGTAAGCAAAAAAAAAAAAGAAAACATTAAACAAGATTAAACTTTAACACTCCCTCTCCATCTTCTGCTCAATCAAACCCGATTTAATTTAATTTAATCCCACACGACCACGCTCGCAGACACAACGTTACAATTTGTTGCGCGTCCACGCAAGAATCTTTCTTCGAATGCAAGTCATAGTGTTGTATAATTCTATATACCCCAAGAAGTAGAGCCCAACCAAAATTCTATTTCTAGTAGTCTGCCAATGTCCGGCTAGTGCTCTGAAGCTGGCAGGCTCTTCTGTGCGACAGTCCGAGTAAGGATGAGGCCGGCGGAAGTAACCTAACAAAGGTGGTGCTCTGATCTGTCAGTGAAACAAAGCGTGTTTTGGGCAACCGCGACTGAAACTCTTGTATTCCTTCTTTGCCACCTGCCCACCTCCGGTTTTGTGCATATTAAATGCTACATATGGCCCACTCAAAAAAATGCTACTATTGGCCTGCTCAGAAATGGCACTGGGCTCCGTCTCGAGGTAGCACCTAGTAGCAGTGCACAACTGCACACTCCTCTTCAAAAAAAAAAAAAAATCGCTAAGCTCGTCAAGTAGATGAGGCTCTGCTAGGCTCGACACATCAGCAGCACGATGCGAACTGCCAAATGAGTGGCGTTTGGACTGTGGGAATGGAATATATTGGGATATGAGTCGGATACAAAGAGGTTTAGTTTTTATATTTTACTAGTTAATTGTTCGTACATTTTAATAAAAACGTAAACTTTACCTTAGTAATTCCAAATATAGTGTAAGTTCATATGAAAGAGTAAGCAATGCAAGTTTTACACCTAACTTTCTCTTTGTATATACACTACATAAACACAAGAAGAAAGGCTAACTGAAAAGCCCTAAAAATTCAAATAAAATTTTTCCTGGATTTTTGCTGGATTTTTTGAGTGATTTTTGTCGACTTTCCTTTTTTGGAAAGTCTCCCGGAAGCCACCTTCCCTTTCTGGTGATTCCGCTTTCCCTTTTTCCTTGGCGCCTTTCCTTTTCTCTGCCTCCCTCTTCCTGCTGGCGCCCCTCTCCTTCCTGCTTTCTCCCTCGCGCTGCTGCGCCGCGCCATGATTCATTTCACCCGCTCTCGCCTTCGCGGCTGCTGCCACCGGCCGCGACGCCCACGACATGTCGCCCGCGACCGCGTCGCCTTGTCAGCTCACGGCCCCACCTGCCAGTCCCCACTCCTCCTTCCTCCGCGTGCGACGCACCCCAGCCGTGCCGTTCGGCCACCTGCTCCCACTCCCTCCATTCCTTGCCATTACTCGCTGCAGTGCCCCGTCCCGCCTCCCAGTCGCTCGGACTCGACAGCTCTCCCACTCCCGCGGTTTCCCCAGGCTGCCAGCGACGCCGTAGCCCCGCCCACGCTGCGCCTTAACTCCCAGAGCTGCTCCCGAATGGCTCTCTCGCCACCAGCTTCCTCCACCCCCTCTTAAGTCAGGCCAAACCCCGCATTGTGCTCCCCGCATCCCCTAGTCACTCCCCAAACACTAAATCAGAGTTCCGCCGCCCGTAGCTCCGCCGTCGTCCTCCTGTGAGACAGCGACCTCCGGGAGCCAATCTCCCTCCTTCCCCCTTCACTTTTCAATTCTTTCTTCCCAGAGCACCTTCTCAGTTTGCTAATCACGTTGGTGGACTTATTTGCCCAGGTGCTTGCCCGTGGAACGCCGGCGCCGTCTCTCACCGCCGGCCGAAAAGTTCCTCAGTGGCCAGCTCAACAGAACGGCTCCGAGCTGAAACCACCACTGCCCGTGTGAGCCCCAAGCTCCCCTGACCGTGAAACGACCGTCAATTCGACCTGATTGGCTCCAGTGACCTCCTTCACCGCCAAAGAACCAAATCTTCCCCTTTTCCCCTGCCTTCTGCTTTGGTTTTCCCACTTCGCAAGTCCCCAAAATGGGTTCACCTCACCAAGACCTACTAGTCGGTACCTTCCCTGGCCGTCGAGGACCTCGCTGTCGCCGGAGAGCAGAGACTCCTTCGTCCCTACCTCTCTGCTGTGCGCGCCCGGCGAGAGGAAGACGAAGACCGACGTGGGCCCATCCCCGCCATTCACTTCCTTCCCTCGCCATTCAATTTCAGTCGTCGGATGGTGTTGGACCGAAATGGCGACAGAGGGGGGGTAAATGTCGAATTTTAACCAAACTTGTCCCCCAAAAAGATCCACTAAAAATCTCCTCTCTAATAGCTATGGGAGCTATAAAGAGGATTCAAGAGCACACTGAGCCTTGAGCTAACACAGAGGGAACCAACTAGCAAAAGATAAAGCCGCAAACACAAAAGCCAAGGGAAACAACTGCCAAGATAACCAGGGCTGGTCAGATCGCCTTATATGGGCCGGTCAGACCGCTCCCTGGCTGCCGGTCTGACCGCCATTCCAACCCCGGTCTGACCACTCCTCGAAAATTCAGACAAACAGCAGATTGCAATTTTCAGGGCAAACTCAACTCTCCTTACAGCAAGGGAATTAGAGGTTTCTCTCTGGATTTCTCAGCCCAGAACAGAGAAATAACATTCTAATTAACCAGAGGAGTCTAGGGAAACAAGAAAATCCAACTCAAAAACAAGAATTTCAGATTCTACCTAAGAACTGAAAAATACAGAGAGCAGCCCCAAAAACTCAAATTCCTATCTAACCTTTGATCCTTTGGTCATGAAACTTTGAGGATAGCTACTTAATAGCCTGAAAACTTAGTATGCCAAGTTCCATGCCATCTCATGAATGGGAACAAGATTTACACCAAAACCCTAGAAAAGGAAATAAGAACAGAGGAGCTCAAACTGCAAAGACTGAGATTAAACAAGGTTTGCTCTTAGGATGGACTAGCCAAATGGCTTTGAAGCATCTCCCAGATCACAGCAACCCATTTTGCTCCTCCTCAGCAAGAACTAAAACAAAAACAAGAAAGCTCAAAAATCACCAAAAGAAGAACGAAGAACAGACAAGAGCACGGGAAATAAACTTCTGGGATTTCATTCCTGGTAACAAGAGGATCACAGAGGAGTCCCCACACGCGATTACAAACAGAGGAATGATTACATAAAGTCTCTACTCAATCCTCTCCCTCTCCCAAGACTCAAGAACACAAGAACACTACATGCTTCTTGGAGAGGAGAACTCACGAACACCCACAGGGAGACAACCTTCTGCTCTCTTCTACCAACTAAAGCCTAAAGCCAAAACCACCTCTCAAAGACTCTTTTGACTAAAGCAAACCCTAACAACCCATTCACCCTCTTAGAATGCATGCAGCCACAAGAGGAGATTATCTCCTATTTATAGCCTTTGCATAACGGGTTCCCAACCCGTTTTGCCCGCTAACTCTGAACGGAACTGCTTCCACCTGTGCAGCTTTGCGTTTTTTACTGAAACGCCCCTTCTGCACCTTCCGGGAAGCTTCCGCGTTCTTTGTCATCCAAGCCTCGCAACCACCTCGAGTCTTCGCCGTCTTCGACACATCCGACCATTCTGACCTCGACACCGCCTGTGCCTAGTCCGGTCACCTCGTGTCTTGCCACGACTCCGCCTCGACGTCCTGCAGCCATCACAGACAAAAAACACATCATATAGCACCGCTCGATAACATGTAATCAACAGAAGCATTAAGAGTAATCTTAAGCAAGTAAAAGTCCAAACCTGTCGTAACAAGAGACTAAGCATCCTAAGCTCATACGACCAAGTTTGACCAAGTCCGACCAAACCGATTGCACCACGCAATGATAAGGCAGAAACCTCACAAACCAAACTCGACTTTTCTAAAAGCGATGTCAATTACTCATCACACACTCGGGGTCACCTCCACATGGTCCATCAGATGGTACCTCCCCGCAGCTGTCCGATGCCACTTAACTCCACCCTCCACATCCGCCCGATCAAGCCCCTCCGCCACCATCCGATCCCCTCCACCTCATCATCCCGTCTGCCCGCTCCCGCTCCATCTAGGCCGCATGGGTGCGCGCGTGCGTGGGCCGAGCCTCTCGGCCTGCTCCGCCCCGCCAAGCGCGCCGCGCGCGTGGGCCGTTTTCTCGCCCGGGCTGCGCTGTAGCTCCAGGCCAGCCCATCACTGTGCTAAGTGAATTTCCAGAAATTTATTAATTTCCAAAAATCCAAGTAAATCCTAGAAAATCACAGAAAATCCCAAAGTTCACCACTTTGCTCATTTTGATGCCCTGAATCCATTTTTGACCTCCATTTCCCCAAATGCATCTCAGAAAAATTCTAAAATCCCTCATTTGAGTATTTGTGCATTACTCCTTTTTCATAGATTATTTTTCCTCGCTTGATTAGGCTCAAGCCGGACTTATGTTATTTTTGCGTGTTTGCGCTAGTTTCGGAGATTCTGGAGGCTTCGGTGCAAGGCCAGGATTCAGGAGTTGCTACGTTTGAGATCGCCGAGATCGTCCAGATTCACGGCAAGTCGCAAAACCTTAATCATCTTGTATCCCATGTTGTTTAATTATGTTATTATGCTACTTGCATTATTGTTATTTGTGAAGTGTTAGTTTGCGTAAAATAAAATGTTTATGTTGTTTGAATAATTATCAGTATTTCCTGTGCCTTCAAAGCTTTCTCCTGTCCCTTTCGCCCTCGTTCTTACCTTTTTCGTCCTATACTTGCATTGAAATTTAATGTCTTACTTTCTACTCTTGTTCACCAAAGCCGCTGCAAAGCTAATCTCAAGATTCCAATTGGTAGACTTTCAACAGGCAAGATGGATCTAGGACAGCAGAGCAGACAGACCACCGAGCAGGGTGCACCTGCCACTGACCAAGCAACACTAGCCAGCATTCTGGCTATGATGGAGCAAAATCGTTTCCAGGCAGAGCAGAATATGGCACGAATGTTGGAACAGCATACACGACTCCTTGAGCAGATAGCAACACGACCAACAGGCAGCCAAAGTGGGAACAATGGCAACCGGGATGGTACCCCAATTACCTCCCGATGGGCAGATTTCCAAAAGACACGTCCGCCGACCTTTTCTACAGCAGCTGACCCTATAGCTGCCGAGGATTGGCTATTGGATGTGGAAAGGAAACTCCAGACAGTGCAATGTGAAGATAAAGAGAAAGTACTGTATGTGTCCCACCAGTTGCAAGGCCCTGTAGCAGCATGGTGGATCAATTATCAACGCATGCAGCAAAATAGAGAGATCAATTGGGAGGAGTTTACAAAGGCCTTCCGCAAGGCACACATACCAGATGGGATTATGGAAGCTAAGCGCCGAGAATTTTTGGCGCTTAAACAAGGTGGAAGCACGGTAATGGAGTACCTACATCAATTCAATCACCTTTCAAGATTTGCTCCAAAAGATGTCGACAAAGAAGAAAAGAAGATGGAAAAATTCCGAGCAGGATTGCAGAAGTCACTGAAGTTTCACATTTCAGCCATGAAGTTCAAGGATCTACCTGATATGGTAGATAGCCTTATTAACTCAGAAGAAGCAAGAGGCGAGATGGAGGACTTTAGGAAACGTAAAGCAATACATAAGTCTCAGTCATCCTCGCATAGTGCTCAACGAGGTAGGACAACGGGATCGTCCTCATTTCGATCCCAATCTCCTCGCTAGTTTGTGATGTTACCAAAGGCCTAGTCCAGCCAGTCACAGCAGCACTCAACCCCCTTACCACTGGCCATCAAGTGCCCCACCTGCGGTGGTAACCACCTTGCCAGCAGCTGTCCACAGAGGACAAATGCATGTTTTCATTACGGAGAAGTTGGTCATTACCGAGATCAGTGTCCCAGGAAGAATTTGCCATCTGATGCAGCCAAGCTACAGGTTCAAAGTCAGCAGCAAGAAGCAAAATCACAGGCAGGATCTGGCACTTCCAAAGGAGGTTTCCTCTGAGATAAAGCGGTAGGACCCGACCACCACAGCACAAACAAACTACACATCTGCAGGCAGAGACCGAGGCCGCACAAGATCCACTTTCCTAGCCAGGGTGAACCATGTGTCAGCAGAAGATGCAACAGGAGCCAGCGACATCATTGCGGGTATGTTCCCAATCAACTCCATACCTGCATTGGTTTTGTTTGATCTTGGTGCAACGCATTCTTTTATTTCAAAGAGTTTTGCCTCAAGAAATCAGTTGCCCTCTGTTTCCTTGCCAAGACCCTATGTGGTTGAAACCCCTGGGATTAGGTGGAGTCCCACAGTGGGTGTGGTGGACTTAACATAAAAATACAAGGGATAGATTTTAGAGTAGATTTGTTACAATTAGACATGACAGGGATAGATGTCATTTTGGGTATGAACTGGCTAGCCAAGAACAAAGGCAAAGTAGATTGTGAAATCAAGACAATATCATTGATCAACCCTGAAGGTCAGAAAGTGGTGGTAGAAACAGACCGAGAACTGTTAAAGAATGCAAAGAAACACATGCTCAATGCGTTAGCAGTTACACTTGATCAAGTGCCAGTAGTGCAAGAGTATCCTGATGTGTTTCCAGAAGAACTGCCAGGAAGACCCCCTGATAGACAAGTAGAACTTGCCATAGAATTAGTTCCAGGCACCAAGCCAATCTCCAAGCATCAGTATAGGATGTCAGCCAGTGAATTAAAAGAGCTCAAAAGGCAGCTAGATGAACTCCAAAAGAAAGAATTTATTCGACCAAGTGTTTCACCTTGGTCGGCACCAGTTCTGTTTGTGAAGAAGAAGAGTGGAGAATTGAGAATGTGTGTTGATTACAGAGGATTGAATGCTGTTACAATCAAAAACAAATACCCACTGCCCAAAATTGACGATTTATTTGATCAGCTAAAAGGAGCCAAAGTATTTTCTAAGATCGATCTGCGCTCGGGTTATCATCAGCTCAAGATCCGAGAACAAGATCGAGAGAAGACAACCTTCATCACCAGATATGGATTGTATGAGTTCACGGTTGTGCCCTTCGTTTGACCAATGCGCCAGCTTATTTCATGAACCTTATGAATTTGGTGCATATGGACCAATTGGACCAATTCATGATAGTCTTCATAGACGATATCTTGATATATTCCAAGAATAAAGAGGAGCACAAGCAACATTTGCATATGGCATTGACAAGATTGAGAGATCATTAGTTATATGCCAAGTTCAACAAATGCAGTTTTTGGTTGAAAGAAGTTGTATTCTTGGGTCACATTATATCAGAAGATGGAGTCAAGGTTGATCCAGAGAAAATCACCGCAGTCATAGAATGGAAATAGCCCAAGATAGTGACTGAAGTGAGGGGCTTTCTTGGATTGGCGGGCTATTATTGCCGATTCATAGAAGGGTTCTCAAAAATCTCTCGTCCGCTCACCCAGCTATTGAAGAAAGACAAGCCATTCACTTGGACAGATGCCTATGAGGAGAGTTTTCAATTGTTGAAGACCAAATTGACAACGACACGAATCTTGATTTTGCCCAACCCAGAAAAAGAGTTCCAAATTTATTGTGATGCTTCAAAACAAGGTTTATGATGTGTACTCATGCAAGACAGAAAAGTTGTTGCCTATGCCTCAAGACAACTGAAGCCACATGAGGAGAACTATCAAACGCACGATTTGGAACTAGCAGCCGTGGTGCATGCCCTCAAAATTTGGAGACACTACCTGCTAGGGAATCATTGTGAGATATTCTCTAATCCCAAAAGCTTGAAGTACCTGTTTACACAGCCAGAATTGAATATGAGGCAGCGAAGATGGCTAGAACTAATCAAAGATTATGATGTGGAGCTTCAGTATCACCTAGGCAAGGCCAATATGGTTGCCGATGCCCTCAGCCGAAAAGTACGTCAAAGTAAATCCAATACAACAGAGCACCCACCAGAATTGCAGAGGGACATACAACAATTGAACTTGGTAATCACAGAACAAGGTGGTATGGCAGCATTAGAGATTCAACCTTTTTTGACAGACCAGATCAAGACAGCACAAGATGAAGATGAAGAGATTCAAAAACTGAAAAAGAAGATTCAAGAAGAAGGTTCAACAGAGTATGTGATAGACGAGCATGAGATTCTTACTTTTCGTGGTCGCTATTGCATACTCAACAAGAAAGAGTTGAGAGACTTGATCCTATCTGAGGCTCACTCCTCTCAATTCTCAATTCATCCAGGGGGTACCAAGATGTACCAAGATCTGAAGAAGAAGTATTGGTGGAACCTGATGAAGAAAGAGGTGGCAGAGTACGTGGCCAAATGTGATGTCTGCCAGCAGATAAAGATAGATCACAAAAAACCATCAGGATTATTGCAGCCTTTGCCAGTTCCTGAATGGAAGTAGGACACCATCGGTATGGACTTCATCACAGGACTTCCCATGACTCGTGAAGGATATGACGCTATCTGGGTCATTGTTGATAGATTGACCAAGGTGGCTCATTTTCTTCCGATCAAGCAAACCTATGGGAAGGACAAGCTTGCTGAATTGTATTTGACAAGAATCGTGACACTCCATGGAGTCCTGAAGAAAATTGTCTTAGATAGAGGAGCGCAGTTCACATCCAAGTTCTGGGAGAAGCTACACGAAGCTATGGGCACCGATCTGAACTTCAACTCAGCATATCATCCACAAACAGATGGACAGACAGAAAGAACCAATCAAATTTTGGAGGATATGTTGATAGCATGTGCTATTGTATATGGAGCAGTATGGAATACTTGCCTACCATTTGCTCAGTTTTCATATAACAATAGATACCAAGCCAGCATCAAAATGGCCCCATTTGAAGCACTATATGGCAGAAAATGCAGAACACCTTTGAATTGGTCAAAAGCAGGAGAGCATCAACTCATTGGTCCACAGATTACCCAAGATGCAAAAGCACATGTCAGGATTACCAGAGACAGACTCAAGATTGCACAAGACCGAGAGAAAAGCTATGCTGACAACCGCAGAAAAGACTTGAGCTTTGAAGTCGGAGATTTTGTGTACATCAAAGTCACCCCATTCAAGATCGTCAAGAGATTTCAAGTTAAAGGGAAGTTAGCTCCGAGATATGTGGGACCGTTTCAAATAATCGGAAGAGTTGGGGAGGTAGCTTATCAAGTGCAGCTCCCGCCCAACTTATCAAGAATACGTAATGTGTTCCATGTATCGCAGCTTCGAAAGTGTCTGCGACGCCCTTCAGATGAAGTGCCTTTGTCGGAATTTGAATTGCAAGACGACTGGACCTATCCTGAAGAGCCCTTACAGATACTCGAGACATCAGAGAGGTAGCTCAGAAACAAGAAAGTCAGATTCTGCAAAGTTGAATGGAGGAATCACATAGCAGAAGAGTCCACTTGGGAGAGAGAATCAGACTTGCAGCGGGTTTCCCCAACTTACTCCCTGGACCAAGTTAATCTTGGCGTCGAGATTCTTTTAAGGGGGTAGGTTGAAAAGCCCTAAAAATTCAAATAAAAATTTCCCTGGATTTTTGCTGGATTTTTTTGAGTGATTTTTGTCGACTTTCCTTTTTTGGAAAGTCTCCCTGGAAGCCGCCTTCCCTTTCTGGTGATTCCGCTTTCCCTTTTTCCTTGGCGCCTTTCCTTTTCTCTGCCTCCCTCTTCCCGCTGGCGCCCCTCTCCTTCCCGCTTCCTCCCTCGCAAGAAGAATGTCATAGGTGAGATGTTCACTGTGGAGTATACCACCTCTGTGATGGCAGGTGATGGAGGAGGTGCAACACCATTGCAGAGTAGTGGTGAGACTGGTGTATTGTCGACGCCCAGCAGGGGAACGATAGATTCTTCTTCAGCTGAGTCAGGGAGTGCCTCCTTAACCAACACACTGACTACATAAGGAGGAATTCAATGGGCGACTCCACTGAGCTAGGATTCAGAGGGTGATGGGGAGCCTCGACGGTATCGAACACTATTAGATATTTATGAGGACACAACAGTCCATGACTTGGTAGACTCATTTAGTGAAATGAACCTCCTTGCATCTAAAGAATCAGGAAGTCTTGTTGAGGTTGAGAAGCATTCAGTTTGGAGACTAGCTATGCAAGAAGAGATCAAGGCAATTGAGGAGAATCATACATGGTGTCTAATTGATCTTCCAAATGGGCACCGACCCATAGGCCTCAAGTGGATATATATAAAGTCAATAAGGTTTCTGTTGGGAAGGTTGTGATGCACAAGGCGAGACTTGTCGCTAAAGGCTATGTGCATCAATATGGAGTGGACTTTGAAGTAATATATGCACTGGTTGCTCGTCTTGAGACTGTGCGATTACTTGTTGCAGTGGCAGCAAGTAAGGGGTGGCAAATTCACCACATGGACGTGAAATCGGCCTTCCTCAATGGTGACTTGAAGGAAGAGGTTTATGTTGTCTAGACACCTGGCTTTGAAGATGAGAATAACAAGCACAAGGTGATGAAACAATCTTCTAATAAGTGTGTATGTTGATGTCTTAATCATCACTGGCAGACACACTCATGAGATTAGCAATTTCAAGAAAGAGATGAAGTTGTTGTTCAGTATGAGTTATCTCGGTTTGCTATCTTACTATCTGCGCATAGAAGTGCATCAAACTAGTGCAGGGATTACAATGAAGTAGGCAGCATATGCTTTGAAGATACTGGAGAAAAGTGGCATGGAGGAGTCGAATTAATATCAAGTTCCCATGGAAGCCAGACTCCGGTTGAGTAAGCAATCTGTGAGCCCTCTTGTTGATGCTACTTGGTATAGAAGTACAATGGGTAGTCTGAGGTACCTTGTGCATACACGACCTGCCATTGCATTCTCAGTTGGGTATGTTAGCCAATTCATGGAAGCCCAACTGCTGAACACAAGGCTGCAGTGAAACATATTCTAAGATACATAAATAGTACTCATGATATAGGGTGCTTTTATCTGAGATGGGAAGGAGTAGGGGAACCTCAGATAACAGGGTATAGTGACATGGCCGGGGATGTTGATCATCGTAAGAGCACCACTAGTGTACTGTACATGTTCGGGGAGTGCTTGATACGTTGGTAGTCCTAGAAGCAAAAGGTAGTGGCGTTATCCTCGTATGAAGCGGAATATATCGCTGCTACTACAGCTCTGTTCAGGGAATATGCTTGCTTGGTTGTATGGAGAAATGGTGGACAAGGAGCCAAAAAAGTTTTTCTCAGGGTGGACAACAAGTCTGCAATTTCATTATGCAAGAATCCCATACTACATGACCGGAGTAAGTATATTGATACGCGCTACCATTTCATTCGGCAGTGTGTTGAAGAAGGGAGAATCGAAATTGTCTTTGTCAGGTCTGAAGAGCAGCTGGTGGCTACTCTGACGAAACCACTTGGTCATGCTCGGTTTCTGGAGCAAAGAAGCTGCATCGACATGGTGTAGATGCAATGGAAAGTAGGGAGTGAATGTTGATGTATTTTCACTATATGGTTGTAAGAAAGGAGTTTGCATTGAGCACGTTTGGTTCAATCGTGGTTGTAAGTGCCGTAGTTGTAAGAGTGTAGTTCAGTCATGGTCGTAAGGGTCGTAGTCGTAAAACTACTGTAGCGTCATGGTCGTAAGTTATACTCGTAGGAGTTCTGTAGTGGTCGTAGTCGTAAGTCGAAGTTCTATTTTGTTTCAGTATTTTTTGGTGGACAGATTCTCCGGATCGTGGGTCGATCTTAGGAAGATTCGGGCCACTACTTTGTATGTAACTGATTTTTTTAGATAAGGATACAAAATCCGGCCTCTATATCCACTTGGGATATATACAGCCAAAAGTTACACGAGCTCTTAGGCTCAAAGCCTCAAAACTGAGGAGCACAAAACAACAAGAAAGAGAGCTTAAGGACTATGAAAAAGCTAGAAAGACTAAGTTTCAGAACTTCTTCTCCGTCCTTGCTTTCAACCAAGCCCCTAACCTCATCCAACTGAGCCATCCAAACTTCGGTCTACTTTGCGTGAAGATGAACCTCCGAGGCGACGTCTCCAAGGAGGCGACGAGGGTCGCCGACGCCGCCCGCCTCACCGAGACAAGGCTTTCACTTGGAGAACAGAATACATGAGAGCTATGGAGTGCCATGACAACCCTCCAGGAAGGAAAATGGCGTCCAAGGGCGTCATAATTGTCGAGACCGGTAGGATCACCGGCAAGGCTTTCGCCAGCACCTCCACAGCAACCCACGCACTACCCACACACAAAATAGACCGCCACCAGCACACCGGAGTCCTGCACGCCTCAATACCATGGCATAGCCACCCTTGAACTCCACGACGAGCCGCTTCGCAATGACCGCCATTGAAGAAACCACTATGCGACGCCTATGCGCCACCATAGAACAGATCCAGGGACAAGAGCCACAGATCAAGCCTACGGCCGTCGGCGCACTAAGTCGCCCACCGCCGTGCCATGCCTTCCCTCTCGAGCCACGTCGCGCCATGGATCCCTGGACAAACCCAGCAACTGCACCTCCTGCCGCACCCCGGCCGCTGCCGTCGGCGCCGGTCGGTCTCCTCCACCCGCCGGACGGCGCGCTCCAGCGCGCCCACCCGCTCCGCCAGCCTGCTCCGCTCGCACAGCGCCGCCACCAACTCCACACCTTCCTCACGTCCAACCCATCAACGACTCCGCCCTCCAACGCCTTCTTCTCCTTCACTCCCACCGGTTCTTGCCGCTGCTCGGCGTCATCGGGTGCCTCTGAGCCAACACCGGCCTCCGCCCCCTCGGCGCAGCAGGCCGCCGTGGACTCTTCCGACACCAACTCCCTCTCGCCTTCCGCCTCCACCACCGTCAGCCGCAGAATCTGACCTACAGCCAGACCCAGGCCGGGCTCCGACGACCCTCTTCGTGCCGGGCCTCAGCACCGCCGTCGGACCCAAGCTCAACCAGATCCGGGCGCCAGCACGCCGGAGACGCACGCCGATGGCCGGCAACCTCGTCGCTAACGAGGCACATGCCGGGCTGCAGAGCGCCGCCGCACCTCCTCGACACAGCTCCACGGGAGCCTGCCACGGCATCACCAAGTCCTGAAGCCACCAAACCCTAGCAGATTCGGACCGAGGGATGCCCGACCCGGCCACCAGGCCACCGGATCCGCCGCCGGCGCGGGGAGCCGCTTCCGGGGAACACGCAACAGAGCACTGTTCCCTACCGAGCAGAGCTGGGGTAGGAAAAAGCCCCACCGCCGCCCTCCTAGCGACCACCGACGTCCGGTGGCGCGCTCCGGCGACAGCGAGGAGGATGGATCCGGGAGATGGCCTACGAATCCGGGAGATGGCCGTGGGGCCGGGGAGGATGAGATCCGGCGGGAGGTGGTGGCGGCGCAGGAACCTTGGGGTCGCTCTTTTTCGCTCTCTGCTTGCCTCAGTTGAAGTGTGGATCTGTATGTAACTGATTGATGTAGCACTGAATAAAAGGAAGAAAAACGAATAAGTTGTAAGCAGTTGTGTGCGACGCAAAATCCCTCTCGCGTGTATTCTGAACTCTCTCTCTTTCTGAAACTATCTGCATTCTCATTGGCTGACGACTGTGTTGGCCGTTCGGCCCAGTTTAGAGATCAGAGATTGTGTTGGTATTGCTAACATGAGCCCGTCGGCCACTCGGTCTCCATTATAAATAGCATCCGCCAGAACTAATGCCCGCGTAAAAGAGAGAACAAAAATTCGCCATTGCTTCGCTGCTCCGCCTTTGCCTTCCTCCGCATCCTTTCCGTATGCATCTCGCTCGCTCGCCACGAATTTCCTCTTCCTCCCACCGATTCTTGGCTCCGCTCGGCGGCCGCAGCTCGCGTGCGAGGTGGCCACGTCGTTCGACCGCTGGGAGGAGGACCCCTTCTTCCCCGCCGCCGAGGAGGTCCAGGAGTCCGTCGACCGGTGCGTTCTCCTCTTGGCCTTCTTCTTTCTCCCTTCGATTTTGTCCCGTTTCTTTTTGGCGATTTTTTTGAGTTTTGCTTGTGGGTTTGCAGGATGGAGTTAGTGCACAGGAGAATCTCCCTGTATCTACGAAGGACACTGCAATGGGTCGTCTGGCCATGGGCGCTGCTGCTCCTTCTGCAGCTCGCCGGCGCCCTCGAGGCCGAGCAGGCTCCGGCGACGGTGCCACCCTCCATTGTCAGCCCGCTGCTCAGGACGGGCTACCACTTCCAGCCCCGCATGAACTGGATCAACGGTAAGCGCGCTGAGCTAACTAGTTCGTAAAACTCTCTATGTAACTTGCATTATAGGGAGTGTCTAGCCATCTCTCGTTTTGTAAGACCATGTGGCTAGGTTTAGAATTTTTATGATGATGAATAATTGACAACATTGCTTAATATTGTTATTTGAGGCGTGTGCGTGTGTGCATGGACTAATATCGGTCAAGTTGGAGAGAACTTGTGCCGGGAAAAAATGTTCTTTGGTCTTTGCATGTGCAGGTTGGGTGTGGAGACGGCCATGGTCGGTGACGAGGAAGACCGGGACTAGGAGGGGGAAATCTGAGGTCCGGGCGGTCGAAGATGTCACGAGGTGGTTGGGCTCACGCTGGAGCACATAGAGATCAAAGGTGGATGATGCGTGGAGAAGATACAGGAGGTGCGGTCACGGAGGCTTCGGCCTAGCGATGAGTTGAAAATCAGTGTGAAAACCCGTGTTAGGAAGGGTTACGGGTCCCTTGAATAGTAATAGGCTAAAAGTCTGGTTAAGATAAAAAATAGGTTCAGTTAGATGAGTGCTATTAGAATTAAGAGCTGAGTTTTAGTTGGTTTCGGAGGCGACATTGTTTTTCGTATCGGAGGTCTGACCGATTTGTAAACAAAAACGGACTCACTCTCGTAATAAAAGGTGGAGGGCTGGCCGAATAGCGGTACGGCTTTTGGGGACGGACACTTTTGGCTTTCGAAGAAAAGTTACGTCAGCGCGTTCTATATTTTAAAGACAATTTCGACGACGTGTTGTGCTCCGGTTCTCGTCCGCGTGCCTTGCCGCCAAGAATTAATGAGGCCGTGACCTTTTGTGCTCGGGAAAAGTGATCAGGTGAGAGAAGATGATTAGGTAAAAGGTGATTAGTTAAAGCCATTTACGTTTTATTTTTGGGCATTAAAACTTTTAAGCTTTTTGATTCTTACATGCATGTGAACAGAGGTTAGCTGAGAGTTAGTTTGTCATATTTTACTCGTGATTAATTAGCTTTGATTAGAGGACTAGGTAATTAATGCAAGGTGATTAAGTAAAGCTTATTAGATTGTTTTTTTTCTCTCTTGTTTTGGCTTTAAATCTTAAAGTTTTATGCGTCGGGATGGCAATTGATTAGCGATTAGGAGAGGCAATTAGAAAGAGTCTTGGGTTGGCTGTGTTCAAGGATTGAAGATTATTATTATTATCTTGTGTTTTTTTTTTTGCACTTGTGTTTTGCAGTTTAAAAATAATAATAAATTTTGAAAAGCTTCACTGGCGCTGCAATCATTCACCCCCTCGATTGCCCTCGACGATCCTACAAGTGGTATCGAGCAGTTGCTATGGCGTCGAGAGAGGTATGTGAATCGTCCCCATGCTAGATGGTACGATTTTGCTTTTGGAAGTGTCGGATGCAAGCTTATATTGAGGCTCAAGGTAGTGATGTTTGGAATAAAGTTTCTACTCCATATGAGGTACCGCTATTGTTACTAATTTAAATAAAGCGGATGTTGATTTAAATGCTCAAGCTCAGTAACTTGCTATTTCAAGGGATTTCTCAAAGAATTTGATCGTGTGGCTCATATTAATTCTGCACATTTAATTTGGAAAACTCTTTGCGATTATCATGAAGGAACCACTAAAATTAAGAAGGTGCGTAAAAATCTTTATCAAAAGAATATTCTGATTTTGCTATGAAACCTGGTGAATCCATTGATGATCTCTTTGCTCGTTTTGAGAAAATATTGAGTGATCTGCGCGGTGTTGGTGTTATTCCTGTTGATGAAAATAATGCAACTAAAATTTTGAGATCTTTTAGGTTCGAGTGGTTGATGGTTGTCACAACTATTAATCAAACTGTCGATCTAGATACTTTAACCATGGATGATCTTTATTCTAGATTGAAAACCTATGAGATGGAAGCTTTGCCATCTAAGATTGATAAATCTTCATCTTTAGCGCTTGTGACTAACCTCGTGCGAGCGACTTCGTCGAGTGCTTTGTCTTGTGTTTCCTTATGCGCCTTGTCTTCTTTTTCAGAGGAATGTTGAGCAGCTTTCCAAGAAGACTTGGTATTGATCTCCTCACGAGCATACAAGGCACTCAACAATGTGAGGATGAGGAAGCGAGGTGGCGTGTCGGGTCCAATCGAGATGCTTTGAGTGTGGTGAGCCGGCCACATTAAGATGGATTGTCCCAAACTCAAGGGAAGGTGATCAAGGAAGACAAGAATTATCGTCGCTGCCATCCAAGAACAACAACACCAAGAGTGGCAATTTCCGCAAGTTTGCTGAAAAGATCATATCGGCTATTGAGCGTCTTGATTTGAGCGATATGGAATATGAGAGTTGCGACGATGACGACCACGACGGCGATGATGCTAAAGGCAAAAGAAGAAGAACAATGATGACTTCATGGGCATGTGCTTCATGACAAGCAACAACAATGATAACGACGACAGCGATCTCGATGAGGTAAGACCATCATATGATGAGCTTGAAGATGGTTTGATTAAACTTGCTATTGAATTAAAAAAGACAAAACAGAAATTAAAAGAAAATAATTGTGTTGTTGAAAGCCTAAATTCTGAAATTAATAGACTTAGAGCTTTAATTCCTGATGATGAATCATGTGAGTCTTGCCAAGTTTTACATTCTGAGTTGGAGGCTGTTAGATCTATTAGTGCATCAAATCTGGTTCAACTTAGAGATGTAACTGATAAATTTGATGAATTAAAATTGATACATGTTTCTTGTGATGAAAAATTAAAATTTGCTAATGATGAAATTGAAAAGCTCAAATCTAATTCTTCTACATGTTTAGAGTCAAGTACTTCAAATGCTCAATCTAAAGCTTGCTCTAATTGTGAATTGTTAGAAGCTAGACTTAATTCATCTCAAGAATCTATTCAACAAATGCTTTATCATGAGAACATGTCTTGCTCAAATTGTCCTAAGTTAAACATTGAAATTGATGCTTTGACTAGGCAATTGAATGATTTCGCTGAAAAAGAAAGATTTGCTCAATCTAGTGCTACCAAAAATTTGGCGAATGAACCTGTTAAATGCACTGCTTGTTCCATTTTGGCTAAGGAAAATGAGTATCTTAAGGACACTTTAGAGATTCTCTTTGGTAAGAAAAATCTGAATATGATTCTAGACAAATCAAAAACAAGTGTGAAAAATCGTGGTCTAGGATTTAACCTTGTTGAGCACGCCAAGAATAATCCTCCTAATGTTGTTAAGGCTCTTGAACCTGGAAAAATTGAAATAAAATCTGAACCAAAACAAACTGTGCTTAAATCACTGGCTTTGTGCAAAGTTCATCGAATAATAATATAGGTGCTAGCTCACCATCTCAAAAGAATTCGGTTATGTTAAATTTCATTGCACCTCTGTAGAAGAGATGGACATTTGTATGAATTTTGTTTTAGGCGGGCTAAGAAAGAAAGAAAGGAAAGGTTGAATACTTTAAGACAAAACGTGCATTGTCTTTTGCTCCTAGATCAAATGCGAAAGCTATATTTTCAGAAAATTTTATGATGGTTTTAAATCGCTTCACATGCTAGATTGAGATTTAATTCAAATAATTCACGGTCTTTTGGCATTCGATCATCCACACGCACGTGATTTTGGTTCTAGTTTTGTTGCTCCTGTTCGTCGTGTGTCTCAAAGATCGATTCCTAGATCTTATTTCACTAACCCTAGTCTTGTGAGACCGATGTTTCTGTGATGTAAGAACAGTTGACAAGGATGAAGAACATGAGCTCGATTGGATTCCAGTCTTGTACTTTATTGCTTGATTGGAACACTTGATGGTTCTTCACTTCTTTGATGGCTTGCAAGAGATTTCACTTCTTGAGAGACCATGTGGAAAAGGTGATGTTGTCTTACACCCTATTGAGTTGGATTCTTATATTGATGATATTCTTTCAAATCCGCTTGACTCCTTAATTTTGCTCTTTGCGAAGTGAGTTAGGTGTGTTGCATCTTATGGGATTATTCTGAGGGGGAGATTGATGTTTAAGAATTTAGAAAGCTTTGTTTATTATACTTGTTAATTAAATCAACAAATCCAAGCCATCAAATTTAAATGAGTTGTGGAGCTATCTCTATCATGTTTATTCATATGTTGTGTAGCTTTGATCATGACTAGTTATAATTAATTTGCTACATTTGAATTAAAAGTTTGACATGGCGGAATACTTTAACTAGATTAATTATATTTATTACTTTGCGATGTCTATCGAAAAGGATTAGCTTGATTGTGAGTCTTATTTTAACTCTTGGCTATGAGGCTCGCATGTTTCATGTTCCAATTTTATGATTACTCAATTTGGCATGTTTTTAAGAAAGAGAGTATATAAAAGGAAAAAAATTTGAAAAGATGTATGCTTCAAGCATGCCATGGTGAAACAAAAAAAAAGCACAAAAGTGCGCAAAATGAAAAGAAGTATGCTTCAAGCATGCCACCATAAAAAAAAATATATGTCATTATGAAAAAGAAGTATGCTACAAGCATGCCACATGCCTAAAAATTGAGTGTGGAGCAATAAGTTGTTACATGAGGCGCTAGCCCGTCTAGAGTTAAAATTTGCTTCACTTTTAGGTTTTGACTTTTCGTTGTGATATCTCATTGTGATCTCTATAATTGGTTTGGTCATTGTTGATATGCCTGTCATCGATATAAATTGCTTAATCATATTGAAAACTTGTTTTGACATTGCTATGTGATATATGGCTTAATATGATCTAGATAGCTCTACTAAAAAATATGGCTTGGTTAAAATTATTAAATCAATTCAAAGTGACTTGAATAATCTACAAAGCTTCTAGATTTTTATTCTCATTGCTTCTTTTTAGAATAGTTCTTCTTTGAAATTTCTTGATGATTACATTGCCAAAGGGGGAGAGATTTGGTGTGCTTTGTGAGATTTTGGAGAAATTTGCTAAAATTCATCTCTTGTGTTGAGGGGGAGAGATTTGACTTGATTCTTCACTTATATCTGTTTGAAGCTATTTTCTTCATACAATCTTGAGGTGTTGTCAATGTATTCATCAAGGGAGATTGTAAGACCATGTGGCTAGGTTTAGAATTTTTATGATGATGAATAATTGACAACATTGCTTAATATTGTTATTTGAGGCGTGTGCGTGTGTGCATGGACTAATATCGGTCAAGTTGGAGAGAACTTGTGCCGGAAAAAATGTTCTTTGGTCTTTGCATGTGCAGTTGGGTGTGGAGACGGCCATGGTCGGTGACGAGGAAGACCGGGACTAGGGGGAAATCGAGGTCCAAGCGGTCGAAGATGTCACGAGGTGGTTGGGCTCACGCTGGAGCACATGGAGATCAAAGGTGGATGATGCGTGGAGAAGATACAGAGGTGCGGTCTCGGAGGCTTCGACGCGATGAGTTGAAAATCGAGTGTGAAAACCCGTGTTAGGAAGGGTTACGGGTCCCTTGAATAGTAATAGGCTAAAAGTCCGGTTAAGATAAAAATAGGTTCAGTTAGATGAGTGCTATTAGAATTAAGAGCTGAGTTTTAGTTGGTTTGGAGGCGACATTGTTTTTCGTACGGAGGTCCGACCGATTTGTAAACAAAACGGACTCACTCGTAATAAAAGGTGGAGGGCTGGCGAATAGCGGTGCGGCTTTTTGGGGGACCAGACACTTTTTTGGCTTTCGAAGAAAAGTTACGTCAGCGCGTTCTATATTTTAAAGACAATTTCGACGACGTGTTGTGCTCCGGTTCTCGTCCGCGTGCCTTGCCGCCAGAAGAATTCGTCTCCCTCACGCATGCAGTCCACCGTTCCAGTACATGCATCAGCTATACATGTGACTAGAATAGAAAAGCTGGCAGTAGAATTAATGAGGCCGTGACCTTTTGTGCTCGGGAAAAAGTGATCAGGTGAGAGAAGATGATTAGGTAAAAAGGTGATTAGTTAAAGCCATTTACGTTTTATTTTTGGGCATTAAAACTTTTAAGCTTTTTTGATTCTTACATGCATGTGAACAGAGGTTAGCCGAGAGTTAGTTTGTCATATTTTACTCGTGATTAATTAGCTTTGATTAGAGGACTAGGTAATTAATGCAAGGTGATTAAGTAAAGCTTATTAGATTGTTTTTTTTTTCTCTCTTGTTTTGGCTTTAAATCTTAAAGTTTTATGCGTCGGGATGGCAATTGATTAGCGATTAGGAGAGGCAATTAGAAAGAGTCTTGGGTTGGCTGTGTTCAAGGATTGAAGATTATTATTATTATTATCTTGTGTTTTTTTTTTGCACTTCTGTGTTTTGCAGGTTTAAAAATAATAATAAATTTTGAAAAGCTTCCGCTGGGCGCTGCAATCATTCACCCCCCTCTGATTGCCCTCGACGATCCTACAGTTTCGACCTTAAAAATCATCTAAATTGTGGACCGTTGGATCACACAAAGGAGCTGTTCGATTAACCCCCCTCCTGCCTCCTGTCCGGGCGTCGAGCACTCCGTTTTGTCTTCTGTTCGACAAATGGGCCCGCAAGCTAAAATGGTTCTGGTAGAAAAGATCCGGTAGTCCAAACCGAACGGCTAAACATGCCAAGACAAAGCTATTCTACGGCTAAGCTGAACAACAATACTTTTGAAATCACGAAAAACCAGCTTTCATTTGGAGCACCTTTGTTGCTTTACACTTCTGAGGAACACAAAGCCAGTAGGGTTTACTGAAATAAAAAACCATGCATGAAAGATAACAAAACTAGAATGATTTATTTGACCAAACAAAACTATGCTTCCAAAAACATTACACAACTTCCACGGAAACAAAACCAACAGGGCATATTGAACATGACAAAACTGCGCTTATTGAACTCAACAAAATCCTGCTTCTAAGGAAAACAAATCTACGATTATCATCCAAAAGTGCTTATTGAACCATACAAAACTGTGCTTATTCATAGACTTACTTGGTCAGACAACGAAAAATTAAATCTAAACTTAACATAGCATATATTATTCAATAAACAAATGCAAAAAAGAAAGTGGTTTCAGAGTTTCATGTAAACAGAACTCTAAGCATACGTAGTAGAATACTTTCAAAGTTTTGCTGGGTTGTTAAAAAATGTTTGATGATACGGACAATTGGATGGACTCCATCCCACACAAAACTGATTCAGATAAAAATGTGAATGCTTGTAAAATAAACTAAACAAATGAAAACACAAAAGCCATTGACCTCTCCACTTTTCCAAACAAAAATCGATTCCAGCATGAACTTAATGGCTGACGCTAGAAATGCTTGAACTTCAAATAAACACAAGGTGTCCGGAAAAATGGGATGATAAATACAAAAATTGTTCCAGGTTGTTCTATGAGACAAGCGCGTGATCTAGATAGCAAAAAATTCAGTAAGTTCAATTATCAATTTTATGCAACACAATCAGAGGCTCAAAAAATGGCATTGCGCAAAAAACTCCTTATCAGAACAGTGAGTCGCAATATACAAAGTTAAAAATGACTCACAAATCATATTGATACCACTGTTAGTTGCAAGCATATCAGCGTATGGAAGCCTTCGGTGCTAAGCTAACTGTACTCAATGGCCATTTGGCAGCTTTATTGCGCTATCCAAAAGCATCAGACTATGGCATTATTTACCGACAGATGAATTTCCTTTGTCTAATCCCAGGAAAAAGATGTATTCATGACCAATAACCATAAGAGAAGATGTGCAAGTGCATTGATTAAAATAAAAAATGCTAATACATGTGCAACTTTATCATGTCTATATAAATAAAAACAATGGTGATATTCAAAGGCACCTCCTTCATTTTGAGGTAAGACAATCTTAAAATAATCCTAAAAAAGAAAAATCTAGAAATTCTCATATTAATCGAAAGAAAAAGAGAAAAATCTCTACCATTTATTTTGGTAGGACCAGATTATAACGATACAAATTAATCATATATAGATATTAGAGCTATATAACAAATATAATTATATTTTAATTATAAAAAATAGAGTTGTATATTAAAATAACTATATTATAATATTTAGCTGCCTAGTTGCGTTGGTAAATTTGCAAGTTTTAAGACAACATGCTTCTATCGTACAGGTCTGCCAGAGCACAGGCGACCAACTTAGAGGCATGATCTCATTGGTTGCTTGGCTATGGTTGCGTTCAGATTTTACACGACTCTTATATGTTATATCCTGCACACAACAAAAGCCTGTATATTTGCCTCTGGCATCTATGTACTCGAAAATGAATTATAAGCTTCATTCAAGATGGAATCTATTCATGTAGAGCCGACTATTACATGGGAACGAAAATGGGATCTCATCAATTGCAGCTCGCAGCTCATTTAGCTCTAAAAATAGTCGAGACGAGACCAGTATTGTGCCCCAAATCCAAAAATAAAAAAATAAAAAAAATACACATCTCAATGACTACCACGGCACCACCTACTCCTTCACCCTGCCCCCAAGACCTCTCTGTCTCAAATAACAAATCTAAAAAGTAACGAGAATGGGGACTTGAATACTGCGCAAGCAACAACATCACGTAGTCTCTGATGAACCTTCCGATTGGACGCCGACGAAGCTACGGCCGGCGGGATGCCATCGATTTCTTCGATATGCCATCTACCTTTCCCCTCTCACCCTCCCCCCTCTCATTCCTTGTAGAGAGAACACAATACAGTGGTCAAATAATTGAGCTTAGAAAGTCCTATCGAGTTGTGAAAACCGTTAACGTTTATGGGCCCATTTCCTCCCATCAGAGCATCTCCAGCAGGGTTCCTATTTAAGCCTCTAAAACTAAATTTGAGGGCTTGAGGCAAAAACAGAGGTCCAGCAGGGCCTCTACTAGAGCCCTCAAATTTGAGGGGCCCCTCAAATCCCCCTCCACCCTCATTCACGGGTATGGAGGAGCCCTATTTTTCTGCTTTGACGGTTTTCACTCGCGGGCATCGACAGCTCCGCGCCGCCGCCGCCGCCGGTTCCTCTTCCTCCGACGGCCTGCCCCGCCAGATCTCGCCACGCCGGCAGCCCGCCTGCCCGGTCGCTCGTCTTCCGCTCCCGCTCTCCGTCGACTCTAGGCCGGCGGTGGAGGAGCAAAGAGGCGCCGGTGGCCGAAGGGGTGGGGGAAAGAAGGAAGGTGTGCGCGAGCATGAGCAAGGTGGTAGAAGCTCACCTGAGCTACCGGGGCGGCCGGAAGGAGGCCGGGTTGAGCCGGCGATGAGCACGGGCAACGGCGCGGGGAGGCGACCGTGGCGGGGGAGCTCGCGTGGCGGAGGACGCCGGCCGGCGGTGGGGGAGGCTGCAGGGTGCCGGGGTGCGGCTCCCATCGAGCGGAATCGGTCCGGGGTCGACCGATGGGGAGGCGGCGGTGGAAACCGCGGTGCAACCGGGTGAGAAGAGTCGGCCAGGTTGAAGGTGGCGAGCGTCGTCGAAGAGGGCGAGGAGGTCGGAGGAGGGTGGCCGGCGGGAGGCGCGCGCGCGGAGAGGAGCGTGGAGAGCGCGGCGGAGAGGGAGGCCCGAGCGGGAGGGGCGTGGAGAGCGCGAGAGCGTGGCGGAGAGGAGCGTGGAGAGCGCGGCGAGGGAGAGGGCCGAGCGGAGGCGGAGGTGGGCGACGCGAGGCGCGCAATCTGCGGCGGGCGTGGGCGGGTGGGGCGAGAGGAGAGGAGGAGGCGCGGGCGGAGGAGAGGAGGAGGCGCGGTGGACGAGCGGAGAGCGCACGGTGGAGGAGAGGAGGGTAGAGAAATTTGAGAATGACGAGTGGGCTCTACATGTCATTCTCGGTTGGAATGAATTTGAGGCCCCGATTTGAGGGTTTCTGCGGAGTTCAACTCAAAAACAGGCCCTCAAAAGTAGGGGTGAAACGGATCGATTCGGACGGATATTGCTGTTACCATATCCTAACCCATATTTTTCTCCGGATTCGGTATCAATCGGATTCGGTACCAATCGGATTCGTGTCGGATCGGTCGGGATTAACCCAATTCGTTTGCACCTACTTATTTGTAAGAAATGCATACGGTGCGCGATAAATGGAGTAGGACGACCGACTTGATGTTACTATTTAATAGTTGATGTGGAAGATTTTATTTTACCATTACAAAAGAAAATGAAACGTCAAATAGTAGCACAAACCTGAAATCATACTTGAAGACGATCGGATTCGGACGGATATTCGATTGGACGGATATTGCTGTTACCATATCCTAACCCATATTTTTTTGTCCGGATTCGGTACTAGTCGGATTCGGTATCAATCGGATTCGGTGCCGGATCGGTCGGGATTAACCCGACCCGTTTTCACCCCTACTCAAAAGTAGGGGGAGCCCTCAAATCAAAAGTAGGGGCTCTGATTTGAGGGCTCCTGCTGGAGATGCTCTCACAAACACATCGATCTCAAAACCAATCCAATGCTTAAAAATTTGGATGATTTTTTTCTTTACTTTTTTTGTTTATGTGGGCTTTACTTTTTTGTCTACTACACGCAACTTCCTCTGATCATTATTTTCAATGCATATTCTGCTTGCTCATTATGCCTATATGGTGTACATCTTTCTTAAGGTTATTGTCGTTTCAATATAAAAAGTAAAATATTATGAAGTATGTACACTGATATAATATATTCCATGCCATATGTAAAAATTTCAAATAATTATTATTTTCAGAATTTTAAAAGTTATGAAATGAACACAAATTGTTCGCTAATTTATAATTTTGATTTTATTTTGAATAAAAATTAAGTATTATGAACATGGTTTTCGTAACTATCATCTTCATAAAATAAAAATTAGAAATTTTGGATGTTAACAACATCATATTGAATTAGAATGACTATTTGGTGTCATAAATTAGGAATCGTGAATTTTTGCAAAAATAACCTCTTTAGGTATTGATAGAATTACTCTAACTCGAATTATTCCCTTTATAAAAAATATTTGTTACATGTATAGAAGTATCTCTCATTACCATTTTGTAGAATTACTTTTATATCTGGTTACAGGATAAAATTTGTTACAAATCCGCCTAAAGTAACAAAGTTATGTGCATTTACTAATGAAAGAAAAGGTACAAGCATAAGCAGAACAGAGTTACCACATCTCATCTTGTTCTATTTCCATACGGCAATTAGTTCCTTACATGCATGATTGCACTTACCCTCCCCCGTCTTGCACTTCTGTTGCGTACCTCTCAACCACATCTGCGTGTAATCTCTCTACGTAAGAGCATATATATGCCTACGCTATGGTGACTGACAGGGTCCTACGGGACCCATGCCTCAGCTATGGTGATTCTCTCTCTCTCTCTCTCTCTCTCTCTCTCTCTCTCTCTCTCTCTCTCTCTCCCTCTCCCTCTCCCTCTCCCCCCCTCCGGTGTCAACATGAACACACTCAAAGAGGATGATGTGCCTCTTCCGCATTGTAGTCCGCCTACTTCTTCGCAGCGGTGCCAGTTCGAAAAGGCTTCCCCCTCACAGCGCTCTTGACACCGGCACAACTTCACCATGTCCATGCCCCTGCTGTGCCGCTATTTGCTGCATGCCTGTCCTGTTCCTCTGTCTTAAGTACGACCAATCCTGTTCTTCCATTTAATCAACAACAACGCTCGTCCAGCATGCAGCCAGAGACATACATCCTCACGTCCCCTACTTTTGTGCTGAGCATGTTAACAAAGATGTATGCATGTAGAATACATTCACCTATTTTTCTTCTTTTCTTTCTCCGTTCAACCTTGGCAACACCAGCATTATCAGTCGTGCCATCCTTTCACTTAACGTTGACATCTTTGTCGGTCTATTTTTCAATTTCGGCCAAGGCCGATCTGCCATCTTCCGCAGCACAGTAGTGCACCGCAGCCTCTACTCGTATCTTTTCGGTTGCTTCCTTGACGATGGCCTCTGAGGCTTGAGGTAGGGCAATGGTATCAGAGCATGCTGCTAGATCTAGATTGGAATCGTCAGATAGATATCTAGATCTTTTTGGTTAACGTGTATAATGCTTTTTCAGAGTTATTTGGAGTGGATTTGAGCCGTTCTAACTCCATTTTTCTCTCTCTTTTTGTGGTTGATTCTGATTGTTGGGACGGCAAAACTCATCGATGCCAGATCCAAATGGTATGAATTTTCCGACCCATTCCTTGTAATTATAACATATCTTTTAGAAGAAGCTAAGAGAAAGGACATTTTGCATGCTTTGTTTCAAGTTGACATGTTGAGAATTATGGAACAGGGCCGATGTACTACAAGGGCTGGTACCACTTGTTCTACCAGTACAACCCCGAGGGCGCCATGTGGGGCAACATCGTGTGGGCTCACTCGGTGTCACGGGACCTCATCAATTGGATCGCCCAGGAGCCGGCCATCAAGCCCGACATCCCGTCTGACCAGTACGGCTGTTGGTCTGGCTCGGCGACGATCCTCCTCGACGGCACGCCGGCGATGGTCTACACGGGGATCAACCGGTGGGACATCAGATATCAGGTGCAGAACATTGCTTTCCCCAAGAACAAGTCGGACCCGCTGCTCCGGGAGTGGGTCAAGCCGGAGTACAACCCAATCATCGTGCCCGAGCCGGGCATGAACGTGACGGAGTTCCGTGACCCGACCACCGCCTGGTACACCGACGGCCACTGGCGGATGCTCATCGGCGGCCTGAGGGACACCCGAGGCATGGCGTACATGTACCGGAGCCAGGACTTCAAGCACTGGGTCCGAGCCAAGCACCCACTCCACTCGGCGCTAACTGGAATGTGGGAGTGCCCCGACTTCTTCCCGGTGCTCGAATCGGGGCAGAGCGGCCTCGACACGTCCGAGTTCGACGGCAACGTCAAGTACGTGCTCAAGATCAGCCTTGACCTCACCCGGTATGACTACTACACTATCGGCACCTACAACAACAAGACGGAGCGGTACGTGCCTGACGACCCCAACGGCGACCACCACCACCTCCGGTACGACTACGGGAACTTCTACGCGTCCAAGACGTTCTTTGACCCGGCGAAGCGTCGGCGGGTCCTACTGGGGTGGGCGAACGAGTCACACAGCGATAAGGTCAACAGGGCCAAGGGCTGGGCCGGAATCCACGTACGGCATCCTGTCTGTCTAGTAATTTTCCAAGCTTTGAACTGTTGGCAAAACGTTTGGCAGTTGAGTTGAATTGTGTTTGTAACAGGCGATCCCAAGGAAGGTGTGGCTTGAGTCCAGCGGCAAGCAGCTGCTGCAGTGGCCAATTGAGGAGGTTGAGAAGCTAAGGGAGAAGCCTGTCAGCGTAGGTGACAAGGTCATCAAGCCTGGGGAGCATTTTGAGGTCACAGGGCTGGCAACTTACCAGGTTGGTACATCACATACATATATAATAGCTTCCTGCTAGCATTAACATTACACTGCTCGTCCTACTTTTCCAAAGAAGCTTCCCTTTAATTTCACTTTCATTACGTGTGGAGTGGAGCTGAGATGTTGTACTTGACTTTGGCAGGCTGACGTGGAGGTGAGCTTCGAGGTGTCGAGCCTGGAGAAGGCTGAGCCGTTCGATCCGGCGTTCGGCAACGACGCGCAGAAGCTGTGCGGGATCAAGGGCGCGGATGCGAGGGGCGGGGTGGGGCCCTTCGGCCTGTGGGTGCTGGCCTCCGCCAACCTGGAGGAGAAGACCGCCGTCTTCTTCAGAGTCTTCAAGGATGGGCATGGCAAGCCCGTGGTCCTCATGTGCACTGACCCTACCAAGTATGGCCAAATAGAATAATATCTCTTATCTCCTCTCGCTTGGAACACATTTTGCACGTACATATGCCCCACATCCCTTCTTGCCCGGTCAGCATCAATCTAATCTGAGCCAAAATTTAGCATCACCAAAAATTTGTTCATGGATTGGTTGCTCACATAAGAAGATAAATTAGAATGTTGACAAGGGAATCTTATCAAAATTTTGGCGGCGAACTAGATAAATGCCAATTGCCAAATCCAATCAGTGCAACAACGAGGCCATCAATCCAAACACACCCATTCTTTTCTTTTCTCAAATTATGACGTCAGCATGAAATGAATATGATAATCTCTTAAAGCATTCAGCTTACTGAAGTACTGTTTTACTTTTCTTTTGTACCGGGCAGGTCTTCTCTTAGCCCAGATCTATACAAGCCGACTTTTGCCGGGTTCGTCGACACTGACATCTCATCCGGGAAGATCTCCTTGAGAAGCTTGGTACATATCCCTTGCATGAACATCCTTTTTTGACTAACTAGGACACATCTCATAGCACAACTTTATTGACCAGTTTTTTTTTCCTTTGTTATTCTCACGTATGTAGATTGACCGGTCAGTGGTTGAGAGCTTCGGTGCTGGAGGCAAGACCTGCATCCTGTCAAGAGTGTACCCGTCGATCGCGATAGGGCAGAACGCGCATCTTTACGTTTTCAACAACGGGGAGGCGGACATCAAGGTGTCGCACCTGACCGCCTGGGAGATGAAGAAACCGCTGATGAACGGTGCCTGAGTAGCTAGCACCGCTCTGATGAGAAGTCTGATTTCATCGTGGTCGGAATCTTAGACAAAAAATCGTGGTAGGTGCATATGTGGCATAAAAACACATCATCGTACGGAGGAGGTGCCCTTATTATATGTTGGGGGCACCGTTAATCCCCCCCAAAAAATATTCATATGTAGCTATCTCCAGGAGGAGCTTTGGCAACAAAAAAGATACTACGCATTGTATCAGCACGATCGTAATCAAGGTGCATATATTTAACCTTAAAAAAGGTGCATGGTAATTAAATATGGAAAATGGGTGAGTTGCAGCGACGTCAATGTTAATTGTACCTACTAATAGGACAACTGGACAAGCATACAAGTACTATGCGTACGAAGAAACATCCTGTAGGATTTCCAAAGAACCTCTCCGCTAACATGTGAGCACTAAAAGGGATGGTAGATGGTTATCATCAAACAGTACCGCAGTGTGGGCGAGATAGATCGCAAGTTCGCAACACATGCAAGTAGTCAGCGGAGCCACTGTGGTCTTCATCGGGTTCTAGTCTATCCTTCGGTGGCCGAAGCACCCCCCACCTGGCTCGAGCCGATCTCCGCCTCCATGACCAAGAGCCCCTCCACGCCACCTCCAGGCATCCTCCTCCCTCCTCTGTGTCTTCGTCTTCGACCACGACTTCGGCAAGTCGCCCTCCGACTTCGATCGCATTGGCCCGTACCACGTCAACTTCCTAATGGACTCCATCGCCGACCTGCGCTGAAGCCTCCGCGTGTGGCGATGACCCAGTAGTCACAGCACCTGACGCCCAATGGCTTTATCTTGATGCGCTCGTCTGTTCCTGGCTATACGACGCCTGTAAACAGAGAACGCCAGGATCACCCAGTCCAGAATTCAGAACAGAGCACGCCCAGAATTTCAGAAACCGAGCAGGCACTGTTCTTGTTACGGCAAAAGTAATGGAATGTAGTCAGATTCAGAAAACTGAATTCTCAAATTGTATTACTGAATGTCTCGGCAAAACTGATCTGAATGTCTTCAGAATGCATCAAACAATGCAACAGAATGCTAAATACTCTAGCACCTAAATCGGATCACAGATCCACTTAAAACGCAAAAACGACTTCGTGCAGACTGCACGTTATTTACTCACGCACACTCTGTCCGCTTACTGCGGCACTCTCTGCATGCTGACTAAAACAACCAAACTGCTGATACTTCCTCAGACTTTGCTCCAGCGGCTCACAACAGAAATAAGTCCAACAACGCCATCTCCACTGACCTCCTGTCCATGGTGACCGCCCACATCGTCTAGGTGTTCATCAAGGGCTTGTTCCATGATAACGCTGAGACTCGAGCCATCTGTTTGGAGCAACAATTCCGAAGCCTCTCCCAAGGTGCAATGTCCGTCACCGATTACTGCCGCAAATAGAAGTCACTAGCCGATGATCTTAGTGCTGTGAACAGTAGGGTCAGCAACAAAACCCTCATTCTCAACACTCTCCAAGGACTAAACACGCGCTTTGCCTACATGCGCACCCTCCTGTCCATGCAGAATCCTTTCTCGTCCTTCCTCAAGATAAGGTCTGCCCTCCTACTCGAAGAACTCACGCTGTCAACCGACCAGTCACAGTAGTCGGCATTCATCACTACCAACAGCGCCAGAACCGGATCCTCCAAAGGCAACTCGAGCAACGCCGGCACCTCAACCTTCTCGCATGGTGGCTCCTCCTACGGCTCCATACCCAACCGCAGTAGCTCCACTGGCCCCTACGGCCCTCATCATCACCGGGGCAACAATAAGAACCAGGCTAACGGGAGTGGCAAACCTTCTGCCCCTTGGCCCTCGTTCAACCAACCGTGGGCAGGCTCCATTCAAATGCGGCCTGGGCAAGGCCCCCTTCTTGGTCCACGTCCCGGTCCACGCCCCGGCACACCTGCCGGCCCCTCTGGACTGAACTAGTAGGCGCTGGTCACCATGCCTTCCCAGCAGCCGTGGCACTCCCCACCGTGGCAGCCACCTCCATCACCTTCCTCCACGTCATCGTCTTGGGATCCGCAGTCCCTCATCAATAGCCTAAATACCATGACGTTGACGCCACCGCTAGCCTGAGGAGACTGGCACATGGACTTGGGACGTCCTCTCACATGACGTCGAAGCCCGGTAACTTATGCATTGCCAACTTCCTCTTCCCTTCTATTCCTGGTGGCATTGTTGTTGGTAATGATTCCTACCTTCCCATCACACACATCGGCAACATTTCTGTCTCCAACTCCTCTCACTCGTTTTCCTTACACAATGTCCTTATCACATCACATATTATCAGAAATACCATTTCCGTCCATAAATTCACTATTGATAACTGTTGTGGTTACGGATCAAACAGAGAGAGAGGTATGGTAGTGGAGAGTTAGGTGAACAATGCTTAGGGTTTCCCCTATGGCCTGGATGGCATATATATACGATTACATGGGAGTGTTTTACAACTTTACCCTTACATTCATGCATCTCTCTCAAGGGCATTTGTGTCATTGTATATGTCCTATTCTGGGCCTTACAGCCTTCTAACAGGCCGGCTGGGTTTAGATGGGGGCCACCCCTGCAACAATAACCAAGTTTTTTTTGAGTTTGATCCCTTTGGCCTCTCTGTGAAGAATCTTCACACCAGTAACATGATCATCAGGTGCAATAGTGAGGGTGATCTTTACCCCTTCCACTCGTCGGCTCTGCCTACTTCACCCGCCCTCACCGCAAGCACCACCCCTTCTACTGCTCTCTGGCATCATCAGCTCGGTCACTTGGGACACCAAGCCCTCCACAATTTAGTTCATTCTTTTTCTCTTCCATGTAATAATATGACCAATGCTTCAATCTGTCATGCTTGCCAGCTTGGTCACCATGTTCGGCTTCCATTTACATCTTCTACCTCTCGAGCGACAAAACCATTTGCATTAATACATTGTGACTTATGGACATCCCTTGTTGCTAGCATTTTCGGATACAAATACTATCATGTCATACTTGATGATTATACTCATTACCTATGGACATTTCCCCTATGCCTTAAATTCGATGTGTTCTCCACCATCTCACACTTCGTCGCCTATGTCCATACACAATTTTGAATTGTCCTCAAGAGAATTTAGTGTGATAATGACCACGAGTTCAATAACTTTGCTGCCCGTCTGTTCTTCCTTGACCAGGGCATCACACTCCGTATATCCTGTCCCTACATTTTTGAACAGAATAGCAAGGACAAATGTGTCATTCACACCACCAATGATGTCCTTTGCGAATTTTTTTGTACGGATAATCCATTTTTTATTCGAAATTACAGAAATATACCCGCAGGAAATTTTTTTACAAAAATAGGCTCAAGTCGCCCAATGGTTGGGCGACTGGAGCCTTTCGCCCAACCCAGCAGCGACAACGGGAAAATCTCCTAACCGTTGGGCGATTAATTGCAGTCGCCCCACCGTTGGGCGACTTTCATGCAGTCGCCCAATGGTTGGGCGACTGCACTCAGGTCCCCCGTGAATGTTTTAAACATTTATAATTTTGTAATTTTAAATTGGTAAAAAATCTGCTGAAGTTGTAATAAAAGTTTATGTTCATTGTATTGTATGTTGTAGGTGTGTAAATGTTTTTTGGGAAAATTACAGAGAAAAAAAGAGAAAAAGATATAGAAAAAAGAGAGGAAAGAGGCCATCTTTGCCGAAATTTGAAAATGCATCAAAACTTCGCCAAAAATAGTGAAAATTGGTGGAGCTGTTCTTCATACATCCAAAAGCTTCCAGAAACAAATTTGAGCAATTTTGACCACGGGATCAAAAGTTATAGCAGTTTCAATTGAGGTCGAAACGAATTCGAGTCCGTTTCCGATACACCTTCAGTAAAACAGGCATAACTTTTGCATACGGTGTTTGTTTTCGACGTTCTTGTACTCGTTGGAAAGCTAACGATGAGCCCGATCCATAAAAAATGACTGGCTTATGCCAGTTGCCCTCGAAGACCCTGAAAATCGGTCATCTTTGGACCTAAACCCGCGTCACCAGTTTTTGGTTGTTGTTTTTGCCCTTTTTTTGGTCTTCCTTTCAGAATTTGGATTTTGCTTCAACTGAAAAATTGTAGATCTCATCGAAACCTTTCAAATGAGTATATATATAGCCATATAGAACTTTGCTATTTTATCTTTTGAAACTAGTTGTTTATACTGCATCGGTATATAAAACTTGTGATAGAGAGTATTACAGAGGGTTTGTATGTACCGATCGTTCTACCGATTGTCTGACCGCTGGGCCCATCGATCCTCCTCAACCCAACCCTAGCCCAAAGACATGAATTCTCAGTAACATCAAAATATTACTTACCATCGTATGTACCAATCGTTCTACGGTCAATCGTTCCTAAAAAAAATTTCAAAACCTACAACATACAATGAACATAAACTTTTATTACAACTCCAGCAAATTTTTTACCAGTTTAAAACTACAAAATTGAAAAAATTTAAAACATTCACGGGGACCTGAGTGCAGTCGCCCAACCATTTGGCGACTGCAATTAGTCGCCCAACGGTGGGGCGACTTTCCAGTTGTCGCTGTTGGGTTGGGCAAAAGGCTCCAGTCGCCCAACCACTGGGCGACTTGAGCCTATTTTTGTAAAAAATTTTCCCGCGGGTATATTTTTGTAATTTCGAATAAAAATGGATTATCCGTACAAAAAATTATGTCCTTTGCTCTCTTCTCTTCTAAGCTAGCATGCCTCTGGCCTTTTGGGTGGAGTCCCTCCATGCCACCACTTATCTTCTCAACCATCGTCCCACCAAAACTCTCCACCAGAAAACTCCCCACGAGGCCCCCTACGATATCCCTCCCTCCTATGGCCATCTTCATGTTTTTGGCTGTCGTTGCTATCCTAACGTCTCTGTCACTGCTCCTCACAAATTAGCTCATCGCTCCATGTTGTGTGTTTTTCTCATATATCCATCCAACTACAAAGGTTACCACTGCCTCGAGCTCTCCACTAATTGCATCATTATCTCTCATCGTGTCATTTTTGACAAAGAATCCTTTCCTTTCGCATCTTCACCGGCACCACCTACTCTTGATGCTTTTGATTTCCTTGATGATGTTCTCTCGGCAACACCTCCCCTTCCTCCCGTTGCCATACAGCCACCCCCACCTACCGAGCCATCACCACTGCCACCTTCTCCTATCATTGAACTGGCATCCACTCTCCCGCTCTAGGCCGCATTGCCTCTAGCCGCATCAATGACGATGCCTTCTCCTGCTATTGGGCTAGCTTCTCCTGCCATCCCTCCCACTCTAGAGCCACCTATTACCGGGCATCCCATGATCACTTGTGGTAAGGCTGGCATTCACAAACCCACTCAGCATCTCAATCTCCACGTTGACACCCTTTCTTCCATCCCCACGAGCTATCGCAGAGCACTCCACGATCCCAATTGGCACTCCACCATGATCGATGAGTTCTCTGCACTGTAGGCCAATAACACTTGGGATCTTATCCCTCATCCTCCTGACTCCAATGTCATGTCCGAAAAATGGGTCTTTCGCCGCAAGTTCAAAGTCGATGGCTCTCTTGATCGATATAAAGTGTGATGGGTACTTCATGAGTTTTCTTAGCTCCCATGCATTGATTATGATGAAACATTTAGCCTAGTCATCAAGCCTACTACTATTCGAACTGTTCTATCTGTCGTTCTCTCTCATGACTGGCCTGTCCACCAGTTCCATGTTAACAACACCTTTCTCCATGGCACCCTGCCTGAAATAGTATATTGCCAACAACCCTCTGGATCTACTGATCTTTCCAAGCCCAACCATGTCCATCGCCTTAAAAAATCCCTATATGGTCTCAAGCACCCCCTATGCCTGATACAGTCACTTTACTTCACATCTCCTGACCCTTAGCTTTGTCAGCTTCAAAGTCGACCCTTCTCTTTTTGTTCTCTCTATCGACACACACATCGCCTATCTTCTTGTTTACATCAATGATATTGTTCTCACTAGTTCATCATTGGGCCTCCTTTACTGGATCATCTCTGCCCTACATTGTGAGTTCTCTCAAGGACCTCGGCACTCTTCATTATTTCCTTGGTATTTTTGTCACTCACACCGCTAGTGGCATGTACCTCTCCTAGCGATAGTACATCCTTGACATTCTTGACCGTGCTAGGATGCGCGACTGCAAGCCATGTGGCACCTCCATCGATACATGTGCTAAACTATCTACTTCCTGTGGTCCTTCAGTTGCTAACCCAACCGAGTATCGTATCCTCACAGGTGCACTCCAGTATATGACCTTTACACGTCCTAATGTGGCTTATGTAGTTCACCAGGTGTGCCTTCATATGCATGATCCACGGAAGCCGCACCTCAATTTGATCAAGAGAATCCTTCGCTACCTGAAAGACTTTTGATCATGGTCTCCATCTGCATTGCTCTGCTCCTACTGTGCTCACAGCCTACACTGATGCTAACTGGGTCAGCTGCCTAGACACTCGCAAGTCCACATCAGGATATGGCATCTTTCTTGGTGATAATCTTCTGTCCTAGTCATCTAAATGATAGCACACTGGTTTGTACTCCAGCACAGAAGCTGAGTATCGAGCGGTGGCAAATGCAGTTTTTGAAGCATGTTGGCTTTGTCAGCTCCTGGACGAACTTCACCACCTTCTACATCAGGCTTCACTTGTCTACTGTGACAACATCAACGTTGTCTATCTCTCCACCAACCTCGTACAACACTAACATACCAAGCATATTGAGATTGATATCCACTTTATACGTGAACGTGTTGCCCTTGGTGAGGTCCGAGTTCTTCATGTTCCCACATCTTCACAATATACCGACATCTTCACAAAGGGTCTACCGACGGCTATCTTTGATGAGTTTCACTCTAGTCTAAACATCGCCCTGCTCCTGCTCCGACTGCGGGGGTGTTAAGACTACAATGCCATGCATCCAACACAATGCAATGCATGGCACTAGCGGTGACATTAATATGCGTAATACCTCCAGTATGTGTAGAATGAATGGCTCTCGATCAAATGAATATACGCTGGAATACTTTAGCTATCAGTAGCTGCTAGTCACTAGCTGCTTCAGTAGAATGCGATCGATGTGCAACACTAGTATACTTCTTTCTAGACCCCCTCGCGCGCGAAAATCTCTTTCTAGATTTGTTGCATGCTACAAGAACAAACACTAGCTCACGGTGCCTTGAAAAAGCCAAGGTACCAAACAGCCCAGCACCGTGCATGAGTAGAAAGGGGATATGTGCCATTCCTGTGTTTTGGGTTGGAGTAGTACGTAGTTCACATCGATTCGAGGTGATGATCCATGGCAGCGTATTGAAGGCACCACAGGAAGCCTGGGCGAATATGGCCCCCATGCGGCACTTTTTACCAGAAGTAGCCCCTGTCTCGCGTGCGTAAATGCTGGAATTGGCCTCATAGCGTGCGAGCCAGGTAGAGGGTAGGGCGCCGGGAGAGGTGCCGGGGGAGGGTGGTGGTTGTTTTAAGGGAGGTGGCTCGTCCAGGGGCCGCCAGCGGTTTATTTATGAAATTTATAAATATAGCAAATAGGTTTAAAAAGTTATAATTTTTTTTGTAGAGCCTTCGAGCACAATTATAATTTACATTGTATCAGGTGGAAATACAAGACGACTCTACTGAAGATAGTATATACATGAAGTCATTGTGTACCTGGCCACCGCGGCCTCGGATGACGTAGGTAATCCTTAGAGAAGGTGAACCTGGCGGGGGGCTGGCATGCATCTTGGAGGTCATAGCATGAGGCTTGCGTCGGAGGAGGGTTTGCAAATGACTCCATGTACGGGGAAGGGCCAAAATAAGAACTGAGCCAACCGTTCGCAGATGGGTCAATATCCTACACAGATGGTACAGGTGCGTTAGGGTAGACGCTACGATGTTTGCAGTGCGGAGTACTATTGGAAGGTATGTACCTAGGGAGTGGGAAGTGCAGACGATGAACCCTATCCTGGATGGCCGAGCTGCTCTGTCAGACCTGTGGATTTTGTGTGATGCGTTAGTGTGGCACATATGTTATGTTATGTAGTTACAACGTATCAGTGTATATAGTTGTGTGGAAATGATCCCCGGGGCAATCACCGCTATAGTGCTACATAGTGTATCCCTCGTACATCTGGGTGAACTGGGGGTCGCCCTCACGCAGGTCGGATGGAGCCCCATGTCCGAACATCGGCGACGTGTTGTCTCAATGCGGTGGAGAGTTGGGGTCGCTCTTTGTACTCAGCTGCCATCAGCCTGGCAAGGAAGACTGTGCGCACATCTCCCTCTGTGATGAAGATGGTTGTAGCTGAGTTCTAGCCCCTGTCAAATGTTGCAAGAATAAATGATAGTAAGAGATACGTTACAATGGAGTGCATGAAGAAAAATATAGGACAACATATGTGAACTGCTATACTGCTGGCCCGAAGCGCACGGAGGGGAATGACCGTAGGTAGGACAACTGTTGGAGTGTGATGGACGTGCGGATAGAGGTTCGGAGGGTGGTGCGAGGGGCGGTGGGGGTGGATGCTACCCTTGGTGTCCGCGTCGTGCCACGACAATGTCGCTGTCTCGACTACAACTGGTAGACCATTTTTTCGCCCTCGCATGGTCGTAGATGGAACGTATTGTACTCGGGGCTCGACTGGAAAGGCTCCACGGCCATACGGAAGTACAGTTGGCCACCCAGGAAATGGTCCCAGGACCACAGCTGCAGTAAGGTGTTGCATACCGTGAGGATTGGCTCCTCGCCGGTGTTGCGCTGTGAGGCATCACACAAACCTGGATACGTGTTGCAAAGCACTGCGGAGCTCTAGCTGTACTGTGGCACCTCGTCGGCCACGCGTTCGCCAACGACTCAGCTAGATGGATGTACCTAGGGTACACACAATCCCCCTTGGTTGTAGGAAATAGCACCCGCCAAAATAGAAGCAATAGGTACATGAGATAGTGGGTCTGCACCACCTGCTGGGTCACGTCCATAGGGCACATCATGTACTACCGTAGCCACTCATTTGGCACCCCCATGATCTCTCGGGGATAGGGTAATTGAACGTTCAGCCATTCGTATCTTCTAGTCTTGTCGCCTGGGAGGTGGCACTACTACATCACCGTGCAGCGGTAAATCTGTGAGCATGATGATGTCCTAGAGAGTAACGGTCATCCCCCCAGTGAAAGTGGAACGTGTAGGTCTCCGGATGCCAACGGTCCATGAGCGCGGACAACAGTGAAGAGTCCAACTGGAATCCATGCGGTACGTCCAACATACAAGCAAAGGTAGGAGTCCTGTGTGTCGTAGTAGTGGGACGTACCGTTGGTCCAGAGGCCAGTGCTCTCTAGGGGGCCTAAGGATGAAGGCTGGAGGGGCCTCCCTGTATGCCCATGCATGATAGCAGTATTGGACATCATAGCGTGGGTCGAGCAACTCTTACGTGGGATCAACTGAAGGCTGAGCAATGTCCCGTGGAAAGTAAAACATAAAGTTAGTCCCAACTAAAAACTTGTGGTACGAAAAGCAAACTACAAGTAAAACATATGACAAATCAAAAGTAAAATGCATGACCAATTGGGAGATAAGGAACATGTAAACAATTATCACTTTGACATTTTCATATGAATTAAATTCCCCAGAGGGTAAACCATTTTCACTTTCATATTTTCAACTGGAATATAAGAGTAAAACCCCATGCAAACTAACTTAAATAATTTATCAGGGAAAATTACCTTACTCAATAATATTAGAACTTTTTCCTAGATCATCGTAGTATTGCACAACTCAAATATAAAATTTCATGTACTTACACTTCCATTTCATCTATTTTTTAAATTCAACTTTAAAATCAACCATTTTGAGATATTTTTAAACTAGGATATATTAACTGTACCTAATTACAAAGTTCAAATTTTATGGTGCTATATGACATATTACAAGCATGTGAGAATTTTTTTTATAATTTTTATACCTCATTTAGTCTCTATTTGTAAGTAGTAGCCTTAATTAATATTTACATTAAAAAACTTACAAATTTTTTTAACACTACCTTAAAATATTTCCCACATAACTAACATATTGAACAACACCTCTATAAATTTTCAAATTTTTTGGAGGATGTATGCTATTTTAAATAAATTGGGTCTTTCATCTTTTGCTTGTCTGTCCTTTTTAAATATTTTTGTTTTTATTACATGCTGTTAACTTGTCATAAATCACAAAATAGCATAAATGGTGACTTAAATATTACTTACATTTCCCAGAGTGTTAACATTTTTGGAGGTTGTATGCTATTTTAAATAAATCGGGCCATTTTATGCTGAATCAGATGGGGAGGCGTGGGTGGGGGGAGATAGGTGGAGTTTGAGGGCACCGGTCAGATGACAGGGCAACAAGCGACAGGCCTGGTGTGGAGTTAGGCATAGCTTGCGATCTAAAAAAATATTTGGTGGGAGTTTGAGAGAACATGTTGCTAGGTCTAAGATATGCTTGTGATGAATAATTGGTATTTTCATCGAGTTAAATTTGAAAATTGTAATAGTTTCAAAAAATTCAGTCTGCTGGCATTGTTGGTGGTTGGACCGGTTAGGGGACCAATTGGACAGTTGTGAGGAAGAGTTTGGATCGGTTTGGGATGGCAGTCTGATAGGTAGTCTAGGGTGACTGAAGTTTGGAGCGGTTTGACCACATGGGCGGTATGAATGACTTCTAGATGGCTATTGGTTTATTCCAGAGAACATATTTTTGAGTTGGGCCTGTGCGGTCGGATTGACCATGGTTGGTGGTTGTACCAGGGTGGTTTGGCTGATGTGATTGGCATTGGAAATGCTATCACACCGGGATGTCAGTTAGACTGACCAGTGGTTGGCGGTCTAACTCAGGTGGTCTAACTGATGTGAAGAGAGTGGTTAGACCAGTGGCTTTGCCTAGGAATTATGGTAAGTTGAGCTAACTTGATTTAAGGTTGGTTCATGGCTTGGGAGCTATAAGGGCTTGTATTGATGATTTAACTAACGTGAGTCAAATGTATGGAACTTGTGCTTGAATGGTTGCTTAGTTTTTGGATGTGCAGGTGGCATGGATGATAGCAATCAGCAGCAATGAACGGGAACTAGGCGGGAGAGCTAAGGTCCAAGCGGACGTATAAGTTGTGTCAGGCTACGAGGATCAAGCGGGAGCACAAAAAAGACAATGATCGTGGATAGGCAAGTAGGTGTCTGTGGTGTGACGTGGCCGATGCATGTAGAGATGATTCGGGGGGATTCCAAATGTGTGAAGATGTGATGGCTAGTTATTGGACACTACAAGCTGCGTGTCAAAGCATGTGGAGATGCTTTGAGGTGGAAATGAAAAAGGAGTCAAGGGAAGTTGCCAGAAAGCTTCGTCAAAGGTATTTTGGTAGTTGGCCAAATACCGGGTTGATGCCTTGATCAAAACTGCAGCGCATAGAGAAGCAAAAGTAGTGTGGTTTAGCTCAAGGAGAGCTAGATTTGATAAGTGGATCAATCACTAAAGAGTTAGCAGGTTGAATCTTGTAAACACTTTAAAAAGCGTACATATGTGTGTAAAACCCGTGTTAGTCGAATTGACGGGTTTCTTTGAAAAGCTTAATGGATTGGACCCATTAAAGAGTGTGCTAGTTATTTAGAGGGGAGGAGAGGAGGCGGTAGAGTCAAGGATTCTAGGGTTTAGTTTTCTTCTACTACCTTGTGTCCTTCCATGGTTGTGAGTGAGAAATCTTAAGAGAGGAAAGGGTGACGCTTTGGCTGCACCTTTTAATCATCCATGTGCATGTAAACTTCATCCTCCTCTGAAATAGATCAAATTCTTATGTTTGTGTTTGGCTTCTCTTGCTCTTGAGCTAGATTTGTGATTCTGAGTTTGTTGGATTCTAGCTCAACCTAGCTCAACCTCTTGCTTGGATTATCTTGCTAAGACATGTGAGAATAGATATGTAATATCTCATGTCTTAGATCCTTGTCCCAAGAGATTTCAGGTCTAGGAATAGGGGACCGGTTACACCAGCCCTAGACTTGTAGTTTGACTGGCCAATCGGTGTGACTGGTCACAGACTGGCAGTTGGACCAGCCAGCGGTCTGACTAGGCTTGTGAACGGAGCTGATTTTTGTTGCTCTTGTCCCTAGGTTTAGTTTGCATAGTTGTGTTGGTGTGATTTGAACTTGGTGACTATCATCGTTATTCGAGTAAAGATTTTGAATACCTTAGGGGGAAGTTTCGAGAATCGTTCACCCCTGATTGTCGGCATCAGTCCTACAGAGTTAATATGCATTAACCTAAAAAATAAATCAAAATTAAAGACTTCCCAATTAAAATTCAAGTATATATGTATATTTAATCTTGAATTTGGTTTATTTTTATGCTTGTACAAATTTACACCCCGTTTAATATTACTTTAAGATTCGTAAACTTTTCTAAAAGAGGTGTATTAAAGCAAGACCCCTGCTTTATATCTATTAAAAAAACCCTGTTTATATGCAAACAAATTAAGCTAGTTTTTATATGTTGTTTTAGGGATGTTTGGATGAATGAGTTTGTTTAGAAATTTTAGGATTTAGCTCAAATCCAAACCCCTCTATTTGAATAGGTCCTTAGAATAGTTGGCAAAATTATGAAGCCAACAACTACAGCCAACTCTCTCAATGAAACCCCTCAAGCCATTGCACCCTAGTAGTTGGCAAAATTAAGAAGCCAACAACTAGAGCCAACTCTCTCAATGAAACCCCTCAAGCCATTGCACCCTAGTGAACATTTGAACACGTGCCCTCTCATTGTAGGGAGGGGCATCGATTGGCCTTCATTGGTTATGTGCTTCTTGCGAATATGTTTTTCTTGTTGAGAAATAATGACAATAATCTCCAATGCAATCAACATAACCAATCAACAGAGAATTGACAAAGAACAATTGGAGAAGGTGCCAAAGGAATGAAGTCTTTATTATCATCAGATCCAATCTCCATGCACATAGGCTTGTATATGTATAGTTAAAACCCCTTAGGGGTAGATTTGGTATTTGCCCACCACGCAACCTTCTAGGTTTCGTAACACTCCCCCTTTGGCGAATACCACAACATGCACATGCCTCATTAAAAACTCCTTCCAAAAACCCAGTGGGACAAAAGGAATAGAGAAAAGAGTACATCGCATCCATTTCTCATGTCACACTTGTTGCCTCATTAAAAACCTTCACGTGAGAAAACTTTAGAAAAACTCACAGAGGGAAAAAGACTACAACATTAGATCTCCAGGATTATATAGACCTTCCAGTCTTAAATGAGAGCTATGGTCCAGGGATTTACTCCCTTTCGAACCTTGTAACTTGCTAAGTCATCTCATCCATATGCCTCGCATGCACTTCTGGAAGCTAGAGGCTGGGAGAGCTTTTGTAAATATATCTGCCAGATTATCATAAGACCTAGCTTTCAATACGTTTACCTCTTCGTTCTTTTGGAGTTCATGAGGATAAAAGAATTTAGAAGCAATATACTTCGTGATATTACTTTAAGATAGCCCATTTGCATCTGTGCCACACAATCTGCATTATCTTCATAGATAATAGTAGTATTGTCAACGGTGTTTATGCTTCATGACTTCTTGATGTGGCTAATCATTCGCCTGAGCTAAGCACATTCTTGTGAGGGCTCATACCACAATATGCATATGCCTCATTAAAAACTCCTTCCAAAAACCCAGTGGGAAAAAATGGAATGGAGAAAAGAGTACACAACACACGTTAAATTATATTGCACTTGTTGCCTCATTAAAAACCTTCAAGCAAGAAATCCAACGGGAAAACTTACTAAGGGAAAAAGAGTACAACACTTATCTCTGAGTAGTACTATACAACCAAAAGTCTGTTCTGTAGAACGAAAGCATGGTCATACCACCACAGAATCAATGCAACTAGTATTAATTTTTTCATGTAGGGAATTAATAAATTTGCCATTAACACCAATGTATATAATACTTTCATGGTAATAAAGGATATTGCCACTCCAACAGCTTCTGGTAGGAGATGCACTTCATATGTGCTTATGTGGTACACTTCTTGTTTTTAGTTTCCTCATTCTATTCCCTTGGGTCTTGGATGGGTCCTTATCCTCTTCTAGGGATCACATAATTGTTGGTGTATTTTCGATGAACTAGTGAGTGAATTTCTCTTCAGGGAGATGTTCTCTCTTCTAGGATATATTTACACTTCTAGGAGATACCCTTTCTTCAAGTAAGAAATTATCAGGTATAAGTTTTATATACATATATACATGTTGCAATTTACTTTCTTGTTGAAACATCGAGTCCTTCAAGGATCGAGCTTTGAGTCCTTTTAGAGATCCCATCAAGAATTTTTAGAACCTGATAACTGCATATCTTATTCATGTCATTTGCCAAGGTTATCATATAACGGGACATTATTTCATTCATAACAAGAGAATATCGATCTCTATAGGGATCTTTGAACCATCGCTTTCACCACCTCATTATTTCATAATGACTTATCATGTCTAAACTAATAGGTTCCAAGATTTTCATCTACAATTATGGTTCAACCTCAATTGCTTCCTTTCATTTTTACCTGATATGAACACTTCCAATGCTTGGCCATGGACTTTGGTTCTGGATTTATGTTCTCATAGAGAAATTTTTGCAATTTTAGAGGCAAATTGGTTGTCAACAACTTTTATCCAAATATCCTTATAATTGAGTGTCTTTTAGTGTTAACCAAATCTTCATCATTTCCCAAACAAAAGCTTATTGGTCATTCCATGTTCCTCAGTATTGTAATATGCGTGCGTCTAATTACTAGGGTTTTTATCTTCATGATGAACCGCTTCATGAGGTATTTTACCTTCTAGGTGAGTTCTCTTCTAGAGTATTTAAGGAGTGTTTAATGATTATTTTGACTAGTGTTACTAGACCTTAGATCCACAGGCATCCCCGTAGACTTTAGATCACTAACCAATAAATCAACTTCGCAAAGATGGATATACTATTCAACCCAGGGTATTCCAAACTTAGCGACGCATTTACTTCAAGTAAATATTCTATAACTCCTCCATGCAATGGAAAAAGAAATCTGGCAGTATCCCCACTTCTAGCGTACAAGAGTATCAACTAAACTTAAATTTATCTTGGTTAGGACGTGAATCTTATATTGAAGATCTTTCTTTAGGAAAATATCATGGCATTCAAAGGTTTTGGGCATTTCTCTCCCCTTGATGTCAAGATTTGATCTTGCTTAATAACATACTTCAAAATCCCCTTAGTATGGACACATGATAGATGGAATTTCAGATCCAATCTGATTCCAGCTACTGGTGGTGGCCCAAATGGTGTATGCTATGGTGGTGATATTATATGAGAAATGATTGATTCTTCTAATATGCACTAATCCTTGGTTGGGTTTTTTTTATTTAATGTAGTGAGTTAGACATTTATTAATGTAGTCGTATGAAAACTGCCCATCTCTATTACTAGTAATTATCCCAACATTTGGTGGGTTATTAACCTATGATAGCAGAAATATTCTAGCTTTTTATATATTTCCCAATATTACGATCCAATTACTCATACTATGTTTTAAAATTTGGATAATTCAAACTTCAAGTTTTATGCTAATGCAACATGTTTTGACCTGGTCAAAAGTATTATGTTTTGACAGCATAATATAATCTACATGATGCTTTCAAGAGCATAAATATAACACTGCCACATAAAAGTATAAAACATGACCATCGATTAGTCTGCATGGAGTATAATATATTCTGTTAAAATATACTTCTAGTTTAATCACCCAAATGGAACAATTATTCACCGAGAATATATGTAATTAATTGGGAGGTAATTTGTATGCCTATTATAATTTATGATGCCAAATAAGTATGATAGATTTAGATAATTCGTGATCATTAAAATCCTATAGACCATCTAGTATTTTGAGAGTTATATTTTCTTCAGACAAATGGCTATAACTTCCAGTGGCATATGTGCGGCAGCTTCATACTACCGTGTAATTCCCATGTATGTTGTCTTATGCTGGTGACTAACATATTACTGGGGACAAATCAGTTACCCTTGGAAGGTTGCAATGATTTTCGTTTGCCAACAGTGTGGATAGAAATTTCAATTATCTCTCAAATAAATTAGATTATTTATAGCTTCAAGCTTATTTACTTCTGGATTTGACCTAGGATATGTCACTATGCTTGTCATGACTCTTATGTCTCGAAGGTTTCAATATTTCTCATATGCCCAAATTCCTCTCCCTTTTCACACCAACCGTAAAATTCCGAGCGAGAGCACCTACTTCTAGCATTTGCTTTGAATTAACCCAAAGTTTTAGCAATAAATTGCTATTATACTACTTCAAGAGTAAAATTATTGGCGTGAAACTGACATATACATTGTAATCTGGGCATGTGGCTAGATTTCTTGTGCCTTCAAGAAGGGCAATTTTCCTGTTGCCATTCGGGCATTAAAGCACAAAGAACTAGTGAATTGAGGCTTAAAAGGTATTAAAAGCACATGTTTCATAACTTCAAGTAAGATTTGGCATATCATTCCTCTCAAATATCAAGCATAATATTTACAAATTTTATTCTGTGCACAATTAATTATTTTACTGCAGGCAAGATATGCTTCTGGCAATGTGTTCTATTAAGCAACAGTTCAGAAGGGGTAAGGCTTTAACATAATAACTTAGATCAAATATATTTGTGGCATATAGGAAAATAATTATCTAATGCACAATTTTAGCCTAAAGCAAAAGATAAGAGGTGCTCTTTATGAGCAAGATCAAGCTCGACAGGAGTTGAATGTATACTATTGATGCTACTCATGTAGGAAAATGACATCTAAATAAAGCTAAAGGATAACTACGAGAATACTACTAGTCTCCATATTGTTCACCGTGGGCATATTCTTGCTTATGAATGCACCTGTTTATTAGTAATATGTGGGTTACCTAAACTTAGTCCAGAGACAATATGGTGCAAGACAGAGTAATACTCGCGTCTGGACTTCTAGTCCTAGAAAATAGAACTAGATCCTGGTAAAGTGTCTACATGAACACTGATAACATTTTATAGGTTTGGCCATCCTTTCAAAGAAGGCTGTTAGGCCCAACGAATCAATTTAAATCATAAAGTCATTCTTCAGGGTAGAGTAGAGGCAATACCTCAACTACAAAGTTTTTACCTTTCAGCGACAAAAGGGTACAACTACATTAGCGTCAGGCTAGACAGTGGTATGACTGTATGGCAATGAAATAAGTCTAGGTGACACAATTGCAGCTATTCGAGGCGAGCGAATATCCACTTAGCGATGCCCAAAGTCCTACAATATTCATGCAATTTTCTACATGCTTACTGCTGGTAAATAATTTCAAGTGCACGAAATAAGTGCAAATAGTATAGATTTATTTTTATCTATTCAGTATATAATTTATCATTTCCCATATTTTCCTAGCAATATTTGGGATTTTCTAATAATTATTAAGCAATTATTAGAATTATTAATCCATTAAATAAAACCCTAAACACACAATGGTAGGAAATAAACCATAAAAGAAATATGATGCTTTCAAGGTGTACTAGGTTTAAGGTTTCACAAATTTACAGAAAATCATATACTTAGAAACCATGTTTTTAAAATTTTCTTGATTTTTTGGTAATATTTAATGAATTTATGCTAATTAATAAGCAATTTTTAGAATTACCAATAAGCAGAAACAAAATACTAAAGAAAATAAATCCAGAAAACGTGATAATACAAAATGTGCTAATAAGATTGTAATGAAGCTCATAATATAAAAATAATTTATTCGGAGAGAAATTCAGTTTGTTGGACTTATTCGCTATTTCAATAAACTTCAGTGTCAAAATTTATAATATTACCATATTATACCAAATGTTTTTTAATTAAATGAAACTTCAGGAGTTAAAATGAAAAATGGCACACCAAACATCTCTCCTTTTTTCTTTCCACCCCCTTCCTGGGCCACCCACGAGCCTCATTTAGTCGGCCTAGGTTGCATCTCCCAGCTGCGCTTCCAGGGTGGAGATGCAGCGGCGTCGGGCGGAGCCGAGTGCCGGCGGCGGTGTGTGGCTTCGGGTGCGGGTGTGGTGGTGTTGGGCGGAGGAGAGAGCGGAGGCGGCACCGGCTTCGGGTGAGCGGCCTCAGGCGTGGGTGCATCGGCTCCTAGCGGCGGCCTCGGGCTTTGGGCACGGGTGCGGCGGCTTTAGGCACACCAACGGTCGAGCACGGAGGTGGCTGTGGGGTTGTGCAAGGAGGCAGCTGTGACGGCGCTGAGAGAGGCTTCGGCGGCGGCGCTAGGCTCGGGTGGCAGCCGACGACACCTTGCATGGGGACGGCCATGGCGGGCCCTGACGGCGACTTCCCACAGAATCCATGCGCATGGTGTCTATCCATTCCAATATTTGTTGATTGAAATCATACCCGAGTTTGATCTAATCCTAGCAAGCTGGTTTAGAGACTAGATATCCAATCTACTGGATTAGAGATTTCAATAATCATGCATACAAATTATAGATCAATCTAAGACTAGAATCAACTAGAACACATATGATCTAATCATGGCATTGCAGCAAATAAAAATTCGATCTGCATTGGTCTATGAGCTTGCAATGTGTAATAGATTGGTTTGTCATTTGCATACCTTGTAACTTGAAGAGCGATTGTGCTGATAACGTATTGAGAAAAATGACAATAACCTTCAATACAATCCACGCAACCAATCAACAGAGAATTAACAAAGGGCAATTGGAGAAGACGCTAAAAGAAAGAAGTCTCTATTATCAGCAGATCTAATCTCCATGTACATAGTTTGTTTATTTATAGTCAAAATCTCTCAGAGATATATTCGGTATTTATCCATAACGCAATCTTTTAGGTTTCGTAACATTTCTTTGCTAAGTAACGGGAGTACTATTTGTCAGAACGTGCACACGTATATAAGCATATTCGACTAAAAAGACCGATAATCATCATTGTATAATGAAAGATGGAAATTTCTTGTGGAAATAAAAGGGAAAAGCCACTTTACCCTCTTTACTTTCACGAAAGTTCATATTGGAAGCTCTACAGCAAAACTAGTTATTTACACCATATACTTTTAAAACCGGTACAAATCACCTCTCGACAGTGGTTTACAGATAATCTTGACCACCGTTAGGGTGAAAATGTACTGGTTTTTAAGGTTGAGAGGATTAAACAACCGGTTTTATAGTAATATATCCAATTTAAACTTCTGTGAATAAAAAAGAGGTAGTAAATTGGACTTTTTCCAAAAGGAAATATTATTTGAGTGGGTCAGTCCAGCTCCATGTTGAATGCTGCTCAATGATGAGATCAGTCTAGATCTTGCTTTGGCCTGCATGTAGTTATTCCTTCCACGGCTTTTATTTATGCAGGCCGTAGCTATAATAAATTCCTCTTTTTTTTTGTAGAAATAAATTAAGATATAACACCCGCCCAGCAGGCAGTAATCACGCATATTCCAGATCATTGTTAGGTAAGAACAGAATATTTTCCTTCAAGTTTTGCTTACTGAACTACGACAAAAATAATAATTACGATTCTAAACATTTAAAAGGCCGTATTGTATATTTGTATGACCACGGAGAATAATTAAGCGGCGTCGCGTTCTTCGTGCTCGTCTGTATGATCCGGAGGCCTATGTATACCCGGAAACGAGCATAGTTAAGGATACGGCTCGTATTCGGGGGTCAGGGTTATGAGATCTCCGGGATAATATATGCTAAAAAAAAGATCAAGGCACTAATAATGGCTCTGCCTGTTTATCTATTTGTCGGACTGACACCGACAAAAAATTCAGAAAACAGGGGTCAAGGTAGCAAGCAACGTGGACGTAATGCCTGCATACACATGAAGTTACATAAAGAGATTCGGGCCAGGATAATATATGGTGAAAAAAAATAGACACTAATAATTGCCATGCCTTTTTTATCTATTCTTTTGTACTGACACCGACAAAAAAAATATCAGAAAACAGGGGTTACTGCAAATACACGAGTACGTAATTCCTGCATACACTTTTTTTCTAGTGGTTCTTGGTTTCAAAAGATCCATATGTTAGCAACATGCTTTAGAGATGATTATAGATATGATTGTATCACTTCTATGTTTATTTTTTTGAATAATATATTATTTTGTCTCTTGAATAAATACCATTCATATTGAAAAACAAGTATGTGATTTGTTCGTAGAACTTTTTATTTATGTTTAGATGTTATTCTAAATTATTCCTAATCTTATATCATTATGTGAGACAATTATGATTTATAGATCAGTATATGTATTGATTGATAATCATGTTTCACAGATTATAGATATGGGGATATCAAATCAATAATATGGATGTGGACACATGTTAGAGAGCATTGTATTGGATTGACCTACCATAAGACACTACGAGAATTGTCATATTCTTAAGTGTTATCAGTTGGTCTCGTACGTAGTATATGTAGAATTCTTAGATTTGAGATCATCACAGTTTTCTATATGTGTAATAGTTTGCTTCTGGGTTGTCAAATACTACTCTATAACTGGATGGTCATAAAGGTAGATTTTGGATTTACTATGAAACATGCTAAGGAATATAGACGATCAAGATATAATTTGCCCCTCATATATAATGAGAGAGATATCTCTAGATCCCTCGATGTGATTGGATTAAGAAAGTGCATGGCTATGCTGAATATGGTTAAGGAGTCAAGCACAAACTAAGTAATCCACTACAGATTCGAATAAAGGATCAAGCTATTATAGAATGTCACGCTTCTCGCCTTGAGTTCGATATGATATCTTGAGTTCGACCAGATTGGAAAGGAGTTTTCGGTCTATGGCCGAATATATATGAACCTATATGGTCATACACTTAACAGGATAGAATGATAAGGGTCTAAATGATAGACTCCAAGTATGATACGATCTCTACTTGTATTGGATCCGGTCAAAGGCACTCCGAGTGAGATACGATCTCTATTTATATTGGATAAAAATCTAGTTAGAGGATTTCTGAGTAGGATACGATATCTAATCATATTGGATAAGGATCTGTATGGAGGCTATATATTAAGAGAGGCGCGAGGGTGAGGTGGATCCCGAGACACACACATCAGAACCCTAGGCGCCACCTCTCATAACTCCTGCCGTGTGCGTTGGTGCTAGCACACAATGTATGGTGTTCCATCTATAGACGTATAGACCTCGGCAGAGGCGCTGCTACAACTGCATTGCTGATCAAGACGACCGCGAGGAGGAGACGGTGCCTAGATGACGATCGACTATTTTCACTACACCGCCGTGCGCTTCATTGAACCGGCCGCTTCAACTATACTATCACTACACTACGTGTCTAGTGGTAACAAGTTATGATCTCTTATTCGCATAGCTTCCTGGTTTACGTGGTAGAAAATCTTAATTTGCGCTAATGTAGTCTATCTATGTTCTAACACCACGAATAGCTTCAAGCAGGTATCATATGTGTCGATTGCCTATTCCTGAATATGAACAAATATCCCTAGACTGAAAGTGAAGACAATCATAATGCAAAAAAATGATAATTAAACTATAAAATTCTACATGGATGTCTAAAAGGAACTATACAACTGTACAGCTTCGCAGTTATAGGCTACAGGAGTTACTGTAAATGCTTTTGCAAGGTGACAATTGAAGTCAGCCATGGCGGCTAGCAATAGCAGTGACAACTTCAGATGAAGTTTCAGTAGGGATGGAAACGGATCGGATAAGATCGAATAGTCTTAAATATAAATACGAATCTATATTTTTAAAATATATATAAATATGAATTTAAATATTCTTGAATACGAATACGAATTGAATGTCGCAACGGATACGAATTCGAATCGAATATGTACTTAATTCAGTCGAATACGAATATCCTCCTACAACTTCTGTAATAAATCTCGATAGAACAAATTCCTAGTGGTTTTGCTAGTTTTTCACTAGTTTTTGACCGGTTACTGGTTTCAAACCGCCCAAATTCAAATTTCGAATCACAAAATTCCGAATTGGATAGAAAACGGATCGAATACAAATCGAATAGTCTCGAATACGAATACGAACATTTTTTAATATGGATTTTACTTACCATATTTATATTTTCTCAGATACGAATATCAGATAAAATGGATTATCCATTATGTTTCCCACCCCTAAGTTTCAGTACAGACTTTGCTCATGTGCGGTCCCTGAATTCTGAAGCAAGACATGAACAATCAGCTCGAACTATTCACACAAATGACACTGTATCTATTTTTTTTTTCAAATTTGATCATGAACATTCATTTTTATAATCTAACCCCCTCGCCTAGCTTGCCTGTTGCACTATGGGTGCTTGGTAGCACCTGTCGAGCCATAGTTGCTCGGCAGTGCTGCTGCTGAGCCCCCAAAGTGGTAGGTGATTAGCACTAATTAAATATAATTAGCATTAATTAAATGCGATTAGCACTAATTAAAATATGCGGCTAGCTGGCGTCGGACCAAGCTCAAGGAGAGGGCCATATTTGCAAAAATGGATATTGGGGGCTAAATTTGAAAAAGATGACTACAGTGCCATTTGTGTGAATAGTTTGGACGAGCTCAAGCTTTACAGTTCAATCAGCATGTTTTTGGACCACTTTTGAGAAAGTTCTTGTCTCAACTGAACCCAAAGTACATAACAGAGAAGCAAGTTATGGATAGATTCATAGATTTACAACTAATGCCTACTTGAATTGATTAATTGGGTTCATCAGTTTCACACTAATAGTACTTTTTTGTTTCCTTTTCTTTTACGAAGAATTATTTTTATTTCTCTTCTGTGAATATTCTCACACCATTGATATTTTCTACAGATCAGAGTGGACGAATGAACTGCTAATTCTCTTCGGATCTACCCATTTCCTTTCGCTTTATGTATGTAAAATAACGTAACCATTTATGCAAGTGTCCTTAAAAATGGTTTCCTTGACCGTGGACACGATCTATTGTTGAGTTTCTAACCTGAATCCTATTCGGTTTGTTTTTATTTTTAACTCAGAGTTTTACTTCTACTTGAAGTCTCTTTGTAAACATTATAAATATACCCCTATAGACCATAGGGAAGTCAAGTCTCCTTGTAAACATCTTCTTGTATAGTGAATTCCGCCTTTGTGTGTCCGTGGTTTTCCCACAAGTGTTTTCTATTTTAAATTCATATCTCCTGCTCTTTTGATTATCTATTTTTACTTTATATTTTATAATAAATGATATCAAAACTCTAGGTTCGAAACTATATCCACTGCTCCCAGAGGAGCAATCTCCACTTTCAGGGTAGCCATCACGTGGCATCGGGGGCAGCCATCGTGTAGCATCAAGGCGAGCTCAGGGAGTCCAATTGGAAAAAGTCGTCGAATCGGTGACAAGTTTGTCTCGTCAAGTCTGCAGCAAAAGTGTTCGATCGGACATCTCTGCAAGCATTAGTCGTCTAAATCTGGAGCGAATTCAAGCTGCTAAATCCAAAGCGAAGTCAGGCCCCACCCGCCTCTTCAAAAGCTGTCAGCCTACCGGACACGCTATGGGTAAGAGAGAAGAACATGCCCAGTGTGCATTGAACCCAAGGAATGCAAAGATCAGAAGCTGTCGACAAGAGTTTGGCCTTTGTGATTTTGGCAAAAATTGCTAGGTACACATGCAAGTGTACCAAGGATATCCTAAATCTTGTTTCATGTACACATCAATGTACCAAAACTCCGTTCCACAATACGACTCCAAACTGAGCGTCGAGCCATGTTCTACCACAGCAATTGTTCTAGCGCTAGGTTAGCCAACATCATCGCCTATGCCGCCCAGCACCATGCCATGGTGTCATACTGTAGCATCACAATTGACGATCTTTTACCTCAATCAATCGCCATCTTCCATCACGACAATGTTTAAAGGGACTAACGTGTTTGTTAAGATGATTGAAAGGTTTAGTCTTGGATCTTGGTGATATCATGAAAAAGGCATGAAAAGATGGCTAAGGATTGATATGGCTCAAGGCAAAGGTACATTTTAGCCTAAGGACCTCTTTTATAGCTTTATTGGTCTTAGCGTTCGGTGAAAAACACCGGATTGGTAGGAAAGACATCATACTATAAAGAGGGGTTTGGCTAATAGTTTGAAACAAATCTTGTACCACTTTGATAAAATCTAGTACATGCATGTATTTGGAAATTCATGTCAGGATCTCTATGATTTTCATTTGGAATCCGGTATGACCGTAGTTATGTCAGCGGTAGTACCGCTACATCAATACTACCAGACTTTACATGCTAGTATATTTTTCTAGATAGGTGCATTATTGGTCTTAACCTAAAATGGCACTACCGCAGTTGTTGGTCGATGGTACCACAACAGTGTGACCGTACTTGGTGTTTGGTACTACCATAGTGTGGTATGATCACACTTTAGTTGCGATAGCTAATTTTTAAAGAGGTATATTTTTACGAGATTTTCTCTCCTCTGAAAATCGGTACTACCACAGCAGAAGTGTAGTACTACCTCAGAATTGATACTACTAGGACTTGTGAGTGTGGTACTACCAATATTTGTATTAACGACTAGTTTTTGTGTATTTAATGAACCTTAACTACCTATTAAACAGCAGGTGTGATAATTTCGGCTATTACATGGCAGTAGTACCGCATCTCTTGATTTTTGGGGATTTCATTCCCAATGGTCATCCTGGTGGTTAGGGGCTATAATTACCTCCCCACCAGTAGCAAGCAAGAATTCTTGGACCTCATTGAATACACTTGGGCTCTTTCCTTTCTCTCTTCAACTTATTTGCTTTATTTTCTCATTTTGAGGTTGTTGAGGGTATTCAAGTGCATTGCATCATTTAGTTGATCATTGTGGCACTTGAAACTTTTAAGCAAGCATTATTGGCTTATTACTCTTGGTGGTTGCTGACACCTAGATGGCTTTGAGGAATTTGTATGGTGATCTCTTCAAGAAGATTATGAAGAGACCTGACACGGTTGTGAAAGGTCAAACTTACGTCCCAGAGCGGGAAAGAGCTATCACTGTGGATTGAGGAAAGGCTCAAGTTTGCGCAAGGAGTCGGTTTGATTAGTTCAAGTGCCCTCAATGTGGATTAGGGGAAACTGGCAAATCTTTGAGACCTTGAAAAAATTCTCGTGTCCTCTATGTGGTTTAACTCTCTTGCCTTTATTTTCCGCACTTACATTTCTAGCAATTAATTGATTGACTTATTTAGGTAGAATTATATCTTGCCTAGAATTAGGTTTGTGGTGCCATAGCAAGACTTATAGACTTTATGCCTTTACTTATGCAAAATAATTTTAATTAGTTCATATTTGCTCTAAAATTGTGTTTTAGCGAAAATAACTTAAAAACCTTCTATTTATCCCACATCTAGTTGGGTATCCTTGATTCTACAAGTGGTATCCAAGATTTGTCTCTCTTTATTGGGTTTTTTAATGCCCTAGATGTAGATTTCCTTTTCTTTCGTTAAATTGGGAAGGCGGGTATGGGCTGCAGACTTGTCTAAAAAGAAAAAAAAGAAAAAGGAGGGTTGTTGGGCTATCCAGAGAGGGAGGCCAGACTTTCCACCTTCCCCCCTAGGCCCAAGTTGCCCCCTTGGCCCAAGCCGACCCCCCTCTTTTCCCCAACCCTAGGTGCCTCTTTCCTCCCCCTGTGGCCGTCACCCCCTCCTCCCCCACGTCCCCCCTTCTCCCTTGCATGCCCTCCCCCACGCAGCACTTCTCCTCCCTTAGCAACTATGCAAAAAAAGAGGAAGTAGGAGGGGAGGAAGAAGAGGAAGAGGAGGAAGAGGAAGAAGGAGGATAAAAGGAGAAGAAGGGGTGATTTGTGCTGGTATTCAGAAGTTATTGTTGTGGTCTCCAAGTGTAACAAATAATTTTCTACCCCTTTTGTTCTTAGCGTTTTCCCAATCAGGCTAGTTTTCGGGTAACTGGTCGATCTGCGCTGTCTGCTGTGTTCGGCAGATTAGGGGACCTTTCGTGTGAAATCTAGGGATTTCCTGTAGAGTGGTCGTTCATGTCATTCCGATGAACGGTTTAGGCGTTATGAGTTTTACCATGTTGCTGTGCAGTCTGATCATTCAATTTCAGGAAGTCAGTGGGAATTAAAAGATTACAAATAGAAGGTGATTTTTCCTGTGGAACACTTGAACACAAAAGTTGTAGGGGATACAGAGATCTAGTTTCTATAATTTTTTCAGAATTTGTGGACACGGGGTTTGGCGCAACAGGGGATTGAAGTCGACTATGCAGCAGAGCTGGATTCAGAATCTAGTTTCTGATCGTGGACTGATTCAGAGGTCCTAATGAATTTAATGAATTAACTCATAATAACGAAAGTGGTAGAAAACATCCAGAACTTGCTTCTGGTATAATGTTATAATTTTTGGAGCAGTGAGCTGTCAGTGGTGGTCTGTGGAAATTGCTGGACAGAACTCGAAGGCAGAGTCTGTTCTCTGTTTTCTAGTGAGAATTACGTCCTTAAAACTATATAATAAAATTATGGTGTCTTCATAAAATTTGTAGCTTTTGTTTTGTAGATTTAAAATATGTTAGTTTCGTTGTTATTTGATTAGTAGATTAAAAGATATGGAAAAGACAAGAAGCGCTGCTGTAGAGAATAGAGTGTGGGAATAACTGTTTGAGAGGGAGTTGCGGGTTTTGGGTGCAGAGGCGTTTACTTCTCAGTTGTGAATATTGTATTATGGTTTTGTGCTAAGTGGTGCCTTGTAAATAGATGGCTTCGCTCCTGACCGTGCTTGATCCCTTCGCTCCTTCGGTAGAGGCAAGTATACTGATGGATATAATAGATGTTATAGAATGTCAATGTTTGATATATATTATGCGCAATTGTGTGTTTATGATTGTGATGAAGGCGTATTTGGTAATGTTCATGGTTGTTTGAAAGTTATGAAGTCCATGATTGTGAACAGTGTAGTATGAATGGGTCTTTCATGTGCAAGGTTGTTGTGGATGCACGTTTTTATTAAATTGAGACTTTCATACATATGCATCATGTTGGCTTATTGAAGTCTTGGTCATGTGATGACCGAGCAACAGCTGAGGTCCCCATCATGTTGATGACGGGCTAAAGGTCCCCATGCTTGAAGAGCATGGGCTCAGGTGCCCAAACTTGCGAAGTATAGGCAATTGGTCCCTGTACCAAATGGTACAGGCATGGGTGTGCATCGACGGATGCGCACTTTGCATTGTCGGTAAAATGCAAAAGAGAAAGAGAAAAGATAAAGATATTGTTGAGCATATTGCATATCATGTGTTTGTAAAGTAGCTGTTGGGTGTTTCGTATGGAGTTGTGTACATGTATGCAATTGTTACCATTTATTATATTTGCTGAGTCTTTGGACTCACCCTTGTTGTTTGTTGTGTTTTAGGTACCTTTACGAGATCGGCATGCATGGGGGAAAGAAGGATTAGTCTTGTTGCACTTTTGCACGATCTACCCACAATGAAAAGAAAGGAAAAATTAATTAGTAGATGAATGAATTACTTTTAGTACTTTTATTATTATTGCTTGCTAGAAGTAAACTGTAATAAAGGCTTAGAAGATTCAGGATGATCTTGATTTATATCTTAGATGTTAATTGCTATGGATGTCATAGCAAAGAATAGTCAGTTTTCATTAGGTCTTGATTTCATTACCATTTGGTTTATCTTTATTTAGTAGAACTGTTTGTTGAATCTTCCAGCCTAGATAACTACACAAAGGAGGTTCTGCCGAAATTGTGTGAGGTGAATGTAGTTTATCTTTGTTACATTACTTAGTTAGATAGCATTCCAGGCCATGGTATGGTTGGGGTGTTACAGTTGGTATCAGAGCGGGTATTAGGTCCATTGTAATTGAATTATTAAATTGACACACTGGTGCACAGTAGGATGGGATGGGTGAAGCATTGCATTTATGCTTCCAATACGTTGTATTGATGATTTATGTTATGAGATGATCTTTTGTGCCTATGATTTGATTATAAGATTGTTATGTGTGGTGATAGTTGATGTTGAGAGATAGAGACCGTGGTGTGGCAATAGGTATGGCCATGTTATATTACTATTCGTGGTATTGAAATGGTGAAGGATTTTTCCTTGGGCAACTTAGTTTCAAAAGTTAGGAATGAGTTATTTGGAAAATTTTCTCTCTTCCTTGAGTTGAATATGGTCAATTCTTATCCTGTGGTGGTGGATGAATTTATCTTGGGTTGTGGTTCATTGCAGTTGAGGGTTTTCAATTGGTCTCTACCTATTCTTTGAACCAATTATTGTTTTTTTGGACTATTGAGACACTTTTGCTTCTTGTGAACATTGTTGATTTGCAAGGTTGGTCCCTTCGTGGGGTTTTTGTCTTGTTGTGAAACATAATTCATTTGTTCGCTTAGTATTTTTATTAATGAAAGTTTTATGTTGCAAATTCATTAACATGTGAAAGCCATGGATCTATGTTTTTCTTTTGGATTATTTTGAGTGTTGAAGTTTAATTCCTTTCCTTTCTGAAAGAGAGTGTTAAACCCTTTATAGTGTTTTGTTGTGCTTAAGTGGGAGGTGGTAATCATATAAATTAATTCATAAGGCATGAATTATCAAGTTGAGATGTTAGCGTGGTGCATAATTAATTTCAACTAGCATCCTTGGAAGTGTAGTTGATTAATTTGATGTCGCCTTGTAATAGTTTCTTGAAGAATTGTGATTAAGAGTTTGTCTATACATGATTGGAACTCATGGAGTTATTGAGGAGTGTGGAAAACAATTGGTATGATTATTATGATTGTTTAAATTTCTATCATGTTGGATAAATTGAATTATTTTTGTCTTCGGTAATTAATCTGACCGTTCGAGATGATTAAGTAAGGAGGTGTTGGAATATTGCCTTAGTAAAATTAACTTTTAATCTGTCCTTTATTTGGATACTTACAACTGCTAGGTTCATCTATCTTTCACCATGCTAAATTGTTGAAATATGTATAAAGAAATAGAGGAAGGTTGATGTATTGACTTGTAAAACCTTGTCTTATAGAGCTTATATTATTGAAGTTTGAAGATATTTCGTTCTAATTGCTAAACATAAGGTGGAATGTTGTATCTTTGCTCATAACGGTTTTTGAGATTGCCATGTTCTAGTACCAGCTTGTCAAAAGAGTTCTGTTTTAATACTGTGGCTTGTGCACTAGGCTTTCCCTAGATCAAGTAGTTGCAATCTTATTTAGATAATAGAAACAGGATAAAGTGATTTATTGTGTTCCTTTGGAAAAGTTTATGAAGGGATATGAGGATATGATGATTCTTGTTAAGAGTGTATTATTTTGATGTTAGTATGATTGTCAGTATGTGGTTGTGACGATAATGTTGAATGTTCTATAAATAAAAGAATTTGATAACTTCCATGATACTATTTAAATCAAAAGTTTTGAGATTTGCGTACGCGATCTTTTGGACCTCATGACTTATGTGGCAGCTGAAATTGATTTGAACAAAGTGACACGTTGAGAGGTTTTATTAGTTCTTAAGGGATTAATGTGTTGTGGTCTTCAAATCTCTTTTGTTGGAATGGTCAAGGCAATACCATAATCGAAGAAAGTTGTTCTCTTTGTTAAAGGAAAGAGTGTGGTAAAAGTATTTGAGGTTGTAGTCAAGTTGTGTAACTTTTAGAGGTGTACTTGACTTCTTATTTTCGTCGCATAAGAGTTTCTTGAGTTTAAATGGCAATACTGTATTCTTATTGATTGAGATTTGATATTTTCTTCTTGAGTGGCATGTGCCTTCAACTGTGATCTTATCTTTTGTTTTCCAAGTTAATTGCTATTTCCCTTGGTCTGGTGTCTATTGCGAATGGTAACATCTTCCCATGTGCTGAAATTTACTTCTTTTTGCCTCTTCTAAGAAAGGGGTAACCGATTTGGGTTGTAAAGTCCTTTAGGATGTGTATGGCAACTGGTTGGTGTGGTTATGTGATTGATTTTGGTGAGATTGTGGGTGTCAAGTTGTTTGAGATTCATGGAGTGATAAATTGATTCCTTGGAATAATTCTCGGTGAGGATTTGATTTAAAGAAGATGTTTGTCTTTGGAGTTAACTGGTTACATTGTTGCAACTAGAAGAACCTATAATAAATTGTGGTTCAAGAATGTTTCATTCATTTTGATGGAACATTAGAATTATCGAAAGTATGAGAATCTTGATCAATTTTATTAGAATATCGTGATTGGATACTTTGCAAGGTTTAGTAGGAGGATTATGGTGGTGTAGTTAATGAAATTATAATTGTGAAGAAGTCTAACCGTTATGGGAATTATTGGGATAGTAGAGATTGTTGAATTATTGCCATGTATGACTTGGCTTCAGTGAGTAACCTTGCAGGACTTAGAATCTTGCTAAAGATAATTAGGTTGAGAATATGTTTTCATGTGGTTGTTAATGATTGAGCATGTTTGATTGTGGGAATTTTAGTCTCCGAATTCGAGAGTCTTCGTATCAATTATATCGAAGTACATATATAGGAGCCCTAGAGATGGAAAATTTTGGTTTGGTGTTCTATGCTAGAACCTTGGAGGCTAATGATGTTGTGTGGGAATAGTGGAATAAGTCGATTCTAAGTAGTGTGATGCTCTTTGATAGTATCCTTTGGGTGTAGTAAATGAGTGTGTGTGCTGAGAATTTCAAGTTGATTATCCTTAAAGGATTGTGGTGAAGTGATTGTGGGTGAAAACAATGATGAGGTGCATTGGAAATTATTTATCAAAGTAACCCTGCTGGTAGAGAAGTTGGCTAGAGTATGTTATTATGAGGTCAGTAGAGTCTCTCTACAAAGGTGTGGTTGATGCACTCGGTTTGAACGTAGTGTTGATATTGCCAATTTAAGAGAAATGAGTTAGTGTGGTATGGAATGATTTGGAATCTCATGATTCACGAGAGTTTATTCCTAAAAGAAAAAAATGAGGAAAGAACATTTTCTCGGGAAGTGAGATGCTCTCTTGATTCTTGTTTGAGCTATGTGATGATAACATAAGTCTTTTGTGGTTTGAGTTGACTTTATGTTGGCATGTGTGGTTTTTTCGGTTTAGGAAAGCAAAGGAAGGATTTGACATTGAAGTGATTCTCCTTTGACTTACGTGTTGTTTATTTGCAAAATACCTACTTGGAATGTGGAGAGGTTCTCGTGTTGAATCCTCAATTTTTTTCTTTTTTTGATTTGACTCTTTTGGTGGGGAGTTGGTGATGTGTCATTGCAATGAGAATCCTTTATTTTCAATTGGATTCTATTTATAAAAGAGCTTGTTTACAATAAGCACTGTTGTGCATCCGTGGTTAAAGGAGGTGCTCCTTGTTAAGGTAAAGAGATCGATTGAGAGTTGGAACAAGAGTTACATGTGTTGTGCAGGTTGTGTGGGTTGGTACTAAAGGGAATGATAACCCTAGGTATATTTAATTGTTTCTGTTAGTTGTGAGGATTTGAAGGTTGGCGTATCGCTAAGACCACTTTGGGTCTAGGGTGGGGTACACAACATTTTGGTATGACCCAGTGTCGGGGAAGTGCTTGAAAGATCTGGAGTGTGAGATTTAATTAGAGTCGTGGACCAATGAGTAAGACCATACTTTTGAGTCCCGACTAGTGCGGTTTTGGAGGAGTCAGAGCGAGTTCTAAGGAACAAGGCATCGAAGTATGTCAAGGTGCTTTAGTCACATCAGTCCCAGTGGAAGGTGATGTAGGAGCTTGAGGATCAAATGCAGAAGAAGTACCCCGAGCTTTTTGAGGCTGGTGAGTACTTGTAGTCGCTGTTTATCTTTGTTGCTCTCTCCTTTGTCGTACTCCTATTTTCGTGGTTCTGAGGGTTAGATTCGGAGACGAATCCTTTTTAGGAGGGGAGAATGTAATGCCCTAGACGTCGATTCGGCGTTTTCGAAAGCATTTAGCGGATTCGCGTAGATTTTTTTCTTCCGTTAAATTGGGAAGGCGGCTATGGGCTGCAGACTTGTCTAAAAAGAAAAAAAGAAAGAGGAGGGTTGTTGGGCTATCCAGAGAGGGAGGCCAGACTTTCCACCTTCCCCCTGTTAGGAATAGTCCCACATGGATTGTGGGAAAAGAGAAAGCACAGCTTATAAGTGTGAGAGAGCCTCCACCCATTGGACTAGTCTTTTGGGGGAGAAGGTCCAATACCACTTATAAGGTTGTTGCTCCGTTGCTCTATGGGCTTAGTTGTGTTCAGCCCGTTTGGACCTGTGGCCCGGGGAGTAAACCCGGTTGGACCTAGGCATGTGGCTAGGGTCCAAAAATCTAACATTTGGTATCAAAGCTCAGGCGCCTAACATCTCCCGGGAGTGCGATGTGCACAATCCATGTGTGAGGGGGAGATTGTTAGGAATAGTCCCACATGGATTGTGGGAGAGGAAAAAGCACAACTTATAAGTGTGTTGGACCGAAGTTGGCGACAGAGGGGGTGAATGTCGACTTTAAAAACTTGCCCTCAAGAATTCACAGCACTTTCTTCTCCGAAGGCTAGCTTAGCTATGAAGCGAGAAAATCAACGCTAAATGAAAACCAAGGCTACCTTGCTGCCAAGAGCAAAAGACACACTAAAAATAGAGCAAGGCAAAGAGGGTTTTGCTGCCTAGAAACTGAAGAAACTTGCTGGTCGTACTAGCAAAAACTGCAATAGAAAGATTGAGTGCATCACTGAATATTTGCAGTAAACTTGTTGTCCACCAGGGCAAAGAAATGGTAAAAACAAGGCAGCAAACAGCAAAGCACAAACCAGACAAAAACTGAGAGGATCTTGCTGTCCAAAAGCTAAAAAACTGCAGCCAACCAAACTCTCAAAACAGCAGCTACTTTGCTGCCCATACACTGAAAAACTGCAGCCAACCAAACTCTCAAAACAGCAGCTAGAACTGCTGCAAAGGGGAGACAAGAACTGCTGCAAAGGGGAGACCAAAAACTGAGAAAAATAGCTACCAAAAGGTGTCTTTGCTGCCAAACAACTAAAGGCAAAAGAGAGTTAAAGAATCAGTCGAATGGGAGATTAAAGGCAATCTTGTTGCTGCTGCCTGTACAGAATTAAAACAGCATACTGAACACATTAGCTTGCTGCCCGTACAGAATTAGAAAACAGCAAACTGAACACACAAAAAAACTGCAAATACTAGGACAACGATGAAACAAACACTGAGTTTTTCTGCTGCTTATCACCTCATAACTGAGATCAAAATGTAACCAGAAATAACTAGAGGGCAGCAAGGAACTCAAGCACAAAGAAGAGAAAAACACAAGGAACAGAGGCATTCACAAATCAGAGGAGAGCCGAACAAGATAAAGCAAAGAAACGAAAACTGAAATAGAACAAGTAATCACATCAACAAAGCATAACTCTCATAGATCGAGACCAAGACATACATGATTACATGATAGTTGTTTTCAGCTCATCTCTCTCTCAAACTCACACTAAGTCCCCATACGCCCGGAGAGCATAGAGAGAAACTCTCACCTTCTCTCTTTCTCAATAAGCAAAGACTAGAAGTAAACCCTAATCCATCTCATACAAACAAGGAGAGACACAAACATAGAACTATCACACCCACTCTCTCAATTTCAGCACAATCTCTCCCTCTCCTTTTATAGCCTCCCACTAATGGGTTTGCACATGCTTTACCCATTAGGTCACCACCTACTTGATGCTTTATCCAAAACCCGCTTTCTTTAGTGCAGCTTTGCATTTTTACCGAAATGCCCCTCGCGCACCTTCCAGGAAGCTTCCTCCTTTCTTGCCTTGCAAGCCTCGCAGCCACCTCGAGCCCTCGCTGTCTTTGACACCTCCCGACCGTTCTGACCTCAGCGCCACCTGCGCCTAGTCCGGTCCACCGTGTGTCGCCACGACTCCGCCTCGACGTCCTCGAGTCCTCGCCGTCTTCGGCACACCTCGACCGTTCTGATCTTAGCGCTCCTGCGCTTAGTCCGGTCACCCGTGCCTCGCCATGACTCCGCCTCGATGTCCTGCAGCCAACACAGACAAGAAACACATCAAATAGCACCGCTCGATACATGTAATCAAAATTAGCATGATAAAGCCCAAACCAATCGAAACGAAAAATAATCGACTTAAGCACGTTCGACCTAGTTCGACAAGGTCCGACCGAAACCGATTGCACCGAGCAACGACATGGTCCGAACCACACAAACCAAACTCGACTTTCCTAAACCCTTGTCAATTACTCATCATTCACACGGGATGACCTCCACATGGTCTCTCAATCTCCCCCTTGATGAGTATATTGACAAACCCCGAAAAAACATGAAGAAGAGTTTGATTTGAAGAGTCCAACATGGTCCAAGAGAAGATAATGAAGCTAATGACCATGTCGATAGAAGGAACACTAGAGCAACAAAGAAAGAGCAAATTGTTCTCCAAAGCTCTAGAAAGATCCCAAAAGACTTTTTCTCCAATATTCTCCCCCTTTTGGCAATAAACACATCAAGGATGCAAAAGAGAGAATATGACATGATATTGAATGAAATGGCTGAAGATTGTTTATTTTAAGCATTTAGAGCCATGAAGATTATCCAATTTGACCAAATAAGTATTACACCAAGCCATAAGTCATAAGAAGCTATCAAGATCATGACTAGACATGTATAATCAAGCTAAGCAACATAGATCACAATCTGAATTTTAGAGCAAGTTCTTAGCATAGCAAGTCATAAATGATTCTAATCTAGCCAAAGATATCCAAGGATGATGCAAGCCATGTCAATAGTCTAAGCGGAACCAAGAAGCTAGAATTGAGCAAGTTTAGAGTGCTACAAGTTTAAGAATGAATCACATGTTCTAGTACTTGGTCTTTTTGTGTAATTAAGCAAATTCAGCACAATTGACTTGTTTTTTTTCTTTGAAATCACATGATTGTTTCCAACCAGATTTTTGTTTAGTCATGTGCTAGATCTCAAGCCTTATGCGACCATTCCAAGCGAGAAGCTTAAGGAAATGATCTTGGTCAACCAAAACTCCCCTGAGTTCATGCCTAGTACAATGGCAAGCCGTCTCATGAGAAAGAATTGGTGAGATCAGTTCTTTCGCACAGAAAGAGATCATTTTCCTTTTAACAGGTTGTACTAACTTATGTTTCATCAAGAAGCTAACATAGCTCAATCTAAAGCTCAAAACAGATTCAAGACTCAACTCAGCCTATTTGACATGGCGTGAATCATAAGAGGATAACTAAAACCAGGCTAGTCTCAAATGCTACCATGACATGAGTTAATTCAAGTTGTGCAATTTTAAGCAATTAATTATGGCAAAGACTAAACTATACATATAAAGTCATGATCAATCTAGCAATGAAGTATAAATCATGGCAAGGTGTAAAGCATTGTGAACATGTCATAACAGGATAATAGTCAAGGCTCCAAGTAGATATATTACAATGCAGAATGAAGAAATGCAGGAAAATCCAGCTCCCCCTCAACATTAGATGCACTTTTGATTCAAGTTGAGTTATGTCAATATTAAGCTCCAGAAGCTCCCAAATGAACTCCCCCTGAACCAAAGCTATAAACTGAGAGGCTGGGAAAGAAAACAGAAACTAGGCAGTCCTTAGTGTTGGTGATATGCCCTAGAGGCAACATGGAGATGTTGAATATATCACATACTATGTTTATGATACATTGCTTTGTTCCTTGAAATAGACATTATCATTATTGATCAATGAGTATGTGACTTATTCATGAGACTCTTAATGCCAAAATGTTGCTATTTCTAAATGATCCCTGATCATATATCATATGAGGAACAAATATGATTCAAAGATCAGCATATGTATTGATTGATGATCATGTCTCATGGATCATGGTATGGAGATACCAAATCAATAATATGGACATGTGTTAGTGAACATATGTTGGATAGACCCGCCATGAGACAACTGCAGAGATTCCATGTGTCATTAGTTGGTCTCAAGTAGTGTTTATGTAGAATCCTTAGACTTGAGATCATCATGGTTCCCAATATGCGTAGTAGCCTATTTTGGGACTACTAACCACTACTCCGTGAATCGGGTAGTCATAAAAGTAGTCTTCGGGTTTGCTATGAAACATGTAGTGGGATGTGAATGATCAAGATAGAATTTGCCCTCCTTATGGGAGAGATATCTCGGCCCTCGATGTAATGGATTATGAAAGTGCATGGCCATGCCAATGTGATTGAGAGTCAATCACAAGTTTATAATCTATCACGGAATCGAGAGAGTGATTGAGCTATTAAGAGGATGACACAGTCTCGCCTTGAGCTTAATCTATATCGTGAGGCAAAGGGATTCGTACATGAGAACATTACGAGTTCAGCCGATATGATCTTTACGTATACTTTGGGGTTAATATGTCTTGCTAGAGGCCGCTATTAATGTGGTGACCGGAAAGGTGTTTCCGGTCGCGACCAAGTATACGTGAACCTCTGGTCGCACACTTAACGGGTTGGAACACTAATTCGAATGTGATTCGGATGTGGGCTCAATTCGGATAGAGATCCGGATAGACTCCTATTGGGCCTCGGTCCACGAGGCCCAAGTGAGGAGGTCTATATATTTGGAGGCGGGGCTGAGGATGTACGCCTGTTCCTCCCGAGCAAAACCCTAGCCGCCACCTCCCGAGCCAAACCCTAGCCGCTCGCGAGTGCTTTGGTACACTCGCGATCGGCGTTCCACCCGGACGTGTGGATACCGGTGGAGGCGCTGCTCGTTGCGGCGTTGATCGGCATCAACAAACTACGATTGGATCTGCTCGTGGTGTGGTTGATCGCGTGGAGGAGACGATCTGTTCGGGACGATCGGCAACTTCCACTACTACCTCGACGCGCGTGGTTGGATCGGCTTCTCCAACTCTTCTTCTGCTGCGCTGCGCGTCTAGTGGTAACGATCTATGATCCCTCCTTAGCATGATGTCCTGGTGTGCGCGGTAGAAATTTTTTTATTTTCTGCTATCGTAGCCTACGCGCGTTCCTTCATGGTATCGAGCCATCTTGCTTAGTTTGCGATCGGATCAGCGCATATGATGATATGCGGTTGTAGTAGATCGGATCTATTACGCTCTAGATCGGTCGGTTCATGTGATGAATCGATGGTAGCACGGTTGATGAGATCAATCGGTGAATAGGGGTTGGATGAGGCACAGATTGTATCACTACTAGTGCCCTAGAGGTTGTCTCGGATCGGCATAAGGTGGTTATGTCGAATACTAGTAGGATACGAATCGATAGCCTCGGGCGATGGGAATACTAGTGCCCTAGAGATTGTCTCGGATCGGCATAAGGTGGTTATGCCGAATACTAGTAGGTTACGGATCTGATGGCCTCGGCCTAGTGGAAAAACTAGCATCCTAGAGACCGCCGTGCGTACCCGCCTTGTATAGCGTCATGGGTTCACATCGTTAGGTAGAATACGATTCTACGTCTAACTTGTTTTTGCAGAGAATGATGTGAATGGTATGACCCTATATCTTATTGGAATGTATGAGATGTATGTGATGCATGTAACATTCGTTCATGGCCTGCGTGTCATGATTATTTCAGCTATTGTTAGCTGTCTATATTGTATTTAACGACCTGCGTGTTGACCTTAATGCTTGAATCTATCTTTGTAATCTTTAATTTCTAGCTATTATAGGTAGTAGCCTAGTTTTGAGGTTACAAGCTTTCAAGCATGGTGGCCTAAAGGAGTGATGTGGAGGATGGAGATCGTCTACACCTACATGGAGATGGAGATCACCATTTTTTGGGCCATACTACTTCACAGTTAAATGTGTTTATCTGTGATGTTATCTATCTTATTCTTATGCAATGATATTTGTGATATGTTGCTATGGTAGGATAGAATCCCTCACAAAATTAGGTGTTCATGCCCTTCCATATGTTGCACCAAAAGATAATGATCACCGCATGGTAGGTCTACCAAAGTAGAGTGCCGTCGGTTATCATCATTATTTGGGGTAGATGTCGGACATCTACATGCGGAAGCATTTGGTTTACTTAACAAGGTTATCAAAACAGTTTTGGACCTTGGGGCATAGGTTGGGGCAGGGCATATTGATGTCACCCAACAAGCAAGAGTCACATAGAGATGTGATTAGCAAGGTGTTGCTTACCCATGTCACTAGTTTTCTAGCCGTGATGCCAAAGCTCACTAGGAATTTGTGAAATGAGGATCTTGACCCACTATGTGACTTAGAGGAGTTTTGTTGCAAAACACATAGTGGGAGTCTTTTGTTAAATAGTTTAATAAAAGATGAACATAAACATAGTGCTAAACTTTGCATATTCTTTGTTGTAGATCATGTCAACTAATGCCGCATCCAGTTCTTTTAATTTGCGATCTATTCTTGAGAAAGAAAACTCAATGGAACGAACTTTATGGATTGGTATCGCAACTTGAGAATTGTTCTCAAGCAAGAGCGCAAGGAGTATGTCCTTGAGTCTCATTATCCCGATGACTTGCCCGATAATGCTCTGCGGCTGCACGAAGAGCTTATGAGAAGCAAACGAATGATTACCTTGATGTGAGCTGTCTCATGCTTGCCACAATGTCCTCTCGAGCTTGAAGCAATATGAGAACACAGATGCCTACAATATCATTGTGGGGTTGCGTGGTATGTTTCGAGAACCAAGCAAGGGCAGAGAGGTTCAACACTTCAAAGTCCTTGTTTGCGTGCAGAGCTTGCGAAGGAATCCGTCACCCTCATGTGATTAAGATGATTGGCTACATTGAGAGTCCGAAAAGCTTGGTTTTCCCTTAGCCAAGAGTTGGCTACGATGTGATTCTCCGATCGCTCCCGAGCTTTGAGCCATTCATATTGAACTATCACATGAACAACATGGATAAGACCTTGGCGAGTTGCATGGGATGCTAAAAGTCTGCGAGGAAAGCATTAAGAAAAGCAGCAATCATGTGATGATGATGCAGAAAGGCAAGGGCAAGCCCAATGTCAAGAAAGGCGCGGTCAAAGAAAGTTAGCTCCCGATGAGATCGCGAGCGGTTCTAAGGCCAAGCAAGTCAAGAAGGGCGCTGCTCCTAATGCAAATTGTTACTACTGTAAGCAATCGGTCATTGGAAAAGGAACCGCCCAAAGTACTTGGAGGATCTTGAGAAGAAGAAGGGAAGTACGACTTCCTCTCCGGTATAAATGTTATAGAGATCAATCTTGCTACTTCATCCACCGATTCTTGGGTATTTGATACCGGATCGGTTGCTCACCTTTGCAAATCGTTGCGGGGGCTAAGAAGAAGTAGAAGTTTGAGGAGGAGCGAAGTGGATCTTGGCGTTGACAATGGAGCAAAAGTTGCTGCGGTCATTGTTGGCACCATGCCATTGTCTTTACCTTTAGGATTAGTTTTGGAATTGAATAATTGTTATTGTGTTCCATCTCTTTCCAAGAACATTATTTCGCTTCATGTTTGCAAGCGAGAGGTTATGACTTTAGATCTGTGAACAATGGTTGTTCTCTTTATTTCAAAGATATGTTCTATTGTCATACTCCATTGGTGAATGGGTTATATGTTCTTACTCTTGAAGAGTCACCGGTCTATAACATTAATGCAAAGAGGCAACGTTCGAATGATTTAAATCCCACGCTTATTTGGCATCGCCGCTAGGTCACATAAATGAGAAACGCATGGAGAAGCTCCATAGAGATGGTATTCTGCACTCATTTGATTTTGAATCATTTGAGACATGCGAATCTTGTTTACTTGGCAAGATGACAAAGGCACCTTTCACCGGTCAAGGTGAACGGGCAAGTGACTTATTGGCACTCGTACATTCTGATGTATGTGGACCAATGAGCTCAATAGCCAGAGGGGGTTTTCAGTACTTCATAACTTTTATTGATGACTTTAGTAGATATGGGTATATCTACTTGATGAAGCATAAGTCTGAATCCTTTGAAAAGTTCAAAGAATTCCAAAATGAAGTGCAAAATCATTTAGGCAAGACAATCAAGTTTCTACGATCCGATCGTGGAGGCGAGTATTTGAGCCATGAGTTTGGCAATCATCGAAGGATTGTGGAATTGTTCCACAATTGACTCCGCCAGAACACCTCAATGGAATGGGGTATTGAACGGAGAAATCGCACCTTATTAGATATGGTGCGCTCCATGATGAGCCAAAGTGATCTTCCGTTGTCTTTTGGGGTACGCTCTTGAAACATTTGCTTTCACACTAAATGTGGTTCCATCAAAATCAGTAGAAAAGACACCATATGAGATGTGGACAGGACAACGTCCTAGCTTGTCTTTTCTTAAGATTTGGGGATGTGAGGCTTATGTAAAACGTTTACAATCTGATAAGCTCAGTCCTAAATCTGATAAATGCTTCTTTATCGGGTATCCTAAGGAAACAAAAGGATATTACTTCTATAATCAAGGAGAAGGCAAAGTGTTTGTCGCCTGGCATGGTGTCTTCTTAGAGAAAGAGTTTCTCTCAAGAAGGGATAGTGGGAGCACGGTGCAACTTGAAGAAATTCGAGAAACACCAAAACGTTTCAGCTCCTCTGAAACCACAACAGATGAACAAACTGTTGAAGAACCTGTTGTGGACACACCGCACCACGTGAGGTCGAGAGGTCACGTCGTGCACCTAAGAGGTACATGTTCTTGACTACTCAACAACGGGACATATTGTTGTTAGACAACGATGAGCCTAAGACCTATGAAGAAGTGATGGTGGGACCAGACTCTGAGAAATGGCTTGAAGCCATGAGATCTGAAATTGAATCCATGCACAGTAATCAAGTTTGGAACTTGGTTGATCCACCTGATGGTGTTAAAACCATTGAGTGCAAATGGATTTTCAAGAAAAAGATAGACATAGATGGAAATGTTCACATCTATAAAGCGCGATTGGTGGCCAAAGGTTTCAAACAAATTCAAGGTGTTGATTATGATGAAACTTTTTCGCCCGTCACAATGCTAAAGTCTATTCGGATCATTCTAGCGATTGCTGCATATTTCGACTATGAAATATGGCAAATGGATGTCAAAACAGCTTTCCTTAATGGAAATCTGAGTGAGGATGTGTACATGACATAGCCCACGGGTTTTGTCGATCCGCAATCAGCTGGAAAGATATGCAAGCTGCAAAGATCCATTTATGGATTAAAGCAGGCATCTCGGAGTTGGAACATTCGTTTTGATGAAGTAATCAAAGGGTTTGGTTTCATCAAGAACGAAGAAGAGCCTTGTGTTTACAAAAGGCTAGTGGGAGCGCACTCGTGTTTCGGTCTTATATGTGGATGACATATTACGATCGGAAATGACATTCCTATGCTCGAATCATTAAGTCTTCATTGAAAAATAGTTTCTCTATGAAAGACTTAGGAGAGGCGGCATATATTCTGGGGCATCAAGATCTATAGGATAGATCAAGAAGGCTAATTGGATTAAGCCAAGATACGTACATTGATAAGGTATTGAAAAGGTTCAACATGCAGATTCCAAGAAAGGCTTCCTACCTATGTCACATGGTATAAATCTTAGCAAGAGTCGGTGTCCTAGTACACCGATGAGCGGGATAAAATGAATGCGATTCCATATGCTTCGGCTATGGGATCCATTATGTATGCCATGCTTTGTACACGTCCGGATGTCTCGTATGCTTTAAGTGCTACAAGTAGATACCAATCGATCTAGGTGAAAGTCACCGGATTGCCGTAAAGAACATCTTGAAGTACTTGAGAAGAACTAAAGATGTGTTCCTCGTCTATGGGGTGAGGAAGAGCTCGTTGTAAATGGTTACACCGATGCTAGCTTCCAAACCGACAAAGATGATTTTAGATCGCAACTGGATTTGTGTTCTGCTGAATGGCGGTGCGGTGAGTGGAAGAGTTCCAAGCAGAGACGGTTGCTGATTCTACAACGTAGCCGTACATAGCAACTTCAAGTCGCTAAAGAGGCCGTTTGGATCAAGAAATTTGTTTCAGCTTGGTGTGGTGGCTAGTGCCTCCAGCCCAATGGACCTCTCTCAGACAATAGTGGGGCCATTGCGCAAGCCAAGGAGCCTAGATCGCACTAAAAGTCCAAGCACATTCTACGGCGATTTCATCTCATCCGCGAGATTGTGGAGAGAGGCGATGTGAAGATATGCAAAGTACAAACGGATTTGAACATTGCAGATCCGTTGACAAAGCCGCTTCCCGACCAAAGCATGAGGCTCACACTAGGGCAATGGGTATTAGATACCTACATGGTTGACTCTAGTGCAAGTGGGAGATCACAGGTGATATGCCCTAGAGGCAACATGGAGATGTTGAATATATCACATACTATGTTTATGATACATTGCTTTGTTCCTTGAAATAGACATTATCATTATTGATCAATGAGTATGTGACTTATTCATGAGACTCTTAATGCCAAAATGTTGCTATTTCTAAATGATCCCCGATCATATATCATATGAGGAACAAATATGATTCAAAGATCAGCATATGTATTGATTGATGATCATGTCTCATGGATCATGGTATGGAGATACCAAATCAATAATATGGACATGTGTTAGTGAACATATGTTGATAGACCCGCCATGAGACACCGCAGAGATTCCATGTGTCATTAGTTGGTCTCAAGTAGTGTTTATGTAGAATCCTTAGACTTGAGATCATCATGGTTCCCAACATGCGTAGTAGCCTATTTTGGGACTACTAACCACTACTCCGTGAATCGGGTAGTCATAAAAGTAGTCTTCGGGTTTGCTATGAAACATGTAGTGGGATGTGAATGATCAAGATAGAATTTGCCCTCCTTATGGGAGAGATATCTCTGGGCCCTCGATGTAATGGATTATGAAAGTGCATGGCCATGCCAATGTGATTGAGGAGTCAATCACAAGTTTATAATCTATCACGGAATCGAGAGAGTGATTGAGCTATTAAGAGGATGACACAGTCTCTCGCTTGAGCTTAATCTATATCGTGATGCAAAGGGATTCGTACATGAGAACATTACGAGTTCAGCCGATATGATCTTTACGTATACTTTGGGGTTAATATGTCTTGCTAGAGGCCGCTATTAATGTGGTGACCGGAAAGGTGTTTCCGGTCGCGACCAAGTATACGTGAACCTGCTGTGGTCGCACACTTAACGGGTTGGAACACTAATTCGAATGTGATTCGGATGTGGGCTCAATTCGGATAGAGATCCGGATAGACTCCTATTGGGCCTCGGTCCACGAGGCCCAAGTGAGGAGGTCTATATATTTGGAGGCGGGGCTAAGGATGTACGCTCTGTTCCTCCCGAGCAAAACCCTAGCCGCCACCTCCCGAGCCAAACCCTAGCCGCTCGCGAGTGCCGGTACACTCGCGATCGGCGCCCACCCCGGACGTGTGGATACCGGTGGAGGCGCCGCTCGTTGCGGCGTTGATCGGCATCAACAAACTACAGATTGGATCTGCTCATGGTGTGGTTGATCGCGTGGAGGAGACGATCCGTTTGGGACGATCGGCTACTTCCACTACTACCTCGACGCGTGGTTGGATCGGCTTCTCCAACTCTTCTTCATTGCACAGCTGCGCCTAGTGGTAACGATCTATGATCCCTCCTTAGCATGATGTCCCGTGTGCGCGGTATAAATTTTTATTTTCTGCTATCGTAGCCTCGCGCGCTTCCTCGTGAGCATAGATAAGAAATAGAGGATACTATGGCTCGCATGCACTCTCATCTACCCCATGTGACTCCGTGACTATCACCGATCAGAAACACACACTAGAGAGCAAACACATACCCTGTCTACCCAAGGGTGGCCCAACCCTCGCTAGAACCTACAAGAAGTGAGTGAGCTCAACCTAGTGAGATAAGAAACAGCTAATATGCAGCATCCTGGGAGCACAAAATAAGAGTAAGAAGTCTAAGCAACTCGGCAAGAGAACCACTCTAACCTATGCTGAAAGGACTAACCCCAATGCTCCCCAAGTGCAAAGCAACAGAAATAAGACAGAAGCATAATCAATATAGTAAAGCAGTAAAGCCCAAAGCTCCCCCTCACTACAGTCCATAAGGACAAACCACCCCAAGCTCTCCCCGCAGAGCTGAAAACCTAGAGCTATCCAAAGGCTTGGTAAAGATATCAGCCAACTGGTGGTCACTCTCCACAAACTGGAGCACAATGTCACCCTTCTCCACATGGTCTCGAAGGAAGTGATATCGAATATCAATATGCTTGGTCCGGGAGTGCTGCACTGGGTTCTTAGCAATGTTAATCGCAGAAGTGTTATCACAAAAGAGTGGAACACTATCGATAACTAACCCAAAGTCCCGCAGAGTCGAGACCATCCAAAGTACCTGGCTACAGCAGCTGGCTGCAGCAACATACTCGGCCTTTGCGGTAGACTGTGTAACTCCGGACTGCTTCCTCGAAGACCAAGAACCGAGAGAAGTGCCAATGAATTGGCAGGTGCCAGAAGTGCTCTTCCTATCTATCCTATAGCCAACAAAGTCTGCATCTGAAAAGGCTCTCAAGGAAAGACAGGATGAGGAAGAGTACCAGATACCATAGTCAATGGTAGCTCGAAGGTACCGGAGAATGCGTTTCACCGCCTGGCGGTGAGATACGCGAGGAGAAGCCTGAAACCGAGCACAAAGACACACGGAGAAGTGTATGTCCGGTCTCGAGGCGGTGAGGTACAAGAGAGAGCCGATCATGCTGCGATACTCCTTTTGATCAACTAGCTCACCATCCTCATCTGGGTCAAGAGAGGTTGTAGCAGCCATGGGAGTTGACACTGGCTTGCCATCACTCATGTCAAAGCGCCTCAGGAGGTCACGGGTGTACTTGCCCTGATGCAAGAAGGTGCCCTCCCGAGTCTGCTTAATCTGGAAGCCAAGGAAGAAGGTCAACTCGCCCATCATGCTCATCTCAAACTCGGTGCTCATGACATCCGAGAACTGTTAAACGAGAGCATGAGAAGAGCCGCCAAAGATGATGTCATCCACAACAATCTGGACGAGCAGAAGATCAGTGCCATGATGGCGGATAAATAAGGTCTTATCTACTTTACCCATCTCAAAATCATGACTCAACAGGTAGGACTTAAGCCTCTCATACCAAGCTCTGGGAGCCTGCTTAAGTCCATACAACGCTTTGGAAAGCTTGAAGACATGGTTAGGGTGTTTGGGGTTCTTGAAACCAGGAGGCTGTCTCACATAGACTTCTTCCTCAATGAACCCATTAAGGAAGGCACTCTTGACGTCCATCTGGTAAAGCTTGAAACCCTTAGAAGCTGCAAAGGCAAGCAGGATTCTAATGGCCTCAAGTCTAGCTACAGGGGCAAAGGTCTCCTCAAAATCAAGACCCTCAACCTGAGAAAAGCCCTGAGCTACCAGTCTAGCCTTGTTTCGAATGACAACCCCATCCTCACTCTGCTTGTTCTTGAACACCCACTTGGTTCCAATGATATTGTGACCTCGCGGGGGCTCAACAAGCGACCAGACCTTGTTTCTCTCAAAGTTCTCTAATTCCTCATGCATGGCATTGACCCAAGACTCGTCGGAAAGCGCATGAGAAACATCTTTGGGCTCAAAGGAGGCAATGAAAGCAGAATGGAGACAGAATTGAGATAAGCCAGATTTTGAGCGGGTGACGCGCTCGAAAAGATCTCCAATAATCTGCTCTGAAGGATGAGCTCTCTGGATATGTCTAGGAGGTCCAGGATGAGAAGAAGAAGTGGCCTCTACCTCATGAGCAGAAGAGGTAGGAACAGAGCCACTAGCTCCAGAAGAAGAAGAAGGCATGGGCTGATCACCTGGAGGTGCAGTGGAAGAAGGCACCTCAAGGGGTGGATAAAGGACTGGATCGGGTAGACAACCCTCATCTCCATCATCCTCATCATTCACAAAGATGGTCTCAGACTGCTCTAACGAATCTGAGATATTTGGCCTAGTCCCTGGACTGGCCTCGTCAAAGGTCACCTCACAGGTCTCTACCATTTTGCTAGACTCGCAGTTCCAAACCCGATAAGCCCGCGAAGAAGTCGAGTAACCTAGAAAGATCCCATCACAAGAATGTGACTCGAACTTGTCTAGGTTCCCGGACTTCAGAATAAAGCACTTGCAACCAAACACACGAAAATGAGATACATTGGGCTTTCGCCCATACCTCTACTCATAAGAAGTGCGGTGCAAGTGTGCCCGAAGAAAACTCGATTTGAGACATGGCACGCGGTGGCTATAGCCTCAGCCCAAAACTTCCGCGGTGTAGAGTACTCATCGAGCATCGTCCTGGCCATCTCGACAAAGGTACGGTTCTTCCTCTCCACGACACCATTCTGCTGTGGGACGTGCGGAGAAGAGAACTGATGCTCTACACCTGTCTCATTGCAGAACCTCTCAAAGTAGAAATTCTTGAACTCCGTACCGTTGTCACTGCGGATCGCTCGTAAGGCACCTGGGAGCTCAACAGAAAGCCTACTGAAAAGACCTCGAAAATGCAAAAACGTCTCATCCTTCGAGGCTAAGAAAAACACCCAAGAGTACCTCGAGAAGTCATCGACCACGACAAGAGCATACCACTTCCCTCCTGCTGACTGCACTCAAGCTGGTCCAACTGTATCCATATGGAGTAGCTGTCCTGGTGCATCGGTCATAGTCACTGTGACCGAAGGATGAGAAGCGGCAACCATCTTGCCGTGCCAGCAAGGAGTACAAACTAGATTTTTGACCATCTTGAGTTTCGGCAAACCACGAATGAGATCGTGGCCGCTAACTCGGGTCAAATGGTCAAATCCAATATGACCAAGTCTCCTATGCCAGAAAGAAAAGTCGCGGGACTCAGAAGCAACCAAACAACAGAGAGGATCACCAGAAGACTCAGAAAAATCAGCACGAAAGATCCTCCCAAAACGAGAAATCCCACAAACCAGACTACCCAAAGAATCAAAAATTTTGCAAGCATTTTTCTTAAAGCTCACCTCGAAACCATCATCGGTAAGCTGACAAACAGAAAGCAAATTATACTGCAGCTTACTTCAAGATGAAAGAATCATTAACGCGCACTGTACCTTTGGCGATGACGTGCCCAGATGAAGCGTCTCCGAAGGTGATCGTATCATCACCTGGAGCACGGGCAAGGGAAGAAAACCAACGGGAGCCTCCGGTCATGTGTCGTGAACACCCGGAGTCTACAAGCCAAACCTTTCCCTTCCCTGCCCGGCGAACCTGAGTCAAACAAAGAGTAAAGTCTCAGTACTGGGGTAAATCAAGAGTGATTTTGGCACCCAATATTGAGTAACACGTCGAACAGATGAAGTAGTCAAGCACGACTGACCTCTATCTACCCTACGCTCTCTATCACTCAACAAGCCGTAAGGTCGTGTGCGCACTGGCCGTTGTTGGGCTTGATCGCTATAGAGGAGCGAGTCAAGACACCAAAGAACATGCCGATCACGTCGCGGTAGCTATCTCGACGGGAAACGAGATCTACTCGTGACGGCGGTAGTCACGACCAAAGGGAGCATGAGGACGTAAACCAGAAAACTCGGAAAAACCAAGTCCTCGATGCTGCCCAAAACCATCAGAAGCATCTGAAGCAAACCTAGACCTCGTGTTGGTCTTAAGTACACTCAAGGTCTGGGGCTGACCCTGAATACGCCTAAGAGCTGCAACACGGTCTCTCTGCGCGATCCTAGCGCGCCTGAAGCATCGATCGATCAAGTGTCCATCCTTCTGACAGAAGGTGTAATGATACTTCGCCTTTTGAGAGGCAGACGTAGCATGAGATGGCTTCGCCTTCTGAGAGACCGAAGCTACAGGTGGACTCACCTTGCTGTTAGAAATCCCTTGGACAAAGCCCGCAGACTTGAATTTAACTTCATCAGATCTGGGCTCAACCTCGATCACACCTCCTACTATGGGTCTGAGAATAGCAGGTGGATGCTTCCTAATGTCCTCATAGAAATCATATCCTAGACCCTGATTAAATATGCAAATCTTGGACTGGTTTAGAATAAGATTCAGCTTCTTCTTGCCTCCTACAAATCTCTCGAGAGTGTTCATAAGGTACTGACACTCCCGAAAGAGAGAGGTGCAAGAAGAGCAGGGAGAAGAGGGAGTAGCAGAAGGTAAGGGAGTAGAAGAAGAAGAGCCAACAGCAGAGGAACAAATGGCTTGTGCACGCACAGCCGACTCAGAAGGGACAGTCCTACTACTAGCCAATTGGTTCACGTCACTAGGCGTCTCTACCTTACCTTGGGGCTTCTCCCCCTCACTAGCAATCACAACACAATCAGTTGGTGCTTTCACTAGTTGATCCTTAGTTAGCTTCACACACTTTTCATTCAAAGCAACGAGTTCAAGTTTTAGTTTTTCACAACTCATGCATGGTGAGCTAACAGGGTCCTTAGTCGCAAACTGAGCCAACTTGTTGTTATGATTAACCACTTCATGGAATTGCTTGGAAACATATTCAAGTTCAAGGGTTAATTTTGGACAATTGGTGCAAGACACAACAGGCTCAAGTAAAGAGGCACGCAACTCAGCAATTTTCTGATCTGCCCGTTTTAGGTTCATCTTCAAGTTATTGTAATTTTCACATGACTCGGGCAGATCTAGAAGCATGGTATAAAGACCTCTAAAAGCGTTGTCCTTATCCTCACATGAGGTGCAGGCAACAGTCTCAACAGAAGTAGATGAAACAGGAACTACCCTACTCATCTCAAGCTCAGCAAGAAGACTAATGTTCTCCACCTTAATTATATCAAGTTCGGAGGACAAACTATCATGCGAGGTCCTTAGTTTCTCCATGTCATCCAACAGAGCACAACATGTATCACAATCATCACGGGAGGGAGCAGATGTAAGTGAAGTAAGCTCCCATGATAGTCTAGCTACTTCCTTCTCCAACTCAGTACACCTAGCCTTAGACTTAGCATGGAATCTACCTAGCTTAAAGAAAGCATCATTAAGCTGGTCGTAGGTGGGGCTTACCTCGTCGGAGTCAGAGTACAACTCGCTATCGCTCAGTTCGCCCTCAAGGGCCATGAAGCACATGCTGGAGAAGTCGTCGCCGCCCTTGGGTTCTTGGTCACCCGTCTCATCGTCGTCGCTCCATCCCTCAACCTCTCCCTCAACCTCGCTGAGGTCGAGGTCGTCGAAGGCGATGAGAACGCGGTGGAAGAGCTTCTTGGCATTCCCGAAGTCGCGAAACTTCTTCTTGCCTTGTGCGGGAGCTGAGGGCTTCTTGTTGCGGTTCTTGTCGGTGTAGTCGTTCTTGCTCGAATCGCCGTAGTCACCTTTGCCTTTCCCGCCTTGGGGCGCTTGCCGAATGTGGCCGGGCCACCACACTCAAGCAAATCACGGGTCCTCCTCTCTTCCATCCCTCCTCCTCTTGTAAGCATGGGAGAATCTCCGAGCTAGGAGGGCTAATCGCTCATCCGCAAGTCGCTCTAATCGATCATCGCTATGTCACGAGAGCGCAAGGGAGAATCCACACAATAATCGTAAGAAGAACCAGAAGCCGAACCGGGATCGGTGACTAGGGCCATCGACTGTGACTTCGACTTACGAGAGACAATGTTAATCTCGTGAGTCTTGAGGCGCGAGTACAGCGCATCAAGAGTCAAAGTCGAGAGGTCCGTGGTGTCCTTGATGGTAGTCACCTTCATCTCCCAAACCCGTAAGTCAAGTGCAGCGAACATCTGTCGAGCGTTATCCGAGTCAGGGTATGTGAGACTGACCGCTCGGAGGTTGCTCAGAATCTTGTGAAAACGCGCAAAACACTCATCAAGGGACTCGCCAGCGAGCATTTCAAACTTGTTGTAATCTCGCTTGAACTGGCCCTATCGCACCGTCTTTATTTGAGAGGTGCCCTCCCGTAAGCATCGAGGTCTCCCAAATATCGAAGGCGATTTAGATGAGATATGCGGTCAAACTCGCTACGACTCAACCCCTGGATAATGATGTTCCTTGCCTTAGCGTTTGCCTCAACATCAGCCATGTTCCCGGCATTGATGTTCTCATCGGTAGGAACAACAAATCGTACTTTGACCTTACGCCAGATGGCGTAGCCCTGAGCCTGAATGTAGGTCTCCATCTGGCTCTTCCAGAAGGGATAGTCGATCCCATCGAAGACCGGGGGCTTGGTCGAGTACTTGTCCGTCGCCATGGCTCTAGAGACCGGTTAAGATCTATTGAAAAGAGCTAACCGGCTCTGATACCAATTGTTGGATCGTAAGGGCCTTCTCACCCCAAAAGCTAGCCAATGAGGTGAGGGACTCCCCTACTTTTAAGTTAGGTCCCTTGCCCTTCCACAACCAATGTGGGACTATTCCAACAAAGTGTGAGGGAGCCTCAACCCATTGGACTAGTCTTTTGGGGAGAAGGCCCAATACCACTTATAAGGTTGTTGCTCCGTTGCTTCGTGGGTTTAGTTGTGTTCAGCCCATTTAAGACCTGGGGACTAGGGAGTAAACCTGATTAGACCTGGCAGGGTGCTAGGGTCCGGTTCTAACACCCCCTAGGCCCAAGTCGCCGCCTTGGCCCAAGCTGACCCCCTCTTTTCCCCAACCCTAGGTTCCTCTTTCCTCCCCCTGTGGCCGCCACCCCTCCTCCCCCACGTCCCCTTCTCCCCTACATGCCCTCCCCCACGCAGCACTTCTCCTCCGTTAGCAACTATGCAAAAAAAAAGAGGAAGTAGGAGGGGAGGAAGAAGACGAAGATGAGGAAGAGGAAGAAGGAGGATAAAAGGAGAAGAAGGGGTGATTTGTGATGGTATTCAGAAGTTATTGTTGTGGTCTCCAAGGGTAACAAACAATTTTCTACCCCTTTTGTTCTTAGCGTTTTCCCGATCAGGCTAGTTTTCGGGTAACCGGTCGATCTGTGCTGTCTGCTGTGTTGGGAAAATTAGAGGACTTGTCGTGCGAAATCTAGGGATTTCGTGTAGAGTGGTCGTTCATGTCATTCTGATGAACGGTTTAGGCGTTATGAGCTTTACCATGTTGCTGTGCAGTCTGATAATTCAATTTCAGGAAGTCGGTGGGAATTAAAAGATTACAAATAGAAGGTGATTTTTCCTGTGGAACACTTGAACACAAAAGTTGTAGGGAATACAGAGATCTAGTTTCTGTAATTATTTCAGAATTTGTGGACACGGGGTTTGGGCGCAACAGGGGATTGAAGTCGACTATGCAGCAGAGCTGGATTCAGAATCTAGTTTCTGATCGTGGACTAATTCAGAGGCCCTAATGAATTTTATGAATTAATTCATAATAACGAAAGTGGTAGATAACATCCATAACTAGCTTCTGGTATAATTTTATAATTTTTGGAGTAGTGAGCTATCGGTGGTGGTCTGTGGAATTTGCTGGACGGAACTCGAAGGCAGAGTATGTTCTCTGTTTTCTAGTGAGAATTACGCCCTTGAAACTATATAATAAAATTATGGTGCCTTCATAAAATTTGTAGCTTTTGTTATGTACATTTCAAATATGTTAGTTTTGTTATTTTTTGATTAGTAGATTAAAAGATATGAAAAAGACAAGTAGCGCTGCTGTAGAGAATAGAGTGTGGGAACAACTGTTTGAGAGGGAATTGCGGGTTTTGGGCGTAGAGGCGTTTACTTCTCAGTTGTGAATATTGTATTATGGTATTGTGTTGAGTGGTGCCTTGTGAATAGGTGGCTTTGCTCCTGACCGTGCTTGATCTCTTCGCTCCTTTGGTAGAGGCAAGTATAATGATGGATATAATAGATGTTATAGAATGTCAATGTTTGATATATATTATGAGCAATTGTGTGTTCATGACTGTGACGAAGGCGTATTTGGTAATGTTCATGGTTGTTTGAAAGTTATGAAGTCCATGATTGTGAACAGTGTAGTATGAATGGGTCTTTCATGTGCAAGGTTGTTGTGGATGCACGTTTTTATTAAATTGAGACTTTCGTACATATGCATCATGTTGGCTTATTGAAGTCTTGGTTATGTGATGACCGAGCAACAGCTGAGGTCCCCGTCATGTTGATGACGGGCTAAAGGTCCCCATGCTTGAAGAGCATGGGCTCAGGTCCCCAAACTTGCGGAGTATAGGCAATTGGTCCCTGTACCAGATGGTACAGGCATGGGTGTGCATCGACGGATGCGCACTTTGCATTACCGGTAAAATGCAAAAGAGAAAGAGAAAAGATGAAGATCTTGTTGAGCATATTGCATAGCATGTGTTTGTAAAGCAGCTATTGGGTGTTTCTTATGGAGTTGTGTACATGTATGCAATTGTTACCATTTATTATATTTGCTGAGTCTTTGGACTCACCCTTGTTGTTTGTTGTGTTTTAGGTGCCTTTACGAGATCGGCATGCATGGGGAAAAAGAAGGATTAGTCTTGTTGCACTTTTGCACGATCTACCCACAATGGAAAGAAAGGAAATATTAATTCGTAGATGAATGAATTACTTTTAGTACTTTTATTGTTATTGCTTGCTAGAAGTAAACTGTAATAAAGGCTTAGAAGATTCAGGATGCTCATGATTTATATCTTAGATGTTAATTGCTATGGATGTCATAGCAAAGAATAGTCAATTTTGATTAGGTCTTGATTGCATTACCATTTGGTTTATCTTTATTTAGTAGAACTGTTTGTTGAATCTTCCGGCCTAGATAACTACACAAAGGAGGTTCTGCCGAAATTGTTTGAGGTGAATGTAGTTTATCTTCGTTGCATTACTTTGTTAGGTAGCATTCCAGGCCATGGTATGGCTGGGGTGTTACAGTTTTACCACCTAGAGAGCAAGGATGGCTAGTGAGGTATCTCTCTAGGCATAATACCTCTATTTGATGGCTCAAATTATAGATATTGAAAAATTCGTATGACTACTTATGTGATGGCCACGAGCCTGAGTATATGGAGAATTGTTAGTGAAGGTTTTGTCATGCCTCTTGATCCAACACATCCCATGGATCTTGAGGAGCAAAACTCCCACTACAATGCTTAAGCTCTGAACGCTCTTTTTGAAGCTTTGAATGTGGATGAGTTTGAGTGAGCAACTCGGAAACGGCTCATGAGATTTGGACTATGCTCTCAAAAATTCATGAGGGCATATCCACAGTCAAAGAGGCCAAATTGCATAGACTCCAGATTAAATATGAGACATTCATGATGTTGCCGCATGAAACTATCAACGAGATGTACTCATGGCTCAATAACTGTAACATCCCAAAATGAGAATTATTGTAACTGTGAAAATTTTAAAATGTTTTATTTGTTTTTCTAGTGTTATTTAAAAATTTTGGTGTTTATTCGAATTTCTTGTTTTGGGTCCCTTGCTAAAAATCCAAATTCCCTAAGAAGCCTCAAATTTCAAAATCTAGAAACTTGAAATCCGGATGTCCAAAACCAAGAATTAAAACTGAAACCAATGTAAAATCCTTCCAATCCAATTTGCATATCCAGAAACTCAGATTCTGAAAATTGAAAATTTTTCTTTCAAAACTTGTCAATCTTAAAATTAAATTGTCGAGTCCAAAAAAATTCATCCCAAGTTTTCAAATTCAAAACCTAGATGAAAAACCTAAATCTGAAATCCAAAATTCAGAAATTCTTAAAATTACGAAAAGTCCTCTGGGCCCAGCCCATTTCTTTTTCTCCCGTCGGCCGATTCCCTCATTCTTTCCCAGCCCAGCCGGCCTGCCTCCTCTTTCTCCTGGTCCCGGCCCAACCGTTGCAACCGATGCCTTCTCCTCCCGTCTTTCCTTCTTCCTCCTCCCTCTCGCTCTGCTTTTAGCAACGCCCGGTCCTGAATCCAACGCCCCTGCGTCGCACCATGAGCTCGCGCTTGCCCGAGGCATTGACCTCAACAATCCCGGCCTCGTCGCGTTCCCACCGCGAATCTCACTGGCCGTGTCATCTTGCGCCTACACCAGCGCCCGTGATGCCCTAAGCCTGGCGGCCAAGTCCCCGCGCCGTCTCGTTGTCTTGCGCTTCAGTCCCCGGCAGCAGCTCGAGCGCACCCCCATGACTCCCCCTCCAGCTTTAAGTAGCCCCCAGCCTCCCTTTTGCACCGCACTCCTCCCCTTCCTCCTCCTACCGTGCCCGCACCGGCCACCGCCGCCTCACCTCGCCCCGACCGCTTCGGTAGCACCCCCGCTGTTCCGACAACGTCACGGCGTGTTCCCGGAAGCCTTCTCCCTCCTTCCTCGAGTAATTGGACTCCGGTGCCCCAAGCTCGCAGCAGCAGCGTTCTTTCTCGCCTCCGGCCAAAACCACCGCTTCCACCACCGTCTCCTCCTCAGTCGGCACCAGCTCGATTCCTTGGGTGTGGAGCATCACCATGTGGCCTTGAAGCTTCCCCAAGCTCCGCTCTGGCTTTCCCCTCACCTCAGCTCACTGGCACCGTGCCCCTACCTGCGCCACCACCGGTCATCGGTGCCAGCGCTCCTTGTCACCTTCCCGCCACAATGGACAACATGGTAAGGTTACCCATGACTCACTCTTGCTCGTGCTCCCCTTATTTCGCTCCCTCCTCCCTTCGGTCGCCGCCGCCATTAACGGCCACCCCCGTCGTCCGCTCTCCACCGCCGCCGGCCCGCTACAGCGCCTCCTGGCCGGAGCCACCACCCCTAGTGGCATCCTCGCCTCAGGGAGATTCCATTTTGGCCATCACCGGTGCCTCCCTGGCCGCCCCTCGCCGGCAACGCTGTCGGCCGTGCGCCGCCTGAGCCTCCTCTGTTTTGACCCCATCCGGCCCAACTCTTCTGGTTTGTAGGCGCCCATTTCGTCAGCCCAAGGCCTCCGCCCATTTGGCTAGCCAAGCGCTCGTTAAAAATCTCAAGCCGCAGGTCTATAGTTTGAATCCACGCTGCGCATTCTTTTCTTTGTTTTTTTTTCTTTGCTCTTTTGATCCTTTTCAATTAATGAAACTGAGTAAAATTTGAAAATAATCCATGGAAGCTAATAAATTTATTTAAGATTTAATATTGGGTTAATTATCATATATGAGTAAATTAATTTAGCAAGTTCGTGCCACATAAAACCATAAATATAAACCACCCATCTCTAAAAATCATGAAAAATTTCTTTAAATAGTACATAAAATAATTGTTAGTAAATTCTCCCATATTTACCTGTGAAATGCCAAGATTTAAATCAAGAGTCACCACATATTTGTTTAAAACATTCTCAAAATAACTGGAACTTCCTTAATAATTATAAATTAAATAAAGCAAGATCGAGTCCCGATATCTTGCAATCAGCTATGTCTAGCCATTCTCCAATCTAAAGTGGAATGTTCTTGTAAATATTCCTTTGACGTTGATCCTTCCTTTATATCCTTTCCTAGCGAAGTTACTCCGTCACTTCGCTTCCACCCAAAAATTCGTTTGACTCCGTCTCTATCGCGCAACTCACTAGATACCCTTAATCATAAGCAAATTATAAATAAACTTAATTAAACTTATTTGGACGTTTGCTGGATTTGTTGAATTTGTCAGTCGTTAGTCGTGTAATTAGTCACTAGATCCACGAAGAGACAACAAGTTTGAGCAGGATCAAGACTTGGAAAGAGATGAAGGTTAATATTCCAAATAACCGACTAAGAAGGCTTTGAGTAAGATCAAGACCATGGTAAATTGAGCAAGGTAAGTCATCACTTTAAATTATTGATCCTACATTTGATGCAAAATTATATTCCTTTAAATTATCAAATTGCATGCTTACTTTATTATACAAATGTATGTCAAAACTTAAGGTAGTTATATGCCTATTTGATGTTTTAAATACTACTATGCCTTTCCTTGACACTTGAATCACCTGGCCATTATCACCCTAGATGTTAATGATAACTTTACTAGCTATAGGTCATATTAAAATGCCATGCTAGTCTTATCAAGTCCAGGGCACTAGTGGCCCTGATCATCAATCTTTAAACATGAAAACTGGATTTGGGACAGTCACGGGATGTAAGTGACTGATAATTTGTGACAACTTATTTTATGCTTCTCAAAACTCTTAAAACTTGCTATACCTGTCTGGGCGGATGGTAAGAGTGGTGGGTGTGGATGTAACACAACATCTGTGGTTTGTGGAATGAACCGCCCGGATAAATTAAGAACTTAATCCTGTGATGACCTCTCCGTGTACAACAGTGCAACCACAAGTTGGCAAAATGTAGGCTTGGCTGAATAATTTACTAGACCCTCTAGTCATCTCACAGAGGACTGGTGTAAGAAGATAATAAAAACCCGCATTGACTGGGACACTGGATAGAGGTGATGTTTCCAAGGCTTGCGTTTGTGTAGAGTGGAGTCCGACTGCGCTACCCTGTGGTGGACATCCCGCACAACCTATGGAAGCAACCCCATAGGAGTGAGATGCTAAAGGGCGAAGTATTGTAAAGGCCTCGTGACAATTTCTCAATCTACATGTCCCAGGAATCATGTGGGCCCATCGAGCTGATTGTCTCTTGTGGATAAAGATGTACAATCTCTTAAGAGTATAGAACTGTTCGAACAGCTGTGCCCACGGTCAAGGGCGGACATGGAAATCTTTCTCGAGTTAGTTCTATTTCAAAACTTTTGAGGGTCGGAAGAAAGCTATCAGGCGGATGTAAACCTAACTTTGGAAATTTTCCTGGAGGGATGTACTCCAGCGTGGATACTGAGGTGGAAGTAACATAATGATCAAAAGCTAGCATCGGTGGATGGAACCATCTAATCGGTGGATGGAGCCGACACCTCTATAAATACTGCAAAATTTCAAACTCTGTAAAGCATGTTTGTAAAATGCTAAGTCAAAGGAAATTTTAATTATGATTATTGCAAATGTCGCTTTAAGCAAACAAAAGAACCTCAAGCCTCACTTGACAGCCTTGCATTTATTATTATTTGCATTCTGTGTGGTGGCTTGCTGAGTACTGTTGTACTCGCTGTTGCTTAATTAGCATCATTCAGTCGATAAGAAAAAGAAGATCAAGCCCTACAGTGTCTTAAGGGGATCGAAAGAGCTGAAAGGTGAAGAGGCCAAGAATTAGGTCGCGAACCCCAATTGGCTATCTGTGGGCAAGTCCTGAGGGTCCCACTTGAGTGAAGTTTCTGTTGTTGCATTTTATTGATTTCGGCCTGATCGGCCCATGAGTAAGTTGTTACTGTATTATCTACATTTCTGCATGATATGTTTTTGATATACAGTAATGTATCTGTGAGCACTATCTAATGATCCAGGGAATAGTGCGGTGGAATCACAGAGGGTTCCGAGTTGTAAATCCGGGATCCGACAACAGCATTGTGAATGAACTCAAGGACTTAGGCATCACACTAACGAATGTTGATATTGTTTGAAAGATGCTTAGGACCTTGTTATAGAAGTATGAAATATTGGTGATGTTCCTGTCGGGACCCGGAGCAACAACTCCGAAACCCTCTGTGTTAATCGCACTATCCCAGGAAAAGCTAGTGCACACAGTATTACAAAGACAAATATCATGCGTAATGACAAACTTTATTTAACTAATATGAGCCTGATGGCCAAAGTTTACAATAATAGCAAAAGAAGACAGCGGAGGAAATACATAAAGCAGCAGTCTATCCAGCCTTCCCACAAGGCGAATGACTGTAAGACGTGGCCTAGTCGCAATCCTCACCGAAGTCGTCGAAAGCTTCCTCTGGAAAGAGTTAGATAGAGCAACATGAGTACAAAAAGTACTCCACAAGTTACACCAGGAGATTAACAGAATTGATGCATGCATATGGAGTATCAAAGAAAGGCATATTATGGTTAATTTGCATAAAAGGTGACATTGGAGTAAATATCATAAGTAAGTGCAAAAGCTGAATTTGATACATTAAGTAAAACAATGTTGTAAACAAAATAGATACCATTAGTGCAGGTCCATCCCCCACACTAACCTAACCACGGGCATCCCACCCGGACCATCTTTCCAAAAGATCCATATGGATTCCATCCATCCATACACTTTTAAAATCCCTCATGGATTCCATCCATCCATAAGGTTTTCGCAAACCATTTTGAAAACCAAAGTCTAATCCGTGAAAAACTTCACTCAGCTTGCCCATGACCGTGGGCACAGCTATCCAGGATAGGTTATACACTCTGCAGAGGTTGTACAGCTTTACCCACAAGACATGATCATCCCGGTTTGCCACGTGAGTTACACACTTCCTTAGGTGTGCGGTGAGGAGATCATGACAAGGCCTTTACAATGATCTGTTGTCAACATAATGACGCCGCCACTAAGGTTTCACCACAACATGAATCCACATGTTGGAGCCCCCTCTTGTGCCGTGTGAGACTTCTCACGGCCTACGCCACGCTCACATTCAGCCTATAGCGAGATCATGTTGGAACTTCACAAATTATTTGGCCAGGTCTGTCCCATACCAGACTTGTGGTAGTACGATAGGGCTTTGTAATAGTAGCTCACAGACCGGTCCTTAACTTGACTTAGGCCTAACCACTAATCCCTTGTGCCTGGCAATCAACATCGAGTCACCAAACTACGATGCATGCCAGCAAGCACCCACCACCATACCATTTCCTAAGTCTAAACCAGTTTTATATTTTATTTCGAAATAATTTCATAAACATTCTTGACTCACCAAAGTTGAGAATCCAGTTTTAAAGTCTATCATTTTATGTGAAAAGCTCATCCCAAACCATAATTAGTATTAGCATGGCTAAGCATTTCTACAAAATGCCTAGTTAGGGCTAATGTGCTAACTAGGTTTTATCTAGGGTTGACAAGGTATAATGGTAAGCAATATCAAATTTGGCTGTCCAAAGAATTTGGGTGTAACTAGAGTTCAAAACTGAATTTAAACTAACTTGAATAAAATTACGCATGCAATAATAATTTAAAAACAACATAATTAATTTAAAATATTAGGTTCAACATGATCAAAGGTGTAACTAGCCTTGCTCGAAGACTTGGTGCGATTCGTCGGCGTCGTTCTCTCCGAATTCGTCGAAATCTACGCGCGAAGAACCAAACAAATAAATTCAAATAAAATCGAAATAAAATCCAAAAATTATAAAATATATACTTGCAGATAGAATATAATTTTAGGAGAATTTATAGATTTGAATCACTGGATTCGGAGTTCGGACGACGGAGAACGAGCAATTGGAAGTTTGAATGAATTGGAAATTCTAGAAAATGCAAAACCGAGGGAATATTCTCTGGAATCTTATTTTTGGCTGATTTTTGGATATATTGGAGTGTCTGACGTGTGGGGCCCGGTTGTCATTGGGTGCAGAATTTTATTTTATTATTTTATGACAAGTGGGTCCCGCTTGTCATTGACTAGAGGTGAACAAAAATTTGGCCAAAGCCAAACCGAAATTTGCTTTCTCCAGGACTTGAACTCACAACCTCATGCATGCACTAGCTTGACTGCCCTAGCCAAGTGGGCATTTGATATTTCTTGACAAAAGAATAACAACAAGACAAAATAAATAGGGATGAACATGGTTAGAGAAGGAAACATGGAGGGGACACACGGGGGCGCGCGCAACCGGCGAGCTCACCGGCGAGCTCACCGGCGGCCGGCGCCGGCGGGCGGCGAACGACAATGGGTGGACGGGGCGGCGGCGCTGCTTACGGCGGCGCGGGGATGCCGGCGCGGCGGCGGCGGAGACGGTGGCGGCGGCGGTTGGAATGGGAGCCGGAGGAGGTGGTGGCGGGCGGAGGCGCCGATTGAGGCGCACGGGCGGGGGAGGGTGGGCGGGGAGCCGGCCGAAAGGAGGGGGGAGGGGAGAGAATGGTGGTGGGGACTAGGGAGGCCCTTTTATAGAAAGAGAAGGGAGAGGAAGGGATTTCGATTTTGAGAAGGTTAAAGGATGGGAAACGGCCGGGAGATTGATGGGGGTGATTAGGGCTTCCGTTTCCATGTTTTAATCGGGAGTTAAGAGGGAGAAACGGCGGGATTTCAAAGCTTTAATTCGGTTTTAATGGTGGAGGAGAGAGAGGGTGGGAGGAGGAAGAAGGAGAGGCTGAAGAAACATATGGCATGTGGGGTCCATATGTCATAGAGAGAAAGAGGAAGTGAAGGGGTACGTGCCGTTGGATTTGCGACACGTGGCAAGTGGATGATTCATGGCTTTTGGATGGATATGAAGGGGTAAGTGACTTTGTATGGCTAGGATTAAATCGTAAAGAGAGTGATTCAATCTGAGAGCGACACATGGCGGGCTTGGATTAATTTGATTTTTATTTTCGGAATAAAATTTCAAAAAATACTAGAAACTTTATAAATACTTAGAAAATATTAATTAACGTCTAAAAATTCCAGAAAATCACAGAATATTTCTGGAGCTCTTTTAGACTTAGGAAAAATATTTTTAATTTCAGATTTTCCTTTAATAATTTTATAAAATTCTTTTTAACCTTTAAAATTGGTTTTTTAATTTCAGAAAATTCTCAAAAATTAATTAAAATTTTGGGAAGGTTGGAAAAAGTAAAATAAACTCTTTTTGGCTTTAATAAAATATTTTAAATGAATTTTCTTGCTTTAGATTTTGAAATAAAATCCAGATAAATTCAAATAAATCCCAGAAGAACACATAAAATTCAAATAAAAGCCAAATGCTTTTAAATATTTAATTTGAAATTATATCTTTACAAAAATTCAAAATATCCTTTTACTTAATAATAATTTTATACTTTTAGTTAAATTATTTTTTGTAAAAGCCTTTTTAAAAGATAAAAATAGACAAATAAAATCTCAGAAATTTAAGCAACCAAAGAACACTTATTTTTTATTTTAAATTATATTTTTTTTACTAATTGTTTTGAAATAAACAGCTGGGCTGTTACAGTTCCTCAACTCATCTGAGTTACCAAGGATGGTACCAACCGGTATCTTAGGCAATATCATCACAAATGAGTAGTACAAGGACAAGGAGGAGCTCTTGGAGCAATCCCCTCCAAGAAGAAGATTATCGTTTTCAAGATGAAGGTGAAATCAAGTGATGATATGGAGGATGATGAAGATGACTTTGAAGAGAAGATGACTCTTCTTGTGAGGAGAATGAAAAGATTCATGAAGAGGCGCTCAAACCGGAGCACTAGCCATGACAAGGGAAGGAAGCGACAATCCTCAAACAAAAAGCGCTATAACAATATTCATTTTTATGAGTGTGATGAGATGGACCACATTGCCTTACCAAGAAGGATGACAAGGCCGAGTCATCCAAGGAGTACAATGGCAAGAAGAAGCTTCACAATGATGGCTCCAAGAAGAGTTCAATGATGAGGAGTACTCCGACTCCAAGTTCAATGATGATGGGTCCTCCAAGAAGATGGGACTTATCAGAATTATCATCAAGAAGGCTCCATCACTTTTCTCCACACCCACTTGCCTAATGGCAAAAGGGGATAAGATAAAAATCAATAATGATGATAAGTCTTCCTACGATGAACTAATGGATATGCTTGAAGACTTGAATTAGTATCTTGGGAAGGAGAAATCAATATTCAATGTCTTAAAGAGAAAATTTCTTTATCTAAAAGACTCTCATGAGGAGCTAAAGGAAGCTCATGACTCTCTCTTTCTCAAGGACCTCACCATGTCACAAGTAGATGTTGGCATTAATTGCAATATTATTGATGACTGACCTAGTTTAGATATTACTCCTTGTATAGTATCTAAAACTAGTACTTCTACTTCTTGTGATGATTTGCTTGTTATGCCATGCCCTTCTAAAATTGATTCTAGCTCTTGTGTAAGAAATCCATGTGATTATCTTTTTGTGGTTGAGAATAATGAGCTCAAGGAGCAAGTCAACAACCTAAGAGCTTGAAGACATGTGTCAAGGGTAAGGCAACTCTTGATAAAATCTTGAGTGAGTAAAGGTGCTCATCCAACAAGAAAGGCCTTGGGTTTTTTTCCCAAGAAGGGTAAGAAACCAATCCACAAGCCTACGAGATTTCTGAGGGAAAATGGCAAGTTTTGCCACAAGTGTCATGATGTGGGGCACATGTCTAATTCATGCCCCATTGGTAAGACCCCCTCGCTTGGTGTATATGATTCTTGCTATATGCTAAGAAAAATCTAAGGATGGTAGAGTAGTAACAAGATTTATTGACACTTCTATACTAGACATTAAAAAGAATGCTATTTGAGTGCCTAAAACCTTGGTTACTAACATCTAAGGATCCAAACAAATTTAGGTAACTAAAAGAACTTAATCTTCTTTTGTATGTGAACTACAAAACTAGTGGAAGGCATTAGGTGTTTAATAGCGGGTGCACTCAACACATGACTGAATACTGGAGATATTCACCACATTTAAAGTTGGGACTGGAGGTAATGACAAGATTACTTTTGGTGACAATAGCAAGGGAAAGATAATAGTATTGGGTAAAATTGCTATCTCAAATGACCTTTCAATTTCAAATGTATCTCTTGTAGAAAAATTGAATTTTAATTTGCTATATGTTGCCAAATTATGTGATCTTGGCCTCACTTGCACATTTTCTAAATATGGTGTTGTGATTTCAACAGAAAAAGAAAGTAGTTGGTTTTCAAAGATTTTCATTTTGGAAATCTCTATTTGGTGGATCTCTTCGAATGAGTCTTGTTCGAAAATGTGTTTAATTGTAAAAACTTCTTTAGGTTGGTTTTAGCATAGATGGCTAGCTCATGTAGGGATGATTGAACTTAAAAAGTTTTTCAAACATAACTTAGTTGTGGGCTTGAAATATGTGTAGTTTAAGAAGAATAAGCTATATAGTACTTGCCAAGATGGAAAGCAAGTAGCAAATTCTCATTCGTCCAAAAGTATCATGTTCACTTCTAGGCCATTGGAGCTCTTACATATTGATTTGTTTGGGCCAGCAACCTATAAGAGCGTTAGGAGCAATAGTTATCATTTGGTGGTTGTGGATGATTACTCGAGGTACACTTAGGTCTTCTTTCTATATGACAAAGCTAAAGTTTTTGGTATCTTTAAAAGTTTTGCTAAAAGGACCCAAATGAATTTAATTTTAAAACAAAGAAAATCCATGGTGATAATGGTTTCGAGTTCAAGAATACTAAAATTGAATATTTTTTTGTCATGAACTAGGAATAAAGCATGAACTTTCGACAACCTACACTCTAGAGCAAAATAGAGTTTTAGTGAGGAAAAAATCAACATTAATTAAAATGGCAAAGACAATGCTTGATGAGTATAATACTTCTAATAGTTTTTGGGCAGAAACAATCAATACCGCTTGTCATGCCACAAATCGACTTTATTTGCATCATCTTTTGAAAAAGACTTCTTATAAGTTTCGCATTGGAAGAAAACCGAACATCTCCTATTTTTGAGTTTTTGGTTGCAAGTGTTACAATTTGAGAAAATGTGTTCATTTTACAAAATTTCAAAGTCGGTGCAACGTGTGCTTTCTTGTTGGGTATTCATCTAATAGCAATGCTTACCGTGTCTTCAACAAAGTCTCAAGTTTAGTTGAGGAAATATGTGATATCTAATTTGATGAAACTAATGGCTCTCAAGAAGAGCAAGAAAAATAGGATGATGTAGTTGATGAAGGTTTGAGACAAGCAATGACGAATATGCAAATTAGAGACATCAATCCAAAAGAAGACACTAATGATCCATCTTAATCCATTCAAGTTGAACCTTTTACTTCCACTACAACAAGTCAGGTCTAAGTTGATGAAGTAGAAGACAAGGAAGATGACGTGTTGCCTCATATTGTGAATATTACTCTTTTGTTTCCTCTTTTGACCCTAAGTATGTAGATGAAGCACTTAATGATCTGGATTAGGTGAATTCCATGCATGAAAGATTAAATAACTTCATTTAGAATGATGTTTAAACATTGGTGGAAATACCCAACGAATACAACTTGATTGGCCACAAAGTGGGTCCTTAGGAACAAGCAAGATGAGAGTGGAATTGTGATAAGAAACATGGTGAGATTGATCGCTCAAGGCTACAGTCAAGTTGAAGGTTTGGATTTCGGTGAAACCTTTACTCCCGTAGCTAGATTAGAGTCCATTCATATTTTGCTTGCATTTGCATCATGTTGTGATGTTAAATTATTTCAAATAGATATTAAAAGTGTATTTCTCAATGGTAAAATTGTTGAACTTATGTTTGTTGAGTAGCCTCTTGGTTGAGGATCCTAAGAACACAAATCGCGTGTATAAACTCTTGAATGAGTTATATGGTCTCAAACAAGCTCCTAGAGCATGGTATGAGGATCTTATTGATTTTCTACTGTCAAAAGGATACAAATTTGAGAAGGTTGACACTACCTTGTTTACTAAAATTATTGATGATGATTTCTTTGTTTGTGAAATATATGTTGATGATATCATTTTTGGGTCTACTAACTAAAACTTTTGCAAAGAATTTGGCGAGATGATGTCTAGGGAATTTAAGATGTTCATGATTGGAAAACTTAGTTATTTTCTTGAACTCAAAATCAAGCAATTCAAGGATGGGACTTTTGTGAACTAAATCAAGTATTTAATGGATTTACTCAAAAGATTTGACATGGAGGATGCAAAGCCCATCAAGACTCCTATGACTATCAATTGTCACTCAAACCTTAATGAGAGAGGTAAACCGGTTGATTTAAAGCTTTATAGATCCATGATTGGTAGCTTGCTTATCTTATTGACATGCGTCATTTTTACATATGTTTACGTGTCATTTTACCCCAATATTGTTCGCATTTCGAGATCATTTATCATCATTTACACGTTTTTCCATATTTAATTGCTCAAAATGGACCATTTTACATTTTTTGTACTTTTCCACAGGCCGACGCGATCTAGGCGCATAAGCGACAAATTTGGACTGCTCCGTACAGATGTGTGCATCGACACGAATGCGTAGGATCTTTCCGCGATGAAATCGGAGCTTCCAAGCACCAAAACAGAAGAAAACATAAATGGGGAAGGACCTCCTTGTAAACCCTAAAATCTTTGAGGGCTAATCTGCAAAATGCCCAACCCATCTCCTCAATAGCCGCCGCCGCTGCCTGTGGAAAGCTTGAGCCCGGTTCTTCTTCTCTTCCTTCCCCCTTCGGCTTCTCCTTCTCCTCCCCCCGTTCTCCACCAAATCTGGCCACCGGCGAGCGCCGGGCCGCAGCTCGCCGGGCCGCCCACTCTACTCCACCTTCCTCTACCTCACCACTGCTCCTCTTTTTGCCTCCCCTCACCGCCACCATCTCCGCCGCTCCTCCACCTCCGCGCCACCACGGCCGCCGACGAGGCCGAGCCTCTCTCTTCCTCTCTCCAACCTCGCCTCCTTGCCACTCTCCGCCGCTTCTCCGGCAGCTCTCCCCTCCGCTCTCGGCCGCCTCATTTCTCCACCTCACCACTCCACTGCACCTCCTCCCTCTGCATCTCCGCGCGACATCACACCGCCGCCCTCTACGCCGGCAGCCAACCACCTCATCTCCCTTCTTCTCCACCGCCGTTCCCCACTCCTCCACTTAGTCCAGCGCCGCCGCCCTAATCTCTCCCATATCTCACCGGCGGCCACACCTCCACCGCGCCGCCTTCTCCCGTGCGCCGCCACCTCGCAGTCGCCTACCACTTGGCGCCGCCTCTCCAGATCCACCGGCTCGTCGTCGGCGCACCATCGCAGCTTCGCCGCCTCAACTTCATTAGCTCCAACCACGCCGGCGCATCACCTCTACACCTACGGCGACGAGCTCTGGCTCTTCTTCTACGTCCCTGGCACTCCTTCCTCTGCGGCTACTCCGGTTCTTCTACAGCGTCGACACCGACGGCCTCCCGTCTGCTTCTTCTTCAACCCCTCGGTTTCCCCTGTTTCCTCTTCGCTACGGTTCATCTCCAGATCCTCTCCCTTTATTTTTTTGTTGCTCATAATTACTGTTATCATTAACTGTTAATTGTGCACTGTTAAACTTTTAATTAGTGATTTGTGAACTGTGAATGTTTGGATGGCATTGTGATCTATGTTTGTGAGATGTTAACTCTGATGTATGCACTGTGCTATGTGAATGTGATCAATGGATGTGTTATGCTTTGTTAATTTTGTTCCAGAATTGCTATATGATCATGGTGCCGGGCGTGAGTGTTTGTTCGATGATATACTGATCTGTTAGTGTTGTATCTGTGTGTCTTTGTATTGGCTTGTGCGATTTAGCTAGCCGGCGATCGTTTCCCTTCCCTTTTGCTGTCTCAACCCCCTCCTTGCTTCTTGACCTCCCTATTTTCTCCTTTCTGTGGTCGGTTGGCAAATAAGTCGTGCAGTCATTCGTAGTTTTGTGCTTGTGTTGTCCTGCTGTCGTCATCTAGTTAGCTGTCGACCGTTTTCTTCCTCGCTCTCTTTCTAGACCCCCCCAGTGCTTCTCGACTCGCTCTTTCTGTCTCGCGGTCGGTAGTTAGTTAGATCATCGGTCGGTAGTTGTGTTCGTTCGTGTTGTCGTTAGTGTCGTTTGTGCGTCGTTCGTTTAGTCTCTCGTCGTGTTGTTCGTTCGGTCGTACGACGTCCATTCGTACGGTCGTTCATTCTATCGTCTTTAGTTCATTCGTAGTTTTGTTTGTGCGAGTCACTCCCCCGTTTTGATTGACCTAGCTTTAGCTGAGCACCGGTAGCCTCAGTCTAGTCCCTGTGGAGAACACGACACTCGCCGCTAGTTTAGTGGCAACCCGTGCACTTGCGGGTGTGCTATTTTGCACGATCAAGTATTTTGGCGCCGTTGCCGGGGATTAGCTTAGAGCGACAGTGTTAGGCTATAGACTAGGTCGTTTGTTTTATTTTTGCTTGTTTTGTGTTTGTGCTGACTTGTCTTTTATATCGTCTTTGTTCATATTTGTGATATATCGCTAACCCCTAACCATTTTCCTAGCTATTTCTGCTTCTTTTTGTGGTTTTCCTCATCTTTTCCCGTAGGTTGATCGTTAGAGATATATATTGAGGATATGGCATTAGTTCATGATCTTTGGGCTCCGAGTAGTCAGAGTGCTATGTCAGGGCCGGTTTTGCCAGTATTTGAGGTTGATGATTTTGAGTTGAGACCTGGTCTGATTGCCTTGGTTCAGGAGACCCGTTTTGGAGGATTACCCACTGAGGACCCTTATGAGCACATTCGCATATTCTTGGAGTATTGTGATACAGTCAAATACCACGGGGTTTCTTAGGACACTATTAGATGCAGATTATTCATATTCTCTCTTCGAGATGGTGCTCGTACCTGGTTTTATTCTTTGCCATCGAGGTCATTCACTTGGGATCAGCTGTCATGTGCTTTCTTGGAGAGATACTTTCCGCTATCCAGACAGTTTGAGATCCGTGATCAGATCTTCAGTTTTGCTCAGCTTGATGGAGAGAGTTTGTATGATTCTTGGGAGTGATACAAGGCTTTGCTCAGGAGATGTCCGCACCATGGTCTAGAGAGATGGCTCGTTCTACAGATCTTCTACAGAGGCTTGACATGTGCCACACGATCTTTAGTTGATGCAGCAGCTGGTGGAGCAATCACAAACAAGACACTTGATGATGCATTCACTTTTATTGAGAACATGGCTTTCCATCAATTCCAGTGGTACAATGAGAAGCCTTGTTCAGATTCTTTGACAGCCAGAGCGCATGCGCCTGAGCATCATATGGATCAGTACAGTTTGAGCTCTAGTCAGCCACATCCTTCTCTGTCATCACACCAGCATAGTTTTCATTCCACTCCGACACCTCAGCAGCAGTTACCTACTCTTCATCATGATCAGATTTATAGTCCTGAGCTGTCTGTTTTGCATATATCTCATCTGGAGTCACAGTTATGTGGTGTGAGGACTTTGCTGACCCAATTGCATGATCTCAAAGAGGCTATGTGCACTTTGACCTCCCGTTGTGACAGTTTGGCATCCTCACAGTCTTACCCGAGCTCTCTAGCTCAGTACCATTCTGTCACCACGGAGAGCGGTACGACTTTGGTTGAGCCTACTCCACCTACTCCACCAGTGCTTCAGCAGAGTCAGCCTACAGTTTCGAGATACCATCCACATCATCACCATAAGAAGCCATCTACTCAGTCTCCTAGTCGATGCTGCAGGATAGATGAGGTTGATGAGTTTGTGCTAGGGACATCTCTGAGTACCGTTGATACACACCTCTTGGAGTCAGATTCTATGTGTGACATGGTTGGGCTTCAGCGGATTATCTTTGATGATGATGATATCATTCCCATGGTGCATATTGTAGCTTACACTGATGCCATCCTTCCAGACTCAGTACTTCAGATTGATGATTTTTTCATGGATGATCCTAAGTTAGAGATTGTTAGCTTTGATTTGGAGGACTCTCATTGCTTTGACACTGATCATGTACTTCTTGAGCTTGATATGGAGAGATTCACGTTTGATGATGTGGGCCACTTAGATGATTATTTGATCTTTGAGCCTGAGATGGAGATATTCATTCTTGATGATGAGGGGGCTGCTTCCGATGTCGAGGAGGAGCACATTTCTATTGATCCACCACCAGCTACTTCCTTCGTTGACATCGCCCCTCTGGAGGTTTCTACTACCGTACGCTCTACTTCACCTACTTCAGGTAGTATGGAAACTCTTCCTCGACCGCCTCAGGTTTGATTTCATTGGCCCTGATGAGACATATTCTATTACTGATTGTGCTCATCTCGCTTATAGTCCTCATGATGTACCTTATCGATATGCTTACGTGATTGGATATTCTATTGATGACTTAGAGGGCTCGACCCTATCACACATACTTGCCATGTTTTTGAGTCTATTTGCAGGGTTACGTTTGTGTACCATCGACTACGAGTGGACTTGACTCGAGTCGACATCCCTTGGGATCCAGGTGGATTTTGAGGCATGTTGCTTCATGAGGAGGGCGGACATGTGCCTTTTCCATGTCCCGTCCTTGGCCTTCCTCCCGCTACATCCAAATGAGCATCCCTTTATCTTTTTAATTCCATACCTTTTGTTAGTTTTTGTTGGTTTCTTTTCTTTTCTTTCTTTTTATTTTAGGTCCCGTGCTAGATCTTCATTCTTATATATGCGAGAAGCCATGGGATGATTTGTTTACTTCCACTGCATCTTATATGCCCGGTGAGCTGTTTCTTACCCCTTTAAGCACATTCTTGATTCATTGCTCAATTTAAGCTTGGGGGAGGACTTGGATGTGTATGGATGATGTTCTAGCATGTTTGTATTATATTTGTGAGCATTTGAGCTTATTTTCGTGTAGTTGATGATATATGGCCATTCTTGTGCTTCATATTATGCTTATGTTGATTGTATATGGCCTTTACTATTGCTCTCATGTTATGCTTAATTGTATATCTTAGCCATGTGAGCCCATGCTATGATTAATCAAGAAAGGTCATGTCGAAATTTTTTTAATTGAGCTATATTGTCACTAGTTCCTTGTATGTCTTAAGTCACTTGGCATCATATTGTAGAGCTTGAGTATTGTTTATTATCCTTGGTGTGCTTAGAAACCTTGTGATCATATAATATTTGATTCATTGTGAGTTACACATGTGTTTTAACCATTTGCGAATTGAATTGGTTCTAGTCATAGCCTCTTGAATGATCATATCTTAGTTTCATGCTTTGGCATATGTTATTTTAGATTTTGATACTTTGCTTGAATGAAAAATTTGTGAAAGGGGTAGTTCTATCTTGAGCCAATAACTTGGTTGATTTATCTAGGTATCCATGTCTCGGGACACGTGTTACTTAGCATTAATGAAAACTGGTTAAAGATGCTTAATCAAAACTAAAAAAAATGTGATGCAATGTGTGAGTGTGAAATAAGTGACTATGTCACATTGGTTCGGAAATGTGTTGAATAAGTGGCAAAGTTTGCCCAAGGATTTGAATAAGTGGCACAAGTGCCCATTGTGTTTTAAATTTGCTAAAAATCAACAAAAATTAGGTATCATGGCTCAAGTGTAGGCTTTTTCATAAATAGCATGCAAGTATAAGTCTCTTTATCTCAAATAGCAAATGCCTTAGCATTACCCTTTTGATATGCTCATTCTTGATGTTATACCTAGTTCCGATGCCTTACAATTTTGGTTGGATACATGTGATCACTTGAGTGTATTTTGACACTTTTGTGTGTAACTTGATTTGGTCAAATGTTGTAGTTATCACTTGAGATCTTTGCTTGAATGTTTCATTCTCATCTTGGATGGTCCATAAAACTCAAGTTAGATAATCGCATTTTACGTTGTTGTATGCCTCTTGACTTGTCACATGCAATTTAACTAATCTTTTACGATAATGACTTGTCCGGGTTCGATAATATCCTGCCATTTACTTGAGGACAAGTAAACGTTTAAAGCTTGGGGGTATGACATGCGGCATTTTTACATATGTTTACGTGTCATTTTACCCCAATATTGTTCGCATTTCGAGATCATTTATCATCATTTACACGTTTTTCCATATTTAATTGCTCAAAATGGACCATTTTACATTTTTGTACTTTTCCACAGGCCGGCGCGATCTAGGCGCATAAGCGACAAATTTGGACTGCTCCGTACAGATGTGTGCATCGACACGAATGCGTAGGATCTTTCCGCGATGAAATCGGAGCTTCCAAGCACCAAAACAGAAGAAAACATAAATGGGGAAGGACCTCCTTGTAAACCCTAAAATCTTTGAGGGCTAATCTGCAAAATGCCCAACCCATCTCCTCAATAGCCGCCGCCGCTGCCTGTGGAAAGCTTGAGCCCGGTTCTTCTTCTCTTCCTTCCCCCTTCGGCTTCTCCTTCTCCTCCCCCCGTTCTCCACCAAATCGGCCGCGGCGAGCGCCGGCCGCACTCGCCGGCGCCCACTCTACTCCACCTTCTTCTACCTCACCGCTGCTCCTCTTTTGCCTCCCCTCACCGCGCCATCTCCGCGCGCCTCCACCTCCGCGCCACCACGGCCGCCGACGAGGCCGAGCCTCTCTCTCCTCTCTCAACCTCGCCTCCTTGCCACTCTCCGCGCTTCTCGGCAGCTCTCCCCTCCGCTCTCGGCCGCCTCATTTCTCCACCTCACCACTCCACTGCACCTCCTCCCTCTGCATCTCCGCACGCCATCACACCGCCACCCTCTACGCCGGCGGCCAACCACCTCATCTCCCTTCTTCTCCACCGCCGTTCCCCACACCTCCACCGCGCCGCCTTCTCCCGTGCGTCGCCACCTCGTAGTCGCCTACCACTCGGCGTCGCCTCTCCAGATCAACTGGCTCGTCGTCGGCGCACCATCGCAGCTCCGCCGCCTTAACTTCATCAGCTCCAACCATGCCGGCGCATCACCTCTACACCTACGGCGACGAGCTCCGGCTCCTCTTCTACGTCCCTGGCACTCCTTCCTCTACGGCTACTCCGGTTCTTCTACAGCGTCGACACCGATGGCCTCCCGTCTGCTTCTTCTTCAACCCCTCGGTTTCCCCTGTTTCCTCTTCGCTACGGTTCGTCTCCAGATCCTCTCCCTTTATTTTTTTGCTGCTCATAATTACTGTTATCATTAACTGTTAATTGTGCACTGTTAAACTTTTAATTAGTGATTTGTGAACTGTGAATGTTTGGATGGCATTGTGATCTATGTTTGTGAGATGTTAACTCTGATGTATGCACTGTGCTATGTGAATGTGATCGATGGATGTGTTATGCTTTGTTAATTTTGTTCCGAATTGCTATATGATCATGGTGCTCGCGGTGAGTGTTTGTTCGATGATATACCGATCCGTTAGTGTTGTATCTGTGTGTCTTTGTATTGGCTTGTGCGATTTAGCTAGCCGGCGATCGTTTCCCTTCCCTTTTGCTGTCTCAACCCCCTCCTTGCTTCTCGACCTCCCTATTTTCTCCTTTCTGTGGTTGGTTGGCAAATAAGTCGTGCAGTCATTCGTAGTTTTGTGCTTGTGTTGTCCTGCTGTCGTCATCTAGTTAGCTGTCGACCGTTTTCTTCCTCGCTCTCTTTCTAGAACCCCCAGTGCTTCTCGACTCGCTCTTTCTGTCTCGCGGTCGGTAGTTAGTTAGATCGTCGGTCGGTAGTTGTGTTCGTTCGTGTTGTCGTTTGTGCGTCATTCGTTTAGTCTCTCGTCGTGTTGTTCGTTCGGTCATACGACGTCCATTCGTACGGTCGTTCATTCTGTCGTCTTTAGTTCATTCGTAGTTTCGTTTGTGCGAGTCACTCCCCCGTTTTGATTGACCTAGCTTTAGCTGAGCACCGGTAGCCTCAGTCTAGTCCCTGTGGAGAACACGACACTCGCCGCTATTTCAGTGGCAACCCGTGCACTTGCGGGTGTGCTATTTTGCACGATCACTTATCGGATCCAAGCCAGATATAATGTTTAGTGCTTGTATATGTGCACAATTTTAAGCTTCTCCCAAAGAGTGCCATTTAGTGTCCGTTAAAAGAATTCTTAGACATTTGAAGTATTCCTCTAGCATTGGCTTATGGTATCTTAAAAGTGCTAAATTGGATTTAATTGGATATTCAGATTTGATTATGCGGGTTGCAAAGTAGATAAAAAGCATCTTTGGTAGTTGTCAACTACTTGGTAGATCACTAGTTTCATGGTTCTCCAAGAAATAAAATTTCGTTGCCTTATTCACCGTTGAAGTAGAGTACGTCTCTGCAGGTAGTTGTTGTGCTCAATTACATTGGATAAGGCAAACATTGATGGATTATGAAATTGAATTCAAAAGAATACCTCTTTTGTGTGATAATGATAGTGCCGTGAGGATAGCCAATAACCCAGTCCACATTCTAGAACCAAACATATAGATATTATCACCATTTCCTAAGAGATCATGTGAGCAAGGGTGACATCTCTATTAGCCATATATGGACTGATGACCTATTAGCGGATATCTTCACCAAGCAACCAAATGAGAGCTGCTTTTGCAAATTGATAAGTGAGTTTAATATCATAGATTCTTCTAATATTGCTTAAACTCATGCATCATGTATTTTCTCTCATTTGGAGTTTTTGAGGTTCTTGTGAAAATTTATTTTAAATTCTTTTTCAATTTCTCAAAAATGTCTAATTTGTTAAAAACTATGTTATTTGGAACTTTGTAGTCTTTCTCATGCATAATAATCTTGAAAAGTGTTTGTTCGAGTGTTGTATTAAGGATCATTTGCATCCATGTCCGGTACGTGCTTTCTTAGGAAAATTGGTACTACCGCAGTTATACTGCTGGTACTATCACCGAGGTACTATCGGCACTGTTAGAGCGGTACTGCTACTCATGACTGGTGGTCGCAAAAATGGTTGTGGATGACTCCTTATCCTCTCTAACTTCTGCCACAATCTACCCAACCATCCACTTCTCTCATACCCACCAAAAGTAATCGCTCTCACTCCCCTCTCTTTTCCCTCAATTCCAATCTTCAATCCTCAAGGGAACTTGGAGCAAGATTTCAATCCTTTGCCAAAATCAAGGTCTTGGCAATCCTTCTCCATTCCCCTTAGGTAAATTCCTTGAAAATCACTCCTCTCATCTCCTTTCGTATATTTGCCCAATTTCTAGGGTTTGAGTAAAATGTGCATGAAAAACTCTATTTCTTTTGGGCAACATGATTGAAACTTGTATCTAGTGACTTATCATGTCATTTTCAAGGATTACTTCATGCCAAATACTAGTTGAATGCAAATTGGATCATTACCCTAAGTTTGCTCTACGAGTACGGTATTACCGCTTGAGGCACCGTGGTAATACTGACGCGCCAAGCACAGTACTAACGCTCCTGCAGAGGAGTTCAAATTTTTTATGCACAAGTACTTATGTCTTATCCTTCCCTATCCTAATTGTATCTTACCTTTGATCTAGTGATCATGGCTTGGACCAAGGGATCTGCTCACAAGAACGCTTCTCCCGAGGAGGAACTGTGTAACAGCCCAGCTGTTTATTTTAAATTTTTAGTAAAAAAACTAAAAATTAATTTAATTTAAAATAAAATTAAGTGTTATTGGTTGCTTGAATTTCTGAGATTTCATTTTGCTTGTTTTCAGCTTTTAAAAAGGCTCTTCTTAAAAGTAATTTAACTAAAAACATAAAAAATATTATTAACTAAAGAGTATTTTGAATTTCTATAAAAATCATATTTAAAATTAATTATTTTCAAAAGCATTTGGTTTTTATTTGGTTTTTCTATGCTTTCTGGATTTTAAAAATCAATTTCAAAGGTAAAAAGTATTTATGTAAAAATTAAAAGACCAACCTTAAGTTGGAAATATTGTCCCTATGTCTAAAACATCTCTAAGAATTTCTGTGAATTTTTCTAGAATTTTTAGACTTTATTTGCTATTCTATAATTATTTTTAAAACCTTCCTAATATTTTTGAAAACCAAAAATGAATTTTAAATCCTTTCTCTCCTCAGGTTGACACGTGTCAAACCCTGGTTCAATCCGCCCTTAGCCGATCTAATCCCAGCCGCTCGGTCTCACTTACCCCTTAACCCTTCATCCGACGGTCTAGATTTAATCTACCGCCGCGCGATCTAATCTTGACCCTCCATCTTCACTTAACCCCTCATTTCCATCCAGTGGTCCTGATAGACTAATCCCAACCGCTCGGTCTCACTTACCCCTTCACCCTTCATCCAACGGTCTAGATTTAATCTACCGCGCGCGATCTAATCTTGACCCTCCATCTTCACTTAACCCCTCATTTCCATCCACCGTGTCAATAGCGGTCATACTAGTTTTCAAAATAAAAAAGGTCCAGATAGATTAACAAATCATTTCAAAAGCATGAATGACTAAGGTTGAGCAATGTGGCACAAGATCACCATTAAGCTCCTAGGCATGAACCCCTGTTAATAATACGACATCTAGCTTATCAATCTAGTCTTAATTCAACATATGCCAAGATCAGTAAAATCTATAAAAAAAGGACTTAAGCCTTGCATTGAGCCATGTCAATCCGTAGTCATCTTTGCATGCTTTTCATGTTCTTCTCCATGATGTCCTCCAAATCTGGGACTAAATCTTTCAATCATCTTAACAAATACAGTAGTCCCTTATGCATAGTCGTCAATAATTATGAAAATAATTTTCAAGGGCCTAGATTCCTTAATCTCCCCTTTTTGGTAATTGATGACAACCTAAGCAAATATGAGTGAATTAAAGTTTTTAAACATAATTCTTGTACAAGAACAAGTTGTATATTCTAGAATTTGACTTTTGATAGCATTAAACACTTGAGATGAATTCAAAGGAGACAAAGAATTGTGTGCTAGCATAATCTTCAACAAATGACAAAATTCCCCCTACATGCACATCTAGGAAGCATAAAAAATAATAATGATAATCAAAGCTGAAAGCTTAAGAGATGCTAGCAATGCACAATATAGACTAAGGATTTAATGTAATTAAACATTATAGCATAACTACCATGAAGTACTTGTCAAATAGGTTTAAAAAGCTTACAACTAAAATATTACAATAATACCAAAGCTTCTTAACCACAAAGCTCATTAGAAAGTTCATTACATAAGAGCCAACTTAAATAATAGAACTAGTAATAGATATAATAGTTGACTTAACCTCCACCCTTCTTAATTCACTTCACCCTTCATTTGATCATTTTTCTCCCTCTTTGGCATCAAATACCAAAAGAACCATCTAGTTGTAAGGAGGAGTGTTGGAGGTGTTGTTAGACCATGTGGATAGTCGTGATTAAAAATGATGATGAATAATTGACATTTAGATTTCTTTGGAATTTGCGCTTGTGAAAGTATCGGGTGATCATAGTCAAAGATTTTGGGTTCAAGTGGTTTTGGTCATTTACGAGTGGTTTTGGTTATTTTTGAGTGGTTTTTGCCTTCTTCAAGTGTTTCGGCTAGCTTTTTTTTACCACGGGCAGCTTCAACCATGTCCAATTTTGACCACGACAAACTTCATCCATGAGTTGTTTATGACCACACATGGCTTTACGACCACGACTGTACGACAACTTTCGACCACATTTGACTACGAATACGTTTGGCTTCGACCATGCACGACTTCAACCACAAAAATTTGACTTCAACCATGCAAGACTTTGACCATGGCAACACGACTTTGACCACGGCAACTCGACTACGACCACGACAGATCGACACTGAAGGTAATCATAGCTACAATACTTTTACATGGTCATAGCTTCAGTGCTTTTGATAGTCGTGGACTTTACTGGTCACACTCGATAGTCGTAAAAGTTTTTGGTCGATAGTAAGTGACTTTGTAGTCAATGGTCATAGATTGTGTAGACTGATCTTATAGTCATATATTTTGCAGTCTTGTCGATAGTCATAGACCTTGCAGTCTGCTGTCGTTGTCTTTGGTAGTCGAAGGCTTTACGATCGGTCACTGTAGGCTTCTCGGTTGGTACTCATAGACTTCTTTGTTGAAATGAGTGCTTTACTCCTTATAATCTTCATGTACTTTGAGACTTGTGTTAGGCCAGTGGGGTGATTGGCTGGTGCTTGATGGAACGGTGTCAGTACTCGGTAGTCGGAGCGATGGTTTTTAGCGGTCGTAATCGGTAGTCTGAGTCTGTTTTCTGGATAGCGATGAAGTGATTGGTCATGGATGGTTTTGTTCTTGTCTCTGGATGGACAAGGATGTTGTGAGTTGTTGTGATGATGACGGTCAAGCTAGGAAGAGCTTGTGCTAGGAAAAATATTTCTTTGGTCTTTGCATGTGTAGGAGAGCATGGAGACGATCATGGTCGGTAATGAGAATGACTAGGATATGATAGGGATATCTGAAGTCCAGACGGTTGAGGATGTCATGCAAGGTGGTTGGGCTAATGCTGGAGCATGTGGTGATCGAGGATTGTGAAGCGAGACAGAGCTATGGGAGGGGATATCCTAGAGGCTTTGTTGCATGTTGAGTCGAGAGTGTTACGGACAGAGTCCATGGGCTGGAAGAGGAAGAATTTTTAATAAAACTCATGTTAAGAAAGGGTTTCAGGTCCCTTGATTTGAGGAAGAGATTAGGTGTTGTGTTCTAGTTTGAATCGGACATGATTGGGATGCTAGTCTATAAAAGCAGGAAGAGGCTTGGGCTAATGTAAATAGTTTTTAGGTCTTTCATCAAGAAAGTTTTTAGGGGTGCCGTGAGGGTGCTTTGTAGCCAAAACTTGTTACAAAAATAATTGATCAGATCTATTCCTAAAGAAGTTGATCGGCATCATGTTTTTTCTGAGAATCGCTTTTTTGTGTCTTTGGTGGCTACTAACATACCTTGTTCAAATGCGATATGAGCACACAGTTGTCTTTGGCTGGTACTCGTTCGAGCAGAAGTGTTCTAGTGGTCGATCATTTTTGAGCGGCTGAAGTCTACAAGTGAGTTCAACCACGTACATAGGTGGTCATAGCGAAACAATCGAGCGTGTCGAATGGGTAGCACATCCAGTAATTTAGATTTGTTCTCTACTTCTTGAAATTTTGATTTTAGGTTTTTGTGGTTGACCATGTAGAGATTGGACGAAGCAAAAAAAGTGGAGGCAATCATTCAGCCCCCTTTGATCGCGCCATACGGTCCTACAAGTGGTATTACAGCAGGTTGCAATGGTATCAGATCAGGAACGGTTCTCTGTTGAACAATTAGAGGAGATTCTTGAAGAGCAGCTTGTAAGATTAAAGCGGAGAGGAGGTCCTGTAAGATGCTATGAATGTGGTGAGCTCAATCACATTAAGTCTAATTGTCCCAGACTGAAGAACAAGGTAGTCGATGATGATAAGGCATTAATTCGTTGACCACGTTTCAAGACGGCATTACGCAAGAAGCATAATTATCGCAAAGCAGTCTACAAAGTACTCTCAGCACTTGAGGAAATTGATTTGAGCAACGATGAATCTGCAAGTGATGAGGACAGTGGCAAGAAGGTCAATGAGGCAGATTTCACAGGAATGTGTTTTATGGCAAAGAGTGAGGATCTTGACGATGATGATCTCTATAGTGATTCAGATAAGGTAAAACCTTCCTACTCCGATTTATCTTGTGTTGTGCTTAGATTGACAGAAGAACTAAAGAAATATAAAAAAACCAAAAATCATGATCTTGTTGTTGAAAGTTTAAATTCTAAAATTAATAGACTTAGAGCCTTAATTCTTAATGATGAAGCTTGTGAATCTTGTCAAGTCTTTCATTCTGAGTTGGAGTCTGCAAGAAAAATTAATGCGTCAACTTTGATTCAATTCGTTGAATTAAAAGTGGCACACAACTTGTGTGATAAAAAACTAAGACTTGCAAGAGATGAAATAGAGAAGCTAATGTCTAATGCCATGGTTCAATCTAAAATTTGCGCTAAGTATGATCTGCTTCGGGCTAGACTCAATTCAGCTCAGGAGTCAATTCAACAAATGCTTTATCATGAGACTTTCTCCTGCTCTAATTGTTCGAAGCTTCACATCGAGATAGAAGAACTAACTAGACAACTCAATGATTTTGCTAAAAAGGTGAGATTGGCTCAATCAAGTGCTTCTAAGGAAATTTTGAGTGAATTAGTTAACTACACATCCTATTCTTCTCAAAAAAAGTTGAGAACCTTAAGAATACTTTAGAGAGGTTATAGTTTGGCAAGAAGAATTCGAACATGTGTGACATCCCAAAATTTTCTGGAATTAAAAGTTAATTTAAAATTTAAAAAGTATTTTAAAGTAAATCAAAATTAAAATTAAATATACAAAATTAAGTTGGAAATATTTTTCCTAAGTCCAAAACATTCCCAGGAGCTTCTGTGATTTTTTTGGAAATTTTGGAATTTATTTCATATTTTTTTGAGATTTAATTGTTTTCTTGGGCTTTCTGGAAATCCAAAATCCATAAATAAAATTTTAAATCTCCCGCCCCTCTCTCTGGCTGACGTGTGGATGGCCTAGATCAGTCGTGCGTGCACACCAGCTGAATCCAGCTGACGCACTCTCCCTCCCGAGACCAACGGCCTAGATTAATCCACCCCCATGGTCTAATCTTAGCTGTCCCTAGCCACTAACCCCTTCGCCTTTGATCGACGGCCTGGGTCTAATCCAACCCCGCCTGATCTAATCTGTGCCCTTCCTTTTCACTTACCCCTTCACCGACGGTTTAGATTTAATCCTCGCTCCTAGAGCTAGTCTCGGCCACTCAATTGTCATCCAACGGCAATCGACCGCCCCCTCTCGCTCTCGCTGATCGGCGCACAGCCGCCTTCCTTCCTTTTTCCTCCCCTTTCCTTCCTTGCGCTGGCGACCGAATCCCCACCTTCCTTCTCTGATTCCTCTCGGTTTTGGAAAGCGCGCCACGCAGAATCCAATTTTGCGCTCGCTTACCCTCCATGCCCCTCCCCTTTCCTTTCCCTCTTTGCCCATAATCGTGCCGGTCGTGATTTCAGGCGAGCAATCCTCACCGATTGCCCCTGCCTTGACCCTATATAAAGGCCCCTCGGCCTCTCTTCCCCTCATACCACCTCCCGCCGCCTTCCATTCCTCTCCTAGCATAGCCGAGAGCCTGAGCACCGTTCGCCTCCCCCTCCGCCACTTGCTCTTGCGCCGGCGAGCAATTGACTCACCTCTGATCACCGCCGAGCTCAACCAACAACACTAGAAGCTTCATCGCACTTCGCCTTCCTGCCCACCCCTCTGTCATGCGTCTGGGCCACTGGAGCGCTGTCCTCACCGGAGCACCGCACGACGTCGCCACCTTCCTTGTCGCTGACCCTCTTCTGGCCATCCCTGGTAAAAACCACGAGCACCATCGCCCTCCCTGTTGCCCCCTCTTTTTGTTGCACCCCTCGCTGGCCACTGCCACGCCGCTATTCGCTGGCGACTGTCTGGAGCCGAGCGCCGCCTCCGTTTGGCATGGCCACATCATCGGCTGAGCCGACGTGGCAAGTAAAGTGGCCGCCACACAGCCGCCATGCAAGCGCCGGCTAGCACACCCCACCTGCCGTGCCACCTCAACTTCACCTCTGGTCCATGGACCTTTTCCATAGACCAGGGCCCACCTGTCAGCCTCTGGTCTGAATAAATCAAGGGGTGACGTCATGCCAACATTATAATTCTAATTTCCAGTAGAAAAATAATTTGGCCAAAAAGAAAATCCCAGGACTTACGTCATAAATCCAATTTACTTTAGAAAAATAATTCCAAAAAATCTAATTTATTCTTTTTCTCTGATTTTAAACTTCCAGGAGCCTGTTCTCCTTCGTCCTAACTCCGATTGAGCCCATTCAAATTTCAAAATTCATAAAAAAATTCCCCTCTATCCATTTACACCCTGAATTTAATATTTGGAGTTTATTTTAATATATTTGAGTTTGGTGGTTTATTTTCACGTGTAGACTGCGACGACTCTGGAGAATTCTACGATGACGAATCTCACCCATTTGAGAAGCAAGGCAAGTCACACACCTTGATCATGTTGATCCTAGTTTGAAAATATAATTATGTTGATTTAAATTATATTGCATGCATATGTTTATTCAAGTATTTAAATTCCACATTTAAACTTTGTTAATTCCCAATTGTTATTGACACCTTTGATCTTGACAAACATTATAACTTGTCACCCTAGAATCAAACTCTAGTTAGTACACAGGTATTGGCTAGAGAAATGTATATCAAATGCTTAGACCTACTTAGACATAATATTTGTTTTGGGATACCTTTTTCACATAAAATGATAAGCTTTTCAAATGTATTCTTGACTTCAATGGGTCAAGAATATTATGAAATATTTTGAAATAAAATATAAAATCTGGTTTAGAGTTAGCCTAATGGTCAGGTGGTGGGTGCAGGCATGCACTGTTGTTTGGAGACACAGTGTTGATTGTCAGGCACAGGGGGTATGTGGTTGAGCCTAAGTCAAATTAAGGACCAGTCTATGAACTACTGTTGCAAAGCCCTATCGTACTACCACAAGGCTGGTATGGGACAGTCCTGGCTGATTAATTTCTGGGTCCCAACCTGAGTCATGTCGTAGGTTGAAAGTGAGCGTGGCGTAGGCCATGAGAAGTCTCACTCGGCTCAAGAGGGGGTCCCGGTCTAGTGGATTCCTTACTGGGGTGAAACCTTAGTGTTGGCTTGGCCAGGTTGAAGGGTTTGCATTGTAAAGGCCTTGTCGTGATCTCCTCGCCACACACCTAAGGCAGTGTGTTAATCCGGTGGCAATATGGGATGATCATGTCTTGTGGGTAAAGCTGTACAACCTCTGTAGAGCATATAATCTATCCTGGATAGCCGTGCCCACGGTCTTGGGCATGCCGAGTAAAGTTTTTCATGGATTGTACTCTGTTTTTGAGGATGATTTATGAAAACCTTATGGATGAAGTCCATGCGAGATCTTTTGGAAAAGATGGTCCAGGTGGGATGCCAGTGGTTAGGTTAGTGTTTGGTCGGAGCCTACACTAACAGTAATAATTTTCATTTATAGTTGCTATTTTTACTTATTGTATTATATTCAGCAGTTTAATCTATTCGCTGTATTTCTCAATATTATTGCTTTTCGCTCAACTAACCCTATATGCTTTCCTTTTGATGCCTTTAACATTATGCTGCATTTTTTCGTGTGACTTACGGAGTACAAGTTTGTACTCACCCTTGTTATCTTATCTCAAAGGAAGACTACCTTGACTATGGTGAGGACCATGATGAGTAGGCCGCGTCTTGCAGTCGTTTGCCTGTGGGTAGACTTGGGCTTCGCCTTTATCAGCGTGCTTCCGCAGTTATTTGCAGTTATTGTTGTTGCCAATGAGCATTGATGTAAACGTTGGCCATAAGGCTGTACTCTTTTAAATTAATAAAGTTGTCATTGGTGCTTGATATGTATCCCTGTTACACTGTGTGCACTAGCTGATCCTGATGAGGACATCACTTCTATTGATATGAACACCCCTCTTACTGCTTCCATGAATGATGGGCAAGGTCCAATCACTCGGGAACCATGGAGAAGAACCACGCGAGCTCAAGTGTAGAAGTGGAACCGTCAAGCGCAAGCCAACTCATATTCGCGAGTTCGACTCAGATTCGGACTGCTGGACAGCGCCTACTTCAAATGACCATAACTTTTGATCTAGAAGGTTTCTCGGGTCCCGTGAGTACTCGTTGGAAAGACCTTGGAGTCTACTTTCAGATGAATCTGGTCTCACCTCAAAATTCCATCCGAGCCGATCAGAAACTGCAAAACAAGTGGCGTCACTTTTCCAGTCCGAGTCAAAGTGGGCCTTGGGCCTTGTAATCACACTTAGACTATTTGGGCCTGCACTAATCATGGGTGTACTGTTCACGTGAACAGTACCCGTGAATAGTACCACATCCCCTTTTGTTAGATAAGTGCGGCCTCCCCCACTCCTATTTAAGGAGGTCGCACCCCTTTAGTTTTCCTCGGGTTTTCTTAAGAGTTTATTCTGCTTAGCAGTTTACGCGCATGTTCGGTTTGAGGAACCCCAACTTGTGAACTTAAACATTATTCGCAATTTCAGATTGCATCTTTTACTCTCTTGCTTGTGTTCTCGATTCGCTTGCAGGAGATAGCCTTCTTGGCGAGGTCAATCGTGTTCAGCACGGTTGATAACCAACGGAGCAGTGGTGTAGTGATTGCGAGGGGTTCGATCTGTTTTGGTCGGAGCCTTTGGATCATCAACGTCGAGATCTCCACAATCGACTTATCAGTACCTCTCGGAAGATCGGGCCATCGTCACATCAGTTGGTATCGAGCAACGGTTGCCCGTGAGGTAAATCTTGTATCCTAGTTAGTAGATTGGTTTTATTTCCTATAGTCCAGAAAAAATTGCCCCACAAAAGAATTAATTCCGCTGTCCAAACCCCGTTGTGCCTTTCAATCTGTTAGTTTTGGTTTGCTAAATTGAATTTGTGTTCATATTAGCATTGTCTAGTTGCTGGTCATATCTTTGTTCCATTAAAAATCCAAACAAAAGAAAAAATCCCCACCCCAAACCCTAATTTCCAAATTCGGCTGATTTTTCCTTTCTCTGCAGCCGCCACCAAAAACATCATATCTTTTGATTCCGAGATTATTTTTGACTGAGACCACCGCCATTAGATTCAAAAATCCCTTATCCATCTATCTGTAAAATTTCACGTCATTCCAGCAAGGCATTTAAGAGATATCTGCGGTGGAATTTGATCTAAAATTCCAGATTGAATCTGCAACAGTCGGCACTTGTGAATTTTTTGCGAATTTTTCGGTCGGTTTCCAGAACTTGGCCCCAAAACAAAAGTTGTAGAAAAAGCCGTCAGGAAACGAAAAAAAAAGAATCATTGAAAAAAAGGCAACTGACAAAAAGTTACGGCCAAAATACCGACGTACTGTCTAGTGGACAGAAATATTCAGTTTTCAGTTTTGGGTCAATCCTTGTGTTCCTCAATTCCAGATTGCATTGGATTGAATTATCTTGTATTTACCACTCCTACACATTGCCATACACTTGTTTTTAGCCTTCTTTCATCCTTGGTTGATCAGCAACATAGGCTAAGTGCTAGATACGAACTATAATTCAATTCCATTGCTACCATATTGTGCCTTCCAAGCTACACCTACTCTTGATCAGAACATGTTCCCTCTTGCAATCGTACCCACGCTCGACACGGTGTCACGAACCAGCCACCGATTGTACCACCTGCTACATTGGTAAGAACACTTGTAAGAGTGTGATAAGACGCTTGAGAGTGTGTGATTCTACTTCTCGCCACCTAGTAGTTGATAGGGATAATACCTTTGTGTTGTCTTTTGTTTGCTACTAACCATGGCGGGTGAGGCGTCGATGCGCAAGAGTGTGTTTTAAAGGAGAGCTCATGGCGCTTTTGGATGAACAACGCGCTGCCATTCTCGATGACATCGATAGGAAGATGGATACAATGCAACTTTCCATCAATGAGAGCATTGCAACACTCACTACACGCCTTGAAAGAATGGTGAATCGGCCACCAAACAATGGAGGCCAAGATCATGAGGAGGAAGATGATAATGAGAGACAAAACCGTGACGCCGGTGCTGCACGGCCACGACACCATCCTCATCAGAACCGTCATGGTATGGGAGGTAACAATAATTTTCAGTATCACAATGCTCATGTTCATGATGACCCGTTTGCTAAAGTTAAATTTTCCATACCATCTTTTGCGGGTACCTATGATGCTGAAACTTATCTAGATTGGGAGATGACAGTTGAACAAAAATTTAATGCCCATCTAGTTCCTGAAGTGCATAGAGTCAGACAAGCTACTAGTGAATTTAAAGATTTTGCTATCATTTGGTGGACTCAAGTAGTTAATTCGGCTTAGCCCCGATACATGGGATAGATTGAAGGTAGCTATGCGTGCTAGATTTGTTCCTCCTGCTTTTAAATGTGAAATGCGTAAGAAATTGCAGCGCTTAGACCAAGGTAATAGATCTGTTGAGGAATATTATCAAGAACTGCAAATAGGCATGCTGCGTTGTAATGTTGAAGAGGATGAGGAGGATAAGATGGCTCGTTTTTATGGGGGATTAAGGCGTGAAATTCAGGACATAATTGATTACAAAAGTATAATGATATCAATAGATTGTTCCAGCTTGTTTGTTTGGCGGAGAAAGAATTGCAGGGTAGACAACAAAGGACAAGGAGCAATTTTGGAGGTACGTCTACATCGAGACCAACACAGAGCAACCCAAGACAGCCCCACCTCCTGTTTTTCGAGCTGCTGCCCCTCGTGAGTAGGGCGCGTTCAGCAGACTCGCCACCACCATCACGAGCACCGAGGCGAGCAAATCTACTAGTGTGCAAGCACCAGCAAAGAGCTCTTCATCGGTTGCTTCCACGGGCCGTACGACGGGCATTGTGTGCCACCGTTGTAAAGGGATGGGCCACGTCATGAGAGATTGCCCAAGTCAGTGGGCTTCCACGGGCCGTACGACGGGCATTGTGTGCCACCGTTGTAAAGAGATGTAAGTGCTAGTGATGTTGAGGATGAATATGCTCTTGCAGCTAACCTTGCAGGTGATGATGATGATCATGAGACAGATAGTGATGGTGAGGAGATTTTAGGTGCCGCTGCTACGGCGAGTTATAGAACCATAATTGTGCAGCGAGTACTGAGCACTCAAAGAGAGCAAGAGGAGAAGCTACAACGTCATAATTTGTTTCAGATGTTCCTCATCGTCAAGGATTGCCGTGTTCGTGTTATAATTGATGGCGGGAGCTGCAATAACTTGGTGGATTCAGGATTGGTCAAGAAGCTTGGCTTGACCACACGTCGCATCCTCACCCATACCACATTCGGTGGTTCAACAACAGCGTAAGGTGAAGGTAACACAATCTGCGAGTGCAATTTTCCATTGGTTCCTATCATGATGTTGCTGATTTCGATGTAGTACCTATGCAAGCATGCTCACTTTTATTAGGTCGCCCATGGGAATTTGATACCGATGCAACTCATCATGGTAGAAGTAATAAATACTCTCTTGTGCACAAAGGAAAGAAAATAACTTTGCTACCTTTGACACCCACTGAAATTGCTAATTGTGATAAAGAGCTAGCTGAAAATAAGAAGAAAGAACTTGAACATGAATCTGAAAATCAGCAAGTAGTGAAGGATGTTTTCCCACCTAAGAAAGAGAGGTTGCCATCTAGTTCTAGGACCGAGGAATTAAATTAAAGGGTTGTGTCATGCTTGCAACCAAATCTGATCTTGCTGAAATTTGTCATGATGAAATGCCATGCTATGCTTTGATATGCAAAGATGCTTTATTTTCACTTGATGATATATCTAGCTCTTTGCCGTCTGCTGTCACTAACCTTTGCAGGAATTTGAGATTGTGTTTCCTCTGAGATACCCCGGGGCTGCCACCAATTAGGGTATTGAACATCAAATTGATTTGATTCCAGGAGCTTCCCTACCCAACCGTCGCCATACCGAACCAACCGGAGGAGACTAAGGAGATTGAGCGTCAAGTGCGAGACTTGCTTGACAAAGGGCGTGCGTGAGAGCCTTAGTCCATGTGCTGTTCCTGTACTTTTGGTTCCAAAGAAAGATGGGTCGTGGCGTATGTGTGTTGATTGTAGAGCTATTAATAATATTACCATTAGATACCGTCATCCTATTCCTAGGTTAGACGACATGCTTGATGAATTAAGTGGCTCTACAATGTTTTCTAAAGTTGACTTGCGTAGTGGATACCACCAAATTAGAATGAAACTTGGAGATGAATGGAAGACGGCATTTAAAACTAAGTTCGGGTTATATGAGTGGCTAGTGATGCCTTTTGGTTTAACTAATGCCCTAGCACTTTCATGAGATTAATGAGCGAGGTTTTACGTGCTTTCATTGGTAAGTTTGTGGTAGTTTACTTTGATGATATATTGATTTACAGCAAGTCACTAGATGAACATCTTGAACACTTACGTGCTGTTTTTGTTGCTTTGAGAGATGCACGTTTGTTTGGTAACCTCGAAAAGTGCACCTTTTGCACCGATCGAGTTTGTTTTCTTGGCTATGTTGTTACTCCGCGGGAATTGAGGTTGATCAAGCCAAGATCATCGCTATCGAGTTGGCGCCTCCTAAAGCGGTCACACAAGTGCGGAGTTTTCTCGGGCTCGCTGGTTTCTATCGGCGTTTTGTTCGGGATTTCAGCACCCTCGCTGCACCATTGAATGAGCTTACAAAGAAGGGTGTTCCTTTTACTTGGGCCACCAATCATCAACAAGCTTTCGACACTCTCAAAGATAAGTTAACACATGCCCTTTGCTTCAACTTCCTGATTTCAGCAAGACTTTTGAATTAGAATGTGATGCTAGTGGCATAGGTCTTGGGGTGTGTTAATGCAAGAAGGAAAACCTGTTGCTTACTTTAGTGAAAAGTTAAGTGGTCCTAGTTTGAACTATTCTACCTATGATAAAGAATTATATGCTCTAGTTCGAACTTTGGAAACATGGCAGCATTATTTATGGCCCAAAGAGTTTGTAATACATTCGATCATGAATCCTTGAAACATATTCAAGTCAAACCAACCTGAACCGTAGACATGCTAAGTGGATTGAGTTTATTGAATCTTTTCCTATGTCATTAAATATAAAAGGGAAAGAAAATGTGATAGCGATCGTTGTCTAGGAGATATACCATGCTTTCACAACTTATTTCAAAATCTTTGGGTTAGAGACAATAAAGGAGCAATATGTGCATGATGCTGATTTTAAAGACGTGTTGCTAAATTGTCAAGAGGAAAGGGTTGGAATAAATTTGTTGTGCATGATGGTTTCATATACCGTCTTTGGCAAGCTATGCATTCTGTTGGCTCCGTTCGTCTTTTGTTGTTACAGAGGCGCATGGAGGAGGATTGATGGGCCACTTGGCGTGAAGAAGGCGAGGACATTCTGTTCCACCATTTTTATTGGCCAAAGATGAGGTGTGACATCGAGCGCTTCATTTCTCGCTACACCACGTGCCAAAAGCTAAGTCACGACTTAATCCTCATGGTTTATACATGCCTCTTCCTGTTCCAAGCGTACCTTGGGAAGATATTTCTATGGACTTTGTTTTAGGGCTTCCTAGGACAAAGAAGGGGAGGGATAGTATTTTTGTTGTCGTGGATAGATTCTCTAAGATGGCTCATTTTATACCATGTCATAAAAGTGATGATGCTACACATGTTGCTGATTTGTTCTTTAAGGAAATTGTTCGCTTGCATGGTATTCGAATACGATAGTTTCAGATCGTGATGCTAAATTTCTTAGTCATTTTTGGAGAACCTTGTGGGAAAGTTGGGAACTAAACTGTTATTTTCCACTACTGTCATCCCCAAACTGATGGACAAACCGAGGTAGTCAATAGAACATTGTCTACTATGCTTAGGGCTGTGCTTAAAAGAACTTAAAAATGTGGGAGGAATGTTTGCCTCATGTGGAATTTGCTTATAATCGTTCGCTGCATTCTACCACGAAGAAATGCCCTTTTGAAATTGTTTATGGTTTCATACCTCGTGCACCTATCGACTTGTTGCCTCTTCCGGCTTCAGAAAAAGTAAATTGTGATGCGCAACAACGTGCTGATTTCATACGTAAGATGCATGAGACAACTAAAGAGAACATTGAGATTATGAATGCTAAATATAAAGTTGCTGGTAGTCAGGACGCAAGCATATTACTTTGAACCGGGTGATCTTGTGTGGTTACACTTGCGTAAAAACGATTTCCTGAATTGAGAAAGTCTAAACTCATGCCTCGTGCAGATGGTCCTTTTAGAGTGCTTGAACATATTAATGATAATGCATATAAGTTAGACTTGCCTGCAGATTTTGGGGTTAGCCCCACCTTTAACATTGCAGATTTGCGACCTTGCTTGGGCGTGGAAGATGAGCTTGAGTCGAGGACGACTCCAATTCAAGAAGGGGAGGATGATGAGGACATCACTTCTATTGATATGAACACCCCTCTTATTGCTTCCATGAATGATGGGCAAGGTCCAATCACTCGGGAACCATGGAGAAGAACCACGCGAGCTCAAGTGTAGAAGTGGAACCGTCAAGCGCAAGCCAACTCATATTCGCGAGTTCGACTCAGATTCGGACTGCTGGACAGCGCCTACTTCAAATGACTATAACTTTTGATCTAGAAGGTTTCTCGGGGCCCGTGAGTACTCGTTGGAAAGACCTTGGAGTCTACTTTCAGATGAATCTAGTCTCACCTCAAAATTCCATCCGAGCCGATCAGAAACTGCAAAACAAGTGGCGTCACTTTTCCAGTCCGAGTCAAAGTGGGCCTTGGGCCTTGTAATCACACTTAGACTATTTGGGCCTGCACTAATCATGGGTGTACTGTTCACGTGAACAGTACCCGTGAATAGTACCACATCCCCTTTTGTTAGATAAGTGCGGCCTCCCCCACTCCTATTTAAGGAGGTCGCACCCCTTTAGTTTTCCTCGGGTTTTTCTTAAGAGTTTATTCTGCTTAGCAGTTTCGCCGCATGTTCGGTTTGAGGAACCCCAACTTGTGAACTTAAACATTATTCACAATTTCAGATTGCATCTTTTACTCTCTTGCTTGTGTTCTCGATTCGCTTGCAGGAGATAGCCTTCTTGGCGAGGTCAATCGTGTTCGGCACGGTTGATAACCAACGGAGCAGTGGTGTAGTGATTACGAGGGGTTCGATCTGTTTTGGTCGGAGCCTTTGGATCATCAACGTCGAGATCTCCACAATCGACTTATCAGTACCTCTCGGAAGATCGGGCCATCGTCACATCAGATCCTGGACTAGTGCGATTTACACAGAGGATCTAGGAGTTGTTGCTTTGGGATCCGGCAGAGATGGCATCAGAGCCTTAATGACTCTAAGATGTGACCGTAGATAGAATAGAACTGGATCACCCTAAGGACCTACTCCCTAAAACATAATTTTTAAATGTTCTCATAACAACTAGTCTTATTCCTGCTCTTACTTAACCCTCCTATTAAACGGGGTTTTCTAACTCCTTCCTTTTCAAAATTGTAGATGGCCGAGATCCCTACCCAAGCCACCCATGGCATCCAAGCCGGTTACTTAGCCTCTTTTCTGTGGAACCTACTACAAAAGATAGGCTTCAAGACACACCCAGTTTACCAGGGTTATCTATAGACCATCAGAGCACAAGAGTATTGGAGAGAAGAAGTGTTAATCTATGCCAATGTTGTAGACGGAGCTGCCTTCCACATCTTTGATGCTCCATAGAGACGTGATACCTTCTTCACCAGTATCCAGGATGTTCACAAGAGGCCATCCGTAAGCTGAGGGAGATCTACTCTAGGGAGCTTCGAGACACCGCATTCCGGTATTATCCCAAAAGATACCCTGTGAGTGCCAGCAGCCTCTTTGCATCCATGGAGGTGGAAAACAACCCCCAACTCATCCAGCAAGTACAGTTCACACAGTCTTTGGACTATGCGTACCAAGCAACTCTGGATGAGCTAAGCTACACCACCTACAAACTTCATCAAGCTGAGGTAGAGCTAGCTGCACTTCGGGCCAGTGACGACTGTTCCTCAGCCATGGGGCCAATTTCGAGCCATCAGCTAAGAAGCGTCATACCGGAGACAAGAAGAAGTACTTAGCCCAGTTTAAGCCAGCTTCCTAGGATTAGGACTGTTTGTTCGGTTTTTTCGGTTTATACGGTTCGGTAAATACGGTTTGATGGGTAAATATGGTTTTAGTATTTCGGGAAATACGGAATTTTTCAAAATACGGTGTGGTATCGGTAAATACCATCTTATTTCGGTACGGTATCGGTTAATACCAATTTTACCAAAGTTTGCGTGAATTGCTAAACGTTAATATCATCTTCAGACTCCAATTCTCCATTCTACAATCCGAAATTCAGACTCCGATGTCACCGGCTCGATCGCGTGACGCGCCTACATACATACTAGTAACGTATGCACTCACCAACTTACTAACGCGAGTTTGCAAGGGCCATAGCCCATGGCCGATCGGTCGTTGGCAATCGCTTCAACATCGCGTGCCGTCCGTTGTTTTCTTTTCGTCTCATCACGTATTCGACTATTCGCATTCTTCAATTATTTTGGTCAAAGGGGAACATTTGAATTCTTTGTGTGTCTTCAGATGAAATCGCCACTTTCCTATACAAAATAGTAACATATGCATGTTAGTTCCAAGCAACATCAGTTAACAACCAAATGTAACTTCCATCTGATGGAACAGATCATAGCAATTTTCATCCCAGCAAGAAGGCACGCGTTTCAACTTTCAAGCAGAAACTGTGAATGCAGTTTGCACTGCTAGTCTGCTATAGGTGGACCAAATATCTCCTATAATCTCATCAGGGTGCCAACGAGAAAAGGATGTGCATGAACGTTTATTGGATTGATTCGTCCAGATGTTTCTATTGTTAAGGGAAATAGTAGCACAACTAGCAGATTATGCATGAACAATTAGAAACAAAATAGTACAATTAGACCAAGCAAAACAAGGATGTGCAGCAGCCATGGATGGAATCAGACAAGGATGAAAGGAAGAATCAAATCCTAGCAAAACAAGGATGGCTGCACAAATCCTTACCTGAGAAAGCATTCAAATGGCAGATGTTCAAAGTTAGTGCCACACAAAAATCGTTCTATATCCTCTGGGAGGGCATTTCGAGGGACTCCTTGCAATAGTATCTGGACAAACCCATACAGCAAAAAACATAAGTACGGCATTATGATTGTTTCCACACAAATCAATTAGAAGATATCAATAACTGCATATGAATCGCAAACACAAGAGCATGAATAACTGGAAAAGGGACAAAAGGGGCTTTCTTCTACTTATTGTACTTCTTGATATTTGCCCAATCAATAGCATTGGAGAAGAAGAGAGAAAAAGCTACACTTGCTTGCTGAAACACAATTTCTTCCAAGTTTTACTTGGATATCTATTAGGTGATGCAAACCTACTTGTATAGCAGAATCACAAATCCATTGCACATAACTGCTATAAATGCAAAACTATCACTTACAGCTTTTCCATCATAAGACTGCTTGAGATCCCATTCATCACGATTCATCTGTTATATTAGAGTAGAAAATATATTAGTATTTTGGCCTTTACTGAAATCAAACGAGAAAACTGATAAAAACAAGCTTCGCCTTACCCTCTCAAGCTTGTACAAGCGACCTTGACTTGTTTGCCTGATTGCCGTGTTAAATGATGCCATTGACGGAAACCTCAATAACCTGCTGTCTGTGGATCTGGTGAGGTGCTGAGGCGAGTGGTCGTCTGCGCCTCTGTGGTGCCGTCGACCGCTGAGCGCCTGCCGTGCTGCTGCCTGGGGTAGTAGAAAGTGCGGATGAGCGGATCTGGCGAGGCACGCACCGTCAGTGCCGAGGCGAGTGGCGGAGTGGGAGTGGGCAGTGGCCGTCTGCGTAGTGCGCTCTGCGGCTAGGGTTGAAGTCAAGATGTCTGGCGTCTGCCCCCGCGTGCGTCGGGCTTGGTGGGCCGAGACAAACCGGAGTTCGGAGACGCTGAGCGGCCGAGTGGGCTGTTCGGTAGTTTCGGTTTATTCGGTTTTCAATCGGTTTCTACCGAAAATACCGAATCAGTGAAATACTATTTTTTTCAAAAACTGAACCGAATACCGGTCAAACTGAGTTGACTGGTTCAATTCGGTCTTTTCGGTCCGGTTTTTTCGGTTCGGTACAAAAGTGCACAGTCCTACCTAGGATACACTAGAATTAGATTATTGTAATAAAATAAACGACGTTATTTGTGAGCTGTTAATTCTTTATCGATAGCCTCAAGCCTAGCTTAAACTTATTAATATTATTTGGAGTTGCCTTTTTTATCGTTGTTTTCGAAGTGTTCTTTTGGTTGTTTTGGGATGGGCATACAAACCCCTCCTAGCTTCTTCCAATCTGTCCCTAATCCTTCTGAAGTATCAAGCAGATGGTGAACACCAGGAACAACTGTAATAGCTCTCACAACAATGAGATCCCTCCGCCACCTCCAGCTAATGGATCGACTGGGCCCAAATGATGGCTAACCAAAACCAGCTTATCCAGTTGCTGGTTTAGACCATTAATAATCCTGCTCCAACAGCTCCAGCTGCACCCACTCAAGCACCAGCATCCCGCCTATCGGAGTTCATGAGAATGTGACCTCCCACCTTCAGCAGCAGTTCTGATCCAATGGACGCAGACGACTGGCTTCAAAGCATTGGGAAGAAGCTAGACATACTGCAGTGCAGTGACAGGGAGCAAGTCCTGTTTGCCTCCCACCAACTGAATGGACCAGCTTCGGAGTGGTGGGATACGTTCACCGCCGCTCATGATAATACACAGACTATTTCATGGAATGAGTTTGTGCGTAATTTCTGTAAGGCCCATATCCCTACCGGCACCATTACCCTCAAGAAAAAGGAGTTTAGGGCACTACGACAGGGAGAACATACCATAAGTGAGTATCTGCAAAAGTTCAACGAGTTGGCTTGGTACGCTCCCGAAGATGTTGCCACGGACAAGGCTAAACAGGAGAGGTTTTTTGAAGGCCTCAATGACAATATACCTGTGCAATTGATCTCTAACGATTACACCGACTTCCACCAACTCGTCAGCAAGGCTATTCATCAGGAACGCAAGCAAGTGGAGATCGAGAGCAAGAAGAAGAAAATGACTGCTCAGAAGCTCAACCCTGGCAACTTCCCCAAGCTCGTAGTATCCCACCCCAGCCAAGCAACTTCAGGCCTTCGGTGAGCTGGGCACCTCAGTAGGCCAACCGCTCTGCTCCACCGCCTTCTCGTGGTACATCCATTGGAGGGCAAGTGCTGAAGAACCCCGCACCAGTTGATGGATGTAACATCCCAATTTTTGCTTTATTTGGAAGAAATAATCTTAAATTAATTATCTCAATTTATTTGGATTTATTTGGATTTTTCAGAATATAAAGTTCTGTTTAAAAATACAAATTTAATATCAAAATAGGTTGTAAATATTTTTCATATGTTCAAAACATTATCAGTGAATTATGTGAATTTTTCTGCAATTTTTGGAATTTATTTGGTATTTTTTTTGAGTAATTTAAAGCCTCCTATTGATTTCTGAAATCTATAAAAGATTTAAATTCTAAATCCTCCCCGGCCGCCACGTGGCGCCCATCCGTCCGTCCATCCCCGCCGCCGGTTCTATCCCTGCCGTCCGCGCTCATCCCGCCTTCCTCCTCCTGCTGGCCGACACCTGGCGTGCATCCGCGCCTCCGCCCGCACCTGCTTCCATCCGAACCGGCCGTGCTCACTTAATGCACCGGACGGTCCTGATTGATTCAATCTTGCCCGATCTAATCCCGGCCTTTGATCATCACTTACCCCTTCGCCTCCATCCGACGGCCCCGATCTCATTCCCTTGCCACCCGTCGCCCATCCGTTCGATCGCCGTCTCCTCTCCTCTCTCTCTCTCACTGACAGGTGGGTTCCACATGTCAGGTCCGTCGTCTCCGGGCGTTTCGTCCCCGTGCGGCTGTTTCTTCCTCCTCGCGCGCTGCCGCCATTAATGCGTCGCCGCCGAACTCGCACGTTTCGCCTCTCGACCGTTTCGCGTCGCCATTCATGAACCCCGGAGCTCCCGCGCGTCGTGCGCACTCACTCCATCACTCCGCCGTTTCGCCGCCACCAGAAACCGCCGTATTAACTCGCCGGAGCCCGCACTTCCGTTACTTCACCGCCGCGTATAAAGCGAGCCCCGACCACCCCTCTCACCCCTTCACACTCTCCCTCTCTCTTCCGCTCTTCGCGTGCGTTGTCGCCGCCGTGTTTGCCGTCGTCGCGAGCGTCTTCGTCGCGCCGGTGAGGCCTCCGCCGCCGCGAACGCCCGCTCCGCTCCCTCGGTCGCGCGCGCGTCGCGCTCGCCGCGCCAGCGCTCGCGTCGCGACGCCTCGTCGCGGCGCGCTGGACACGCGCGTCGTCGATCGCCGGACTCCGCCGCCGCACGCGCCATCTCCACCGTTATTTCCTCGATGGCTCGGATCGCGCTCGCGTCCTCATCTCGGCCGTCCACGTCCGCACCGCCTCGGCCCCGTCGCCCGCGTCGCGCCACGCGGCATCCATCCACCGGACGCCCGCGTCTCGGCCGCCTCATCACCGCCGCTCATCTGGATCTGAGCCAACGCTCGGGATCGAGCCACGCGTTCGAAATCCCAGCCGTCCGATCCACCTCCGCCGATACCGCGCGCGCGCGTCGGCTCGCCACCTCGGCCTCCACGTCGGTCCTATCCGACGTGTCAAGCCACGTGGCGAACGCGTATACGCCACGTCGGCGCCACGTCGGTAAAACCGCCGCCGTCCCGTCGGCCAAGCCGCGTCGGCATGCCACGTGTCAGTTTGGTCTGCCATGTCAGCAATTTTGTGGGTCCGTGGACTTGGTCCACCGTGGGCTGGCCCCACATGTCAGCCTCTGTAATTTATTTTTAATTCCATGCTGACGTCATAATTGTAATTTTCTTCAGTAAATTAATTCCCAGAAAATCCATGCTGACGTCATAATTCATTTTCAGTTAAAAGATAATTCCAGAAATTATCTTTTTCCATTTTCTCTGATTTCAAACTTCCAACAGCCATAACTTGCTCATTTTAAATCCAAATTGATCCATTCAAATTTCTAAATTCATCTAAAATTCTAATCTTTCAATTGGTATATTTAGTTTCAATTTTTGAATTTTTATTTTATTTTATTTATTTGGATTTCTTGATTTACGTGTAGAGACCGATTTGTCCGAGGAACTTCAAGAGCAAGCCCCGGAAAATTTCAACCCAGCACAGGAAGGCAAGTCTCCTTTGATCATTTTGATCCTAGGTTTTGCAAGTTTTCTTTGATCAACTTGCTCAAATGAATTATAAAATGATTAGGTAGTTATTTTAAATTATTGCATGCTTATGTTATATCAAGTGATAATTTGATTTAGAAAGTTTAGTTAAATACCCAATTTGTTATACCTTCCATTGAAAATTGTTTAACTTGTACCATTGTCAACTTAGGATATCCCTTTGACTCAATAATGAGTTAGTATTACATCTGTTGAATTTGTAAATACTAGCAAATGCTTAGCGTAGCAAATCAATGTAATAATGCTCAAATGAGTAGCATTTTTGCTAAATGTTTTGATGAATGATTTGTTTGAACATTGGTAATGGATGTTACCATTGTTAAATGATTTGTTTGAAAAGTGGTAATGGATGTTACCACTGTTAATTTGAAAATAAAAATGAAGTTCAAAGGAAAAGTTGACAAGGGTGGATGGAAGGTTTGGTGGTGCGATTAGCACGAGAATTTTGGAATTGTGAATGAACCACCACAGTCGTTTAAGGACCGACGCTTGTGTTTGTCCAAACCGAGCAAAACAGTGCAACCACAAGTCTATATGGGTACGACCTAGCTAACTAACCTATAAAGGTGTAGTTTAGATATCACCGATGGTGTATTGAGTGCCGGGTGTCTTGGTTACTCATAGTGAGGACATGGTTTCTTTGTACTCATACGGCGCAAGAGGGGCTCCACTCGTGGATTCGAGTTGTGATGAAACCTTAGCGGGTGGTATCTAGCTATCTGGAGTAGGTGAAAGGCTTTGTGATATTTTATCTGGGTCTCATGCCAAAGGAAGCATGTTGACTATTAAGATAATTTATCTCTTGTGGGTAAAGTGTACAAACTCTGCAGAGTATTAAACTATTCGAATAGCCGTGCCTACGGTCAAGGGCGGCAAGGAATGCATTCACATGGTAGAAGTTTGATTTTGATTTCAGAATAAAATGGTTTGTCAAACTTGAGAGTGGTATAACTCTCATGATTTAAATCGGTGGTGTAACGGATCGTGGTTTAACTTTGAGTTTTGAAAGTTGGCAGATAGCCTAAAATTTTTAGTGTTGGTGGTTTAACCTTCACTAAGTTATTTATCTAAATTCATTTATGAAAAACAAGATGTTTATCAAATGGCTTTTGAAGTAATCATGTAGATTTGAAATAAAATGCTGACTTTTGCAAAAGAACCATATAACTTTCCTTTGTGAAGCTTTGCATCTATGCATCTTTCCCAAGACTTGCGGAGTACATTTTTGTACTCACCTGTTGCTCTATAAATATAATAACAGAGGGTGAAGAAGCTCAAGCTGAAGAATTCGACTTCTGTGCCGAGTGTGGATACGGTGGATTCTTCCCGGATGCTTAGGACTCGTTTCCCCAGTCAATTGCCTGTGGCAGATTGATGGGTCGATTAATTTACTTTTTGCTTCCGCTGTGTTTATTTTCGTTTTAAGGTTCTGTGAACCTTTGTAAGGCAATGACCAATGTAAAACTTCAGTTATTATTGTAATAAATCGTGGATGTCAATGTACCATTTTTTCTGGTTATCTGTGTGTACTAGCTTTGATCTGGGACTAGTACTGTAATGCACAGGGGGTTCCGAAGTTTCTACTCGGGTCCCACGTAGTGGTATCGAGCCATCTTGATCATAGGACGAACCTAGGTTTTGGGAAGTTTTAAGGACTTATGTTTAAAAGAATATATTAAAAATATATAAGCTTCTTTGCTTCTACTCTCCTCTTACTTAGTATCTTGTTTCTGTCCTCCCTTTTCACTATTTAAAAACCTTTACTGATCTCTCCTCTTTTCCAACTTGTAGATGGCAGGTTCGTCGTCATCAGCCCCGTGGGATCACCATTCTCATGGCGAGAGTGAGGAGCTTTGCGACTCTTCTCGGCAGCTAATGCAGCATCCAAGTACACCCAACACCTATCTTCGAGGCGGAACACACGAGTGATGAGCACGGACTCCTGGAGCATGGAGGTGTTCATTTACGCTCCAGACGGGAGGATTGACCCAGTTGAGCGTCATATTGAGTATCCACGGACTTTCTGCTCAGATGCGATCCAGGATGCAGCCCAGTTGGCTATCTCGGAGTTGTGCAGAGGCACAAGGAGGAGTTCTGACGATCACCTTTTGCTTCTTCCCGACGACGAGAGCGAGACAGACTCATCGAGCTTTTCCACTGGTGGTGGGCGACCGCGCTTGTCTCATCAGTGCGGCACACTGGCGGCTTCAGCGACTTACGCGAGCTCGCAGAGATCGGACTTCTTGGAGGCTGCTACGTCGAGCTCGACCACTCGACACTCTCCGAGCCCAGCTACTGCAGAGTGAGGTTGCCCACGCCGCGCCATTCAGGCGAGGATCGCTGCCGAGGCGCAGGTAGAGCGTCTTGAGCCGCTACCACTACACCGACTCCACCAGCTCCTGTTGCTGCTCCACCCCGATTCGGGACCTCGCACTAGGCTTATCTGCGAGGAAGAGTGTGCGGCGCTCCAGTCCGCCACCCGACGTTGATATTGGAGGATCTAGCCGAGGGCGCCAGCTATCTCGCTCCGGTTTTCCGATTTGATCCGAGTCGATCACGGTCGCGTTCGCGAACAACCGCCGTGGTTGTGGGCAGAGACACTTATCGGATTCAGAGGAGGACCCGAGGAGGATCCGGAGGAGCGCATCATCATGGAGGATGAGTAGTTAGTTGAGTCAATAGTACCCAAATAATTGTCCACGTTTTAGAACGCTTTATCATATTTTGGTGTGTTGGATGGACTGTACCAAGCCTATGTGCACTTGTGGTGCAGCCATTCATAAAATTATCTTGATTTCAATAAAGCTTTCCTAAGTGGTTGCTGGTTTCTTCTTGTGTGTTGGCTTGGGATGTTATTTAGTTTCCCTAACCTCTTATCTATGCTAGTTCCTCTTACCTTTGCTAACCACGAAACCGTTTGGATGGTGAACACAAGGAACAACCGGCAGAGTGGCAGTAACCTAATGTTCAACCGAAGACAACATTCCACCTCCGCCACTCAAGCTCCCAACATGGAACAAATGATGGCCATGCAGATTGCAACTACTTCAAGCTTTGGCCCAAAATCAAGTCCAACAAGTCCAGCAAGCACCAGTTCAACGACCAGATCTAAACTTGGGGAATTTATGAGAACTCGACCTCCGACCTTTGCAAGATCTGTTGACCCTTTGGAGGCGGATGATTGGATTAAAGAAATAGAAAGGAAACTCAATTTGGCTCAATGTGCGAGCATGAGAAGGTTCTCAGACGCCCACCAACTCAAGGGAGTTGCTGCTAATTGGTGGGATAACTCATGTGCCGCACATCAAGATGCCTGAATATTGCATGGGAAGAATTTTTGGAAGCCTTTCGTCGCTCATATTCCTATGAGTATTATGGAAATGAAGAGGAAGGAGTTTCATCAGCTACAACAAGGAAACCTTAGTGTTTCCGCATATCCGAGTAAATTTATCCAATTATCAAGATATGCACCGAAGATGTGGCGATCGATGCCGCAAGGATCTGGAGGTTTATGGGAGGAATGGACCCCAACCTCAAAGTTCAGTTAGTCTCCAATGACTACCCTACTTTTCAACATCTGGTGAACAAAGCTTTAGTACAAGAAGATGCCCAGCGTCAGCTTTTTGATGCTAGGAAAAGGAAGTTTCAAGCCCAACAGTTTGCTAGCGCTTCCGTCAATGCCCTACTCAACAACAAGACAACCGCCTTGATGCATAATCATCCAAGGACACCCATTTCTGCGCCTCGCCCTTTGCCTCAAACTCCTAGAACTGGAAATGCAGCCCAACAACAGCAGAATAGAAATGTAGCTGCAGGAGTGCAATGCTACAATTGCAAAAATATGGGACACTATGCCAGCAGTTGCCCACAGAAGCGTCAAGCGGTAACCCCGGTCCGTTTCAACCTGGATCCTACACCAGCAAGAGCTCCAACTACCGGTCAAGGACGTGGAAGCCCTCAGACACCTCAGACTCCACAGCCATTCAACAGAGGGCGTATCAATCATGTCACCGTAGAAGCAGCGGAAGATGCACCAGACGTAGTTCTGGGTAAGTTCCTGGTTAATTCAGTACCAGCAATAATATTATTTGATTCTGGAGCTACACATTCATTCGTAACAAAAGCTTTTGCTGAAAGAAATAATTGGAATATTTGTTTGCTAAAGAACCCTATGATAGTCCAATCTCCTGGAAAAGAATTGAGGACTAAATTGGTTAGCCCCAGTGCAACCATAATTATAAATGGAGTAAAGTTCCTAGCGAACCTTATTATAATAGACTCCGATGGCATAGATATAATACTTGGTATGGATTGGTTGATCAAGTATAAAGGACAGATAGATTGTGCCAATCATGCCATTAGTCTTACCAATTCTGACGGAATTCAGATAAGACATGAGGCAGTTATGCGCTCAACGAAGAACATTATGTTAACCAGCTTAAAAGGGAAGAAGTTGGAGGATGTGTCGGTAGCTTGCGAATACCCTGATGTTTTCCCTGAGGATTTGCCAGGACTGCCACCAAATCGAGAGATTGAATTTGTTATAAATGCACTACACAGTGCACCCCAATATCAAAAAGACCTTATCGGATGTCAGCTGACGATTTAGCTGAAGTCAAGAGGCAGATTCAAGAATTACAAGAGAAAAGCTTCATTAGACCAAGTTCTTCACCTTGGGAGCCCGGTGCTTTTGGTAAACAAGAAGGATGGTAGTCGGCGTATGTGCGTGGACTATAGAGCTTTAAATGAAGTAACTATAAAGAATAAGTATCCCTTACCCGGATCGACGATTTGTTCGATCAACTCAAAGGATCAAGTGTCTTCTCTAAGATTGATCTTGGTCGAGGATATCACCGATTGAAGATTAGACCGAAAGATATACCAAAGACGACTTTCGCCACAAGATATGGACTATATGAGTATACGGTGATGTCTTTCGATTCGACAAATGCCCCAGATACTTCATGAATTTGATGAATAAAGTATTTATGGATTATTTAGATAAGTTTGTTGTTGTCTTTATAGATGACATTCTTATCTATTCAAAACGATAAAGAACATGAGGATCATCTAAGGATAGTATTGCAAAGACTCGTGAACACCGCTTATATGCCAAGTTTAGCAAGTGTGCGTTTTGGTTAAAGGAAATTGAGTTTTGGGACACGTAATTTCAGCGTAAGGAGTATCTGTAGATCTGGAAAAGTTAAGGATGTATTAAATTGACTCCACCCAAGACAACAGATCCGAGATCGAAGTTTTCGGGATTAGCCAGTTATCGTCGATTCATTGAAGGCTTTTCCAAGATTGCCAGACCTTTAACTCAGTTGTTAAAGAAAGAAAGAAAATTTGAATGGAACAAATCTTGTGAGGATAGTTTTCAAGAGTTAAAGAGGAGGTTAACTTCAGCACCAGTTCTGCGATTACCGGATATTAGAAAAGATTTTGAAGTTTATTGTGACGCATCCAAACAAGGTCTTGGATGTGTACTAATGCAAGAAGGAAAGGTTGTTGCTTATGCATCAAGGCAGTTAAGACCTCATGAAGAAAATTACCCCACTCATGATTTAGAGCTAGCTGCTGTAGTGTATGCTCTAAAGTTGTGGAGGCATTATCTAATTAGTAATCGGTGTGAAATATATACGGATCATAAAAGTCTAAAGTATATATTCACTCAACCTGATCTTAATCTGAGACAAAGAAGATGGCTTGAACTGATAAAGGATTATGATGTGGAAATACACTATCATCCAGGAAAGGCCAATGTAGTGGCAGATGCTTTAAGTCGGAAGATCCATGTTAGCAATATGTTGATTCAAGACAGTCACCAACTCTTCGTGAAGAATTTCAGCGTCTCAATTTGGGAGTGATAAATGAAGGAATTCTGTCTACATTAAAGGTCCAACCCACTTTAGAAGATCGATCAAGGCAAAATGTAAAGAAGATGAGTATGTTAAAGAAATAAAAGATAACATGAAGAAAGGCAAAGCACTGGATTCTCGAGAAGATGAAGAAGGAATTCTTTGGTTTGGAAAAGGATTTTAGTACCGAGAGAAAGGAAATAAAAGATTTAATTCTAAAGGAAGCTCATGAATCAGATATTCCATTCATCCCTGAAGTACAAAGATGTATCAAGATCTAAAGGAAAGTTACTGGTGGACCAGTATGAAACGAGAAATTGCAGAATATGTAGCTTTATGTGATATATGTCAAAGGGTTAAAGCAGAGCACCAACGACCTGCCGGTCTTTTGCAACCTCTGCAGATACCTGAATGGAAATGGGAGGAAATCGGAATGGATTTCATAACAGGACTACCAAGAACCAAGTCAGGGTATGATTCAATCTGGGTTATAGTGGATCGCTTAACAAAGGTTGCACATTTCATACCTGTAAAGACTACCTATTCAGGAGATAGATTGGCAGAGCTCTATATGTCAAGAATTGTATGTCTGCATGGAGTTCCAAAGAAGATCGTATCGGATAGAGGAACGCAATTTACCTCAAGATTTTGGCAGAAACTTCATGAAGTTTTGGGCACCAATTTAAATTTCAGTACTGCTTATCATCCTCAAACAGATGGCCAGACTGAACGAGTGAATCAGATATTGGAAGATATGCTAAGAGCGTGTGCTTTAGCCAACAAAGCTAGTTGGGATCAAAGTTTACCCTACGCGGAATTTTCCTATAATAACAGCTACTACCTAGTCGAAGATGTCTCCGTTTGAAGCCTTGTATGGCGAAAATGCGAAACGCCATTATATTGGTCGAGACTCGAGAAAGTCAAGTATTCGGACTGATGTCTTGAAGCTAGCCAAGAGCAAGTTCGATTAATACGAGACCGATTGAAAATAGCATGCACTGCACAAAAGAGTTATGCGGATAATCGCCGCAGAATGTTGGAATTCGCACGAGGGATCATGTGTATTTGAAGGTGTCACCTTTAAAAGGGATGCGACGTTTCAAGGTCGAGTGGAAAGCTTGCTCCAAGATATATCGGACCATTTCTAGTTATAGCCGTAAGAGGTGAAGTTGCATATCGCTTAGAGCTTCCTCCTCGGTTGTCGATGTACATGATGTATTTCATGTATCACAGTTGAAGAAGTGCTTAAGAGTACCAGAGGAATTAATATCTTTAGAAGAGGTGGATTTAAAAGAAGACTTGACGTATCCAGAATTTCCTGTCAAGATCTTAGAAGAAGCAAAGCGCTGTACAAGAAACAGGACTATCAAATTTTGCAAAGTGCAGTGGAATAATCATCCAGAATCGGAAGCAACCTGGGAACGTGAAGAGGATCTTGAGCGAGTTCCCGATCTATTTTTCAGTCCTTCCGAATCTCGGGGTCGAGATTCCTTCTAAGGGGGGTAGGTTTGTAACATCCCAATTTTTGCGTTATTTGGAAGAAATAATCTTAAATTAATTATCTCAATTTATTTGGATTTATTTGGATTTTTCAGAATATAAATTTCTGTTTAAAAATAAAAATTTAATATCAAAATAGGTTGTAAATATTTTTCATATGTTCAAAACATTATCAGTGAATTATGTGAATTTTTCTGCAATTTTTGGAATTTATTTGGTATTTTTTTTGAGTAATTTAAAGCCTCCTATTGATTTCTGAAATCTATAAAAGATTTAAATTCTAAATCCTCCCCGGCCGCCACGTGGCGCCCATCCGTCCGTCCATCCCCGCCGCCGGTTCTATCCCTGCCGTCCGCGCTCATCCCGCCTTCCTCCTCCTGCTGGCCGACACCTGGCGTGCATCCGCGCCTCGCGCCGCACTGCTTCCATCCGAACCGCCGTGCTCACTTAATGCACCGGACGGTCTGATTGATTCAATCTTGCCCGATCTAATCCCGCCTTTGATCATCACTTACCCTTCGCCTCCATCCGACGGCCCCGATCTCATTCCTTGCCACCCGCCGCCCATCCGTTCGACGCGCCGTCTCCTCTCCTCTCTCTCTCTCACTGACAGGTGGGTTCCACATGTCAGGTCCGTCGTCTCCGGGCGTTTCGTCCCCGTGCGGCTGTTTCTTCCTCCTCGCGCGCTGCCGCCATTAATGCGCCGCCGCCGAACTCGCACGTTTCGCCTCTCGACCGTTTCGCGTCGCCATTCATGAACCCCGGAGCTCCCGCGCGTCGTGCGCACTCACTCCATCACTCCGCCGTTTCGCCGCCACCAGAAACCGCCGTATTAACTCGCCGGAGCCCGCACTTCCGTTACTTCACCGCCGCGTATAAAGCGAGCCCCGACCACCCCTCTCACCCCTTCACACTCTCCCTCTCTCTTCCGCTCTTCGCGTGCGTTGTCGCCGCCGTGTTTTGCCGTCGTCGCCGAACGTCTTCATCGCCGCCGGTGAGGCCTCCGTCGCACTGAACGCCCGCTCCGCTCCTCGGTCGCGCGCCGCCGCGCGCGCTTCGCCCGCAGCGCTCGCGTCCGCGACGCCTGTGCGACGCGCTGACCGCGCGTCGCCGATCGCCGGACTCCGCCGCACCGCGCCATCTCCATCATTATTTCTCGATGGCTCGGGATCGCCTACGCGTCCTCATCTCGGCCGCCCACGCCCGCACCGCCTCGGCCCCGTCGCGCGTCGCGCCACGCGGCATCCATCCACCGGGCGCCGCGTCTCGCCGCCTCATCACCGCCGCTCATCGGATCGAGCCAACGCCGGGATCGAGCCACGCGTTCAAATCCCACCGTCCGATCCACCTCGCCGACGACGCGCGCACTCCGCGTCGGCTCGCCACCTCGGCCTCCACGTCGGTCCTATCCGACGTGTCAAGCCACGTGGCGGACATACATGCGCCACGTCGGCGCCACGTCGGAAAACCGCCGCCGTCCCACGTCAAGATCGCCACGCCGGCATGCCACGTGTCAGTTTGGTCTGCCATGTCAGCAATTTTGTGGGTCCGTGGACTTGGTCCACCGTGGGCTGGCCCCACATGTCAGCCTCTGTAATTTATTTTTAATTCCACGCTGACGTCATAATTGTAATTTTCTTCAGTAAATTAATTCCCAGAAAATCTATGCTGACGTCATAATTCATTTTCAGTTAAAAGATAATTCCGAAATTATCTTTTCCATTTTCTCTGATTTCAAACTTCCAACACCATAACTTGCTCATTTTAAATCCAAATTGATCCATTCAAAATTTTAAATTCATCTAAAATTCTAATCTTTCAATTGGTATATTTAGTTTCAATTTTTGAATTTTTATTTTATTTTATTTATTTGGATTTCTTGATTTACGTGTAGAGACCGATTTGTCCGAGGAACTTCAAGAGCAAGCCCTGAAAATTTCAACCCAGCACAGAAGGCAAGTCTCCTTTGATCATTTTGATCCTAGGTTTTGCAAGTTTTCTTTGATCAACTTGCTCAAATGAATTATAAAATGATTAGGTAGTTATTTTAAATTATTGCATGCTTATGTTATATCAAGTGATAATTTGATTTAGAAAGTTTAGTTAAATACCCAATTTGTTATACCTTCCATTGAAAATTGTTTAACTTGTACCATTGTCAACTTAGGATATCCCTTTGACTCAATAATGAGTTAGTATTACATCTGTTGAATTTGTAAATACTAGCAAATGCTTAGCGTAGCAAATCAATGTAATAATGCTCAAATGAGTAGCATTTTTGCTAAATGTTTTGATGAATGATTTGTTTGAACATTGGTAATGGATGTTACCATTGTTAAATGATTTGTTTGAAAAGTGGTAATGGATGTTACCACTGTTAATTTGAAAATAAAAATGAAGTTCAAAGGAAAAGTTGACAAGGGTGGATGGAAGGTTTGGCTGGTGCAGTTAGCACGAGAATTTTTGGAATTGTGAATGAACCACCCTGGTCGTTTAAGGACCGACGCTTGTGTTTGTCCAAACTGAGCAAAACAGTGCAACCACAAGTCTATATGGGTACGACCTAGCTAACTAACCTATAAAGGTGTAGTTTAGATATCACCGTGGTGTATTGAGTGCCGTGGTGTACCGGTTACTCATAGTGAGGACATGGTTTCATCGTACTCATACGGCGCAAGAGGGGCTCCACTCGTGGATTCGAGTTGTGATGAAACCTTAGCGGGTGGTATCTAGCTATACCGGAGTAGGTGAAAGGCTTTGTGATATTTTATCCGGTCTCATGCCAAAGGAAGCATGTTGACTATTAAGATAATTTATCTCTTGTGGGTAAAGTGTACAAACTCTGCAGAGTATTAAACTATTCGAATAGCCGTGCCCACGGTCAAGGGTGGGCAAGGAATGCATTCACATGGTAGAAGTTTGATTTTGATTTCAGAATAAAATGGTTTGTCAAACTTGAGAGTGGTATAACTCTCATGATTTAAATCGTGGTGTAACGGTCATCGTGGTTTAACTTTGAGTTTTGAAAGTTGGCGATAGCCTAAAATTTTTAGTGTTGGTGGTTTAACCTTCACTAAGTTATTTATCTAAATTCATTTATGAAAAACAAGATGTTTATCAAATGGCTTTTGAAGTAATCATGTAGATTTGAAATAAAATGCTGACTTTTGCAAAAGAACCATATAACTTTCCTTTGTGAAGCTTTGCATCTATGCATCTTTCCCAAGACTTGCGGAGTACATTTTTGTACTCACCTGTTGCTCTATAAATATAATAACAGAGGGTGAAGAAGCTCAAGCTGAAGAATTCGACTTCTGTGCCGAGTGTGGATACGGTGGATTCTTCCCGGATGCTTAGGACTCGCTTCCCACCAATTGCCTGTGGCAGATTGATGGGTCGATTAATTTACTTTTTGCTTCCGCTGTGTTTATTTTCGTTTTAAGGTTCTGTGAACCTTTGTAAGGCAATGACCAATGTAAAACTTCAGTTATTATTGTAATAAATCGTGGATGTCAATGTACCGTTTTTTCTGGTTATCTGTGTGTACTAGCTTTGATCTGGGACTAGTACTGTAATGCACAGGGGGTTCCGGAAGTTTCTACTCCGGGTCCCACAATGGAGTGACGTGCTTCTATTGCAAGGAAGCAGGACACTTTGCTAAGTCCTGTCCCAAGAAGCTGCAAGCGATGGCCAACACGGGTGGACAGAACTTGGGGCAAGTCCTCAAGAAGCCCCAGGCACTCGTGAAAGGGCGTGTGAATGACGTCACGGCAGAAGAAGCTCTCAATGCACCGGACATCGTTTTGGGTACGTTCTTGGTAAACTCAGTACCAGCTTCAGTTTTGTTTGATTCCGAAGCATCGCATTCTTTCATTTCTAAGGCTTTTGCGGATAGGAATGGGATGAGTCCAGTTTCTTTTAGCTTTCCCATGCTAGTCTAGTCCCCTGGAGCTGAGATGAGAGCCAAGACCTTATGCCCAAAAGTGAACCTACTCATAGAAGGGGTACTATTCATAGCAGATTTGATAATTTTAGAATATCAAGGATTGGATGTTATTCTTGGAATGAACAGGCTTTCCACGAATAAAGGGCATATTGATTGTGCTACTCGATCCATCACCCTCACCAATTGTCAGGGAGTAGAAGTGACCTTCTGATGTGGCACCAAGTAGCACTACAACTTTGGTTAGTGCTTGCAGTTCTGTGCACAATGTTCAAGAAGCTTTGAATACCAATTCTGAGGTTTCTAATGTGCACAAAAGACATATTTGGAAAGCTAATGAAGTCTATTTTCCAACGAATCAAATGGCACTTGATTTGGAGCTTTCTACACAAAGTTATGGCAATTTCATTGGATGCTGCACGAGCTGTCCGGAGAGACGCGCGAGACTTGTCAAACATAAAGAGTTCAATATTGCAATGCAAGTAAGGATAAAATCTGACCACACCATGGCTTTCTAAAGGTTGAGAAGGACTCCTTTTAAGGTTCCAAATGGATTTGGAAGCACCTTGAACAAGAAAACAAAACATATAAAGATTTGAAACCGATTCGGACTTGGATTGGGACAGCTGGCAAGACCGATACTAAAACGTCCATAACTTTCACAAACAAAGTCCGATTTGGGCGTTCTTAGACTCATTGGAAAGATATTTAGAAGCCCCACACAATGGACAAGGTGCCAGCTACGAAATCCTCATAGTCAAATCACAAATTAAGAGAGAATTCAGAGGTAACAGTTTAGGTATTTCCTTTTTAGTTCGTATTGGAGTTTGTTTTGGCCTTAGGCCAAGTTGTGCGTGAGTTTTAGTCAAGGCCGTGCATTGTGCACCAATATAAGGCCAGGGCCTTAGCCCCATTGGAACAGAGGCTACGAATTAAGAAATAGAAATCAGAAAATCACCATGGTTTGGTGGCCATTGTTGGCGTGTTCTTGAGATTTCCATCGGGGAATTGCTCTTGGTGTATTGAATCCAATTGTGGTGTTGGATTCTACTCACTGAAACTTTGGTTTCTCTACCCTTCATTTCGGTTTCTCTACCCTTCGTTCACATGCTGCGGTGTGCGTAGGAGAAGGCTTATCTTGGAGAGGGCATCCAACAAAGCGTATCGTGAAAGATCAAGGCCAAAGCAACAGGGTTCAGCTAGCTTGCTAGGTGGATCCGCATCATCTTGGTATCAGAGCGTGGTTGATCACAATGTTTTTTGATGGCGGGTTTTATGAAGATTGAAGATGGCAAGGCGCGACATAATCATGCCGAGCCAATCGGGGAGGTGCCCCAATATGCGGCGTCTTTGCTGCCTGAGGTGCGACACGGGCTTGAAGCGACACGTGACTACTTCTTAAGTTGTCACCAGAAGCTTGAAGGCAAGGTTGATGATTTGGGGGCGCAAATTGATGCTTTGACGGGGCGCTATGCAACCAGCCACCACAATTTCAGCATGCTGAACGGGGACCTCAATATCCTCAACGGCGTGCATCATATGAAGATGACGAACATGAGGAGGTCTTTGATGGTGCAGCGGGCTTTGCTCCACAACTGCGCCATGCTCGGGACTACCATGGTGCTGACCGTGGTAGGGACATGTGTGGCAGAGGTGCTGCCCATGGTGGAGGTATTCATGATGGTGTTAGGTTTGCTCAGCGTGTTGCCGTGGATGATGGAATTGGGCAGATAAAAATTTCTATCCCATCATTTAATGGTAAAGCTGAACCGGAGGACTACCTGGATTGGGAGATGCGTGTCGAACAAATTTTTGACAGCCATCACTATACTAAGGATAAGAAGATCTGTTTGGCGACAATTGGGTTCACCGGATATGCTCTTGTTTGGTGGAACCAATTGTGTCGCGTAGGAGCTCGTCCAGATACTTGGGCACAACTGAAGAATATTTTGAGGCGACGTTTTGTCCCAGCACACTACACTAGGACCTTGTACAACCGGCTGCAACAACTACGCCAAGGTAATTCTAGTGTTGATGAATATTATAAAGAGATGGAGATGTTGATGATCCGTACAGGGACAGAGGAGCATGATGAGGCTACTATAGCACGTTTCTTTAATGGGTTGAATGAGGATGTGCAAGATAGGGTGGAGATGGTCCATTACTACAACATTCAAGACTTGGTGCATCAAGGCGAACGTGCTGAACAACAATTGAAGCGCAAACAAGCCAAGGATGGACATGCCAACGCCCAAACAAAGTCATAGAGGTGTTCATTACAGCAAGGCGATGATGTGGGTTCACACTCCAAAGTGGCGGCATCAAGCCGTTCAAATGGTGCTCTTTCAAAGGAGGCAAGCAACAGAGGTAAAGAAGCAACTAAAACTGATTCTAGTTTGCCTTCTAATGCTCGTGCTAGAGAAATTGAGTGTTTCAAGTGCAAGGGAAGAGGTCATATGATGCGTGATTGTCCAAATCAACGAAGAGTGCTTCTCACTAAAGATGGCTATGCTTCAACAACTTCTAGTAGTGATTCTGAAAGTGAAAAATCTGATGATTCCAAGGAGGATGTTGTCTATTGTGATCCAGAATTGAATGGTGTTAATCTTTTGGTCCGAAAGGTGCAAAGTAAAGAAACTGAAACAAAATGTCAGCGGTGGAGTGTTTTCCAAGCGGAGTGCAAGATCAAAGATAAAGCATGCAAGTTGATCATAGATGGTGGGAGTTATACCAATGTAATTAGCAAAGATTTGATGTATGCTTTAGGGCTATCCATGTGGAGGCATCCTCAACCACATCATGTGGAGTGGCTACACAACTCCGGAAGGCTAAAGATAACTCACAAGGTGTGGGTTCCGTTTGTTGTTGGTGATTATGTTGACAATATGGATTGCGATGTAGTTCCAATGGATGCATGTGGATTATTGTTGGGAAGACCATGGCAATATGATCGCAATGCTACGCATGAGGGCTGGTCCAACACATACACTTTTGTACATGGGGGAAAGAAGCATGTGTTGAAACCAAAATAGGAGAGTGCTATTCATGTTGATGAAGAAATTACAGCCAAGAAGAAGCAAGCTCCCAAGATTACCCCAACGCCGAGGACAGCTTTGCTTTAAGGAGGGGAGGATGATGTGGCACCAAGTAGCACTACAACTTTGGTTAGTGCTTGTAGTTCTGTGCACAATGTTCAAGAAGCTTTGAATATCAATTCTGAGGTTTCTAATGTGCAAAAAAGACATATTTGGAAAGCTAATGAAGTCTATTTTCTAACGAATCAAACGGCACTTGATTGGAGCTTCCTACACAAAGTTATGGCAATTTCATTGGATGCTGCACGAGTTGTCCATAGAGACGCGCGAGACTTGTCAAACATAAAGAGTTCGAGTATTGCAATGCAAGTAAGGATAAAATCCGACCACACCATGGCTTTCTAAAGGTTGAAAAGGACTCCTTTTCAGGTTCCAAATGGATTTGGAAGCCCCTTGAACAAGAAAACAAAACATATAAAGATTTGAAACCGATTCGGACTCGGATTGGGACAGCTGGCAAGACCGATACTAAAACATTCATAACATTCACAAACGGAGTCCGATTTGGGCGTTCGTGGACTCGTTGGAAAGCTATTTCGAAGCCCCACATAATGGACAAGGTGCTAGCCATGAAATCCTCATAGTCAGATCACAAATGAAGAGAGAATTCAGAGGTAATAGTTTAGGTATTTCCTTTTTAGTTCATATTGGAGTTTGTTTCGGCCTTAGGCTAAGTTGTGCATGAGTTTTAGTCAAGGCCGTGCATTGTGCACCAATATAAGGCCAGGGCCTTAGCCCCATTGGAACAGAGGCTCTGAATTGAGAAATAGAAATTAGAAAATCACCATGGTTTGGTGGCCATTGTTGGCGTGTTCTTGAGATTTCCATGAGGAATTACTCTTGGTGTGTTGAATCCAATTGTGGTGTTGGATTCTACTCACTAAAACTTCAGTTTCTCTACCCTTCATTCACGTGCTGCGGTGTGCGTGGGAGAAGGCTTATCTTGGAGAGGGCATCCAACAAGGCGTATCGTGAAAGATCAAGGCCAAAGCAACGGGGTTCGGCTAGCTTGCTAGGTGGATCCACATCACCTTCACCCCAGCCATCCCAAGAGTAGAGAAGTGTACCTGTTGTGGCTACAGACCAAACAGAGAGAGAAGTGGTAGTGGAGAGTGATGAAGATAAGTGTCCTGGCCTCTCCTTCTCCCCATGGCCTACCGCCATATATATATATGCACATGAGGAGCGCTTTTACAATAGAGCCCTTACATTGGAGTGCCCCTTTAGGGGTGCTTATGTCATTACACATGGCCTATTCTGGGCCTTGTAATCTCCTACCAGGCCTGCTGGGTTCAGGTGGGGGCCACCCCTACGACAGGAGCCTCTCATGGTAAAGGGCTTCACAAGGCCGGGCCATGTCGCCGAGTCCTTTGGCCCTCCGTCCCGCGGCCGTAAGCCTATCCGATGCTTGGACCGGGGCATGCTGCGGCGGGCGAGCGTCGGCTGCTGCGGCGACTCCGGACTTCCGCGTCCACGCATCGAGGTGTCGCGACCATTAATATGGCGGCGGACTTCCGGTGGTTGGAGTTCCGCCGGTTGATTCCCCTGCTGATTGGGGCATATATATGGCGCTGCTGAGGCGTTGCTCCTGCGTATATTGTGATAGAAGCTGCTCCCCTAAAATGGGCCCCTGCCGTGCATCAACATTCCCGGGTGATGCTGAGCGGCTTGGGGAATGTTGATGCACAGAAGGAGGTCTATTTTTCCTGGGAGCTCGATCAGCGCCGGTTATCGACAGCCAACCACGCTTCCTGACCTCGCACCGCGCTGTCGTAGGCCACGGCGAGGTCTGCCTTGTCTTTCTTAATGTGCCTACCTACGGTGGGTGTTCTGAGAGCCCACCGCATTACCTTGTATGTTGATGCGCTGTAGGGGCCTATTAAGGAAAACGAGGCGAGATCTCGCAGACAAGATGCCCGTCGGCAAAGCCGGCGCCTAGCCGGCGTAGACGCGCGCTCCGTCCCCTACCCTTGAGCGGGTGGCGGCGGCCGGCGCCTGGTCGGCGAGACGCGCGCGCTCTGTCCCCTACCCTTGAGCGGGTGGCGCGGGCCGGCGCCTGGTCAGTAGGCGCGCTCGTGCGCTACCTTCAAGCGGGTGGCGCGGCGCGGCGCCTGGTCGGTAGACGCGCGCTCCGTCCCCACCCTTCAGCGGGTGGCAGCGGCCGGCGCTAATCGGTGAGCGCGCGCTCCGTCGCTACCTTCGAGCGGGTGGCGGCGGCGGGCGCCTGGTCGGCGTAGACGCGCGCTCCGTCCGCTACCCTTCGAGCGGGTGGCGCGGAGCTGGCGCCTGGTCGGTAGACGCGCGCGCTCCGTCCGCTACCTTCCGAGCGGGTGGCGCGCAGCCGGCGCCTGGTCGACTAGACGCGCGCGCCGCCCGCAACCTTCGAGCGGGGCGGCGCGGTGGCGCCTGGTCGGCAGAGCGCGCGCGCTGCGCCCGCTACCTTTGAACAGCGGCGGCGCCGGCGCCTGGTCGGCAGACGCGCGCGCTCGTCCCCACCCTTGGAGCGGGTGGCGGCGGCGGCGCCAGTCGGCGCAGACGCGCGCTCCGTCCGCTACCTTCAGCGGGTGGCAGCGCGGTGGCGCCTGGTCGGCGTAGGCGCCGCGCTCCGTCCCCTACCCTTGAGCGGGTGGCGCGAGCCGGGCGCCTGGTCGGCGTAGACGCGCGCGCTCCGTCCGCTACCCTTGAACGGGTGGCGGCGGGCCGGCGCCTGGTCGGCGAGACGCGCGCGTGCGCCCGCTACCTTCCGAGCAGGTGGCGGCGCACCGCGCTTGTCGGCAGACGCGCGCTCCGCCCGCTACCTTGAACGGGTGGCGGCGCGCCGGCGCCAGGTCGGCACACGCGCACGCCCGTCCCGACCCTTGAGCGGGTGGCGGCGGGCTGGCGCCTGGTCGAGTAGACGCGCGCTCCGTCCGCTACCCTTCGAATGGGTGGCGGCGCGGCTGGCGCCTGGTCGAAAGACGCAGCGCTCCGTCCCCACCTTCGAGCGGGTGGCGCGGCCGGGCGCCTACTCGAAATAGACGCGCGCGCTCGCCCGCTACCCGCGAGCGGGTGGCGCGGCTCGCGCCTGGTCGGCAACGCGCACGCTCCGTCCCGACCCTTCGAGCGGGTGGGGCGGGCTGGCGCCTGGTCGGCAGACGCGCGCTCGCCCGCGACCCTTGAGCGGGTGGCGGCGCGGTGGCGCCTGGTCGGCAGACGCGCGCGCTCCGTCGCGCGACCGCCGAGCGGGTGGCAGCGCGGTGGCGCCTGGTCGGCGACGCGCGCGCTCGTCGCGACGCGCGTTCGGGCGGCAGCGCGCGCGCCTCGCGCTGGTCGGGGTGGCGACGCGCGCGCTCCGTCGCGACCGCGACCCCGAGCGGGTGGCAGCGCGCCGGCGCCTGGTCGGCAGACGCGCGCGCGTCCCCACCCTTCAGCGGGTGGCAGCGCGGCTGGCGCTAATCGGCAGACGCGCGCGCGCCCCGCTACCTTCAGCGGGGCAGCGGCCGGCGCCAGTCGGCAGACGCGCGCCGCGCCCGCCACCAACAACGGCCGCAGCGGCCGGGCGCCAGTCAAAGTAGACGCGCTGCGTCCGCTACCTTCGAGCGGGTGGCGGCGGCCGGCGCCTGGTCGGGCAGACGCGCGCTCCATCCCTACCCTTCGAACGGGTGGCGCGAGCCGGCGCCTGGTCGGCAGACGCGCGCTCCGTCCGCTACCTTCGAACGGGTGGCAGCGGCTAGCGCCTGGTCGGCGAACCGCGCGCTCCGCCCGCTACCCTTCGAACGGTGGCGGCGCAGCCGCGCCTGTCGGCAGACGCGCGCGCTCCGTCCGCGACCGCCGTGCGGGTGGCGCAAGCCGGGCGCCTGGTCGGCAGACGCGCTGCGTGCGCCGCCACCCGCCGAACGGGTGGCAGCGGCTGGCGCCTACTCGGCGAGACGCGCGCCTCCCCACCCTTGGAGCGGGTGGCGGCGAAGCGGCGCCTACTGGCGACGCGCGCGCTCGTCCGCTACCCTTCGAGCGGGTGGCGCGGGCTGGCGCCTTGTCGGCAGACGCGCACGCTCGCCCCGACCCTTCAGCGGGTGGCAGCGAGCTGGCGCCAGTCGGCAGACGCGCGCGCTCGTCCGCTACCTTCGAGCGGGTGGCGCGCGGCTGGCGCCTGGTCGGCAGACGCGCGCTCCGTCCGCGACCCTTCAGCGGGTGGCAGCGGCTGGCGCTTGTCGGCGACGCGCGCGCGCTGCGTCCCCACCTTCCGACGGGTGGCGCGGCCGGGCCTATTCGGCGTAGACGCGCGCGCTCCGCCCGCTACCCTTCAGCGGGGCAGCGGCCGGCGCCTAGTCGGTAGACGCGCGCGCCGCGTCCGCTACCCTTCGAGCGGGCGGCGCTGGCTGGCGCCTGTCGGCGAGACGCGGCGCTCCGTCCCCACCTTCGAGCGGGTGGCGGCGGCTGGCCCCTCGGTCGCGCTCGCCCGCTACCCTTGAACGCGTGCGCGCGCTCGCGCTCCGCTACCCTCGAACGGGTGGCGGCGCAGCTGGCGCCTGGTCGAAGTAGCGCGCGCGCCGTCCTTCCGGGTGGCCTACCCCTTCGAGCGGTGGCGGCGGGCCGGCGCGCTGGTCGAATGAGCGCGCGCTCCGTCCGCCACCCTTGAGCGGGTGGCGCGGCCGGCGCCTGGTCGAGCAGACGCGCGCGCTCGTCCCCACCCTCAGCGGGTGGCGGTGAAGCCGGCGCTAATCGGCGAGTGACGCGCGCTCCGTCCGCTACCTTTGAAACGGTGGCGCGATGCGGGCGCCTGGTCGGCGTAGACGTCGCGCTCCGTCCCTACCCTTGAACGGGGCGCGGAGCTGGCGCCTGGTCGGCGTGAGACGCGCGCTCCGTCCCTACCTTCCCGAGCGGGAGGCGCGGAGCTGGCGCCTGTCGTCGCAGACACGCGCGCCCGCCCGCGATCCGTCGCGACCCTTGGCGAGCGGCGGCGCGGGCGCCTGGTCGGCAGACGCGCGCCGTCGCTACCCTTCGAGCGGGCGGCGCGGGCGCGCGCCTGGTCGGCGAGACGCGCGCGCTCCGTCCCCACCCGCCGGACGGGTGGCGGCGGCCGGCGCCTGTCGAAATGACACACGCGCTCTGTCCACTACCCTTGAGCGGGCGGCGCGGCCGGCGCTAGTCGGCGAGACGCGCGCTCCGTCCCCACCTTCGAGCGGGCGTAGCGGCCGGCGCCTAGTCGGCAGAGGCGCGCGCTCGTCCGCTACCCTTCAACGGGTGGCGCGGCCGGCGCCTAGTCGGGCGACGCGCGCGACTTGGGCTCTTTGATGCGGCCTTGCGCTATACAGGTTCGTTGAATCACGCCGGTCCCTGGACTGACAGTGTTAGGTTCCCGTACCGTGCGTCCTGACACGCCCGGGGCACGCGGCATCCTACGACTGCTGGGCGGCGGGGTGTGGACGGTTGCGTGTCTGCGGCCGCTCGCGTCTTCCCTAGGCAAGGGGGACCCGGGGCGTGCAGCGAGTGGCGCCTGCGAGGCGTCGCGCTGTATGGGCGCTTGTACGACTGCGGTCGCGCCTCGTGCACGGACCTCCGTGACCCTTTACTTTCGATTACGGGGAAGCGTGCGGGGCGGGCCTTTACACCGCTGCGGTTTTGTCTCCGCACGCGATCGTTGCGGCGCCTTGATGCGGTGGTATCGCGGCGGCGGCTTTGAAATAGCCCCGTAATAGCGTCCCCGCACCTTAGCGCCCTCTTTCCTGTTTGCTCAGCCTTTTCCACCTTCGCGCTATCTTTGCCGTATTAGTCTCGTCGTGGGAAGCGATGGCCTCCAGCAGCGAGCGTGGCCCGGCGGTTGGTGGCCCTGCCATTCGCCGACGATCCTCACCGTTGGAGGTAAAATACGCACCATTCACCCCCCCTCTGTTGCCGATATCGATCCAATAATTGGTATCAGAGCCGGTTAGCTCTTCTCGATAGATCTTAACCGGTCTCTAGAGCCATGGGACAGACAAGTACTTGACCAAGCCCCCGAGCTTCGATGGGATCGACTATCCCTTCTGGAAGAGTCGGATGGAGACCTACATCCAGGCTCAGGGCTACGCCATCTGGCGGAAGGTCAAGGTCCGGTATGTTGTTCCTGCTGATGAGAACATCAATGCCAGAAATATGGCTGATGTTGAGGCGAATGCTAAGGTGAGGAACATCATAATCCAAGGCCTGAGCAGAAGCGAGTTCGATCGCATCTCTCATCTGACGTTGGCCTTCGACATCTGGGAGACCCTCAATGCATACCATGGCCTTAGTCACCGATCCCACTTCTGGATCTTCTTCCGAGTCGCTTTGCGGATTCTCTCTTGCTGCTCTCTGTGACATAACTGATGATCAGTTAGAGCAGCTTGCAGATGAGCAGTTAGCCCTCTTAGCTAGAAAGTTATCTCATGCTTACAAGAGAAGGAGGGACAGAAAGAGAGGAGGACCCGTGATCTGCCTGCTTCGAGTGTGCTGGCCCCAACCACATTCGAGCAAACTACCCCAAGCTGGAGAAGGGCAAGAGCGACTACGGCGGCGTAAGCAAGAACGACTACATCAACATGAACCGCAACAAGAAGCCCCCAGCTCACACCCAAGGCAAGAAGAAGTGCCGCGACCTTGGCAAAGCCAAGAAGCTCTTCCACCGCATCATCACCGCCTTCGATGACCTCGACCTCAGCGAGGTGGAGGGGTGGAGCGATGATGATGGAACGGACGAGCAAGACCCCAAGGGCGGCGACGACTTCTCCGGCATGTGCTTTATGGCCCTTGAGGGCAAGATCAGCGATAGTGAGCTGTACTCTGACTCCGATGAGGTATACCCTTCATACGACCAGCTTAATGATGCTTTTCTTAAGTTAGGAAAATTCCATGCTAGATCTAGAGCTAGGGTTAGCAAGTTGGAGAAGGAAGTAGAAAGTTTGTCACGGGAGCTTACTTCACTTAGATCTGCTCCCTCCCGTCACGATTGTGATGTATGTCTTGCTCGCTTGGTGACATGCAGAATTAAGGACCTCTCATGATAGTTTGTCTTCTGACCTTGACATTCTTAAGGTGGAGAATGTTAGTCTTTTGGCTGAACTAGAGATGAGTAGGATTGTTACTCCTGTATCTACTGTTGTTTAGACTACATCTTGCACCTCATGTGAGGATAAGGACAATGCGTTGAGGTCTTTATACCATGTTGCTTGATCTGCCGAGACTTGTGAAAGTTCTAATAATTTGAAGATGAACCTAAAACGGGCGGATCATAAAATTACTGAATTACAAGCTTGTCTACTTGAGCCTATTGCTTCATGTGTGAATTGTCCCAAGCTTACTACCGAACTTGAAGTTTGTCTCCAAGCAGTTTCAAGAATTAGTTGATGATAACAATAGATTGGCTCAATATGCTTCTAAGGACCTGTTAGCTCACCATGCATTAATTGTAACAAACTAAAATCTAACTTGATTGCATTGGATGAAAAATGTGTGAAGCTAACTAAGGACCTTCTAGAGAAGCCATCTTACGCTTGTAATGTGTGTGTTTGTTGTGGGGGAGAAGCCCGAGGGTAAGGTAGAGACGCCTAGCGACGTGAACCACTTGACTAGCAGTAGGACTATTCCTTCCGAGTCGGTTGTGCGTGCACAAGCCATTCACTCTTCTCTCTTGGTTCTTCTTCTACTCTCTTACCCCTCTTGTCTCTTCTTCCCCTGCTCTTCTTGCACCTCTCTTTCGGAGTGTCGGTATCTTATGAACACTCTCGAGAGATTTGTAGGAGGCAAGAAGAAGCTAAATCTTATTCTAGACCAATCTAAGATTTGCAAATTCAATCAAGGTCTAGGATATGATTTTCTTGAGGATATGAAGAAGCATCCACCTGCTGCTCTCAGACCCATAGCAGCAGGTGTGATCGAGATTGAGCCCAGACCTGAGAAAGTTCAATTCAAGTCCGCGGGCTTTGTCCAAGGTATTTCTGACAGCAAGGTGACTCCACCTGTTGCTTCTGCCTCTCAGAAGGCGAAGCCTCATCATGCTACTTCTACCTCTCAGAAGGTGAAGTATCATTGCACCTTCTGTCAAAAGGATGGGCACTTGATCGAGCGATGCTTCAGGCGCGCCAAGATCGCACGTAGAGACCGTGTTGCAGCTCTTAGGCGTATTCAGGGTCAGCCCCAGACCTTGAGTGCACCTAGGACCAACACGAGGTCTAGGTTTGTTTCAGCTGGTGGTTTTGGGCAGCATCGAGGACTTGGTTTTTCTGAGTTTTTTGGTTTTCGTCTTCATTCTCCCTTTGGTCATGACTTCCGCCGTTCTGAGGGTAGATCTCGTTTCTCCCATCGAGATGGCTACCCGCGACGAGATCAGCATGTTGCCGGTGCTCCGACTCGCTCCCCGTAGCAGTCGGACCCAGCAACAGCTTCAGGTTTGCTTACAGACCTTCTGTTTCTTTGAGCGATAGAGAGCGTAGGGTAGTTAGAGGTCAGTCATATTTGACTACTTCTGCTGCTCAACGTGTTACTCAGAATTGGGTGCCAAAATCACTCTTGATTTACCCCAGTATTGAGACTTTACTCTCTCGTTGACTCAGGTTCGCCGAGCGGGAAAGAGAGAAGTTTGGCTCGTTGACTCCGGGTGTTCTCGACACATGACCGGAGACTCTCGTTAGTTCTTTTCCCTAGCTCGACTTGAACTAAAAGTTGCATCACATGTTGAAGGGGAGTTGGATCTCTTGCATGTCATTCTGCATTGTAAATATCTAGATTGAGCCTTGATTATTATCCTTTCATGACATGTTTACTTTGCTTTACATCCCGCCATGATTTATGCTTCATTGCTAGATTGATCATGACTTCATATGTGTAGACCACTTTTTGCCATGATAAGTTCATTAAAAATTGCTCAACTTGAATTAAAACTTGTCATGGTAGCATTCGAGACTAGTCTTTCTCTAGTTATCCTTTATGATTCATGCCATGTCAAATAGGTGAGTTGAGTCCTGAATCTTTGTTGAGCGTTAGATTGAGCTATGTTAGTTCTTGATGATGCATAAGTTTGTACAATCTTTTATGGATGCTAAGAGATCTCTTTTGTGCGAAAAAACTGATCTCACCAATTCTCTCCTATGAGACTGCTTGCCATTGCACTTGGCATGAACTTAGGGGGAGTTTTGGATGACCAAGATCATTGTCTTAAGCTTCTTTCTTGGCATGATCGCATAAGACTTGAGATCTAGCACATGACTAAAAACAAAATCTGGTTGGCAACGACCATGAATTTCAAAAGAAATTATGTCACTTGTGCCTCATTTGCTTAATCTACAAAAAGAACCAAATACTTAAACAAATGTTTCACTCTTGAGCTTGTAGCACTCTAATATGCCTCAATACTAGCTTCTTGGTTCCGCTTAGCTTATTGACATTGTTTGCATCATCATTGGATACCTCTAGCTAGACTTTGATCATGGATGACTTGACATGCTCACAACTTGCACTAAATTTCAGATTGTCATCTATTTGGTTTAGCTGGCTTATATATATCTGTCATGATCTAGATAGCATTCTATTGAGTTATGGCTTGATGTAATACATTATGGTCATTTTGGATAATTCTCATGGCTCTAAATGCTTAAAATAATCAAACTTCAGCCATTTCATCCATTTCCATGACTTGTTCTCTTCCTTGCATCCTTGATGTGTTTATTGCCAAAAGGGGGATAATAGTGGTAGAAAAAGCCATTTCGGGAGCTTTGAGGAAAACTTGTTCCGTCGGTGTTGAGGTCAGAACGGTCGGATGTGTCGAAGACGAGCAGTCGATGTGGTTGCGAGTCGCGGCGACAAAGAACGCGGATGCTTCGGAAGGTGCGGGAGGCGTTTGGTAAAACGCAAAGCTGCACAAAGGGAGTGGTTCCGTTCGTGCAGCGGGCGAACGGGTTGGAGACCCGTTAGCCGAAGGCTATATAAGGAGGAGGTGCCTCCTTGTGGCTGCATGCATTCCAAGTGTTGTGAGGGGTTGGTAGGGTTTGCTTTAGTCAAAATGGGCTTTTAGAGAGTTGCTTTGGCTTTAGTCTTTAGTGGTTGGAAGTTGGTGAGAAGGGCAGAGCTGTGTCTCCTTCGATGTCCCCTATGTGAGCTCTCTGTGTCTGTGTTCATCCCCTCTCCAACATGTAGTGAGTGAGTTCTTGTGTTTGTGAGAGAGTGGATGGATTGAGGAGTCTATAATCTTACTTGTTCTAATGTCCATGCATATGGGGACGTAGCACCTTGTAACCCTTGTGTAGGACCAAAATGGCGACAGAGGGGGGTAAATGTCGCTCGCTTAAAAACTCCCCCGAGAAATCGAACACTGATTTTTCAGAAAGATGCAAAACACACCACCTCACAGAAAATTAAAATTAACTTCTCTGAATCTTGGAACGCATGCGACACCGAAAAATTCAGCATAAATCAGAGACCAGCCAGTAAAAAATTCAACTGAAAATATCACTGTTTGATCTGCATGCAAAAATGTTAAAGTCAGCACCAAAATAAAAAGAAACTCAACTTCTTCTTTCTTCCCATTGAGCCAATGAACATGCACTGTACGAGCAGCTGTACAATACTGCAAGTAGACTCCAAAAGAAAGCAAAACCGAAAGGAGAGCTAAAAGGAAGATAGAAAGTAAAGCAAAAAACAATGTTCCTCTTTGGCGAAACGAACGATGTACTCTTGATTGATTGCTTGTATCTGAAGGTGGAGCCAAACAAGCGGCAACTTTGCTGGCGAAGCAATGGAGAGAATAGAAATGCAGTTCGGATGATTTCTTTGAGCCAAACAATGAACAAACTAGCTGATCATTTAATGCTCAAAATCTGGCCGAACACAACAAGAAGATCTCCTGCTGACCGAACTGATTGAGGACTGAGAATCAATCGAGCAGTTCTCTGTGATTGGCCGAAAGAAGTAGCAAGAACTTAACCGAATAACAGCTGGCCAAATGCACTAGAAACTCTGATTCTCACCGCCAGAGACTATTGCGAGACAAGACAGGAGGGAAGAAACTAAAGTTAATGACTTGCCAAAGAAAATCCTTGCTGCCAAAAAACAGAGACACAACTAAGAACTCACAACGAGGCTAAGAGCAGCTCAAGCACAAAAAGAGAACACAAGGAGAAGAACTTGATTTTCATTTCAATAAACACAAGATACAAAGAACTACGTCCCCATACGCATGGACATTCGGAGGAATGATTATATGGAGTCTCAACTCATCCTCTCCCTCTCAATCCTCAAGAACACCAAGAGCTACACATGCTTCTTGGGAGGAACACACACATACACACATGGAGAGACACAAATAAAACCCTAACTTTTACACCCACTCTCTCAAAAATTCAGCACACCATCTCCCTCTCTATTTATAGCCTCCACTAATGGGTTCACCAAGTGCTTTACCCATTTAGCTTTGCGCTTACCCACAATCCACTTCCTTTAGTGCAGCTTTGCGTTTTACCGAACGCCTCGCGCACCTTCCAGAAGCTTCCTCATTCCTTGCCCTGCAAGCCACGCAGCTTCGCCGTCTTCGGCACACCTCGACCGTTCTGACCTCAGCGCCACCTGCGCCTAGTCCGGTCCACCGTGCCTTGCCACGACTCCACCTCGAGTCCACGTCGTCTTTGACACATCCCGACCGTTCTGACCTCAGCACCACCTGCGCCTAGTTCGGTCCTCCGTGTCTCGCCACAACTCCGTCTCGATGTCCTGCAGCCACAGAGACAAGAAAACACATCAAATAGCACCACTCGATATATGAAAGCGTAAATAGCATAAACACATCATTCTCACGCATGACGAAGTCCAAACCTGTCGAAACATCGAATATGCAACCTAATCCCATCGACCAAGTTTGACCAAAGTCCGATCGAGCCCGATTGCGCCACGCATACGACTCGACTCGAACCACCAAACCAAACTCGACTTTCCTAAACAAGCACAATTACTCATCACTCACATGTGGTCACCTCCACATGGTTCATCAATCTCCCTTGATGAGTATATTGACAAACCAGAAAAAAGCAGTTGAGTTTGAGTTTGAAGAATCCAACATGGTCCAAAGAAGGGAATGAAACTAATGACCATGTCGACGTAAGGAACACTAGAGCAACAACCAAAGAGCAAATTGTTCTCCAAAGCTCTAAAATGATCCCAACTAGCTTTTCTTACTGTATTCTCCCCTTTTGGCAATAAACGCATCAAGAATGCAAAAGAGAGAATATGACATGTCAATGGATGAAATGGCTGAAGGTTGATTATTCGAAGCAGTTAGAGCCATGAGAATTATCCATAATGACCATAATGAGATACACCAAGCCATAACTCAATAAAACGCTATCTAGATCATGACAACACATATACAAGCCAGCTAAGCAAGATAGATGACAATCTGAAAAAGTAGTACAGTATGTAAGCATGTCAAGTCATCAAGATGCAAAGTCTAGCTAGAGATATCCAAGGATGATGCAGGCCATGTCAATTAAGCTAAGCGGAACAACAAAGCTAATATTGAGTCCAAATAGAGTGCTATAAGCTCAAGATTGAAACATTGGTTAAGTACTTGGATCTTTTTGTAGCTTAAGCAAATTGAACACATAAAACATGGTCCTTTTAAAGCTCATGGTTGTTTCCAACCCAATTTTTTATGTGCTAGATCTCAAGCCTTATGCGACTACTCCAAGCAAGAAGCTTAAGAAGATAGTCTAGGTCATCCAAAACTCCCCCTGAGTTCATGCCTAGTGCAATGGCAAGCCATCTCATGAGAAAGAATTGGTGAAATCAGTTTTTTCGCACAAAAGAGATCGTTTTGTTTTTTAAACATGTTGTACTAACTTATGCATCATCAAGAACTAATATAGCTCAAACTAAGGCTCAATAGAGATTCAACGCTCAACTTAGCCTACTTGACATGACATGGATCATAAGAGGATCGCTCAAGAAAGACTAGACTCAAATGCTAGCATGACAAGTTTTAATTCAAGTTGAGCAATTTTAATTAACTTATCATGGCAAAAGCTAGTCTACACATATGAAGTCATGATAAATCTAGCATATAAGCACAAGTCATGGCAAGGTGTAAAGCATTGTAAACATGTCATAACAGGATAATAATCAAGGCTCAATGTAGTTATATCACAATGCGAAATGCTAAAGTGCAAGAAAATCCAGCTCCCCCTCAACATGAGATGCAACTTTTAGTTCAAGTTGAGTTATGTCAATATTAAGCTCTAGAAGCTCTCAAATGAACTCCCCCTGAACCAAAGCAATAAAAACGAGAAGCTGGGAAAGAAAACAGCAAACAGGCAGTCCTTAAAGTATAGATAAGATATAGAGGCAACTATGGCTCAGACTGACTCTCATCTACCCCATATGACTCCAGGACTATCAGCTGACCGTAAATCACACACTAGAGAGCAAACACGTACCCTGTCTACCCGAGGGTGGCCCAACCCTCGCTAGAACCTACAAGAAGTGAGTGAGCTCGACCTAGTGAGATAAGAAGCAGCTAATAAGAAGCATCCTGGAATCACAAGATAAGAGTAGGAAGTCTAAGCAACTAGGCAAGAGAAGCACTCTAACCTATGCTAGAAGGACTAAACCCAAATGCACCCCGTGTGCAATGCAACAGAAATGAGACAGAAGCATAATCAATACAATAAAGCAGTAAAGCCCAAAACACCCCCTCACTACGATCCGTAAGGACAAACCACCCCAAGCTCTCCCGCAGAGTGAAAACCTCGAACTATCCAATGGCTTGGTGAAGATGTCAGCCAACTGGTGGTCACTCTCCACAAACTGCAGCACTATATCGCCCTTCTCTACATGGTCTCTAAGGAAGTGATAACGGATATCGATGTGCTTGGTCCGAGAGTGTTGCACTGGGTTCTTAGCAATGTTAATCGCGAAGTGTTATCACGGAAGAGTGGAACAACGTCTATCGCTAACCCAAAGTCCCGCAGGTCGAGACCATCAAAGCACTTGGCCGCGACAATCGGCAACAGCGAACGCTCGGCCTCTGCGATTGTCTTTGTGCACACCGGGCGCTTCCTCGAAGACCAAGAAACGAGAGAAGTGCCAATGAATTGGCAAGTGCCAGAAGTGCTCTTCCTATCTATCCTACAGCCAGCAAAGTCTGCATCCGAGAAGGCTCTCAAGGAAAGACAGGATGAGGAAGAGTACCAGATGCCATAGTCAATGGTAGCTCGAAGGTACCGAAAGATGCGCTTCATCGCCTGGCGGTGAGATACGCGAGGAGAGGCCTGAAAGCGAGCACATAGACACACAGAGAAGTGTATGTCTGGTCTCGAGGCAGTGAGGTAAAGAAGAGAGCCGATCATACTTCTGAACTCTTTCTGATCAACTGGCTCGCCATCCTCATCTGGGTCGAGTGAAGCTGAGGTAGCCATCGGAGTGGACACCGGCTTACCATCACTCATATCGAAGCGCTTCAGGAGGTCTCGAGTGTACTTGCCCTGATGCAAGAAGGTACCCTCCCGAGTCTGCTTGATTTGGAAGCCAAGGAAGAAGCTTAACTCGCCCATCATGCTCATCTCAAATTCGGAGCTCATGACATCCAAAAACTGGGAAACGAGAGCATGTGAGGAGCCGCCAAAGATGATGTCATCGACATAGATTTGGACGAGCAGAAAGTCATTGCCATGACGGCGAATGAACAAGGTCTTATCTACTCTACCCATCTCAAAACCATGGCTCAGAAGATAGCACTTAAGCCTCTCATACCAAGCTCTATGGGCCTGCTTAAGTCCATACAAAGCTTTGGAAAGCTTGAAGACATGGTTAGGGTATTTGGGGTTTTCAAAACCAGGAGGCTGTCTGACATAGACTTCTTCCTCAATGAATCCATTAAGGAAGGCACTCTTAACGTCCATCTGGTAAAGCTTGAAACCCTTAGAAGCCGCAAAAGCTAGCAGGATTCTAATGGCCTCAAGTCTAGCTACAGGGGCAAAGGTCTCTTCGAAATCCAGGCCCTCAACCTGGGAGAACCCCTGAGCTACCAGTCTAGCCTTGTTTCGTATAACCACTCCATCCTCGCTCTGCTTGTTCTTGAACACCCACTTAGTCCCAATGATATTGTGACCTCACGAGGGCTCGACAAGCGACCAGACCTTGTTTCTCTCAAAGTTCTCTAGCTCCTCATGCATGGCATTGACCCAAGACTCGTCAGATAAAGCATGAGAAACATCTTTGGGCTCAAAGGAGGCAATGAAAGCATAATGGAGACAGAATTGAGATAAGCCAGATTTTGAGCGGGTAACACGCTCGAAAAGGTCTCCAATGATCTGCTCTGAAGGATGAGCTTTCTGGATATGTCTAGGAGGTCCTGGATGAGATGAAGAAGTGGCCTCTACCTCATGAGCAGAAGAGGTAGGAACAGAGCCACTATCTCCAGAAGAAGCGGAAGGCAGAGGCTGATCACCTCGAGGTGCGGTGGAAGACGACACCTCAAGGGGTGGATGAAGGACTGGATCGGGTAGACAACTCTCATCTCCATCATCCTCATCACCCACGAAGATGGGCTCAGACTGCTCTAAAGAACTTGAGATATCGGGCCTAGTCCCTGGACTGGCCTCATTGAAAGTAACCTCACAGGTCTCTACCATCTTACTAGACTCGCAGTTCCAAACCCGATAAGCCCGCGAAGAAGGCGAGTAACCTAGAAAGATCCCATCACAAGAGCGTGACTCGAACTTGTCTAGGTTCCCGGACTTCAAAATAAAACACTTGCAACCAAATACGCGAAAATGAGAAACACTGGGCTTTCGCCCGTATCTCAACTCATAAGAAGTGCGGTGCAAGTGTGCCTAAAAATACTCGATTTGAGACATGGCACGCGGTGGCTATAGCCTCGACCCAAAACTTCCGCGGTGTAGAGTACTCATCAAGCATCGTCCGGCCATCTCGACCAAGATGCGGTTCTTCCTCTCCACAACGCCATTTTGTTGTGGGGCGTGCGGAGAAGAGCGGTGCTCTACACTGTCTCACCACGAAACTCGAAATAGGAGTTCTTGAACTCCGTGCTATTATCCTTGCGGATCGCTCGTAAGGCACACAGGAGCCCAACAGAAAGTCTACCGAAAAGACCTTTGAAATGTGAAAATGTCTCATCCTTCGAGGCTAAGAAAAACACCCAAGAATACCTCGAGAAGTCATCGACCACGACAAGAACATACCACTTCCCTCCTGCTTGTCGCACTCGAGTGGTCCAACGGTGTCCATATGGAGCAACTGTCCGGTGCATCGGTCATAATAATCGTGACCGGAGGGTGAGAAGCGGCAACCATCTTGCCATGCCGGCATGGAGCCTGACTAGATCTTTGACCATCTTGAGCTTGGCGGACCACGAATGAGGTCGTGGCGCTAACTTTCGGGTCAAATGGTCAAATCCGATATGACCAAGTCTCCTATGCGAGAAAGAGAGGTCGCGGGACTCGGAAGCAACTAAACACCGAGAGGATCACGGAAGACTCGGAAAAATTAGCACGAAAGATCCTCCCAAAGCGAAATCCATAAACGGACTACCCAAGAATTAAGAATTTTGCAATTGTTTTTCTTGAAGCTCACCTCGAAACCGTCATCGGTAAGATGAAAGCGGAAAGCAAATTGTACTGCAGCTTACTAACCAAGGCAACATCCTTAAGAATAAAGGAGGCATTAATACACAGTACCTTTGGCGATGGCGCGCCCGCACGGCGTCTCAGAAGGTGATCGTCTCATCACCTAGGCGCGGGTTAGGAGGAGAACCAATGGGAGTCTCGGTCATATGGCGAGAACAACCGGAGTCTACAAGCCAAACCTTCTCCTTCCCTACCCGGTGAACTCCGAGTCAAGCAGAGTAAAGTCTCGATCTTGGGGTAAATCAAGTGATTTTGGCACCCAATCTTGAGTAACACGTGGAGCGGATGAAGTAGTCAAGCACGGCCGACCTCTATCTACCCTACGCTCTCAGTGACTCAAAGAAGCGAAATGTCCGCGGAGCGACTGAAGGCATTGCGGGTCCGGCTGCTCTGGGAGAGCGAGTCGAACACACGCAACACGCAGATCACACCGTGGGTAAGCGTCTCGGCAGGAGGCGAGATGTACCCTCGGGGGCGGAAGTCATGACCGGAGCAGCACGAGGACGAAAACCAAGACTGGAAAAACCAAGTCCTCGATGCTGCCCAAACTGTCGAAAGCAAACACGGACCTTGTGCTAGTCTTAGGTGCACTCGGGATCCGGGCCGACCACGAATACGCCTAAGTGCCTCGCACGATCTCTACAGCGCAATCTGGCGCGCTGAAGCATCTCTCGATCGAGTGCCCATCCTTCGGCGGAAGTACGGTGGTACTTCACCATCCGAGAGGTGGAAGTAGCACGACGAGGCTTCGCCTTACGAGAGGCGAAGCAGGTGGAATCACCTTCATGTCGAGAGATCCCTTGGACAAAGCCGCTGATTTGAATTTGACCTCATCGGACTGGGCTCAACCTCGATCGCACCTCCTACTATGGAGTGCGAGAATAGCGGTGGATGCTTCCTAATGTCCTCATAGTAATCATATCCTAGACCTGATTGAACTTGCAAATCTTGGATTGGTCTAGAATAAGATTAAGCTTCTTCTTGCCTCCTACAAATCTCTCGAGAGTGTTCATAAGGTGCGACACTCCCGAAGAGAGAGGTGCAAGAAGAGCGGGGAAGAGGAACAGCGGGAGGTAAGGAAGCGGATGAAGAACCAATAGCGGAGGAGCGAATGGTGTGTGCACGCTGGCAACCGACTCGTAATGGACAGTCCTACTACTAGCGAGTTGGTTCCGCGTCGCTAAGCGTCTCAACCTTACCACAGGGCTTCTCCCCTTCTCGCCTGAGACAATACAAGCGGATGGTGGCTTCTTTAGTAGGTCCTTAGTTAGCTTCACACATTTCTCATCCAATGCAACCAAGTCAGATTTTACCTTGTTACAATTAATGCATGGTGAGCTAACGGGTCCTTAGAAGCATCTTGAGCCAACTTCCTATCATGATCAATCATTTCTTGAAACCTGTTTGGAGACGACTTCAAGTTGATGAATTAACTTAGGACAGTTCAAGCATGAATTAATCGGCTCAAGCAAAGAAGCTTGTAGTTCAGCAATTTTATGATCTTCCCATTTTAGATTCATCTTCAAGTTATTGCAATTTTCACAAGACTCGGGCAGATCAAGGAGCATGGCATAAGGTCCTCTAGCAACGATGTCCTTATCCTCACATGAGGTGGGAGAAGTAGTCTCATCAGTAGTAGTAGGGTAACAGCCATCCTACTCAACTCTAACTCAGCAAGTAGACTAACATTCTCCACCTTAACAATATCAAGTTCGGAGGACAAACTATCATGCGAGGTCCTTAGTTTCTCCATGTCACCCAGCAAAGCAGAGCATGTATCACGATCGTCACTAGAGGACCAGATGTAAGAGCAATAATCTCTAGTGACAACCTGTCTACTTCCTTCTCTAACTCAGTACACCTAGCCCTAGCTCTAGCATGGAAACCACCTAGCTTAAGAAAAGCATGATTGAGTTGGTCGTAGGTGGGACATACCTCGTCCGAGTCGGAGTACAGCTCGCTGTCGCTGAGTTCGCCCTCGAGGGCCATGAAGCACATGCCGGAGAAGTCATCGCCGCTCTTGGGGTCCTGGTCACCCGTCCCGTCGTCGTCGCTCCATCCCTCCACCTCGCTGAGGTCGAGGTCATCGAAGGCGGTGAGGACGCGGTGAAACAGCTTCTTGGCCTTTCCAAAGTCGCGGAACTTCTTCTTGCCCGGCGTTTGAGCTGGAGTTTTATTGTTGCGGTTCTTGTCGGTGTAGTCGTTCTTGCTCGAACCGCCGAAGTCAGCTTTGCCCTTCTCCAGCTTGGGGCAGTTTGCTCGGATGTGGTTGGGGCCACCACACTCGAAGCAAATCAAGGGTCCTCCTCTCTTTCTGTCCCTCCTCCCTTTGTAAGCGTGGGAGAATCTTCGAGCAAGGAGGGCAAGCTGTTCATCCGCAAGCTGCTCTAACTGATCATCAGTTATGTCACAGAGAGCAGCAAGGGAGAAACCGCAAGAAGACTCAGAAGAGAGACCAGAAGCTGAACTGGGATCGGTGACCAAAGCCATCGACTGTGACTTCGACCTCGAGAGACAACGTCAATCTCGTGAGTCTTGAGGCGTGATGCAGCGCGTCAAGAGTCAAGGTCGAGAGGTCTGCGTGTCTTTGATGGTGGTCACTTTCATCTCCCAAACGCTTGCAGATCAAGTGCCGCAAGCATCAGCGGCGTTGTCCGAGTCGGGTATGTGAGACCAACCGCTCGGAGGTTGCTCAAGATCTTGTGGAAACGTGCGAAGCACTCATCTAGGGACTCACCGGCAAGCATCTTGAATTTGTTGTATTCTCGCTTGAACTGGTCCTGTCGAACCGTCTTGATCTGGGTGGTGCCCTCATGGTATGCGTCGAGGGTCACCCAGATATCATAGGCGGACGATAGGTGGGAGATGTGATCAAACTCGCTACGACTCAGGCCCTGGATAATGATGTTCCTTGCCTTAGCGTTTGCCTCAACATCATGCATATTCCCAGCATTAATGTTCTCATCGGCAGGAACAACAAACCGGACCTTCACCTTGCGCCAGATAGCATACCCCTGAGCCTGGATGTATGTCTCCATTCGGCTCTTCCAGAAGGGGTAATCGATGCCATCGAAAATGGGCGGCTTGGTCGAGTACTTGTCCGTCGCCATGGCTCTTGAGACCGGTTAAGATCTATTGAAAAGAGGTAACCGGCTCTGATACCAATTGTAGGACCGAAATGGCGACAGAGGGGGGTGAATGTCGCTCGCTTAAAAACTCCCTCGAGAAATCGAACACTGATTTTTCAGAAAGATGCAAAACACACCACCTCACAGAAAATTAAAATTAATTTCTCTGAATCTTGGAACGCATGCGACACCGCATAAATCAGAGACCAGCCAGTAAAAAATTCAACTGAAAATATCACTGTTTGATCTGCATGCAAAAATGTTAAAGTCAGCACCAAAATAAAAAGAAACTCAACTTCTTCTTTCTTCCCATTGAGCCAATGAACATGCACTGTACGAGCAGCTGTACAATACTGCAAGTAGACTCCAAAAGAAAGCAAAACCGAAAGGAGAGCTAAAAGGAAGATAGAAAGTAAAGCAAAAAACAATGTTCCTCTTTGGCCAGGGGAACCGAACGCATGTACTCTTGATTGATTGCTTGTACTGAAGGTGGAGCCAAACAAACTGGCAACCTGCTAGCCGAAGCAATGGAGAGAATAGAAATGCAGTTCGGATGATTTCTTTGAGCCAAACAATGAACAAACTAGCTGATCATTTAATGCTCAAAATCTGGCGAACACAACAAGAAGATCTCTGCTGGCGAACTGATTGAGGCGAGAATCAATCGGCAGTTCTCTGTGATTGGCGAAAAGTAGCAAGAACTTAACTGAATAGCAGCTGGCCAAATGCACTAGAAACTCGATTCTCACTTTGCCAGAGACTATTGCAGACAAGGCAGGAGGAAGAAACTAAAGTTAATGACTTGCCAAAGAAAATCCTTGCTGCCAAAAACAGAGACACAACTAAGAACTCACAAGGAGGCTAAGAGCAGCTCAAGCACAAAAGGAGAACACAAGGAGAAGAACTTGATTTTCATTTCAATAAACACAAGATACAAAGAACTACGTCCCCATACGCATGGACATTCGGAGGAATGATTATATGGAGTCTCAACTCATCCTCTCCTCTCAATCCTCAAGAACACCAAGAGCTACACATGCTTCTTAGGAGGAACACACACATACACACATGGAGAGACACAAATAAAACCCTAACTTTTACACCACTCTCTCAAAAATTCAGCACACCATCTCCTCTCTATTTATAGTCTCCACTAATGGGTTCACCAAGTGCTTTACCCATTTAGCTTTTGCGCTTTACCCACAATCCACTTCCTTTAGTGCAGCTTTGCGTTTTGCAAACGCCCATCGCGCACCTTCCAGAAGCTTCCTCATTCCTTGCCACGCAAGCCACGCAGCCTTCGCCGTCTTGGCACACCTCGACCGTTCGACCTCAGGCGCCACTGCGCCTAGTCCGGTCCACCGTGCCTGCCACGACTCCACCTCGAGTCCACGTCGTCTTTGACACATCCGGACCGTTCGACCTCAGCACCACTGCGCCTAGTCTGGTCCTCCGTGTCGCCACAACTCCGTCTCGATGTCCTGCAGCCACGAGAGACAAGAAAACACGTCAAATAGCACCGCTTCGATATATGAAAGCGTAAATAGCATAAACACATCATTCTCACGCATGACGAAGTCCAAACTGTCGAAACATCGAATATGCAACCTAATCCCATACGACCAAGTTTGACCAAAGTCCGATCGAGCCCGATTGCGCCACGCATAGCGACTGACTCGAACCAGCCAAACCAAACTCGACTTTCCTAAACAACTGTCAATTACTCATCACTCACATGTGGTCACCTCCACATGGTTCATCAATCTCCCCCTTGATGAGTATATTGACAAACCCAGAAAAAGCGCAAAGTTGAGTTTGAGTTTGAAGAATCCAACATGGTCCAAAGAAGGGAATGAAACTAATGACCATGTCGACAGAAGGAACACTAGAGCAACAACTGAAAGAGCAAATTGTTCTCCAAAGCTCTAAAATGATCCCAACTAGCTTTTTCTTCTGTATTCTCCCCCTTTTGGCAATAAACGCATCAAGAATGCAAAAGAGAGAATATGACATGTCAATGGATGAAATGGCTGAAGGTTGATTATTCGAAGCAGTTAGAGCCATGAGAATTATCCATAATGACCATAATGAGATACACCAAGCCATAACTCAATAAAACGCTATCTAGATCATGACAACACATATACAAGCCAGCTAAGCAAGATAGATAACAATATGAAAAAGTAGTACAATATGTAAGCATATCAAGTCATCAAGAAGCAAAGTCTAGCTAGAGATATCCAAGGATGATGCAGGCCATGTCAATTAAGCTAAGCGGAACAACAAAGCTAATATTGAGTCCAAATAGAGTGCTATAAGCTCAAGATTGAAACATTGGTTAAGTACTTGGTTCTTTTTGTAGCTTAAGCAAATTGAACACATAAAACATGGTCCTTTTAAAGCTCATGGTTGTTTCCAACCCAATTTTTTATGTGCTAGATCTCAAGCCTTATGCGACTACTCCAAGCAAGAAGCTTAAGAAGATAGTCTAGGTCATCCAAAACTCCCCCTGAGTTCATGCCTAGTGCAATGGCAAGCCATCTCATGAGAAAGAATTGGTGAAATCAGTTTTTTCGCACAAAAGAGATCGTTTTGTTTTTTAAACATGTTGTACTTAACTTATGCATCATCAAGAACTAATATAGCTCAAACTAAGGCTCAATAGAGATTCAACGCTCAACTTAGCCTACTTGACATGACATGGATCATAAGAGGATCGCTCAAGAAAGACTAGACTCAAATGCTAGCATGACAAGTTTTAATTCAAGTTGAGCAATTTTAATTAACTTATCATGGCAAAAGCTAGTCTACCCATATGAAGTCACGATAAATCTAGCATATAAGCACAAGTCATGGCAAGGTGTAAAGCATTGTAAACATGTCATAACAGGATAATAATCAAGGCTCAATGTAGTTATATCACAATGCGAAATGCTAAAGTGCAAGAAAATCCAGCTCCCCCTCAACATGAGATACAACTTTTAGTTCAAGTTGAGTTATGTCAATATTAAGCTCTAGAAGCTCTCAAATGAACTCCCCCTGAACCAAAGCAATAAAAGCGAGAAGTGGGAAAGAAAACAAAGAAACAGCGATCCTTAAAGCATAGATAAGATATAGAGGCAACTATGGCTCAGACTGACTCTCATCTACCCCATATGACTCCAAGACTATCAGCTGACCGTAAATCACATACTAGAGAGCAAACACGTACCCTGTCTACCCGAGGGTGGCCCAACCCTCGCTAGAACCTACAAGAAGTGAGTGAGCTCGACCTAGTGAGATAAGAAGCAGCTAATAAGAAGCATCCTGGAATCACAAGATAAGAGTAGGAAGTCTAAGCAACTAGGCAAGAGAAGCACTCTAACCTATGCTAGAAGGACTAAACCCAAATGCACCCCGTGTGCAATGCAACAGAAATGAGACAGAAGCATAATCAATACAATAAAGCAGTAAAGCCCAAAGCTCCCCCTCACTACAGTCCGTAAGGACAAACCACCCCAAGCTCTCCCCGCAGAGCTGAAAACCTCAAACTATCCAATGGCTTGGTGAAGATATCACCAACCGGTGGTCACTCTCCTGGCCGGAGCACTATATCGCCCTTCTCTACATGGTCTCTAAGGAAGTGATAACGGATATCGATGTGCTTGGTCCGAGAGTGTTGCACTTGGGTTCTTAGCAATGTTAATCGTAGAAGTGTTATCACGAAGAGTGGAACATCGCTCTATCGCTAACCCAAAGTCCCGCAGGTCGAGACCATCAAAGCACTTGGCTGCGAGAATCGGCGCAGCAACGCGTGCTCGGCCTCTGCGGTGGGTCATGCAACACCGGATTCCTCGAAGACCAAGAACGAGAGAAGTGCCAATGAATTGGCAAGTGCGCGAAGTGCTCTTCCTATCTATCCTCACAGTGCACAAATCTGCATCCCAAACCTCTCTTGCTATTTAGGATGTTGTAGTGTTTCTCTTGGGTGGAAAGATTGAAGCAAACCTCTCATTTCTCAAGTCTTTCAAGTTCTGAGTTATCTCTCGTATTTTCAGTTTTACGGGACTCTCGGGTTGCTGAAATTCAGAAGACCGGTCGGACCGGCGTTTACCAGTCGGACCAGCTTTACCTAGCGGTCGGGATCGCGTTACCAGTGGTCGAGCGGCGTTTACCAATGATGCGACCAGCCCTAGGGTTTCTGCTGCCTTTTATTTTTGGTTGCCTCCTCTCGTATTTTTCCTTTGGTTGGTTTCTCTAGAGTTCCAGTAGGAGGATGTCTCTTCATAGCTTTTCTTCATAGCTATAGAAGAAGATTTATCGTGGGTACTTGAGGGGACAATTTTATTGTAGTGACATTCACCCCCTCTGTCGCCATTTCAGTCCTACAATTGATATCGAGCGGTTAGCTCTTTTCAATAGATCTTAACCGGTCTCTAGAGCCATGGCGACAGACAAGTACTCGACCAAGCCACCCATTTTTGATGGCATCGATTACCCTTTCTGGAAGAGCGAATGGAAACATACATCCAGCTCGGGGTATGCCATCCGCAAAGGTCAAGGTCGGTTTGTTGTTCCTGCCGATGAGAACATCAACGCCGGGAATATGGCTGATGTTGAGGCAAATGCTAAGGCAAGGAACATCATTATCCACGGCCTGAGACGTAGCGAGTTTGACCGTATATCTCATCTTTCGTCCGCCTTTGATATTTGGGAGACCCTCGATGCTTACCATGAGGCACCACCCAAATAAAGACGGTTGCAACGAGACCAGTTCAAACGAGATTACAACAAGTTTGAAATGCTCACCGGCGAGTCCTTTGATGAGTGTTTTATGTGTTTTCACAAGATCACGAGCAACCTCCGAGCGGTCGGTCTCACATACCCGACTCGGATAACGCCGACATGGATGCTCGCCGCACTTGACTTGTGGGTTTGGGAGATGAAGGTGACTACCATCAAGTGTTGGTGATATGCCCTAGAGGCAACATGGAGATGTTGAATATATCACATACTATGTTTATGATACATTGCTTTGTTCCTTGAAATAGACATTATCATTATTGATCAATGAGTATGTGACTTATTCATGAGACTCTTAATGCCAAAATGTTGCTATTTCTAAATGATCCCTGATCATATATCATATGAGGAACAAATATGATTCAAAGATCAGATATGTATTGATTGATGATCATGTCTCGTGGATCATGGTATGGAGATACCAAATCAATAATATGGACATGTGTTAGTGAACATATGTTGGATAGACTCGCCATGAGACACCGCAGATTCCATGTGTCATTAGTTGGTCTCAAGTAGTGTTTATGTAGAATCCTTAGACTTGAGATCATCATGGTTCCCAACATGCGTAGTAGCCTATTTTGGGACTACTAACCACTACTCCGTGAATCGGGTAGTCATAAAAGTAGTCTTCGGGTTTGTTATGAAACATGTAGTGGGATGTGAATGATCAAGATAGAATTTGCCCCTCCTTATGGGAGAGATATCTCCGGGCCCTCGATGTAATGGATTATGAAAGTGCATAGCCATGCCAATGTGATTGAGAAGTCAATCACAAGTTTATAATCCATCACGGAATCGAGAGAGTGATTGAGCTATTAAGAGGATGACACAGTCTCGCCTTGAGCTTAATCTATATCGTGAGGCAAAGGGATTCGTACATGAGAACATTACAGTTCAGCCGATATGATCTTTACGTATACTTTGGGGTTAGATGAGGCGCAGATTGTATTACTACTAGTGCCCTAGAGATTGTCTCGGATCGGCATAAGGTGGTTATGTCGAATACTAGTAGGATATGAATCGATAGCCTCGGGCCAATAAAAAAACTAGTGTCCTAGAGAATGTCTCGGATCGGCATAAGGTGGTTATGTCGAATACTAGTAGGTTACTGGATCCGATGGCCTCGGCCCGGTGGAAAAACTAGCTTCCTAGAGAATGTCTCGGATCGGCATAAGGCGGTTGTGCGAATAGTTTTCCATTGCGATTTCATAGATTGGATCTGTAAATTTCAGTAGGGTGTTTGTGATATGTTGCTTTGGTAGGATAGAATCCTCATAAAATTAGGTGTTCATGCCCTTCCATATGTTGCACCAAAAGATAATGATCACCGCATGGTAGGTCTACCAAAGTAGAGTGCCGCGATTATCATCATTATTTGGGGTAGATGTCGGACATCTACATGCGGAAGCATTTGGTTTACTTAACAAGGTTATCAAAACAGTTTTGGACCTTGGGGCATAGGTTGGGGCTGGGCATATTGATGTCACCCAACAAGCAAGAGTCACATAGAGATGTGATTAGCAAGGTGTTGCTTACCCATGTCACTAGTTTTCTAGCCGTGATGCCAAAGCTCACTAGGAATTTGTGAAATGAGGATCTTGACCCACTATGTGACTTAGAGGGAGTTTTGTTGCAAAACACATAGTGAGTCTTTTGTTAAATAGTTTAATAAAAGATGAACATAAACATAATGCTAAACTTTGCATATTCTTTGTTGTAGATCATGTCAACTAATGCCGATCCAGTTCTTTTAATTTGCGATCTATTCTTGAGAAAGAAAACTCAATGGAACGAACTTTATGGATTGGTATCGCAACTTGAGAATTGTTCTCAAGCAAGAGCGCAAGGAGTATGTCCTTGAGTCTCATTATCCCGATGACTTGCACGATAATGCTCTGCATGCCGCACGAAGAGCTTATGAGAAGCAAACGAATGATTACCTTGATGTGAGTCGTCTCATGCTTGCCACAATGTCCTCCGAGCTTGAAGCAATATGAGAACACAGATGCCTACAATATCATTGTGGGGTTGCGTGGTATGTTTGAGAACCAAGCAAGGGCCGAGAGGTTCAACACTTCAAAGTCCTTGTTTGCGTGCGAGCTTGCGTATGGAATCCGTCACCCTCATGTGATTAAGATGATTGGCTACATTGAGAGTCCGGAAAAGCTTGGTTTTCCCTTAGCCAAGAGTTGGCTACTGATGTGATTCTCCGCCGCTCCCCAGAGCTTTGAGCCATTCATATTGAACTATCACATGAACAACATGGATAAGACCTTGGCAGAGTTGCATGGGATGCTAAAGCTGCCGAGGAAAGCATTAAGAAAAGCAGCAATCATGTGATGATGATGCAAAAGGCAAGGAGCAAGCCCAATGTCAAGAAAGGCGCGGTCAAAGAGTTAGCTCCCGATGAGATCGCGAGCGGTTCTAAGGCCAAGCAAGTCAAGAAGGGCGCTGCTTCCTAATGCGATTGTTACTCTTTAAGCAATCGAGTCATTGGAAAAGGAACCCCCAAAGTACTTGGAGGATCTTGAGAAGAAGAAGGGAAGTACGACTTCCCCTCGGTATAAATGTTATAGAAATCAATCTTGCTACTTCATCCACCGATTCTTGGGTATTTGATACCGGATCGGTTGCTCACCTTGCAAATCGCTGCGGGCTAAGAAGAAGTAGAAGTTTGAGGAGGAGCGAAGTGGATCTTGGCGTTGGCAATGGAGCAAAAGTTGTCTGCGGTCATTGTTGGCACCATGCCATTGTCTTTACCTTCGGATTAGTTTTGGAATTGAATAATTGTTATTGTGTTCCATCTCTTTCCAAGAACATTATTTCGCTTCATGTTTGCAAGCGTAAGGTTATGACTTTAGATCTGTGAACAATGGTTGTTCTCTTTATTTCAAAGATATGTTCTATTGTCATACTCCATTGGTGAATGGGTTATATGTTCTTACTCTTGAAGAGTCACCGGTCTATAACATTAATGCAAAGAGGCAACGTCGAATGATTTAAATCCCACATTTATTTGGCATGCCGCTTAGGTCACATAAATGAGAAACGCATGGAGAAGCTCCATAGAGATGGTATTCTACACTCATTTGATTTTGAATCATTTGAGACATGCGAATCTTGTTTACTTGGCAAGATGACAAAGGCACCTTTCACGGTCAAGGTGAACGCAAGTGACTTATTGGCACTCGTACATTCTGATGTATGTGGACCAATGAGCTCAATAGCCGAGGGGGTTTTCGTGACTTCATAACTTTTATCGATGACTTTAGTAGATATGGGTATATCTACCGATGAAGCATAAGTCTGAATCCTTTGAAAAGTTCAAAGAATTCCAAAATGAAGTGCAAAATCATTTAGGCAAGACAATCAAGTTTCTACGATCCGATCGTGGAGGCGCGTATTTGAGCCATGAGTTTGGAAATCATCTCAAGGATTGTGGAATTGTTTCACAATTGACTCCGCCAGAACACCTCAATGGAATGGGGTATCTGAACGAGAAATCGCACCTTATTAGATATGGTGCGCTCCATGATGAGCCAAAGTGATCTTCCGTTGTCTTTTGGGGTATGCTCTGAAACAGTAGCGCCACACTAAATGAGGTTCCATCAAAATCAGTAGAAAAGACACCATATGAGATGTGGACAGACAACGCCCTAGCTTGTCTTTTCTTAAGATTTGGGGATGTGAGGCTTATGTAAAACGTTTACAATCTGATAAGCTCAGTCCTAAATCGATAAATGCTTTATCGGGTATCCTAAGGAAACAAAAGGATATTACTTCTATAATCAAGGAGAAGGCAAAGTGTTTGTCGCCTGCATGGTGTCTTCTTAGAAAAGAGTTTCTCTCAAGAAGGGATAGTGGGAGCACGGTGCAACTTGAAGAAATTCGAGAAACACTGAAACGTTTCAGCTCCTCAGAACCACAACAGATGAACAAACCGTTGAAGAACTCATTGTGGACACACCGCACCACGAGGTCGAGAGGTCACGCGTGCACCGAGAGGTACATGTTCTTGACTACTCAACAACGGGACATATTGTTGTTAGACAACGATGAGCCTAAGACCTATGAAGAAGCGATGGTGGACCAGACTGAGAAATGGCTTGAAGCCATGAGATCTGAAATTGAATCCATGCACAGATAATCAAGTTTGGAACTTGGTTGATCCTCCCGATGGTGTTAAAACCATTGAGTGCAAATGGATTTTCAAGAAAAAGATAGACATAGATGGAAATGTTCACATCTATAAAGCGCGATTGGTGGCCAAAGGTTTCAAACAAATTCAAGGTGTTGATTATGATGAAACTTTTTCGTCGCAATGCTAAAGTCTATTCGTATCATTCTAGCGATTGCTGCATATTTCGACTATAAAATATGGCAAATGGATGTCAAAACAGCTTTCCTTAATGGAAATCTGAGTGAGGATGTGTACATGACACAGCCCACGGGTTTTGTCGATCCGCAATCACCGGAAAGATATGCAAGCTGCAAAGATCCATTTATGGATTAAAGCAGCATCTCGGAGTTGGAACATTCATTTTGATGAAGTAATCAAAGGGTTTGGTTTCATCAAGAACGAAGAAGAGCCTTGTGTTTACAAAAGGCTAGTGGGAGCGCACTGTGTTCTCGGTCTTATATGTGGATGACATATTACTGATCGGAAATGACATTCCTATGCTCGAATCTGTTAAGTCTTCATTGAAAATAGTTTCTCTATGAAAGACTTAGGAGAGGCGGATATATTCTGGGCATCAAGATCTATAGGGATAGATCAAGAAGGCTAATTGGATTAAGCCAAGATATGATATTGACAAGGTGTTGAAAAGGTTCAACATGCAGGATTCCAAGAAAGGCTTCCTACCTATGTCACATGGTATAAATCTTAGCAAGAGTCGTTGTCCTAGTACACCGATGAGCGGGATAAAATGAATGCGATTCCATATGCTTCGGCTATGGGATCCATTATGTATGCCATGCTTTGTACACGCCCGCATGTCTCAGATGCTTTAAGTGCTACAAGTAGATACTCGAGATCCGTGAAAGTCACTGGATTGTCGTAAGAACATCTTGAAGTACTTGAGAAGAACTAAAGATGTGTTCCTCGTCTATGGGGTGAGGAAGAGCTCGTTGTAAATGGTTACACCGATGCTAGCTTCCAAACCGACAAAGATGATTTTAGATCGCAATCTGGATTTGTGTTCTCACTGAATGGCGGTGCGGTGAGCTGGAAGAGTTCCAAGGAGAGACGGTTGCTGATTCTACAATGAGTCGAGTACATAGCGCACTTCGAGAGGCGCTAAAGAGGCCGTTTGGATCAAGAAATTTGTTTCGAGCTTGGTGTGGTGGCTAGTGCCTCCAGCCCAATGGACCTCATCTGACAATAGTGGGGCCATTGCGCAAGCCAAGGAGCCTAGATCGCACTAAGTCCAAGCACATTCTACGGCGATTTCATCTCATCCGCGAGATTGTGGAGAGAGCTGACAGAAGATATGCAAAGTACAAACAGATTTGAACATTGCAGATCCGTTGACAAAGACGCTCTCTCCCAAAGCATGAGGCTCACACTAGGGCAATGGGTATTAGATACCTACATGGTTGACTCTAGTGCAAGTGGGAGATCATGGTGATATGCCCTAGAGGCAACATGGAGATGTTGAATATATCACATACTATGTTTATGATGCATTACTTTGTTCCTTGAAATAGACATTATCATTATTGATCAATGAGTATGTGACTTATTCATGAGACTCTTAATGCTTAAATGTTGCTATTTCTAAATGATCCCGATCATATATCATATGAGGAACAAATATGATTCAAAGATCAAGATATGTATTGATTGATGATCATGTCTCATGGATCATGGTATGGTGATACCAAATCAATAATATGGACATGTGTTAGTGAACATATGTTGATAGACCCGCCATGAGACAACGCAGATTCCATGTGTCATTAGTTAGTCTCAAGTAGTGTTTATGTAGAATCCTTAGACTTGAGATCATCATGGTTCCCAACATGCGTAGTAGCCTATTTTGGGACTACTAACCACTACTCCGCAGAATCGGGTAGTCATAAAAGTAGTCTTCGAGTTTCTTTGTGAAACATGTAGTGGGATGTGAATGATCAAGATAGAATTTGCCCTCCTTATGGGAGAGATATCTCTGGGCCTCGATGTAATGGATTATGAAAGTGCATGGCCATGCCAATGTGATTGAGGAGTCAATCACAAGTTTATAATCCATCACGGAATCGAGAGAGTGATTGAGCTATTAAGAGGATGACACGAGTCTCGCTTTGAGCTTAATCTATATCGTGAGGCAAAGGATTCGTACATGAGAACATTACGAGTTCAGCCAATATGATCTTTACATATACTTTGGGGTTAATATGTCTTGCTAGAGGCCGCTATTAACCGGGTAACAGGAAAGGCGTTTCGGTCACGACCAAGTATATGCGTGAACCCACTCTGGTCGCACACTTAACGGGTTGGAACACTAATTCGAATGTGATTCGGATGTGGGCTCAATTCGGATAGAGATCCGGATAGACACACTATTGGGCCTCATCCACGAGGCCCAAGTGAGGAGGTCTATATATGGAGGTGGGGGCTGAGGATGGACACACGCTCTGCTCTCACGAGCAAAACCTCAGCCGCCACCTCCCGAGCCAAACCCTAGCCGCTCGCGAGTCTTTGGTACACTCGCGATCGGCGCCCACCCCGGACGTGTGGATACCGGGAGGCGCTGCTCGCGCGGCGTTGATCGGCATCAACAAACTACAGATTGGATCTGCTCGTGGTGTGGTTGATCGCGTGGAGGAGACGATCTGTTCGGGGACGATCGGCTACTTCCACTACTACCTCGGCCGCGTGGTTGGATCGGCTTCTCAACTCTTCTTCCATTGCGCGCTGGCGTCCGGTGGTAACGATCTATGATCCCTCCTTAGCATGATGTCCTGGTGTGCGGTAGAAATTTTTTATTTTCTCGCATCGAGCTCTACGCGCGCTTCCTTCATTATGAACACTCTCGAGAGATTTGTAGGAGGCAAGAAGAAACTTAATCTTATTCTAGACCAATCAAGAGTTGCATATTTAATCGTGGTCTAGGATATGATTTCTATGAGGACATGAGGAAGCATCCACCGCCGTGCTCGCACTCCATAGCACCGAGTGTGATCGAGACTCGATCTCGGGACCGAGAAAGTCCAATTTAAGTCTCAGGGCTTTGTCTAAGGGATTTATGACAAAGAAGGTGATTCCACCTGCAGCCTTCTCGCCTCGAAGGCGAAGCCTCATCATGCTACTTCTACCTCTTAGAAGGTGAAGTATCATTGCACCTTCTGTCGAAGGATGGACATCTGATCGATCGATGCTTCAGCGCACTCAAGATCGTGAGTGAGAGACCGTGGTTGAGTCTCTTAGGCGATTCGTGGTCACCCTGCACCTTGAGTGCACCTAAGACCAACACGAGGTCTAGGCTTGCTTCGTTGATGGGTTTGGGCAGCATCGAGAACTTGGTTTTTCCAGTTTTCGTTTTCGCCCTCATGCTCCCTTTGGTCGTGACTTCACCGGCCCTAAGGGTAGATCTCGCTTCCGCCGAGATAGCTACCCGCGGCGTGATCGCATGTTGTTGGTGTTGTGACTCGCTCCTCTATAGCAGTCAAGCCCAACAACGGCGTCTGGTCGCATACGTGCCTTCCGCTTGTTGAGTGACAGAGCGTAGGGTAGATAGAGGTCGGTGCAGATTGACTACTTCATCCGCTCGACGTGTTACTCAAGATTGGGTGCCAAAATCACTCTTGATTTAGCCCAAGATCGAGACTTTATTCTGCTTGACTCAGTTCACGGGTGGAAGGGAAAGGTTTGGCTCAGACTCGGGTGTTCACGACACATGACCGAAGACAACCGCTGGTTTTCTTCCCTTGCCTGCTCCGTGTGATGAGACGATCACCTTCGAGATGCTTCATCCGGGCGCCATCGCCAAAGGTACAGCATGCGTTAATGATTTTTTATTCAAGGATGTTGCCTTGGTTAGTAAGCTGCGATAATTTGCTTTCCGCTTCTCGACTTATCGATGACGGTTTCGAGGTGAGCTTAAAAAAATGCTTGCAAAATTCTGGATTCTTCGTAGTTTGGTTTGCGGATTTCGTTATGGGAGGATCTTTCGTGCTGATTTTTCCGAGTCTTCGTGATCCTCTCGGTGTTTAGTTGCTTCTAAGTCCCGTGACCTTACTTTCGCATAGGAGACTTGGTAATGTTGGATTTGACCATTTGACCCGAGTTAGCGCCACAATCTCATTCGTGGTCCGCCAAACTCAAGATGGTCAAAGATCTTGTTTGCGCCCGCGCTGCATCGGTAAGATGGTTGCCGCTTCTCACCCTCGGCCACAAGGTGACTATGATGCACCGGGACAACCGCCCATTTGGACACGCTGGACCACTCGAGTGCGGTCGGCAGGAGGGAAGTGGTATGTTCTTGTCGTGGTCGATGACTTCTCGAGGTTCTCTTGGGTGCTTTCTTAGCCTCAAGGATGAGACGCTTACACATTTCTCGAGGTCTTTTAGTAGGCTTTCTATTGAACTCCCGGTGCCTTACGAGCGTCCGCGGTGACAATGGCACGGAGTTCAAGAATTCCTACTTTGAGGTTCTACAATGAGACAGTGTAGAGCATCGCTCTTCTCTCCGCACGTCCCACAAAGAAAATGGCGTCGTGGAGAGAAAGAATGCACTTTGTCGAGATGGCCGTGACGATGCTTGATGAGTACTCTACACCACGGAAGTTTTGGTCGAGGCTATAGCCACCGCGTGCCATGTTTCAAATTGAGTCTTTCGGGCACACTTGCACCACACTTCTTATGAGTTGAGATATGGGCGAAAGCCCAACGCCTCTCATTTTCGTGTTTGGTTGCAAGTGTTTTATTCTGAAGTCCGGGAACCTAGACAAGTTCGAGTCACGCTCTTGTGACGGATCTTTCTAGGTTACTCGACTTCTTCGCGGGCTTATCGGGTTTGGAACTGTGAGTCTAGTAAAATGGTAAAGACCTGTGAGGTGACCTTCGACGAGGCCAATCCAGGGACTGGGCCCGATATCTCGAGTTCTTTAGAGTAGTCCGAACCCATCTTTGTGGATGATGAGGACGATGGAGATGAGGGTTCTCTACCGATCCTGTCCCTCATCCACCCCTTGAGGTGCCTTCTTCCACCGCACTCGAGGCGATCAGCCATGCCTTCTGCTTCTTTGGAGCTAGTGGCTCTGCTCTACCTCGTCACCATGAGGTAAA